>JANHMN010000001.1:228851833-228874141 GCA_030674055.1 Rhabdomys pumilio | reverse complement strand
ATGTGTCTTCCTGCTTTGGGCCTTCTCCACCCACAGGTGGGTTCTTTTCCCTGAGGCTTGAGGAATGTTAATACTCTTCCCGGGATGTATCCCAGGGCAGTGAAGGCCTGAAATCCTACATTCAGTTCCGCCTTCTTGGAACTAGTGAGCCTGTATATTTTATAAAATGGTCTTTATAATTTTTCACTCTACAGTATTACATTGCATAGTTGAGCTGCATTTGTCAGGACTCCATAGAGAGAAACTCACCAAAATCTTTTGGTGGTGTGCTACAGTTTCTTGTGGCTTCCTTAGACTTGGGCAAATTGGCAGGGTGATGTCAGCTCAGTCATGATGTCAGATGCATGTGCTAAGGCAAGACAAATGGAGGATGTGTGATGTTTGAAGGGTATAAATAAGACTTGACAGAGCTAGCAGTGCAACGCTTGTGGGTCTTCGGTGATCTTCACTTCCCTAAGAGAAGCACAGCTGAGAACTTCTCTTTTAGGCCCTGGTCCCTCCTGCTGACTAGAGCAGAGTCTGAGGCCTGGCTATCTCTGCTAGATTGTGCCTCACTGCTCATTTGGGTTTGCTATCCTGACTCTACAGAACTGAACTGCTGGTGTATCCATGAAGGGTTTGTGAGTGGATCGAGCTGTCCCTGCTGACATGTGAACTGAACTGCGATTTCCAGACAACACAGTCCAGAGTTGCTCCAAAGAACCTTTCTAAACAGGTCCACTTCCCCATATCCTTTCTTTCCCACTACTTCTGGTGAGTGGTGGGGTAAAAGGGAGGTTAAAACATTTAAGAACCATTATTAAAAATAGGATTTGAGAAACTTAAAGTTACAAGAAATGTGCAAAAAGTATTTCTCATGGTGTTCTGGCTGATTCTGGCTACTTTAGCTGACTCCTGTTGACTCGGCAACAGAGCCTTGATGTTTCTTCTGGATAATGTTGCCGCTATTGATTCCTGCTTGGTATTTGCTATTGAATTGAACTGCTGGTATCCTGACAACAAAGAATGGAATCGCCCCAAGAAACTACTCCTAAACAAGTCCACAACACCTTCTTCTTATTAACCTTTTCCCCCTACCTCTGGTCAGTTGGTTAGAAGGGAGGTTGAAGCATTTAAGAACCCTAAATAAAGTAGGTTTTGAAAAAGAATCTAAACCTACAACCGAGTGATAGCTTAAAATGCTATCGGGCAGCATTGTTAAAAGAGTTAAAAAGATTTAGGTTACCTCTGAATCAAGCCAAACCTGAAGAAATGTGTTGCATAAGCCAACACGTATTCCAGAACAGATAGTACTTCTCTTAGCATATTTCAAACTGAAGGAAAAAATCCTCTCGGTTATGCATGCTTTATTTTTAATATAATATGCTTCACGAGATACCACTAGCCACAGTCTGCTTCTTGAATTACACAGGATATGACCACTTTTCATTAAAAGCAAATCAGATTTAGGAAAGATAGAACATAGATTACCTCATTCTTATCTGATACCTTTTCAGATATATACAGAAATTAATTCAGGAAATAAACAGGGCATATTTTATGTTTATCGAATTGAACTGATAAACTGAGATTTTTTTTTTCACAGTAGTTGGTTTCTGTGACATTACCTTGGCCCTGCCATCTTATGATCAGATATTCTATCCACATCAAAGGTTTGTCTCTGTTGAGTTCCATTCAATTCTATCGACCAGCAGACCTGTCAGGTTCTTTTTTGTCACTACAGAAATCAAGATGACAAATACTTCATATAATTAATTTACATTATTAAATAGGAGAAGGACAAACTGTACTAAAATATCCTTTGTTGCCATGACACAGAAATATTTACTCATTGTCTCCTTTAAATCAAAATTTTACTGTAAACTAATGTCTTCTCAAACTGTTCCAACAATATTAGTTATGCTTTTTAAAATAATAAGTTTAATTTCTGTTGGAAAAGCATGAAAGTTTCATCATGATAAAGCCTTTTATTATATTGATCATGATTAAATATTGCTAGATGTAGGTAATTGCCATGCAGAAGTTGTGTGCCTCTTATTTACATGTAATGATCTATATGGTTTTTGTTTGTTTGTTTGTTTTTTCGAGACAGGGTTTCTCTGCATAGCTCTGGCTGTCCTGGAACTCACTCAGTAGACCAGGCTGGCCTCGAACTCAGAAATCCGCCTGCCTCTGCCTTGTAGAGAGCCGTGGCGAGCGGTGACAGCATTCGCCATTACAAGATGGCGCCGGCACCCAGCACTCCCGTGGGTAAACAAGTAAATTGCGCATGTGCAAGTGGTGAAAGCGTGCCAAGTCACTGCCCAGCCCGGGGCGTCATACGGGGTTTTGAGCAAGCAGCCAATCAGATATGTCCACACCACCCTAGGGTGTATATAAAGCAGTGCCATCTTGGGGCTCTCTCTCTTCCTCCTTTCATCACAATAAACACTTGCTGCAGAAGGATCCTGGTGCCCGCGTGTGTTCTTGCTGGCGAGACGATTGTGCGGGGCACAGCTGGTGCCGAAACCTGGGAACCCACCATCGCTGGCACCCAGGAGACCCTCCACTCGCGGAGAGGATTCAGAACTACAGCACAAAGGTAAGCTCTGAGAGGCATGTTTGGTCTTGATTTATCTCATCCCTCTCCCCAGTTGGCAGAAGCTCTAGAAGCTTTCGCCATTGTGCTAGCGGTGCTCGTTCTCTTCCTTTTGATTTTACAGAATGAGAAATGCCGCTCAACTATCCTGGCAGGTCAGGGAGTGTTAGAGGGGTTACAAGGCAGCATGTCAGAAACAGAGCGGGATAAGAGGCTAGCAACTCATAAAAAGAAAAGGAAAGGCGCGCTCAAGAAAACAGACCCTTTCAAAGATGCTCAGTCCGCGGAAGCGAAAGATAAGGGAAAGTACGCCCTGGGAGAGAAGCGTAAGAGGGGAGGGAGGGCCCCAAGAAGGAAACCTCTTTATCCGGTAAAGGAACTGGAGGCCTTAGGGCTTGGTATCTCTGAGTCAGAGGAACTAAGTCCCTCTGAGGAGGAAGACTTAGATGTAGAGGCAGCCTGCTATGAGGAGGAAAGGTACTATCCAGATGAGCGGCCGCCGCTGCAAAGTCGAAAGCAAGGGAAGGCGGGGAATGGGAACTGCACGGCCTCCAGGCCCTCCCAACCTATTGTCTCCAGCGCCCCTCCGCTTTATGCAGACAAGCACTGCTCAGACTCCTTCCTTTCAAAGGAAGACAAAAGAAGGATGTTACAAGCCTTTCCGGTGTTTGAGGCCGCGGAGGGAGGTCGCATCTACGCACCGGTAGAATATACCCCTATTAAGGAGCTTGCTGATTCGGTTAACAAATATGGAGTTGATGCTAATTTTACACTCATGCAGCTTGAGAGACTCGCCACTATGGCGATGACTCCGAATGATTGGCAAAATACAGTAAAAGCTGCTCTTTCTAATATGGGACAGTACATGAAATGGAAAGCCTTGTGGCATGATGCTTCTCAAGTACAGGCAAAGGCCAACGCTAATGCGGAAGGCAATCAAAGACAGTGGACGTTTGAATTGTTAACAGGGCAAGGACAGTTTGTTAATGATCAAATAAACTATGATTGGGGAGCATATGGTCAAATCTCCGCTGCCGCTATTAAAGCGTGGAAAGCCCTTTCAAAGAAAGGTGAGGCTGGGGAACATCTAACCAAAATCTTGCAAGGCCCCCAAGAGCCATTCTCAGACTTTGTTGCTAGGATGACAGAAGCGGCAGGCAGGATTTTTGGAGACCCGGAACGGGTTAAGCCATTGATAGAGCAATTAGTATATGAAAATGCCTCACCAGAATGCAAGACAGTTATCACCCCTAGAAGAAGCAAAGGGCTGACAGACTGGATAAAAATCTGCCGAGGACTTGGAGGCCCACTATGCCCAAGTCCTGGTGTATGTAAGGTCTGCTATAATTGTGGTAAGCCAGGTCATTTGAAACGAGAATGTCGTACTCCCATGCAAAAAAGACTTCCTGGGTTATGCACAAAATGCAGGAAGGGCTATCATTGGGCCAATGAATGTCGCTCGGTTAGGGACATTCAAGGAAAGATTATTCAGCATGATCCCTCCCCAGCAGGAAGAGATGAAGGCACTCCAAAAAACGGGTATCAGGGCCCCAGGTCTCGGAGCCCCAAAAAATATGGGACACAAGCCTGCAACCGGAGGACACCTCCAGCCGCAAAGCTATAAGAGGCTCCGCAGGATTGGACCTCCGTTTCACCTCCCAATTCTTACTAATGCCACATGTGGGCGTACAGCCTATTCCAATTGATTTTAAAGATCCCCTGCCTGAAGGAATTGTCGGCCTTATTTTAGGTTGCTCCTCTCTTGCCTTGAAGGGGCTTGTGGTTCATCCTGGTGTGGTGAACCAGGACTATACCGGGGAACTTCAGGTTCTCTGTTCTTGTCCACAAGGCATATTTTCTATCTCCCCTGGGGATAGGATTGCTCAATTAGTTATTCTTCCAAGTTTACATGATTGTTTCCCATCCACCGGGGTGCCTAGAGGTGCCAACGGGCTTGGTTCTTCAGGGACTGACTTTGCTCACCTGGTAGTTGATCTTAAACTAGACCCACCTTACAATTAATGATAGAGAGGAAGAATTTTATAGGAATTTTAGACACAGGAGCTGATAAAAGCATTATTTCCTCCAACTGGTGGCCTAAGGCATGGCCTGTTACACAATCATCCCATTCCCTACAAGGACTGGGATATGAGGCCAGCCCTGCAGTCAGTTCACGCTCCTTGACTTGGCAGGCACCAGAGGGTCAAACAGGAAGTTTCATACCTTATGTGCTTCCTCTCCCCGTTAATCTCTGGGGAAGAGACATCTTACAAGACTTATGATTAACATTAACTAATTGCCTCATGTAGGAATTAATCCATGAGGAATCCAGCCACTACAGATTTGGCAAATGGATGTTACTCACATCCCATCCTTAGGCAAATTGCAATATTTACATGTTTCCATTGACACTTGTTCTGGAATTATATTTGCTTCCCCATTGGCCGGAGAAAAGGTGGCCCATGTTATTCAACATTGCCTCGAGGCATGGAGTGCCTGGGGAAAGCCTAAAATTCTTAAAACTGACAATGGACCAGCTTATACTTCTCAGAAGTTTGGACAATTCTGCTGCCAAATGGAGGTGACCCATCTAACAGGTCTACCATACAATCCTCAAGGACAAGGCGTTATAGAACGAGCTCATGGCACTCTTAAGTCCTATTTAATAAAGCAAAAGGGGGGAGTCGAGGAAGCTCTACCCTCAGTGCCACGAGTCACCGTTTCTATAGCACTTTTTACCCTTAATTTTTAAAATCTGGACAGTCAAGGCCACATGGCAGCTGACTGTCATTGTTTAGAGCCTGACAGGCCAAAAGAGATGGTCAAATGGAAGGATGTTTTGACCGGATACTGGAAAGGCCCGGATCCTATTTTAATAAGATCCAGGGGAGCTGTTTGTGTTTTTTCCACAGGAAGAAGATAATCCGTTCTGGCTACCAGAATGCCTAACACGAAGAATCTTGGAATCTCAGCTTGATCCTGCCCAGAGACATGAAGACCCTCCTGCTGACGGTGATATTCTGCTGACACTGCTGATGGTGGGACATGCGGAGCTGAGATGGGGGATCATCCCTTTCTAGGTTTTTGCTGCAGAATTGGACCCTGGAGTTCGAGGAAACGTTGAGAGATCTTTGGCCTTTTCCTTCTTTAAAGAATGGGTGGGAGTAGGCCTGTTTGGTACAGCCCTATGCTGTGGATTAGTGTTCATATTATGGTTGGTCTGCAAACTCAAAACTCAACAGAAATGTGACAAGGCGGTGATTACCCAAGCATTTGCTGCTTTAGAACATGGTTCCTCCCCTGGAGTCTGGCTGTCTATGCTATGAAAGTAGCTAGCGCTTGAGCCCTCAGCCGATGCACCCCACGGGTTCTATCCCCATTGCACTGGGTTGGTGAGGCAAAAGCCCCGCTCTCTGCATGTCTCTGGGTGGAGTGTATACTATGATATACAGGGGATGTTCCTCAGGGATAGATTCCTCGAAGGCATGTCTGGTTGCATAGAGGTCAAGTTGCCAAATCCTCTCCCTGTCAAAGGCAACGGGATGGGTAGATTAAAGTACACTCATGGACTCAACGACCAGGGTGGAAATTCTTTACAATATCCCAACATTTTGCATAAGGGACTAGACCTCTACCTTCCTCTACAAGAGAGATGACTTAGAGCCTTGCCAGATGACCTTACAGTCTCATTTAATAAAACTAAAAGGGGGAGATGTAGAGAGCTGTGGCGAGCGGTGACAGCATTCGCCATTACAGGATGGCACTGGCACCCGGCACTCCCGTGGGTAAACAAGTAAATTGCACATGTGCAAGTGGTGAAAGCGCGCCACGTCACTGCCCAGCCCGGGGCACCATACGGGGTTTTGAGCAAGCAGCCAATCAGATATGTCCACACCACCCTAGGGTGTATATAAAGCAGTGCCATCTTGGGGCTCTCTCTTCCTCCTTTCATCGCAATAAACGCTTGCTACAGAAGGATCCTGGTGCCCGCGTGTGTTCTTGCTGGCGACGATTGCGCAGGGTACACTACCTCCCAAGTGCTGGGATTAAAGGCATATACTACCACCACCTGGCTTTTCTTTTCCTTTCTTTTCTTTTTTTTTGTTCTTTCTTTCTTTTTTTTTTGAGGAAATTTCAGTTCACATGTTCTTACTCAGTATTACAGTCATAATTTTTATTTAACATAACATCTTATTGATTATTTGGAAATTTCTACAATGCTCCTGATTGTATTCTCTTCCTAGTCCTTCCAGTCCCCCCAGTTCCATCTCCACTTTTATGATACGCCCCCCCCAACAACAAAAGAACCAAAACAGAAGAAAAAGAAAATACCAAGTTCAACTTGTTTTGTCCATATACTCACTAGAGCATGGTCAAACTCCCAGTGGTCATTTCTTTAATGAAAACTGAGTTCCTTCCACATCCCAAACCAAACCTCTCCCCACCCCCACCAGAAGCCATCAACTGTGAAGAGCTATACTTTACCATCTTTATCAGATAATTCGAAGAGTTCTTTTCAATGACTTCCTGCCCAGACTTTCTTTGGGGGATGATGAGGTTGGGAGTGGAGGGATGGTTGGGAATAGGTTCTCACAGAAGCCATCTATGTCTCATTCTCAACTGCAAGTTTGCAGTCATTGATAAGGCTGTAAAACAAGCTTCCTTGCCCTTTATAGTCAGTGACAGCACGTATTTCTGGGTATAGCATGGGCCACAGGCATCAGCATGGCTTTAGGTGGTAGCACAGATCATGAACATTCCCATGACCTTTGGTGGTAACACGGGCCATAGACATCAACATGGGCCCCTGCCACAGCACAGACCAAAGACACGGATAGGACTATTGGGTGGCCAATTGGACCATAGACACTACATGGCCTCAGTTGGTAGCACAGGCTACATCAACATGCCTTCTAATGGCAACACAGACCATGGACATCCTCATGGACCTTGGGCATCAATGGCACTTAGAAAGCAGCAGGGACCATGGACACCAGCATGTGCCCTTGCAGTAGCTTGGCTCACAGATACCAACATGGCCTCCAGGGGTAGCACATACCATGGAGAGCTTTCAAAAAAGGCCGAACCCAGAAAATGGACCGTTCTCCATCTTGAACATCCTGTCCTTATTCTGAATCAGGGCAACCATGCTTCTGGGCAGTGTGTTTGGAAGAAAGTCTGTGCTAACTCCAGGTTGCTGCACACCAGCCTGCCTGCCCTGTTCTGCAACCATGCTCCCCTCATCATTGCATCCTTCTCCCTCACATGTCACCATAGTGGCATCTCTGGTCTTGCCTCTCTCTGCCAGGCACACACTGCTCCATTCCTTCATCATCCCTACCTCTCTACATATTTGCTCATCAGAATGGCCTTGTAAACTACAGAGTGTTACACAGTACATACATATTTGCCCAAACAGCTTTTCATGCAAATAGTCATTACAATGAATCATTGGTTTGGTTCAGGGTTTCTAGTCTCCGAAGTACCACAAACACTGAACCATGACTGAGACTCATCTTGGATATCCTGCTGTTGCCCAGACTTGTGGCTAGGCAAAGTATCTGAGGGCAGGATATGTGTGGGCTCCAAACTACTACACATCTCCAGGCTTTTGATGCTAGTGATCCCAAGGCTAATAGGGCAGGACCACTGTGTTTGCAACCTTAGAGCAGTGCCAAGGTCCAGCGATTTTCTTCTCCCAGTATGGCGAGCAGCCGTAGCAGCTCCACTGCCAGCATGTCAGGTCCTATTGAGTAATGTCCTATTCTTTGTATGTTGTGGCTGTGTTCCCATATAGCTCCCATACCCTCATGTCTGTAGTTTTGCCATTTTCCCCTGTACTGGTGCCTCTGTCTCTGAACTTTCCTTCCGATTTCAAGAGTCCACTTTTTAAAAGCGTCTTCTGGACCTGCCCTTCTCTAGTTCCAGGGATAGTGCAGGCTCTGCAGACCCTCCCACTGCTGCCTCCTTGTCTCCCCTCAGAGCCTCCATGGATCTCTCAGACTCCTCGGAACTGCTCCGAGGTCCCAAGGTGAATCACAGCTATGCTTCAGGTTTTCATCTTTGATGGTGATGGTGTGCTCTGGATCTGGTTCTGCAGGACCACCTCCTCCACACACTCCAGTAGCTCAAAGATGGAGTAGATACTGGCTCGACCTACTCCAAGCGCTGGATCTGGACCCGGATAACAGCCAAGTCAACGGTTTGGCTAGGCCTGCAGTTTAGATGGCTCCACCCACACGGGCTGCGAAATTTTTGTAGTCCCTACTCAAAGAACACACACACACACACACACACATACACACACACACTGCGATTCTTAGACTATATAAACTTCAGTGCATAAAAAACCTGGATCTACACAAGCTTGTGTAGAGTGAAAAATTATAAAGACCATTTTATAAAATATACAGGCTCACTAGTTCCAAGAAGGCGGAACTGAATGTAAGATTTCAGGCCTTCACTGCCCTGGGATACATCCCGGGAAGAATATTAACATTCTTCAAACCTCAGGGAAAAGAACCCACCTGTGGGTGGGGAAGGCCCAAAGCAGGAAGACACATTCCTGACAAAGAAAGATGCAAATCATCTAGGTGGGGCTGGGAAGCTAGTAGAGCCATGATGACAGGGCGAGTGACAGGGTAACAACTGAGAAATAGTTGAGCTGGGCGGTGTCGCACGCCTTTAATCCCAGCACTTGGGAGGCAGAGGCAGGCAGATTTCTGAGTTTGAGGCCAGCCTGGTCTACAGAGTGAGTTCAGGACAGCCCAGGCCTATACAGAGAAACCCTGTCTGGGGGGGTGAGAGAGAGAGAGAGAGAGAGAGAGAGAGAGAGAGAGAGAGAGAGAGAAATAGTTGAACAAGTGACATGACAAGTCCACATTTTTGTGAGAAATGGGTGTGCAGAGTGCTTTCCACATGATCGTGTATCATTTAGGTTTGGGTTCCTATGCAATGTTCCACTATTTTTATGTTATGTATCCTTGACAACCCCTCACCCCCTCCTCACTCCCCTGGTTTGTGGTTTTCCTCTTTAAAAGACCCCTTAGTCCGCCACTAGGGGTCAAACCCTACTCCTGCAAGAGTATGCAGTTTGACCTTGGTTAGCCAATTCTCTCCCCAATAAACCTCTGCTGATTGCATCCAGGTATGGTGTCTTAAAGTTTGTGGGTGGCCTCGACTTCCTGAGACTTGAGTAAGGGTCTCCCGAGTTTGGGGGTCTTTACTTGAAATTAAGTATCAATGCAATTTCATGTGAATGCAAAGTAAATGTATGTATTTTGGTTTGAATTATATTGTGCCACATTCCCCAACTCCCATAGGCTTACAGGTTTGAGCATTTGGTTCCTAGTTGTTGCTACTTTGAGTAAGGTTATGGAACTTTTAGGAGGTGGAGCCTTGCTGGAGGAAGTAGTCACTGGGAATCAGTTTTGAGGTTTTATAGTCCAGCCCCACCTCCTGTTCTTACCTTCTTGACTGCGGCTATAAAATGACAAGCAGGGCTGGTACGCCTGACACCATGCCTTCTCCACCAGGTCTCTCATGAGCTGAACTGGAACCATAAGCCAAAAACAAACCATGTCTCCCTTAAGTCAACAGAAAAGTGTGTGTGTGTGTGTGTGTAAAATAATACACGAGCTTTTCCAAATAACTCAATAGCAAATAATTAATATTGCTGAATATTTAAAAAAAAATTCTCATCAGAAGCTTTAGCATCAAATAGCCATAATCAATGACTGGCAATCTAAGTATAAACACATGAGAATTTGATTTAAAGTCTCTGTCAATTCCTCATGTAATGAAATCTCATCTGTTTGAAGGTTCCATTCCACTAAAAATTAAAGAAAGTTTTAAACTACTCTGTTTATCATGGAGAATCACTCCTGGTTCCACACCACCTTATCATACAGCTCTTCTCATCTAAACCCAGCAAGTCCTTCCTTTACATTTATATTCAATATCTTTCGGCTAAGCATAAAACAGTCACTATCAATTTCTCACCAGTTTCTGAACATTTCTAAGTTGAAATTATTTTAGAGTAGTTATTCATGGGGCTTGCAAGTTGAAATGAAAAAGCACTGAAAATCAATTTCATTATAAGCTTTGAAGTAAAGGGATGTTGCATCCAAAAAAAAAAAAAATCTTAACGGGCTGGTAGGTGGTATTTGCTTATTTTATTCTGGAATGCTACAGCACAGCAGCTTTTAAACCATTGAAAAAACCCAGCTGGTGATTTTCTGAATACATTCCCTGTACATAATCAGGGAAGTCTCAGCTTGACTGGGTGTTTGCACAGAATTCACTGAAAAGAATACATCTGTATTATTTCATGTCAGTGACTTCATTTCTAACATCATGCACTTCTCATGTCATAGTGGCTGCTTTAGTTAACAATCCTGTCCCTTGGCAGGCTGGATATTTTCTCCAGTGGGTATCAAAATAGTGAGACTCACACATGCTTTCCAAAACCCCCGAGGACAGTTCAAACCAAAGTTTACAGTATTTAATGGCCCAAAAGCCTAAGGTTTTAAAGGCACTCGTACCCAAGCAATGAGATGTGGGATAGCAACTCACATCTAGGAACTGTAGTATTCAAAAGTGCCAGTCACATGCTAACATCTAGGAGAAGCCATATCTGCTTACCAGGAGTACTGACAATGTCAAGGGTAAAATGGAGTCCCAGCCAGACCAAAGTTAGGTTTTTGTTCTCATAGAAGAGCAATTTGGAGGAAAGGATAGAGCTAATAAGGTAGAGGCAATAGTTTTTTGTTTTTTTTTTTTAAGATTTGTTTATTGTTATATGTACAAGAGCATTTTACCTGAATGTATATTTGTATACCATGTGCATGTTTGGTGCCTGAGGCTAGAGGTGGTGTCCCTTGGGATTGGACTTACTTTGAGTCCCCTTGTGGGTGCTGAGAACAGTGGTTCCTCTGAAAGGGCGGTGCTCTTAACTTCAGCCATCTCTTCAGCTCCCAGGTCAAAAATACAACCACCATCCTCATTGGTGACACACTGGACTGGCTCTTGTTACTGTAATTTCTGTCGCCCTCAATATATAGTGTAGCAAGCAAGGCAGAATCTGAGCGTGGTTTCTATGTGGGAACCTTACCTTTCTACACTACACTGTAAACCTTTCGAAGTGCTGGGACGTTCAAGAGCAGAGGGTTGTTATCCAGTGAAATTCTCATTGAGCATGCTTTAACCAGAAGGTGGAGCAAATACCTGGGTAAGCAAGGGAAGAAGGTATGCAAGTCCCTTGCGAGGCCACCATGAGAAAGAAGGCTGTTTTTCTCTAGCTGGGTATCTAAGTTACTGTTCTATTGCTCTGAAGAGACACCATGACCAAAACAACTTAAAAAGAAAGCATTTAATTGAGGACTTGCTTACAGTTACAGAGGGTGAGTCCATGACCCTCATGGTGGGTAGTGTGGCAGTGAGCAGGAAGGCATGGTCCTAGGGCAGTAGCTGAAAGCTTACTTAAGCAGCCATGGGTGAGGGGAAGGCTATTATGGGCTTTTTAAACATCAAAGCCCAACCCACTGTGACACATTTCTGTCAACAAGACCACACTTCCTAATCCTTCCTAAAGCACTCTACCAAGTAGGGACCAATCATTCAAATACATGAAACTATGGGAGCTATTTTCATTCAAATAACCACATCCCCTTTTAGGTCCATGAACTAGTAAAGAACAAGGAACAGAACCCCAACCTGTTTTAGTGTACGCTAAAGAAATTCTCCAGGATCTCATGGCAACAACATATAAAGGCAAATGGTCTTCAGAGTACAGTGCCTGAGGATGAGGCAGGAAACAAGGCTGAATCAGACTACATAGATCCAAGGAATCCAGTGACTGGTGCTACTCAGCCTCAGAGATGCAAGTGCTGGAGCTTGAGCAGACTGGTATGCCTGACTTGCTCAAAGACTATAGTCCCACTTCCGGGTTCTTCCTACCAAACATCATGAACCTTTTTTTTTTTTTTATTGTTTTAATTGTTTTATTTATTTATTTATTTATTTGTGAGGAGTGGGTGAGGCAGCGCAGCCAGCTAAAATGGTGCCTGGGCCAAATCTTATGAATGGCACCTGTCAAATCTTATGAATGATGCCGCTTCTTGGCAGTTTGCTCACCGCTTGCCTTTCCCTAACTGAGCCACAACCGCAGAACTACTGCGCAGACTCGCTGCCACGAGAATCGGGGGGCTGTGTGAGGTGCACCAATGATGCATGCATGCCCACGAGGCAGGTGCTGATTGGGACAGGCAGGAATATAAAAGGATGGCCGTTAAGGAGCTGAGAGAGAGGGCCTCTAGAGAGGAGATTGTAAAGGATCCTGAATAAATTGCGTTGAGAAGAACTCCGACTTGCTTTGTTCCTGTCTGCCGGTCAGATAGAGAATTGACATTTATTGGCTTTTCAAGACAGGGTTTCTCTGTGTAGCCCTGGCTGTCTTGGAACTCACTCTGTAGACTAGGCTGGCCTCGAACTCAGAGATCCACCTGCCTCTACCTCCCAAGTGCTGGGATTAAAGGTGTGCGCTGCCACAGCCTGGCCATCATGAGCCTTTAGAGAAATTGAAAACTTTGGTTTTATGGGAAATCTACCAAAATTTTAAAGTTTTGTTAGTTAACTGAAACTTTTAAAAAACAATTATGGCCAATACCTTTCAGGCTAAGCAAGAAAATGTCTACATACAGATGTGATTTATGGACCAGCCATTTTTACTTTCATTGTCGTTTCCATCCTTTGTGTCCTGTCTTGTGACTGTAGCAAAAGCTATGTGGGGAGTCAACATAATTGTGATTCTATTCCTTAGATTCTACCTACTTTATACAATATATTTAATATTTTATATTCATCACTATTAAAGACTTATCCTTATTTATGTTTATGTAAATGTAAGTGTATGCCACATCTGTGTGAGTGTTCTCGGAACCCAGAAAACCATGTAGTTGGAGTTACAAGCACTTGTGAGCCACAAATGAATGTTGAGACTGGAACTCGGGTACACTGTAAGGAGCAAAGTCTCCTAACTGCTGTCCCTCTTTTCAATTCCACCACATCACCTAACTGTGAGGCGTCTCTCCAACCTCTATTTATTTATATGAATGGGGATTGAACACACAGAGGTCAGAGGACACCTTGAAGAATTTATTTCCTTGTTCCCAACATGGTGGATCTAGGGACTGAATTCTGGTAGCAAGCTTGATGGTACTTGTCTTTCCCTGCTAAGCCATCTCACTGGGCACTCTGTAAATAACATATTCAAAAAACAAAAGGGAGAATACAACTATATGTTGAATGGTATTGGATCTGCTCCCATTTTCATTTTAAAACCAAGCTAGAAAAGAAAAAGCCAATGGGGGGGAAAAAGCTACAAACCTCAGTGCAAATTGGACAAGAAGATAGCGCTATGAAAGACCTGCATTGATAATACATAATGTATCGTTCTAAGGCATATTATTAGAATACATTACTTGATTCTCTGATTTTTCAGAATGGGCTGTTCATTTGAAATGGACTGTGAGAATAGAAAGCCCTTTCTCTAGAAAGCCTGAAACTTACTACTGGCATATGAACTTCTTACTGTATTATTGAATTCAAAGGCTAAAAATGACAACATTTACTTCATTTTACAAATGCAAAAATGTAAATTTGTTTGTTGAAAAATAATCACGGATTAGTTTAAGGAAGCAAGTTATAGGTCTCTGCTTATAATTGCAAATGAACCACTGAGGTCTTAATAAAATATTACGACATGAATTAAAATGATAAGTTTTTGGAATGAGTTAAAACATTTTAAGAATGCAATGTCAAAAATGCTCATAGACCATCCCTTTAAAAACATAGACATGGTGGGAGATAGTTTTGTGCACTGTGTAATCAGATTCTGATTTCTAGTCCAGATATTTGATTACAGCCCAGATAATGGCATAGTCAAGCATCTCTGATCTGAATGTTATTCAAATATTGTTTTCCTTCACCTCCGATTGGTTAATAAAGAGCTGATCAGCCAATTAGCTTGGCAGAAGAGAATACAACTGGACTTCCTATCTCAGTCGGGTTGTCCCAGAAAGAGACAGAGGAGTAGAGAGAGGAAAGGTATTCCCAAGGAAGAGAAGAAAGATATGGGAGACCATATGGATGTACCAGGAGGATTTGCCGTGAGGTCACAATGAGAGAGCAGCCACAAGGACAAACATGGACTAGAGCAAACCAGGGCAAGACCAGATGGCAAGTAATGTGACGTTTGTCTGGGGATCAGCAGCCTAGTCAGGTTAGAGTAGCTCAGAATCTGCCCAGCTTAATGCCCAGCAGCTTATTAACAAAAACTGACAACTCTCTGTCTTTTTTTCTGGAGGTAAAACGGGAAAGAGCAGTGTAGAAATGCCCTGTGGTTATTTAGGAGCAAAAAGGGTATAAGAGAGTCTTCCAGGAATTATATTTACATAAACATATGGGACTAGTTAGATAGTTCAAAAGGAAAAAGCCTTGCCACAAAATCCTGAGAAACTTGGGTGCAATTTGTGGAACCCGTGTAAAGATGGGACAACACTATCTTAGTCACTGTTTTACTGCTATGAAGACATACATGGCCAAGGCAGCACGTCTTTTTTTTTTTTTTTTTAAAGGCGTTTAATTGGGGGCTTTCTTGCAGTTTTAGAAATTTAGTCTATTATGATAATTGTGGGGAGCGTGGTAGCATCTAGGCAGGAACTGCAATAGTAGTTGAGAGTTTCACATCATGATCCAGATCCATAGTAGGCAGAGAGAGAGAGACTGGCCTTGGCATGGCCTTTTGAAGCCTCAAAGCCTACACCAAGCTACACATTTCTTTCATCAATACTACATCTCCTAATCCTTTTCAAAGAGTTCTGCTCCCTGATAACTAAGTATTCAAATATATGAGCCTATGGAGAGCCATTCTTATTCAAACTACCACACATACACATCATGTACACACACTCTAATAATACACAAGTTAAGTTTAAAATATAGAAAAAGTAAGCACACAAACTTCAGGGTGAAATAGAGGACTGGAAGATGCCTCTGTGTGATCTGCTCTAAGTAAAGGGTAAGGGAAAAAAAATCCTATCCAAAGTAAGAGAGAAAAGCTTTTGGAGTGATAGGAAGTAGAAAACACAGAAGAAACATTTACTTCAATATACAGTCATTTGCCTCTGTCATTTTGGGTGTGTTTTGAGCAGAGCATCATGATCACAGGTAGAACATGATCACCAGGAAAAATACACACACACACACACACACACACACACACACACACACACACACACATGTAATCATCAGCCACCAGTAACACAATTTAATAAAGCAAAGCACAAAAGGATTATTCTTATATAATGAGAATTCCTCATAAACAAAATTATTAAATACCTGGCAAATATCACATTTAAAAAAAAGACATTTAGAGTGCATGGAGTGGGTGGGAAGAAGAGCAAGAAAGAGGACAACTTGATGAGTCTCTAGGAGTCTTTTCTCGCCTTCTTCCAGGTGGGTTACAGAGACTGAACTCAGGTCATCAAGCTTAGCAGCAAGCTCCTTTTCCTGCTAAGCCATCTGGCGAACCCCAAACCACATTTTTCTGGAGTACTTAACTTAATTCACATAATTCTCGGAAGTAGGCCCTATTATTATGTTCATTCTATATGCAAGGGAAGCCACCAAAAAGTCAACTGACTTCTCAAAGTCAAACCATTTAATTTAGGAAAGTCAGATTCTGAGCAGAGACATTTTCTTGAAGGCCCACACTTTGCTGACAATTGCTCTTTTATTTGCCTTTTTAGGGGACAAATGAAAATAAAATTGAAGCATAATCAAGTACCTATATATACATGTCAATATAGAGATTATATACTTTAAACAAACATGTTTTATTTTGATAAACGAGACTATTCTGAAAGAAATTGATAGAATTTCTTTTCTTTTTTTCCTTCTTTTTAAAATGTGCATGGGTGTTTTGCCTGCATATTTGTCTGTGAACCCACATACTTTGTGCCTATGAAGGCCTAACAAGGGCATCATATCTCCTGGGACTGTGTCTTAGTCATTGTTCTATGCCTATAAAGAAATACAATGACCAAGGCAATGTTTATAAAAGAAAGCATTTAACTGTGGGCTTGCTTATAGTTTCAGAGTGAGTCTGTTATCAACGGGGCAGAGAGCATGGGGCCACGCAGACATGAAGCTGGAGATGTAGCTGAGAGCTTTATATACTGATTCACAGGCAGCAAGCAGGGAGCCAGAGACACTGGGAGAACATGGTCAAAAAAGTACTGTATGAAAATATATGAAAGTTTACTTTGATGTTTTTCCTTGACCATTTGATGCAATAACAGAGACTGTGGTGGTGTACTAAATGAGGGGCTTTTCAGAATGTCCTGTCCTAATCCCCAGAGCCTATTTCATCTTCAATAACCAAAGGACTGTGTAGATGTGACTGAACTAAGGATTTTTGGTGAAAATATCTCCTGGATTTTCCACGTAAACCCAAATGTCAACCCAAACGTTCTTATAAAAAGAAGGCAGAGACAGAGATTCAGAAGTCTACAGTTGAGGTGAGAGCGATCTTCCATAAGCCAAGGAACATGGACAGCCCATGGAAGCTAGACAAATAGAAGAGCAAATTCTCCTCTGAGTCTCTAGTAGGACATATGTTAGTCAGAATTTCTATTCCTGCACAAAACATCATGGCCAAGAAGCAAGTTGGGGAGGAAAGGGTTTATTTAGCTTACACTTTCACATTGCTGTTCATCACCAAAGAAGTCAGAACTGGAACTCAAGCAGGTCAGAAAGCAGGGACTGATGCAGAAGCCATAGAGGAATGTCGCTTACTGGCTTTCATCCCCTGGCTTGCTCAACTTGCTTTCTTATAGAACCCAGCTCAGGGATGACACCACCCACAATGGGCTGGGCCCTCCCTCCTTGATCACTAATTGAGAAAATGCCTTACATTTGGATCTCATGGAGATATTTCTTCAAGGGAGGCTCTTTCCTCTGTGACAACTTCAGCTTGGGTCAAGTTGATACTGAAAACCAGCCAGTACAGGACATAACTTCATCTTAGCTCAGTGACAATCATTCTGTTCCCCATGACCGAAAAAAAATGTGTTGTTTTGCAACCTTTATATCTCAGGCTCAAAGAATATTGAAGGACAAAAAAGGAAGTAGATTTTCTTAGAGAGGGGAAAGAAAGATTGTAAGAATGAGAGGACTGGGTCTGCTATAAAGTCATCAAGGATAAGAATACCTGTGAAGAAAGAGCCTGGACAGGAGTGAAGATACAATGGCTTGCACAGAGGAGAGAGCCGAGAGGAAGAAGGAATCTGCACCTCTATCTGTCTGTTTGCTGGCACTGCATTTCTGCCTGTCTTTATGTCTGTACCCGCCTCTGTAGCTCTTCCTACATCATCCTTACACTTCTGCTTGCCTGTCCACCTGCGCCCGTCAGGAAGGGTTGTAGTGTCTACCTGATTGTTTCATCCTTCAACAACAACTCTGTCATCTACAAGATGGGTGACGCTTCCCTATTCAGGACCACACTGTGAAAAGGATGAGCCCTCATTTTGCTTCCATGACATCTATACACCCATCAATACAATATCTGTATGTGCAATCAGAATTTCTTCTCCATCACAGGGTTTCATAAGCTAAAATAATATTGCACATTCTCATAACTCTTTTGGGCTTCCTTTCCTCCTCTTACCAGCTGTCATTAGGTCCTTGAGCCCAATAGAGGGATTATGAAACATTTGTGAGAATCTACTCAATAGTCTTAGTTTTAATCTTCCTTAGCATGAATTTTGTGAACATGATACCAGTGCAAAGCACTTTGTTCAGCTTAAAGCAATTTACTAGTAGCTAGCTGGATAAGTGTAGTTTTTCTCTTAGACACTAAGAGTGGGAAAAGGAACTGTTACTCAACAGAATGGCCATTGGTAAACCAGAATTACTATTTTAAGGTAAAAAATATATAAGATGTTAAGTTTCTTTTTTTTTGTTTGTTTGTTTTTTTGTTTGTTTTTTTTTTCGAGACAAGGTTTCTCTGTGTAGTCCTGGCTGTCCTGGAACTCACTCTGTAGACCAGGCTGGCCTCAAACTCAGAAATCCACCTGCCTCTGCCTCCCAAGTGCTGGGATTAAAGGCGTGCACCACCACCTCCCAGCGATGTTAAGTTTCATATAGGCTGATAGAACCATTTCACTTTCTTAACTTTTAACACAAATTTACCTAACTTCTAATACAAATTGAAAAAGTTAGCTGTCTTAATTCATTTTAAATACGTTAAATGTGTTATGATTAGATGGAAATCATTAAACTATATCTCAGAGTTAATTCAGAGGAATACTAACACAATATGATACTGTTAAACTTAGCTCGTACTTTCTGTACTCAAAGTAATCACCTCATTATCACCGACTTACAATTCTCTTCACTTATTAAACACAGTTTGTTATATATTAAAAGATGTCATTTGAAAATAATAATTAGGTAAGCATATGATATGATCAGTAAATCAAATTAACTTGACTCTAGATTAAAGATAATAGGACAAAATCTATTTTTACAAAGAGAGTGTTATAAGAGATCAAGAATGTTAAGACATAATACTTTCTGGTTTTCATTTATGCTTTCTGTATCATTTGAATGGGGATTATATTGAGCCTTGAACGTGGATCTAGGTAGTTACTTCCCAAACTTTTGACTTTATATGTTGAGGTTCGGGCAAAGTTTTGTAGTTTAAGATTCTACTCAGAGAATTAATTTCTCTAGACCTAGTGATGAGGCCCAGCAGTGAGCACAGGTTCTAGAAATGGAGGTTCTGCAACTGCGATTCGAAGAGATAAGCAGGCACTAGAGGAGCCCTTGGGAACCTTCTCTGTGGGTAATCTTGACAAAATTATGAACAAAGTTGCCTTCTGCTCCTTTTATAGTCTTTAAACTACCACTGCCAGGTCTCCAGTAACTCGGGCTTGCAAAAGTTCCTAGTCAAGAGTTTCTTCTCTAACTCAACCTCAGCAACACTCAGTGGAATTGTCTTCTAATTTCCACTTTAGTCATCTTTAAAATGCTTCTCGTGGCTTTGATGACACCACAGATTTGTTGGTTCTCCCCAGTGCTCTGGCTCTGACTACTTAGAAAAATGGTCATTCTACCAAAAGCAACCTACAAATACAATGCAATCCTTACTAAAATTGAAATAATTATTTACAGACCTTGAAAGAACAATTCTCAACATCATATGAAAAAACAACAAACAAAAAACCCGAGATAGCTAAGACAATCCTGAACAACAACAACAAAGAACTTCTGAAGGGATCACCATCCCTGATTTCACGTTGTCCTACATATAGTAATAAAAACTGCGTAATATTGGCACAGAAACCAATGGAGTCAAATTGAAGGCCTAGACATAAATCCACACATCTACATGTAGGACCTTGAAAGACAGAAATATGCGCTGGGGAAAAAAAAGACAGAATCTCTTACAACTGGTGTTAGTAAAACTGGACATCAGTGTGTACAGAATGCAAGTAGATTCATAGTTAATGCCTTGCACATAATTTAAGCCCAAGTGTATCAAAGCCCTCCACATAATACCAGATACACTGAACCTGACAGGTGAGAAAGTAAAGAACACCTTTGAGCACATTGGCACAGGAGAAAACTTTCTAAACAGAACACTAATAACACAGGAACTAAGATGAACAATTAATGGATGGGATTTCATAAAACTGAAAATTTCTGAAAGACAAAAGGCACTGCCAACCAGATGGAAAAAGCAGCCTACAGAATGGGAAAAGATTTTTATCAATGCCATATTCAATAGAGGGCTAGTATCTAAAATATGTATAGAATACAAGAAACTAGATATCAAAAAAAAAAAAAAAAACCTAAACAATACAATTAAAAATGGGGAAAAGGTCTAAACAATGAATTCTCAGTAGAGAAATCTCAAATAGCTGAAAAACACTTAAAAGAAATGTTTAACTAATGTCCTTAGCCACCAGAGAAATGCAAATCAAAACTACTTTGATATATCATCTTACTCGTATCAGAATGGCTAAGATCACTAACACAGGGGGCAGCCCATACTGGTGATGATTTGGAGCAAGGAAAACACTCTCCCATTACTGGTGTGTAAGTGCAAGTTTGTACAGCCAGTATGGAAGTAAATATGATGATTCCTAAGAAAGTTGGAAATCCATCTACCTGAAGATCCAGCTATACACTTTTGGGCATATACTCAAATGATACTCCATCTTGCCACATGGATGCTTGCTCAGCTGATCTCACAGTGGCTTTATTCATTACAGATAGAGACTTTAAATAACTAGATGTTCCTCAACAGAAGAATAGATTAAGAAAGTTTGGTACGTTTACAGAATGAAGTATTACTAAGCTATTTAAAAAAATGACATCGTGAAATTTGAAAGTATGTGAATGTAACCAGAAAAAAAGTAATCCTGAGTGAGGTATCCTAGACCCAGAAAGATAAATATGGTATGTATTCACTTATATGTGGATATTAATTGTTAAGCAAATGATAACCAATTTGAAATCCACAGACTCAGAGAGGTTTAGATATAGAGGGAGGGTTTTTTGTTTGTTTGGGTTTTTTTTGTTTTGTTTTGGATGTGGGGAAACACGTGGGTCTCATTCAGAGGGCAAAATAGAATAAATTTTACAGGTATACTGGGGGTGGGTGGGGACAGAATCAGGTGGAGATAGGAAAGGGAGATAGAGCAGAGGGAAAAAAAATTCAGAGAGAAACACCTGGAATTTCCAGGCATTTGAGGGATGATATAGAAACCTAGTACAGCGGAGACACTCTAAAATATATGAAGGTACTCCTAATGAGTTCTCTTAGTAATGGGGTAGAATAAGATAGATATCAACTGGCCATTTCTTGTCATCAAAGCTTCCATAGCAGAACTGGGTTATATTCAATTGAGTTGTTGGCCAAGGGAATCCCATGGAAATCTCCAAAAATCCTAGGCTGTTGCTAAGACAAAGGATGCTCTCTGCAAACTGACAGCAGGACCCCATGGCCACTCCACTAATTAAACATAAAAAAGCTGAACTGGCATTTTTTCTCTGCATACATACATACATACATACATACATACATACATACATACATACATCTTTTTTGATGCAGAAAATAACTTTTAAGGCTAACAAAAGAGAAACAGGGACACCAAGACAGCCACAAACCCTTCTATCTACAATCTGTCCTGCCTGCAAAATATGCTATGGTAATGGTGGCACAGAACTTGTGAGAGTAACCAACCAATGTCTGACCTGACCCAAAGCCTACACTTCTTGGAGAGCCAAGATCCAGAGACAAGATAGCCCAGAGACCTAGAGTAAAACCAAACACTACTGGATATGTATGTATGTATGTATGTATGTATGTGTATATGTGTGTGTATGTATGTATGTATGTATGTATATATGTGTGTGTATGTATGTATGTATGTATGTGTATATGTGTGTGTGTGTATGTATGTATGTATGTATGTATGTATATGTATATACATATATATGTAAAACAACTTCTACTATAGCCATAGATCAGTGGTCCATCCTGTCATCATGAATGAAGCTTCTTCCATCAGCCAAATAGAACAGATGCAAGACCCACAATTAGACATTACATGTGTGTGTGTGTGTGTGTGTGTGTGTGTGTGTGTGTGTGTGTGTGT
>JANHMN010000001.1:228806906-228851823 GCA_030674055.1 Rhabdomys pumilio | reverse complement strand
TGTGTGTGTGTGTGTGTGTGTGTGTGTGTGTGTGTGTGTGTGTGTGTATGAGAGAGAGAGAGTCTAAATGGAATGTCTCCATTAGATCCCTCTCCTCAGAGCTCAGGGAACTTTCAAAAGATGAGGCTTTATGTGTATAAGAACCAGAGGGTACGGAAGACACCAGCAGAACAAGGCCCTATGAATCAACAAACCAAGGCACATACAAAGTCAGTGAGACTGAAGCAGAAAGCACAGGGCCCACATAGGTCTGCACAAAGTCTTCTGTGCATAAATTATAGCTACTATCTTAGTATTTTTATGGGACTCCTGACAGTGAGAACGAGTTGGCCTGTGATTCTTGTCCCTGTTCTTGGGACTCTTTTCCTCTTGTTGAGATGCTGTGTTCAACTTCAATATGATAGTTTTTGCTTTACCTTATTATATTTTGTCTTATTTTGTTGTTATCTCTTAGAAGCCTATTCTTTTCTAATGAGAAACAGAAAGCGAGTGGATCCTGAGAGGAGGCAGAGGGCGCTAATTGGTTGTAGTAGAGGGAGGGGAAACTATATTCAGGATGTACTGTATGAGAAAAGAATCTATTTTCAATAAAAGGCAAAAAAGAGAAAGTGAAATAAATACATGTATTTTGGGTAAAGTAAACTTCAGGTAAACTAAATTTGAGTTCAAAGGACTGATGAAAACTAGCTTGATGAATAAACATTTTTATACATAAATGATAAATACTATACAGTGTTTTTTGTTTGGGCAAATGTTTCACTGCTATTCTAACTAAACAGTGCAGCATTCTGCTGGTACCTAGATTGGAACTTTGTTGTCATAGATTCATATTAAACATTGACTGGTCAGAGGGATAATTTCTTTGGTGCTTGTTTTTTCTTGTAGCCTCTTCAGAATAATGTATGCAAAAATATGACAGTATATGACACGGAGTGATCATGGCTAATGGTTATGTATTAGCCTACTCAGGTCTGACTGTTAACAGAGTTCCCCTTTGCTGCTCTGTCTCTGTCTCACTTGCCTTAATTCACAGCTTGCTACAGCTAGAGTGTATGCTCCATTACCACTGTGTCCCTAGAAACTAGTCCAGAAAGGGATTAGATAAACACTGTTGGATGACTAATTGAAAAAGAAATCATATTCCCTGGGGTTTCTCTGAGTAATTTTAATAGCCTGTCAATCCATGGACCCCATGAATTTTGAAATAGCTCTTCACTATCTTCCAAGGACATCACTGTTGCCCTTAATCTTAATGGAACTGGTTCTGAAAAACACTGAAGTCTACAAAATAATGGACTTTTCTTTATTTACTTGAGTGGCTGTATACCAGAAGATATTATTACAATTTTTCCTATGTTGTAATTATTATTTTAAAGTTGGTGTCCTTTGATGTGTACTTATTTGGCATTTGTTTAATTACTGGGTAGAAGTTAACTTAGATGTTAAATAACTTTAGTTAATTTATTATATTATGCTAGTTAATGTTATGTTTAGAAGTGCATCCCTTCTCATTTGATTACATGACTGTTGGTCTGTTGGTCTCTGATATGCACATATTATGTATACTTTATCACTCTGGAACTTCCTTCACTGTCAGATAGGAATTAAGGATCCAGTTATATTCTCCTATAAATGATACGTTGCTTGTCTCAACACCAGTTATTGAGTGTGCCTTACTTATCCAGCAATGTGAACTTGAAGTATATTTGTAGTAGAAGGCTGGCCTTGATTTCAAATGGAATGTGTTAAAGCCTTTTCACTTTAAGAAGATAATGAGAGGGTCTAACTGACTCTCTTATTTATATATTGTCTGATGTTTCTGAGGTTCAACTTCTTCCTCTGTAAAAAGGGATGATATTTCCTACCTCTGTGTGTTGTGTCAGGATTAGAAGAAGGTAATTTTGAAATACTGCCTGTCACGTGGTGGTGTTTGGGTTCTTGTTTAACATTACTGTGAGTCCTATTTACTATCTGATACGGTGACTCCCCTTAGTCTAGATTCCAAGTCAAGCTGACTCTTGGTTAGAATTGTACTGAACAGTTACATTGAATTATAGGGTCACTACACATACAGCATCTTTCCATCCAGAATTTTAACATCCTTCTTAATTTTCAAATCTTTCCAAAAGGCCACATTGAACATCTTGCCTTTCTACTCTCCACTCTCAGTAAGCATTTTACTGACTGAGTCATATTCCCAGGCCCCATTTAATGGGGTCTTTCCTCTAAACACTCAGTTCACCTGAAATTCTGTCTTAATTTAAAGATGTTTATCAAAACATGCAGCCAATGTTTTCTAATGAATTCTTCCCTGCCCCCATTGGTCAGAATTGACTGATATTTGACTATTTTGTTTAAAGCCTTTAGACTCAATTTAAATTATGCTTTTGTCCATTTTTATTTTTCTAACTTGAGTTTTTCTTCAATTATAGAGTTACTAGTTACTTTTTTTAAAATTTTTTTATTGAATATTTTATTTACATTTCAGATGCCATCCCCTTTCCCCATTTCCCCTCCCTAGAAAATCCCTATCCCGTGCCCCCTTTTCCATTTTGCTTTTATACAATTTTTTTAAATGTTAATCAAAGGTTTTATAAGTATGGTAATGCTCAATCAGACGTGTAACCCAATACCCAACCTAGCTATGTAAACTATCTTTGACTGGTGGAGACACATGAACTTCTGCCTCCATGCCCCTTCTCTCTTTCGCTCTCTTTTTCTCTCTCTTTCTCTCTCTCATTACCTAGCTTCTCATCTACTTCATCTTCTCCTCTCCTTACTCCATCTTTTCCTCTCGGTGCTCCTTCCCCCTTAGCTCCTCCTACTTATTACCCTTCCTGTTAAAATAAGCCTTTTCTCTCAAAATACAATTAGAGCATAATTATTCCTATTTGTACCAGTGAGGTACAAGATAGTCTTAATACCCAGTCCATCCTTTTGTTGACTAACCAGAACCTCTGTCGTCTCTCTTGACTAAAACACTTAGTTTTGAACCTGGCTTTTTCTTGGCTTTAGAATGAATGTCAGCTGAAAGCCATCCACTCAGATCTTTTCTCTCAAGGTAAATAGCCAAGATTGGCTATGAGACTATAGGTTTTCAACGTTACTTTTTATTTTTGCTTTCTTTGTATTTATCCTTTCAGATTTTTTTTTTCTCTAACTTGGTGGTTGTGTATATCACTCATTTAAAGTCTGGAGATATGGCTCAGCCATTGCTGTAAATATTTTTTTTTTTTTGTTTTTTGTTTTTTGTTTTTTGTTTTTTCGAGACAGGGTTTCTCTGTATAGTCCTGGCTATCCTGGAACTCACTCTGTAGACCAGTCTGGCCTTGAACTCAGAAATCCGCCTGCCTCTGCCTCCTAAGTGCTGGGATTAAAGATGTGCGCCACCACCGCCTGGCCATTGCAGTAAATAATTAAATCTACTCTATGCTCTGAGAGTGTGCGAGCATGCGTGACTCCTCTATACCTGCTCAAGTGTTTTGGATTCATGAATGAAAGACATACACATGCCGGATTATTTTTAATAAGCACTAGGCACTTCCAAACCTCCTTGCAGCTAGCATACTCTCCACTCTGATATTCCTGAGTTACCATTTAATAAATCTATATTTTATCTTTGCTGCTCTGGGCCCTGCTGGGCAGCACCTTTGGGGCCGCCTTCCCTTTGCACCAACATTTCTGCCATCTTACCCTCCTTCATATTGTCAGGTTGGTCTGTCCTACAACCCCCTCCTTTTTTTTAAAAGTTGTAAATATTTATGTACAGAAAACTTAGTGTACATTTAACCCAGTTTAGTGGCGAGTTCTTTAGCCTTTGCCTTTTCCAGCTTGGCAATGCGAGCCACAGACTTAAGACCCAGCACATTGCCTCCCCAGTGGCAGCGGATCCTGTCATATCTGTCATTATTAATTGGTCCTAATAGCTTCTACCAGCTTAGCCAGAGCACCCTTGTCTTCCGAGTTAACCTGTGTGAAGGCAACAGTGGTGTATGTCTTCCTGTGGTTCAGGCGCCCCAGCCTGGCCTTTCCCTTGATGATGCAGTAGGGCACCCCCATCTTTTGACACAGGGCAGGCAGGAAAATCACCAGCTCAATGGGGTCTACATCATGGGCAATCACCACCAGCTGGGCCTTCTTGTTCTCCACCAAGGTGGTGACTGACTGTATTGACTCCTGCTGGGAGGACAGGTGGTCTCTTAGTTGGGAGGTCCCCTTTGTCAACAGCTTTCCTCTACACGGCCTTTGCTTCTTCTCTTGCTTTGTCTCTGGCCTGTACTTGTGAGCAAGCTTAAGAAGCTGAGTAGCTGTTTGCCTGTCCAGGGCCTGGGGGAACTGGTTAATGGCAGGAGGTACTTTGAGCCGCTTATAGAGGATGGCTCTTTGCTGCTGCAGCAGGGCCATTTGATGAAGCATGTTAGATGGACTTTTGGGCTATATGTCCTGCCCAACGCCAAAGTTCTTGGGCCTTTTCTTGGGTTTCTCTGTGTAGCCCTGGCTGTCCTGGAACTCACTCTGTAGACCAGGCTGGCCTCGAACTCAGAAATCTGCCTGCCTCTGCCTCCCGAGTGCTGGGATTAAAGGCGTGCGCCACCAACGCCCGGCTCTTGGGCCTTTTCTAGAACAAAGGATTGACCACCTTTTTGGCCTCCTGTTTCTTGATGACAGTAGCAGGGCCGGTGCCACCTTCTTCCCCTTGGCCTTTCCTTTGGGCATCTTGCTCAGCTGGAGGAGAGAGCCCTATGACCGTCTTATGGTGGCTTCTCCTCTCTCTCCTCTGTTTCTTGCCCAGGAATTCTAAAAATCCTGTCTCTGTCTTCCTGCCCAGGCATTGGCTGCTGGCAATTTTATTTCCAAATGAAAACCAATTAGGGGCAGGAACCCACAGCAACTTACAAGCAGATGTGCGAACTCTTATGTAATTTGGGAATCCATTAAATCAAATTCACAACATTCAGTCCTCAAAAGTTCTTGTAGCTCTTGCAGATGATCTGAGTTTGATTCTCAGAAGCCATCTGGCAGCTCACAACCACCTGTAACTCCATTTTCAGGGGGAACCAACACCCTTTTCTGACGTCCTCATTCACTTGACCCACATTGTGTATAAACATATGTGCAGACAAACATTTATACATATAAAGTAAAATAAATCTACAACCCCTTTTGGATTTTATTGTCTTTTGTTTAATTAATTAATTAATTAATTTATTTATTCACTTTACATCTTGACTGAAGCCAGTCCCACCCTTATAAATACTTTCTCCATTACTTCTGCCCTTCTCCTCACAGAAAGGGAAGCCCTTCCCTTAGGTACCTTGCCTTGGGACATCCAGTGATAGCAAGTCTAAGTGCATCGTTTCCCACTGAGGCCAAACCAGGCAGTCGAAGACTAATATCCAAAACATATAAAGAACTCAAGAAATTAGACACCAACAAACAAAATAATTCAGTGAAAAATGAGGTACAGAGCTAAATAGAGAATTCTCGACAGAGGAATCTCTAAGGGCTGAGAAACACTTAAATAAATGTTCTATATCCTTGCTCATCAGGGAAATGCAAATCAAAATTATTCTGAGATTCTGTTTAACACCCCTCAGAATGGCTCAGATCAAAAACTAAAGTGACAGCTTCTAAAGCCTCCTCAAAAGGCTCAACTTAATTAGACTATATTCACAATGACACTTTCTCCTTGACAAGTCAGCTTATTAGAACGCTTAATCAAGTTGGGCATGGTGCCGCATGCCTTTTATTCTGAAAGTTAGGAAGCAGATTTTTGTGAGTTCAAGACCATCTTGGTCTACATAGTGAGTTCTAAGCCACTTAAGACCACAAAGTGAGGCCCTGTATCAAAAAGAGATAGAGAGGACCCTTAATCACATTGACAAAACTTCTCACTGTAGCCCACTCTAACCATAAGTGACAAGTACTCATGTATCCTGTTCATCACCAAATGGAAGCAGTAGCAGAGGCATGAACTGTAAGGCGGGGATCTAAATGATGTGCAATTCTCCAAAAATTCTCTCAAAACAGCTCGTTACCCAAGTATTCCTATGATAGAAGCTTCATCTTCAGCTTGAAGATGCTAAGAGGTAGTGGTACCCTTAAGAAGTGGAGCCTGATGGGAGATCATTGGAGGTGCTGCTTCTAGAAAAAAATAAATTCTTAGGTATTTGGCTTTGTTTATGACATATTCTTTAATTTTGTTTTTAGAATTTGCTTATTTCAGTAAACGTGGAAGATGTTGAAATGCACATTGTCCTAAAACATTTAAAGATTACGAGAATAAAGTTATACACTAATATAAAAGACATCTGAAATTCTATCAAGAGCCAATGACATTGGTTTTTCTAACAGTACTAGGCAAAATTTCTTTAAGCAGATAAATACATACATTTTGGAACAGTTATATAAATCACAGTTGGCTAATTTTGTCCTACTTTTTAAAAGGCTTTTTACTGATTCCTTGTGAGTTCCACATGGTATACCCCATTCCCACTCATCTCCCCATGCTCTCCTATACCCTGCAAAATAAAACACACACACAAACAAATGACAATAAAACAAAAACAAAGTACAGAAAACATCTCGTCCTGGAAGCTGTAGTATGTCACCGTGTGTCCCACAGTATACCCCTCTGTCTACTGTAGAAACTCGCAAATGTTCATTACATGAGTCTGGCTTGATATTCACGGTTTCTATGACAACATCAGTATTGGATCCTCATGAAATTCCTCCCGGTTACCCTGTTTTTGCCCTGCGTTGTGGAGACGTTGACGCTTTCGAACCACAGGACTGGCCATTTCACGAATTCCCAACCATTTGCAGATGACACAGATTTTTGGAGTGGTCCAACTCAGATCTGGGCCTGTGTGGCAACTGAACTGGTTAGCTCATCAGCTCTTCCCAGATGAGCTCTCCTGCATTCACTACTCCAGCTAGGTCACCTAATGTCACCATCGGCAGAAGGCAGCGTCAGCTCCCCTCTCTCATGCCCTTGGGGCCGCTCACCTGCACCCATGCCTCCAGAGCCTGGCTCACAGTCAGGGTTTGGGGACCACTTTCCTAAGTGCTGCAGCCTATGAGGGGCTGGGACAGTCCTCCTGCTCTCAGATCCTCAGAAATGGCTGACCTGTGCCTTCCCCAGCGGGGCCACATCCACTGTGTTGCCAGGTAAGGTGCAGGTCCCTCTCTCCCTAGTGCTACAGCCAGTTAGGAGGCAGTAAGGGGGGATCCTGCTCTCATGACCCCCTGCTACTGCATTTGGTGAGGGAGGAAGGGGGAAGGCATCACCCCCAAACCCAGCCATTTCACAGCCAGGTGAGTGGCAGGGCGAGCCCTTGAGCTCAGAGTTAACTCACATGCGCCCCCGCCCGCCAGGACCAGTTCTACTGTACTGCTCAGGCAAGGCCTAGGGCCTGCTCTCCCAAGTCCTGCAACCAGGGAGGGTCAGGGCCAGCTCATCCACTCTGGTGACCAGCGTTCTCACCCAACTGTTGCAGGTGGTGCGGTGGGGGAGGTGGTGGGGTGGGGTGGAGAGCATCACCCCTACCACCTCAAAGCAGAGAAGTGTTGGGGCCAGCTCTCCCTCACTCTGTCGTTGGGGTGGCTCATCTGCCCCATACACACACCAGGGTCAGCTCTGCTGTCCAGGCGAGGTGCAGGGCCCACTCTCCGGAGTGCTGCCGCCAGTGAAGGATGGGATCAACTCTCCAGAGCACTACATTCAGTGAGGGCTGGGCCAGTTAAGCACAGCCCCTGAATATTGACTTGGTCCCTGGAGGCTGCCTCAACCAGGGACATCCCTATGAACTCTAGCATGAACCATAACATGAATCACACACATGAACATGGATCCCTACAGATTCGTAGCCATGGACTCAGGCATGGCCCGCAGTGGCAGTTGAGGCTGCAAGCTACCTCACCATGACCCCAGGTGGCAGAGTTGGTAACATAACAAGCTACTCCTCTCCGCCATCAAGCCTTCAGTTCCATCTCTCTTCATAACGTTCACACTACTGTACCTCTCTTTCTCTCCCAACTGACCGCCACATAGTCACACATTGTGGTGGCTCCTGCTGCAGGTGGGCCAAGCAAATAACAGGCTTCTGGGTGAAATCCTCCATCTGTGCCGCAGGGTGTGGCAACAAGCATGTGTCTATGGCCGACCTGTTCTCCTGTTCCGTGTGATGGAGGGCAGGTCTGTGGGTGGCCCGGCAGTCCGTAGGTCTCTGTCTTCCTCCTCCTGTGCTGACACAATTGAATTTGATTTGATTTGATTTGATTTGATTTGATTTGATTTGATTTGATTTTTATGTGTCCTAGGCATTAAACAGCTTTGGCCACCAAGCCAGAAATCAAGGTAGGATGAACAAAGGACTGCATCTGCTCTGTCCCTGACAAGATATAAGAACACCACCACCTACAAGGTGTCCCTTTGCCCATTGCCAGGGAGTGTTTATAATATTTTGATTCAGCCTATTTTCTGGTAACGTTATAACAATCTCATTCTTTTTTTCTTCTTGTTGTATTAAGAATCTTCATGTTTTGGGTTGGTTAGTTATTCCTGGGCATGAGGCCTTCCCTGAAGGGTAGTTGATATACTCACTGACATTACATGGGAGAAAATTGATTTGCTGGTATAAATTGCAGATAGTTTCTTGGATTGGGATGGTAACCTGTGTCTACTTCCTCCTCGTGCTGAGACTCCATCTAGAATGTGTGCATGTCTTATGTGCGCTGCCTCAGCCTGTGTGAGTTCATCTGTGCATCAGGCTGTTGCATCTGGAAGACACTGCTTCTTTGGAGAGATCAACCATCTGTGGCTCTTACAATCTCTCTTCTTCCTTTCCCTCATTGATCCTTGTGAAGGCAGAGTAGTATGTTTCGTTATGACATGCTTTTGTCTTATTGACTACATTTTTGGGGGGGGGGGGTCGAGACAGGGTTTCTCTGTGCAGTCCTGGCTGTCCTGGAACTCACTCTGTAGACCAGACTGGCCTCGAACTCAGAAATCCGCCTGCCTCTGTCTCCCAAGTGCTGGAATTTTGACTACATTTTTTAAAAGACATTTATTTGTTTTATGTATGTGAGTTCACTGTTGCTGTCTTCAGACACACCAGAAGAGGGCATTAGATTGCATTACAGATGGTTGTGAGCCACTATGAGGTTGCTGGGAATTGAACTCAGGATCGCTGGGAGAGCAGTCAGTGCTCTTAACTGCTGTGCCATCTCTTCAGCCCTTCAGCTCCTTTTTTAATTTTTATTTTTGTTGTTGTTTTAAGCTTAATGTCCAAGGGAGTAAGGAGAATCTGGAAGAGGCTGGAGAAGGGGTAACATGATGGAAATATGTTGTATGAAAAAATTAAATTACATAGAAAGGAATCACCATGTTTAATTATTTAGGTTCTTGTTATTATTGCTCTTTGTACTTTTCTATGTGAAGTTTAAAAGCAAGTTTTCTAGGTGAAATAAATCCCTAGTATTTTAGTCAAGACCACATTAAATTAAGAAATTAATGGGTGAAAAGAGCTGTCTTAAATGCTGATCTCCACAAATGGTTTTCCCTTATGTTAAGCCTTCTGTACGATTCTGTGTTTAATTCTCTGTGTAGATCTTGCCAGCACGAGAAACACAGGCATACAACTTAAACTGCTTGCATCCTTGGAACAGTCCAGTGGCACACAAGCCATTTTTCTGAAATGTTTCACAGAAATTCCTGTAAAACTGTCTGTGGCTGGTTAATTAATTAATTTATTTTTTTTGACATAGCTGACAATGGGTGTTTCTTAAAAATTGGTATGCTTATACTATTGGTATGCCTATCTTTTATGGTAATTTATTCATTTAATCCTCATTTTTCCATTTATTTGCATAGAGTTGAGTAATCTTAGAATTCTTTGAATGGCTTCCTTCTGGGGTTACTTTCACATTGTCACTTTCTAATTTATATAATTACATTCCTCTTCTTTTTCCCTAGTAAAACAGATTCTTCTTTTCTTTTTCTGCCAAGACTCAAGGTTTAAAGTTAACATTTTTTTTCTGTTCTTTAAACTTACTTTTATTTATTAATACATGCTTCTGGGTTTTTTTCCTTTGGTTTTACTTTGCTTTTAGAAATTGTGTAATTTTGTACTATAGCCCTTTTGTAAGTATGTGTCACAAGTTAATAACCTTACAAAATTTTTTATTTGCACATATTAATTATATATAATTAAAACTTTCATATTATCACATAAAGCAATTTTTGATTTTTCTGGCTTATTTTTGATTTTGCTTGATATGATCATTAAATTGCTTGTGATAAAATACATTCACTGTTGATTACTCTGTGATCTAAAATATTTCAGTTTTCATGAGTCCATAGACAATTGAAATCAACATGTTTTGATTATTGAGGATCAATGTTTAGCATTCATCAAATTTTATTTCTCTCTGTATGTATTTATGTGTATACATTTGCATATGTATGTACATGTTTATATAAGAAATGCATATATGTATGTCTGAGCTTTTACAGCACAGCCTTTATTGACTGAGCTATCTCCAGAAGCCCAAATTCAATGATGGATACCACAGATTGTATTTATTGGTAGAGGTAGAGAGCTGGTTCAATGAGATCTAATTACAAGTAGACAAGAGAAATTTGTTTCAAGAGCCCTGTTGTATTGCAAGGTAGCTCTAGTTTTGATACTGTACTTGGTTAGTTTGGAGTCTGGGTTTTTTTTTTAATTTGTCAACTTGACAAAACTAGAGTCATCTGGGAAGAGGGAATTTCAGCTGAAGATTGCCTCCATCAGATTGACTGTAAACAAATGTGTTTGAGCATTTTCTTGATTAATGATTTATGAGGGAAGGCCCAGCCCACTGTGGGTGGTGCTACTCCTGGAATTTAGTCCCAGGAAGTCGAAGACAGCTGTACGTGAGCCTGAAGTGCAAGCCAATAACAGCATTCCACTGTGGTCTCTACTTCAGTCCTTACTTCCAAGTTCTTGTCTTGAATTCCTGCTTGACTTTCCTTCGTGATAAATTGTGACTTGTAAGCCAACAAACCTTTTCCTCCCCAGGTTGGTTTTGGTCAGTGTTTTATCACAGTAGAAAGCAATAAGACAGATACTATATTCTTGAAATATGAAATAGTGATTATAGGCTCTCATCTCAGAAATACTAATTAATGAAATGAATTTGCTATTTAGCTAAATGTAAGTAGTTCTTTAGAACATATTGTTGTACACAATAAGAAAACATAAATATTAGCTGCTGCTTTTTAAAGTAAAATAAAGTTTTCCAGGTTTTTTAAGACCTTGATCTCTTACATTTGTGTGTTTTTGTTCATTTCTCCTTGTAATTTCTACCATTTCAGCTTCATGAGTGTTATTGCTTTTGATTGGAGCATAGATTTTCATGACTTTTATATCTTCACTATCAATTGTCCCCTTTGGCATTATAAAAGACCTTTATTGTAAAGCGCTTTTCATCCTGAGTTTCACTGTATCTGATATTGACATCTCAAGAACGACTTTAATTTTAACTCTTCTGAAAGTTTTAGATGTGGCTCCTGAATGCAGAACAAAGTTTGAAGGTTCCTTTGGTCTCCAATGTGAAAAGTTTTTCTTTATATTGGGTGGGTCAAATTCATTTACATTTATTGACATAAAAGATGTGTCTGGCCTTTGGTCTGTCGTATTGTTCTATCTAAGGGCAGGTAGTTTTTAAAGTCTTTCCACAGTAGTCTGCTTTGTGCATGTGGGATATTTTTATATTTAAGAAAGTCTACATTTTTTATTTTCCTATTTATCTTTATGCCATTAGTTCTATATAAAAGCTGGTGATAATAATGGCTATTTTCCTCTATGTTTTTTGACAGTTCCTTGTCTGCACTTTGAATCAATAAAATTGTTATTTCTTAGTGTTGGTTAAATATTCTTTTACACCTACTATTTGTCTATCAACCTGAAATAATATCTCATAAAATTATATTTCCGATACTATAGATGAAGCAATCACCATTGCTAGCTCATATTCTTCTAATTTATTAGACAATTATTCCCTAAATTGAGAGAATGTGCACAGTTCCTTTTTGCCACACACTGATCTCTTGTTTTGTTGCAGTCTTTGTTCTGTTTGTTAAAAATATTCAACCTTTCCTGCCATTTTTATTTTGTTTTGTTTTTTGTTTATTTGTTTGCTGTTGTTTTCTTGGGTGTTCCTGGTTATTGAAGATAACTCTTTAATATTTTCTTCAATAAAGGTCCAGAGATATCTTGTTCCTTGGTTTCTTATGAGAGTGAACTGTTTTTTAAAGTGTTCTATAAGGCTTTTCCCTCATGTCATTTTAAATATTTTTTTTAATGTTTGAGATTTTTCATACATACATATTCTGGTTAAGACTTTTCATCAACTTGACAAAAGCTATAGTTATCTGGGAAGAAAAACCTCAACTGAGAAGATGTCTCTCAGACTTTCTTTAGGCAAGTCTGTAGGGCATTTTCTTGATTGATGATTGACAGGAGAGGACCGTGTTCACGGGCACAGTACCCCACTAGAGGTAGTCCTGAGTACTATAAGAAAACAGGCTGAGCAAGCCATGGGGAGCAAGCGAGTGATTAGCATTCTTCCAAAGCTCCTGCTTCAATTCCTGCCTCCAGGTTCCAGCCTTGAGTTCCTGCCTTGGCTTCCAGCAGTCGACTCTGACCTAGCATATGTAAGCCAAATACACTCTTTCCTCCCCACATGACTTTTGGCGTCTTTATCACAGACAATACATATAAACCATTTTGATCAAATCCATCACTCCCTCTTCTACTCCAATTTCTCTCTATATCCCACCACTGTCAATCCTTTCCAACTTCATGTACTCTTTGTCAAACTGGAGTCACTTAGTGCTACCTATACATGCATGTATGGAACAACCTATCAGAGCATGGGCAACTGCCCAATAGCTTCGTCCCTGAAGAAAACTGACTGTCCCACCCACAGCAGCCATCAAATTTCAATAGCTCTTGAGACAGGGGCTTGATCTAATATCAGTTTCCTTTCTCCCTTGTGTCTCTGTATTCCTGCAACATCTATTTTCCATTGCATGTTCATTTCCACCCGCCGCATGTCAGGGATTGAAATCAGGCCATCTATATCTCTCTTCTTGTTTAAATCGAGTTCTGCCACCTCGTGTTTTTGTTTCTTTCCATTATTTCAAAATATTACTACATAGTACTCCTCTGTGGTCTCTTTTTACATAAATAATTGTTTTCGTGTTCCATCTTAAATATAGTCACTGTAGGCTGGCCATGGTATCACAGGCCTTTATCCCAGTACGAGGGTGACAGAGGCAAGTAAATTTGGGCCCAGCCTGGTCAACAGAGCAAACTCCAGGACAGCAATTCTGTCTCAGAAAAAAGGGGGTTTGCTATAATAGGGTGAATTCTTGAGCCCCACCCCACAAAATCTATATGTGGAAACCCCAATCTCAGGATTAGAGTCAAGATAGAGTCTCCCTGAATTATGTCCTGAAGGTGAAGAGAGCTTCATGAGTGAAGCTGGTATTGCTGGAAATAGCCCAGAGGGCAAGCTAGCTACCGGTCCACCAAGTGATGACCCAACAAGAAGATGAGGGTCTGGAGACTGGTAAAAGGAAGAAGCTCTGATGAAAACTTTGTCCTTCTGTCACCCTGAAATGCTTCTGTCTCAGCTATTAGGAAATGCTCATCACAAATATTAACTTTTCATAACATTTGTTTTCTTTGTGTTTTATTTTGTATTCTTTTGTCTCTTTTCCTGTTTTAGTTTCCTTTTTCTCTTCTTCATTCCTCCCTCTTCCCTCTCCTTGTTTCTTCTCCTTTGTTCCCCCTCTTCTTTTAGTTTTGCTTGAGACAGATGTCATTTAACCAGGCTGGCCTCAATCTTGCTTTGTAGTTAATGAAAACTTTGAACTCCTGATCTTCCTGCCTCCACTTCCCAAGTGCTAGGTTTTGTAACTGTGGTTACCATATGTTGGGAGCCGACTTTAAGCAAAAAGTGGCTAGAAAGCAGCTATCAGCTTTGAAGCCATCTTGAGCCATATACCCTGACATGAGACTTGGTTTTCAACAGCCTACAACAGCTGAAGCACACTCTGATATCCCATATAGCTTGTTTTGCTGTTAAGTGCCCCCAGCTGCAAGAAGCAGGTGGTATCCACGCCTACAAGGCATGCGGTGCATGTGTTATCCACGTGCTATCCACGCCATATATGCCTGTAAGGCGCACGTGCTGTCCGCGCCTGTAAGGCTTACGTCATATCCACACCTGCAAGGCACGTGGTATCCACGCGCCTACAAGGCACATGGCAAAAGCCTATAAATACCCAGAATTTCCTTGTTGTAGTGTGTGTGTGTGTGTGTGTGTGTGTGTGTGTGTGTGTATGTAAGTGCGTGTGGTGGAGTAGTAGTAGGTGTAGTGGTGTGTGTATGGTGGAGACAGTAAAGAAGACTTTACTACAGATCCTCTGACTTGTCTCTATTCTTCGCGGCTCTTCCCCTCCTTCCCCCCACTCTCTCTCTTGCTAAATCCGGACCTGCAAAACAGAGCGGGCTGCTATAGTTTGGCCCCCAAACGTGGGCAAGAGTGGTCCTTTACAGTTAGCTCAGGGCTTTTACAGTTTGGCGCCAAGCGTGGGGCAGAAAGGTCTTTTACAGTTTGGCGCCAAGCGTGGGGCAGAAAGGTCTTTTACAGTTTGGCGCCAAGCGTAGGGCAGCTCAGGGCTTTTACAATCATATCCAATGGAGTGCTTAGCTCTTGAGTGATACTGATGCACACGCACATGTGCACATGTTTATGTGTGCATGCTTGGTGTACATACACATGTATGCACAACAGCAGTTTCTTTTTTCTTAGAAATGGCTTGTAGTGAGAAGGATTTTTCCTGTGGTGACTATTTGCACTTGTTTCCTGTGGGAAGGCCCAGAGTACTGCTAGTTAAACAGTCATGGCCACACTGCCAAGGACACTCTACTTTCAACAGTCTGTACTTGACAAAGCACTCTAGGCTTTTTTATATTTTGTTTTTATCGTGTCAATATCCTGAGAGCAAGGAAAATTTTATTACACCCATTTTCAAAGGGGGAGATATAAAAATCAAACAGATTTGAAGTGTTTCTATTAGTCTGGGATTAGTCCAGGCTTTACCACTAAGTGTATGGGATATTTCAGGTTACTTTGTTCTTAGCACAATGCCCTTTGGAGGGGAGGTACTTTGGCCCCATCTTAAAACAGTCAATAGTTAGACATGTTGTTGTGCAATGACTAGGTAAAAACACAAAGCTATTCACTTATGTCCTTCTGACTTAGAATTTTTAGCTGGTTAGAATTTGTAGTGATCATAAATATTGTATATGTTTTTGTTCCATGGGTAAACATCTCACTAGCTAAACACTGAACTTATTGGGTTTCACTTTCTTTACCTTTAAATGGTTTACACTGAAATTCAAATGTCTAAAACAAACATTCAGAGAGACTAATTCTCTAGACCCATTGAACAATGCCATGGCATCTTCTCTTAAATGCAATGTTCAAGCATAAAAGAGGCTCCCATATCCTCCTGTTCTCAGCAAAGAGAAATACACTGTTTTTCTGAGAGGAGGAGAAAACATGGGAAAGTCCCAGCACTTCTAGAGACCCTCTAACTCAGTGGTTTTCAACCTTCCTAATGCTGTGACCTTTAATACAGTTCCTCACATTGCACAGCTGATAGATATTTTATTGCTACTCCATAACTATAATTTTGATTCCATTATGTGTTATAATGTAAATATCTGATATGCAATCCCCCACGGGAGTCTCGAGCTACAGGTTAAAACCCACTGCTCCAATGAGTCACTCTCGTCTTCTGCTTTTCTCCAGCGATGTTCTACCAGAGCTGCAGGCAAGACCAGAAGCTGTTAATGTCTAAAATGATTATTTATGATGTAAAGCACCTTCCTCTTCCTCTTCATCCTCTTCCTCTTCATCCTTTTCCTTCTGTTCCTCCTCTTCCTCCTCTCCTCCTGCTTCTTCTCTATTCAGCCCAGACAGACCTTGAACTCACAAACCCTCTCCTTCCAGTTGCCAACTTCTGGGATTCCACATGTGCCACAGTGCCTCCCCCTTCTTTTTAAAATCCACACTCTGTTTCCATTTCTGTGCCTCTCTTCTCATTGTCTCTGATGCAGCATTGGATACAACTGTATTTCTCTGAATCCAAAACCACACAAACTGCCTACTATGTACCAACATGACACTAAATACTTGGATTAGTACTTTGAGAAATAATTGCCGAAAGTTATAATAATCTTGATCTATTCTGAGGGGCAAAAATACCCTATAGAAATTTCATCACTAACTTCGGAAGACTGCTACTCCATAGCTTACTGTTATCTTTAATCTAGAAACATAGCAACAAACATTCTTTGTAGCTTGCACAGGTTTTTGTTTATTATACATCATTTTCTCCTTCAGCCAGATTTGTGGCTTATAAAAATAACCAAATATTTGCTTACAAATTGTTATAATGAAAATCTGTAGCCTGCTGCAGTGAGATTCATGATCATGATAACTTTGAAGCATTTGTTTGCATTTGGAATGTGCGAGAATAATTTAAATTTAAAATTTTTGCATAAATTATTTATATGTGGGTCCAAGATGTAACACAATTAGTACAACATGTTTTTTTTTTTTTTTTTAGAAGCGAGGCAGAAGTTTAAAATTTATAAATACCGCTTTACATTTTGGTGGTGCTGGATATAGTTTTCTAGAAAGCTGTATTTTTTTGTTGTCTGAATAGCAGTTAGCTGTTTTCCCCTCTCTAACAGATGGAACCAAAGCATTGTGAACATTTTTATTAAAACAGCAAATGAAGCCATGAAAGAAGTGTCACACTGCCAAGTATTCATCTTGCAAATGAAATTCTACAACTTAGCAGGTGGTTTAAGTTCCCTTTAGAAATTTTAAATCAGCTTATTTCATTTCTCTGTGGTTTAACAGAGACACAGGTTCACTGAGGCACTCGCTTACAGAGTCTGTTTGTATGATTCCAAGAACTGACAGTTGGAAGATGTTTGCTAACTCTCACTCCAAACGGCTCCTGATTGCCACATTCAGATGTCTGGGTCTTCAGTTCCCTTCACCATTAGTGTCTACCATTTGTCTCTAGAATCTGTAGGGCTCCGATGAATCCAAAAGCTAAATCCCACGAGCAGTATGGTTTTGACCATTTTGAGACACTATACCCTTGGGTGTGTAGGCACTATGCAACCCAATATAGAAAACTGCAAGATTCAGCCAGTTAGTTTCCAGTGGAGGGAACGAGGGTGAAGTATGATCTGCCTTTGGTATCTAGAAGTGGGGATTGATTCCATGCCTTCCTGAAAAATCTCTAAATCTATGGGAGCTGAAATCCTTTCTATGAAATGGTGCTGGATTTCCACGGAAACTACTCACATCTCCCTAGGTGCTTTGTCATATCTACATTACTTATAAAACCTTATGAAATGCACCTACAACATAAGTAGCTGCATTGTTTCTTGTTTAGGGGATAGTGGCAGGATTAAAAGGTCTGTGGCTGGAAGATGGCTCAGAAAATGTTTGCTGTCCAAGCATGAAGACCTTAGCCCCGATCCTCATCACCTATGTAAAATGCCAGACGCAGAGGCTGAGGCCTGTAATCTCACTATGGAGAAACAAAAGAGTCCCTAAAGCTTGCTGGTCAGCCAAGCTTGCCAACTGGCAAGCTCTCAAAAAAGAAGACAGAGAAGCAATTTAGGAAGATACCCAATACTGAACTCTGATCTCCACAGGCACATACAAGCATATACCCTCACCTCCACCACAGCTTGCCCACACACATACACAAATACACACGTACATACATGTAAATACATTAATACATAGTCTACATGGAAATGTGAACAGGGAGATAGGCAAAGAAATAATATCCTTGAGAGACAGTGAGGAAACAGCAGTTTGCCTAGATCGAGGACCTGCTGAGAGGCAAGCTCAGACCATCTTTTTTTATTTTTATTTTTTTTTTAAATACTTCTGATGTGAGGTTAGCTAAATACATAGATATGGAAACTTCCATTGGTGCTTCTTTCCCATGTCTATGGACCTTATTGGGCAGCGAAGGCAGATAAAAATGCATTAAAAGGTAGCCATGGTAGTCATTTTGGAAGTGAGAAAGTAGAATAAACCACCTTTGCTACTCTGAAGGCCTACATTAACATCAGATTTCGTTTCCCAAATCGAACTTTCTCAATAGTCTGCCACTGCTTAAAGAAAATAAAACACTCCAACTATTGGACTGAGCACAGGGTCCCCAATGGAGGAGTTAGAGAAAGGACTTAAGGAACTGAAGAGGTTTGCAATCACATAATAAGAACAAAAACATCAATCAACCAGACCCTCCTCCCATAGCTCCCAGGGACTAAAACACCAACTGAAGAGTACACATGGAGGGAACCCATGGCTCCAGCTGCATATGTATAGAGGATGGCCTTGTTGGACATCAGTGGGAGGAAAGGCCCTTGGTCCTGTGAAGGCTTGATGTCACAGTGAAGGGGAATGCCAGGGAAGGGAGGTGGAAGTGGGTGGGTTGGTAGGTGGGTGGGGAAGCACCCTCATAGAAACAGGGGATGGGGGGATGGGATAGGGAGTTCCCAGAGGAGAAACCAGGAAAAGGGAAAACATTTGAAATGTAAATAAAGAAAATATCTAATAAAAAATAATAAATAAATTTAAGTAAATTAAAAAAGAAAAGAAAACAGGTTGGTCATCTACTACAAACTTGCTTTAGTCCACAAACTCTTGACACACCCCTTAACAGGTCTTCTTATAAACTGGTCTACCTACTCGTGTGCTTGAGCGACCCCAAGTACAATTGCACTCTGGGGCAAGTGAAGCCATGCTACCAGACAAAAGAACTGTTAAGGTTGTGCAGATTAATCTTAATCTTAAGGAACTCTGACAATTCTTATAATTAAGAATAGCATGCGTTTGAATCTACTTCAACCCTGGTTCCTGTCCTGGAGCATATGACCACAACACCCCACTAAGAGGACCATGACAACAAGTACATAGCATAGAGCCTAGAGTTCTCCAGGCTAATGACATATCTAGATAGGTCCCGAGTGTCTAGCCAACGATAAACGGCATCCCTTCCTACAAAAGGTATTTAATCTCTGGTTCACCCTGAGTAAGTCATATGGATATTTCTTCCTTCACGAATAAACATCTTGGATCTTGGACAAGCAATGGCTGTCTCTGCTGCGGGGAGGGGGGGTCGGGAAGGAGGGAGGCCTTCTTCAAACAACTGCGCCTATGTTTCCCGTAGGCCTCTGCATTCCTGGCACTGATGCTGAGCTAAGCTGGATTCTCCCCTGACCTCAGCCCCACCTACCAGCAGCTCCTAGAGATTCCCAGCAGCGTCTTGGGGAGTGCCCAGGGGTTTGAGAACCACAACCTCCATCCCAGCGCTGCAGTTTCTCACCTGGAGAAGCATGGACTGGGACTTCCATCTTAGGTTGCATTTTGCCTTCCCCAAGAAGTGTTCTGACATCCCAGCGGTGAGAGAGAAACAGAACCACATCACTCCTTGCCTACCTGTCTGTCCACACATCCTAATACAGTCTTTTCTTCTTTGATTATCTAAATCCTTATTCTTGCCTTGAAATATAACTTAAGTGTCCTAATTTATGCTCATTTCTTCCCCCTTTAGATCTACCTAGCAGCACTTATCACACAGTAGCTTTGTTTTTCTTCAATACACCCTATGTTCTTAATTGAGATGCAGATTCTGAAGGTAAAAACACTCCACAGACAAGGAAACACTAATACCTCACTATCAAGGACGCAGTAGTCGTACTGATTGACAGTGTTAGGTAGTGGAAAGTTTTTCAGGCTGCTTCAGGAAATACGAAACAGGACAGATGCTAACTTTAAACCACAAGGGTACAAAGTTATAATGATAGGCTTGCTCGTCCAGAGTGCTTCTCATCCCCCTTCTTCTGGTTTTCGTTATTGTTGTTGTTGGTTTTCTGTTTGTTTGTTTTGATTTATTCTCTTCCCTCTCTACAAGTTTGTCAGCTTCAATGTTGTGTTTGACAGGCAAGGCCAGTATTCAAAACATCTTCAGACATTAAAAGTTGAGATAGTTCAGCAGTTAAGAGCACTGACTGCTCTTCCAGAGGTCATGAGTTCAAGTCCCAGCAACCACATGGTGGCCCACAACCATCCATAATGAGATAATGAAATCTGAGTCCCTCTTATGGAGTGTCTGAGGACAGCTACAGTGTACTTACATATAATAAATAAATAAATAAATAAATAAATAAATAAATAAATACCTTTGGGCTGGAGTGAGCTGGGCTGGAGCTAGTGGGGCCAGAGCCAAATCAACGTTTACTGTATACCTTGTGTGCTTGAGTTCTTTCTCAAGCTACCTCAGTCCTGCACTCACACTGGAAGATAAGTAGTGTTGGTGGAGAGATTAGAACGCATATATGTTGCTTATGGTATAGTAAATGGTATAAGGTCTTTGAGAAGCACTTAATTGCTTCATTGACAATTCTCCCCAGAGTTTTGAATCGTAGTCAGCAGTTTCCTAAGAAAAATAGCTATTACAGGTCTCAGCAACCACCATCCTGTGAGAATGACCAAGTAAATTGAAAGCGTATGTGCACACAACATCCTCTAGCCTAAAAGTCAGAAACAACCCAGGCATCCGTGAACTGATGAATAAACACAGTGTTGCACACCTGTCTAATGGGTAGTTATTTAATTACACAGAGGTATGAAGTAGCCGGGCACAAGACTGTAATCCCAGGCTTCTGGAGACAGATAAGATGACTGTGGGTTCCAGGCCAGCCTGTGATACACATGTGACCATTCAAGGTCAGCCTGCCATATAAACTGAGAGCCTGATACATTATGTGAAAAAAACAGCCAGATGCCAGTAATGGAAGGCTACCAATCACAAATTGTCCAGGATACATGAATTCATTGAAACAGAAAAACTCCCTTAAGAAACAGGGAGAGAGGAAAGGAGAATGATTCCTAGTGTGCACGGTGTTCCTTTTAGGACTGATAAAAAATGTTCTGGAATTATCAGTAATAGCTGAAATGTACAATTTTTTTATTGAATAGTATAATTTTAAGGGTACATCTTATGATACCTGAACTATAGCCCAATAAAGTTGTTTTTATTTGACTTCTCTTTTTGTCATACTGGGGATTAAACCCAGGGCTTCATACATGTGAGCTAAGTGTTCTATTGCTGATTTGCATTTCGATTCAAGTTACTTTCTTTAAAACATATATTTTTCTTTTAGGTATGTGGGTCCTTTGCATGCATCTATGCCTGTGAACTATGTACATAAATGGAACCAACAAAGGCCAGAAGGTATCAAATCCTCTGAAACTGGCATTTCAGACAGTTCTGAGCTACATGCAATCTGAGAATTGAACCTAGGTCCTCTGGAAGAACAGCCACTGCTATTAATCACTGAGTCATCTCTCTAGCCCCTGTGTTTTCTTTTTAGTGACACTCATTATTGATACTCATATTACTTGGTCAAGAAATTCCTAGGATCCTAAGTTACTCCAATAAAACTGTCATACAGTCCTTCCAGCTGTCTGAAAGGGGAGTGGAAGTATTTGGTGCATGGTATTAGTTGCTACAACAAGCTTCCAGTCTTAGCCAAAGAGCATGAGCATCAGGGTAGCTTAGTTCTGACACTACACCCTCCTGGATTTTATTATTATTGGCTCAGTAGTGGGCATGTGGCAATCAGATCAATCAGCATTTTGATGGTTAGTACATGCTGCAAGGAAGGATGTCCTGATTACTAAACAGGAGGGTAAGGGTCTAGAACCCACACTTTGAGCCTTGTGGGAGACACCCTGCAATTATCTGTGACCACTCAAACCTAAGACTTTCAAGATGCAGAAGAATTCTGATTAATAATTAATTAGGAATGAAGTGGAATTCAAATCTTATGATTCATTACCCAGCTGATGTACCTATTTCTAGAGAAATATGTTGTTGTCTAGTTCTGGCTGCTTTTTCTCACACATTTTCCCTGGTGCCTAAATGGAATGATTGCCTTTCCAACCTTTCATGTCTCCATTTTCTACAACCTGAGCTTCTGCCTAATGTCCCGAGAGTTAGGGCTCTGTAATGGGTCTCATTGTTTTTCTATGTTATGACTGGTATAAGTGGCATCTTAGATGGCTCATAATGACCCTTACCTGCTCATATGTATGTGTCATCCTCTCTTCTCAAGAGAGTGGCCTAGACCTTGTAGCAAGCAGGAACAAACAATTATACCAACGTGATATGTCACTTCTAAGATTAGGTTATCAAAAGCTCCTGATTGCTGATTTGCTCTCCATTTAATAAATATTAGGTATGGTGCTGTGTTCTATTTTATCAAGAAGCCAGTTTGTAAGCAACTGAGAGTGGTCCCAGTGCAATAGGCCACTAAGCCCTGCCAATGATCATGGAGTGAACAGGGCTCACTAGATGGTCCTGGAAATTTTTTCAGTCCAGTTGTCACCTTGTTTGAGCTGGGAGAGGGCTTGAAGCAAAAGACCTAATTAAGCTATTCCCAGACTCCTAACACAACACAGGTATATATTATTTTTCTAACTTCCTAAATATTAGGTACTTTGTCATGGAGCAAGTGATAACCAGGGCAGCATCTTTCCCTCAAAATCCCTGGCACAATGCCTTATTTGGTCTAGGTAGGGAATGATTATGTATAACTTTGGACTTATGTAAGTTGTTCATAAAAAACAAACCATCCTTCGTCTTACTAGCTCTGAATAAAGCATACTCATTTCTGTTCTCTACCTTTCGATGTGTGCTTTCCCTAGCCTGAACCCTAGAGGTTTTCCCCAAAGGGATTCAAAGTTTCCTCTCTGTTCTATGGTCCAGCTTTCATAAGAATACAATTTCTTCCTCCTGGTCACTCTAACACATGTCAAGTTGTAGTGAGCATGTCATTAATCATTCATTGCTGTGCTATCATTTAATAAGTTCTGGGGCTGTATAAGAATCAAGAGAGTGGCATTCAACCTACGAGAAGGATTTACATGGTTATTTCATATGAAGAGGTGATGACTTCATGCTAGCCTAAGATCGTGACTGATAATTTCATTCATGACTGTTAATTTCAATCATATGATAGCCCATCTGTCTCCATAGAGGGATGCTTAGCTATTTAACATTTATCTCTTCATGCTATCCCCAACATGGCTCCATCTATTCTGAGGCCAATAAAGCCAGTACAGCTCCACTTACTGGGATTGCTAGTGACTGGTACCTTAGGCATATGGTTCTCTCTATAAAAACACTCATTTCTATTTTTTTCCATCTGTTAAACTTTTGTTCATATAGCACACAGAATTTCTGAAGAAATCAAGGCTCCTCTTCACCTCATCCTCCCTCTCCAAACTCATCCCAAAATATAGGCATATTCCCTCAATTTCTTGATTTTTTTAAAACATGTAAATCACTATGAAGTAAAAGAAGATTTTCCTATAGTCAAATAAAAAAAAATTCACATTGAATCCATTTGCACACCTAGTGATTCTTCATCTTAGGGACTTCCACTGAAGCCTTAATCCATTGGGGCTTGACGTAAGTGGTCTATTCAGAGTGGAAGTCAGGTGAAGGACAAGGCCAAAAGAGGGGGAAAAAAAAAGCACCTGAGAGACACATTTGCTCCAGGAAGCTTGGCTTGCGTATTCCCTAAGGTCTGTCCTCATTAAGTCATTTCAACTACTTTAGGATGTCTGTATATATTTCTCTGAAGTTCTCTGAAAAGAAATGCAAGACTCTTGGTTTTAAGTGGATTTACTAATCCAGGAGTTTCTCTATACCAGTGTTTATACCATCATTCAGTTTGGCCTTCATCCCTCTGGGATGTTGTGCTTAGCTCCCAAGTCTAAATAGATTTCCTCCTCTGGATTCATGTAAGATTGTATTTGCATCTGATGGTGCACATTTCTTTTCTTTCTTTTTTTTTTTTTTAGAGTCATTTATTTATTTAATGTGACTACACTGTCAGTCTCTTCAGAAGAGGGCAGTCAATGCTCTTAACCTGTAGGGAGCCAACTTTAAGCAGAAAGCGGCTAGAAAGCAGTTATCATCTTTGCAGCCATCTGGAACCATTTACCCTGATAGAGACTTGGTTTTTCAGCAGCCTACAACAGCTGAGCACACTCTAACAAATATCTTATTTATCCCACATAGCTTGTTTTGCTGTTTAGTGGCCCCAGCTGCATAGTGCACGTGGTAAAATGTTTTCACCTGTGTTCTCCTGTGTGGCTTATAAATACCCAGGATTTCCTTGTAGTGTGTGTGGTGTAGTAGTAGTAGGTGTAGTGGTGTGTGTATGGTGGAGACAGTAAAGAAGTCTTTACTACAGATCCTCTGGCTTGTCTCTATTCTTCGAGGCTCTTCCCCTTCTTCCCCCCACTCTCTCTCTTGCTAAACCCGGACCTGCGGAACAGAGCGGGCCGCTATAGTTTGGCCCCCAAACGTGGGCAAGAGTGGTCCTTTACAGTTAGCTCAGGGCTTTTACAGTTTACAGCTCAAGGTTTTTTACAGTTTGGCACCTGAACAGGGGCTCCAGTAAGCGGGGCTTTTACATTAACCACTGAGTCATCTCTTCAACCCTTCCTAGGCTTTCTTGATTGATATGTATCATCCAGGGTGCTTCTCGAAGCTTATCTTTGTCTAGGATATCCTTGTCTAGTTCTTTTCCTGAAGCACTTCCTCAGCATCTCTCTGTTGATTTGCTTTGGTTCTGTTCTTGTTGTATTTTGTTTTTGTCCTAAAGTCTCACTATGTAGCCCAGCTAGTATAGAACAGTCTGTGTAGTTCATCTTTCTTTGAGACATCCTGCCTTTATCTTTTAAGTACTAGAATTGTACCTATATACCACCAAGTCTGATTTGACAAATATTTGCTATATGAATAATTATTCTACAAAGCCCTATTTTTTTGTTGTTGTTTTGTTTTTTGTTTTTTTTTTTTTTTTTTGAGACAGGGTTTCTCTGTGTAGCCCTGGCTGTCCTGGAACTCACTCTGTAGACCAGGCTGGCCTCGAACTCAGAAATCTGCCTGCCTCTGCCTCCCAAGTGCTGGGGTTAAAGGCGTGCACCACCACTGCCCAGCAAAGCTCTACTTTTTTATTCACTTACTGCCAGATGATGACTGGAATCATATATTATCTTGACTTGTTCTGTAATGTTATTTTTCATTCATTCATTCATTCATTCATTCATTCATCCATTGTTCTCCCTTTAAGAACCAAACTCTGTCCATATTGATATCAGTTCCTTTTCCATCTTAGCCCTCTTTCCAATAGTCTTGCTGGCCTCCAGGTGACTTTGTTCTGCTTCAAAACTGAATGAGAAGAAAGCGAATGAACATCCCTAATTTCTTAGCTAAGTATTCACGAAGAGTGTTGTGCTAGACTACTTGTCACCTTGACAACTTAGGGTCACCTTGGAGGAGAGAGTCTTACTTGAGGAATTGCCTCAATCAGATTGTGGCCACGTCTATGCAAGATTGTCTTGACTAATGATTGACATAAGAGGACCCAATTCACTGTGGGCAACACCATCTTTAGGCAAATGGGCCTGGGCTTATAAAAAAAGTTAACTATGAATAAGCCTTTGAGATTGAATCAGAGAATAAGACAGTAGGAATAAGACACTAAGCAGTGTTTCTCTATGGTTTCTGCTTCAGTACCTGCTTGAGTTCCTGCCCCAACTACCCTCAATGTTGGAGTGTAACCTGTAAGCCCCTTTCTCCCCAGTTGACATTTATCACAGCAACAGGAAGCCAAGAGCTCTGCTAGCTGGGTCTATAGGATTCCTCCCCTGAAGCAAACTTTCCTACACAGAGACTAAAATCCCCAGTGTGTCACTATAGACAATTATCAGGACCTTGGTTCTCTGTGGGACCTCAGCTAATAGTTCCTGCCAGCAACTATGTTTCTCCTATCATTTTGTCCCACCAGCTCTACTTCCAATAAGATGGTTCTACCTCCTGCCCTTCTTTAATGTGGTAACATTAACAGTGTATAAAATCTACCTAGTACCCAAAATACAACAAAGTGTTCTCAGTTCATTTCTCTAGTACACCCCCGCCCCCACAACAACCCACCCCAGAGCTGATAGGCATTCCCATCCCATCCTGAGCCTACCTGAAACCCTCTCTGTGATTTCCCAAAATACTCTGGGAACTTGTTCTTTGCGTTATGTCCTGAATACTTAATTCCATCTCTATGCTAGTTTCAATAAGAAAACCAAACAGTTTTCCAATTCCCAATTTCCCATTGAAATTTTCTATAGATTTTTATTTTGAGCAAAGTGTTTGTAGAGCTAGACAGGGAAGAGAGGATTTCTAGAACAGCCTCCTATCTGAATGCACTCGCCTCTTGTGTGCATTAAAGTCTTGGCAAGTGACCTCTATCACAGAGCACAGCTATCAATAAATGTGTGTAGCTTTCAAAATTTGTGGTTAAAACATCTTCCCCTTGATATCCTGTTTCAGATGTACTTTCTAGTATGATATGTCCTGTAAATTCCTCTACATCTACCTACAAGCCACTCTCCCCAACAATAAAGCACTCCTTGCTTGTTCTTTGACTATTTGTGTTTATTGTCTTGCTTGTTCCTTGACTATTTCCATTTATTATATTGCTAAACCCTCAACCTAGAACTGACCTTAATGTAGTCAAAATGGTATAAAAGCATAAAGGAGGAGGGAGAATGGGATAGGGGGTTCTAGAGAGGGGAAACGAGAAAAGGGGATGACATCTTTATTGTAAATAAATAAAATATTTAATTAAAAAAGAAAATATATATATAAATTATACAGACAAAGAATATTTCATTTATGTACATAGAAATACATGTAGATATATGTGTCTCTGTATCTATCATCTATCTATATTTATGTAGCAACAATTAATGAAAATTATATCATAATTTTGAAAGCGAACAAGGAGGAGTATATGGGGAGGAAGGGAAGAGAAGAGGGGAATGATGTAATTACATTATGATCTTTAAAAAATAAAACAAATACATTTTTAAAGTAAACAAAACAAACAAACAAACAAACAAACAAAAAAGCACTCCTTTTGTTCTCAGTGTTTGTTGTTGAATGGGGCTGCATCTGCCAAGCCTTCAATGTGTTGTTCTGGGCCTCCAAGCCTGATTCCCTTTCCTCCAGCTGATCCTGCCTTATTTACCACTGAAGCTCTTCTTTGGAGAAAGGCCTGTGAACAGCCTAGAACAGCAATGCTTTTGATTTCCTGTGTGTGTGTGTGTGTGTGTGTGTGTATGTGTGTGTGTGCACTGAGCCTGAGGCAGTATTTTCTCATCAATGTGCACACAGGGAAGCAGATTAATCACAAAGATCTTAAGCAGGCACTGTTTGTTTTGCATGAACAAACAGCAATTGTTCTTTGTTTAAATTTAATAGTTAAAAATGAACAGTTCTCATGATAATTACCACATATTTATATTGGCATTTTACTTTTTAAGTTCTAGAAGAACAGCAGTGTAACTCAATTGAGTCATATTTATCAAGTCAAAGGGTAAGTACTACTGCCTTTGAAAATTTGAGAAGACTTTGAGTTTACTGTGGTGGTTTGAATGAGAAATGCCCTCCACGGGCTCATGTATTTGAACACTGGGTCCCCAGTTGGTGGCTCTGTTTGGGGGAAGTTATAAAATTTTAGGAGCTAGAGCCTTGCATAAGGAAATACATCACTTGAGGTGGGGAGGGGAGGTATATAGCCTTGCTCCACTTCCTGTTGTGTCTCTCAGCTTCCTGTGTGGTATACCATCTCTGTGGTGACAGACAGTGTTTGTGTGGACTTTTAAGCCAAGTTAACCCTTTCTCCTTTAAGTTGCCTTTGTCCAGCCATTCTATCCCAGCAACAAAAAAGTAACTAGAACACATGCTAAGAAAATGCTCTGAAATGGTAGTCATGCAAGAATATAGCTTTAGTTGGGGAGCAAGGGTGGTAAAAAAAACCCAAATAAGCAGAATAAGTCAAAGGAACTATGTTTGTGTATATTGGGGAAGCAATATAGAAAATACTTATTCATTATTCTCTCTCTCTCTCATGTACACATGCGTCTATGTGTGTGTCTGCATGCATGCGTGTGCTTATGTTCATGTTTGTATGCTGATACACATGTATGCACATACACATGCAGGTCAGAGGCTGACAATAATAATCATCTTTCTTACTTACTGCCAATTCACCGAGGCTGGCTAAACAGAGAGTTTTAGGGATTTGTCTGTCTTTACTGCCCCCATCTTGGGATTACAGATGTCCAATCCTGCACCTGATTTTGCACATGGTTGCTTGGCATTTGAATTAAGGTCCTCATGTGTGTGTGTGGCAAGTCCTTTATCAACAGGGCCATCTCCTGAGCCCTCATCATTCACGGCTACTCTCATGTTTGCACATGCTCGTATTGGTCACAGAATCAACAAAGCATGTTGCTGTAGAAGATGCTAACTCCCGTACAGTCCAGACCAAATTCCACAGGCTTCAGACTGCAACACTAATCCTGTTAGAGTACAAACTGTGCAGTGTAAGTGAAAAATGTCAACGGTGGCATTTTGATAAAAATAACAACACTAATCTCGTGGTTTATTAAGTGAATGTGTTGCTGATTTAAGAAGCCTGCTTAATTGTAATCCTGTTTCTAACTACCACACAAACAAGGCTTCTTTCTTCATTGTGACAATCTATTTTCACCTCTCTTTAAAAATGTATCTTCTGAGTGCATGGCATGCAGGTATTTTAATTAAAAACTCATCTCTGTAGAAGCTTCCAGCCTGCTTCCAGTAAATAATTCCAAATAGAAATGTTTGAAAAGAGACCAAGGTAGGAATTAGAAGCAATTACCCATTTGGAATTGGAAATTGAGTTAAATGCAGCATGTTTATAAAAATGTGTTCATAGTTATTTTTTACTTTAGAAATTCAAGATAATTCAAATTAAAGAATTGGAAAACTTTTATAGGTTTATTTTTCTTGACTGGGCTAGCTAAGACAGAGACTAGGCACCCACAAAATGGATGGCAGAGATAGAGATAACATACAAACACCCCAATTTGAGATTAATATTTTTTCTGTAACTTCGGTGCTGCAGTAGTAAATAACACCAATTCCAAGTATTAGGCTTCATTGTATTTAATAATTCAATTTTCTAAATGAAATTAAGATATCAACATTTCAACCAGTCAAATTATTGACTTTGTGTGAATATATTTTTGTGTTTAGAGTATTTTGCATGTTTAATATTCAAGATGTTCTTTCCATAGACCTGACTTCAGTTCCTACAATGGTTCAAGGTTGAAGGAAGGACAGCACATAAACTTTCATTATTTGCATATTTACGTGAAATGAAAATTTAAAAAAATAGCTGCAGTGAGCTTTTAATATTAAAATATGACTCAAATTCTAGAGACCTATACTCATGGAATCCATATTTGTTCTCAGATAAGCAAAATACTAAATCTATTGTTCCTAAAATCATTTTTGTTGTTGTCATATTAGATTATATTGTTAATTCCATTGCATTAGAAAAATGCTTTTCAACATTTGCTGCACAATATTTCAGTATTCTCGAGAATTTGGAATCAGTGACTCTCACAGTTAAAAATAGAAGCATCTTTCATACAGCACTATATCACATAAACTGTTTCTAGCTCCAAGTAATAAAATTCCAAAATTTATCTGACTAAATAAACAAATCTATTAACTGACACAACAGAAACTTTTGTTCCTTAGACTTTTTTTCTCACCCATGTCCTCAAGGCAATCATCTGAACCATATCCTCAAGGCGTTTGCTTCTTTTAATCTCCCCACATTGGCATCCAAAGTGCTGGGTTATCCTCATCTAACTAACACTGCTGTCAACAGCATCTCAAAAAATTAGATGAAATAAAAAATTCCAGAAATAATTCATAAACCATCCTAAGTTGCATGATAAAATTTCACACTGTTCTACCCAGCACAAGAATTACCCTTGTATCACATATCTACAGAGGTATGTATATCACATAACTCATTACTGTAAATATCCTAGTTATCAGGTCAACTTCCAGGGCAGCAGTAGTTACGTTCATGTAACTGTCATGATAATGACGTAATGCTACAGTCACAGTGCACCCACTGTACATGGCTGTTCCCTCACAGCATTCATCACATAGGCATCGACAGAGGAGATGGTTAAAGGCAATACGAGAGTGGAGCAAGGGTGAGGGACAAGGGGGTAGGAGAGGAGAGGGGAGGGGGGAGGGGAGGGGAGGAGAGGGGAGGGGAGGGGAGGGGAGGGGAGAGGAGAGGAGAGGAGAGGAGAGGAGAGGAGAGGAGAGGAGAGGAGAGGAAGAACATTATATGTTTACCATACAATATTGTTATGGTTGCTCTGTTTTATTGTCATTAATCTCTACATGCCTAATATATAGGTTCAATTTCACCCTAGATATTGGTGCATAGAAAAAACTCATTGTGCACACATATTTAGAGATGTATGTGCATATATGCAGAAGGTATGTTCAGAGAGCCATAGGGGTCTTGGAAGTGTGCCCCATATTTACATCTAATGCTAGAGGTATCAGTATATCCAATCACTCTCAACTAAGAATGGAGGAATTTTCTTGAAAGTCTCTAAGACACTTTTCACAACTTACTGGCCAGAATTGGACTTCATATGCATTGGCATGAGGGCATCATGTTTTACTTGGTCAGACCTGCCTTTGGATCAGGTTAAGGTCTCCAAAAATGAATTAGAGTTAGTGTGCCTTCTGTCCTTGCTACCACTTTTGACTCCTTTATAGAATCTTTCTCCTTCTCCACGCCCTTCCCCTCTTTTTTTCTAAATCATAGTGACCTGAGCCTTGATCCTATGTCCTCTTTCCTTCTCTTTCTCAATCCCTCTTCTTAGCGTCCTTTCATCAATGCAATAGCTACCCTTTAATAAATAAAAGAATACATATCTCAAGTAAAGTAAGAAGTCTAAGGAATATATATGTTCTTTCTTTTAAGTGCCACATTCACAGATCCAATTTTGTTCCATGTAAACATTCAAGTACCCTGTTTCTTTTCTTTCCCCTGGTACAATGGTTCTTCCAATGCATCAGGATGGTACAATGCATCCGAATCACAAGTCTACATTTCTAACATGCTTCTGTGTGATGCTCAGTTGCTACTGATTTGGGACAATGGAAACAAGTGTCCTACAGGGTTTTTTTTTCCTCAAATGAGTGACCAAGGCTGAGTCAGTGCCACAAAGAAAATGGAGCCAGTGGGAAATGAGAAGAAAGAGGAAAAGTAAAGGAAAGCACATAGGGATTGTCCAAACACCTCCGAGGCAGGTCCCAAGGAGCCTGGAAGTATAAGGCAGTTGGGAGTTACTTGGCTGCATTATAGAACTACAAAATAGGAGAAGACTGAGCAAAAAGGTTTTATCCATCTCCAATCTTCTGTCATCTATTCAAAAGCTCTATTTTCTGTCTTAGTTTTTCTTCAATAATTACTGAGGTCTTTTTACTCTTGCTTCTTCATACTCCTCCTTGCTCAGGCCATGACTGATTCATTTTCATTCTTTGGTGTCAATTTAAGTGTCACCTCCATGGAGAAGTCATTACAGAAACTCTTTGCCTTGAGCACACACCAGTCTGCTTCACAGCTTTCTGTTTATTTCCTGTTTTGTCAGACATCACAGTGAATACACTTTTTAAATTTGATAGCTGTCTCCTTCACTGGGAGCCAGTATCATCAGGGCAGGGACCACACTCCTTTTTCATGTGCACATTACTCATCTGGGAGACAGTTTCTGCTGGTAACTAGAAGCTCATTTCCCTTCCTTTATTTATTGCTAGTGAAATCCCAGTTTCTCTGGGTGTTGAGAGATTGTTCATCTGAGGGATGATGGCACTGTGTTCTAAAGGCAAACATGTAACAAGAAACCTGGAGAAAACTGAGAGCTTTCCTTCACTGATAATCAAGAGAAGATGAAGAGGAACTCTTGCCCTGTGTTCTTCTTGGGATATATGTCTTTGGTGTTCTCTGGAGCTGCTTCTGTCATGTCATTGTCATACAGGAAAGGTCAGGAAAATTGCTGGGACAGCCTTGCCTTAGAAACAAAATAACAGACATGATATTGTTTTTGACTGTGGTCTACCTTCCAATGGTTAAAGAGATAAGAGGGACATACAATATGATGATGAGGAAGGCAAGCATATGGAACAGGTTTTTGGTCTGGAAGTATGTAAACCTCAGGAACTGAAATTTTGTAGCTGGCAGCCAAGTTTCTTCAGCTGCATAAACTAAGTACACACACTCCTCCCATACAATGCACCTAGCAACCTCTGAACCTCTAATCCCCCTCCGGCATCAGGGTTCATGTATTTCCATCTTTGAACAATAATAATATGAGTTCCCCAGCCCCTATTAACAACCAAATTTTGGTGGCTGCTTTTAAAATATATTCTCAGTGTATCTGGATAGGAAGGGCCTATCTGGCCCAAACTAGTTTTTGGTATATGCAGTAAGGCAATACTGTGTCCTCTAATAACCCCTTTAAATGATTTATCTATGTGTGCATATAATTAAAATCAGATGACTTATGAAAAAAAGCATTCCTGGTAGAGTGATGCTCATATAATTATCTAACAATAAAAGTAGAGAACCACCCAAATTATGTCCCCTAGTAATTATTCCTTCCTTCCTTTAGATCCCATAAAAAGAGACCCCCAGCCTGGAGCCTGGAGCCCTTGAGTATCTTCACTAATGTGTCCTGCTGTCAATCATGATAGTGTGTCCACTCTTTAGTTTAATCTGTACTCCAAATAACATTTTCTTGCTTCCTTTTCACATCTATACAAGGCTTATTTTTAATTCTTTGAGTAGAAGGTCAAAGAATCTGGAAACTCACGGCCCAGACCCTGACTAATGGTAACAATTAAGCTACTCTGTGTTAAAGTGTAGGACAGAATCAATAGCATTGTGACTTAGCAGGCTATTTGATATATACAGGCCATGTATGTTCAATTACTTTAAGTATTTGTTGTTTTATAAAATAAGAGAATAAATACAAAGACAAAACGAGGATGGCTATGGCATACATCCAGGTATTTTATTCAACCGCAACCAAAACAAAACCTTCCCAAACCCACAATTTTGTTCCTTGGAGTTAGATTTGGGAGATGGGAAAGAGAGATGGAGGAGGAGAAAGTAGAAGCAGAACACATCGCCAGAGACTATTGCTATTGGCCATATTACACAAACACCAATTGTTTATTCACTTAATTAAAAATGTGATGAGGATAGCACTTTGTAGAGCATTGCTTTCTTAAAAACCACAATAATGTTTTAAAGTTCTAGAGCTGAATTTGAGTTTAAGGCAAGTCACTAATTCTGTCTTGACTTAAGCTTGGTCATCTTTAAAACAGGAAACTCACAGCTTTTGGGTTAGTGTGATGGAAAGGAGATACCACCTGTGAACTGGTCATTGCACATATGCTCAGCATTGTTACACACTTGGTAAACAATCTTGTAATTGCTGTAAGGAAGAAATAGATAAGAAATACCTAGAATGTGGGTCTTGCTTTTTTTTATGTGTAATTTTAAACAATTTTATTCAAAATTGAAAACAAAAAATATATAAGTAGTATTTCAAGACAGTGCTTTCAAATTTCACAACTACATTGTGTAGCTATGCATTTTAAAATTTATCTTTAATCTTTTTTTTACAGTCCAGTCATTATTCCCCCTCTCAGTTTGTACTCCAACAGCTCCTCATCCCATTCCTCTTCCCCCAAATCCAAGAGGATGTCTCCACTCCACCCCACCCCAACAGGCTTCCTCACTCCCTAGGCCTCAAGTTTCTCAAGGGTTGGGTATATCTTCTCTCATTGAGGCTAGACCAGGCAGTTCTCTGCTGTATATGTGTTGGGGGCCTCATATTAGCTACTGTATGCTGCCTGTTTGGTGGCTCAGTGTCTGAGAGATCTCAGGGGTCCAGGTTAGTTGAGCCTGCTTGTCTTTCAAAGAGGTTGCCCTCCTCCTCAGCTTCTGCCAGCTTTTCTCTAATTCAACCACAGGAGTCCCTGGCTTCTGTCCATTGGTTGGGTCTAAGTATCTCTGTCTGTCTCGTCAGTTGCTTGTTGGGCCTCTCGGAGGGCAGTCACGCTAGGGCTCCTATCTGTAAGCACACCATAAACCCAGTAATAGTGTCAGGCCTTGGAGCCTCCCCTTGAGATGGATCCCAAGTTGGGCCTGTCACTGGACCTCCTTTACCTCAGTCTCTTCTCCATTTTTGACCCTGCAGTTCTTCTAGACAGGAACAATTCTGGTTCAGAGTTCTTGACTGTGGGATGGCAACCCTATCCCTCCACTTGATGCCCTGTCTTTCTACTGGGGGTGGACTCTACAAGCTCCCTCTTGAAACGTGGGACTTTCTATTATTAAAACACCCAAGAATGTTTAAATATTACAGCATTTGGAATATGAAGAATTGGGAGATATTTCTAGTATGGAGGACCTGTAGAAGACAGTGGATCTGAACCATGAAGGGAAGCCAGGGTCCAGTATGTAGAAATGTAACACAGAGAAGGGTGTTTGAAGTCAGGGAGATGACAAAAAGAGAATTGTGTTATTTAGCAATAAATCATGGAGAAAGAGAGTGATGACTCTAGCCAGTTGCAGCTACTGCAACAAGGCACCACTGCCCAGGGAACTTATTGGGAAAAAAAATTTTTTTTGTTGGTTATGAAGGACAGGAAGTCTAAGATCAAAATTCTGACAATTCTTGAACTTGGAGAGTCTTCAATCTCTGCCTCTAAGGAGGAACCTTGAACACTGCTCTTTTCATTTGGATTTCCTTATGGGGCACAAGAGGAAAAAAGGAGCAGGTGTTTACTTCTACCTGTTCTCTAAGTCAACCTGCCTCTTTTATCAGGGGACTTCAAGATTGAATGCCTTTCTGAAGACCTCATCACTCTGTGCTATCGCATGGAAAATTCCATTTCAATCCATGAATTTCATAGAAAAGGATTAGACACACTCTGATCATAGCTACAGGAAAGCATATGATAGGTTGGAGTGATTGATGCCTGATAGAAGAATCTAGAAGTATAGACTTACAGAGTAGGGTCTTGGAGATGGAATTAGAAAATGGACTGGCCACACCATGGAGAAGGCTCAGTAACATATGCAGGAAGTTAGAGCATTGATACTCGCAAGAAGACTCTATGAAAGCGTTTGTCTTGCAGCAGAGCAGGAAAGTAAGAGAGGGAAAGCATAGTAGGCACCAGTATCTGTCTCCCCAAGAACTGTTCCTTTGGTTGGCATGGCTTTCACGGTGATGAGCACGAGCTCCAACAGTGTGAATACCAATTGTTGCAGAGATCTGTGAAAGAAGCCTATTCATGTGCTTCAGGAAGAAAGGGATTTTGTTGTTGTTGTTTAGGTACAGATATACAAGGAGAAATTCTTCTTACTACTTCCTTCCCTATCTCATTTTCCTTACTTAACTAACTGAACTTACTGATCTGTCCTTAAAAGCTTCAGCGGCCTTTTTGGCTCTGTGAGGAAAGCTCTCACACACTCAGAATGGCTAAGCAGAAAGCTCAAAAACTTGGGCTATCTGATGATGTTATTGAACTGTTCAGTGTTGGGTCTTCTTACTCCAACCTAGCTGATTAAATAAATAGATATATTATAGTTTGGGCTGCTGGTTGGCTTTCCTGTTACTTGTAACCACAATATTCTAGCTGGTGCTGGCATGGTGTTTTGAGCAAATTTGTAAAGGATCAATGACAATGGACTGATGAACCTGGAGACCAGGGATAAGCAACTATTGAGCAGTTGTTGTGCACTTGTTACCCTCTGTAAGCAGGAAGTTGCCCACCTAGTGCCCACAAAATTCCATGAACACTGCCATTATCCTTGTTGGTCCAAAAATGGAACTGAATCATTGCTTCAGTTATTTTTTTCCTGTGGACATAGGGACTAGTAAGTAGCCAAATGCTTAACTACACAGTCTGGTTCTTCCGTGTGTATGCCTAAACGTTAGTATACACTAACTAATAAAGTGACTTACACTTCTCACTATATTGTTTCTGTAAAATCTAAAACTCTATAAGGAAGATCTCACAGTCACAGTCATATTACAGATATGCAAACAGAAGGAGCAAAGTTTACTAACTTAGAGCCATGTGACTACCAGGAAGGATGGACCAAGAAGTCAAGGCTAGTTACTCCTGATTCCAAAGCTCAATGATGATGTCAAGTTACCAATGACAAGATGATTTCAGGAACAAGGTAACAAGACGCGGGCATTCTCCCAAATGTAGAGGACAATTTATGTGAAGTAATTTGTGAAGAGTTAGTTAAAAATTCTAGCTAGATTTTACATAAGGATAAAGGATGAACGATATTTCTATCCTTTCAAAATTAAGTTAAAACACAAGGATATTATTAAAAAGAATAAAAAAGAAGTGGTTGGATTGTAGTGTGTACATCCCTGTGGCTCTGTCTCTCGGGAGGCTGAGCGAAAGGATAATAAACTGGAGAGCCAGTCTCAGCTACAGAAGAAGACCTTGCCGATAGATAGATAGATAGATAGATAGATAGATAGATAGATAGATAGATAGATAGATAGTAGATAATAAAGGAGAGTCTACAGTGGAGGTGGTAGATGGATGGATGGATAGATAGACAGATGGTCAGACAGATGAATGACAAAAATCTAAAAAATAAATATTTTAAAATTTATCTTTAAAATACTTCAAAGCCATCATCAGTTTATGCATGAGTTAGCATTGACCTTCTTCCCCACAAAACAGGTATTATGATAACATCTGACTAAAGCCCAGTTTCTTTGTGGATCTAAAACAATGGTCTGAAAAGAAGGGCAAGAAGCTGCTTCTACTTAATCCTTTCGCAGTTTCCGACCCTTGGAATAACTCTCTAAGTAAAACTGTGTGATAACCCACAATTCCTCCAGACAGGATAAGAATTGCCTGCCCTTCCCTCTGTGCCTCTCTGGTTGTCTCACGTGCAGTGTTCTCCGGTATAGGCTATGAAGAGCCATTTGTATAAGTACTTGACATACTGAACTGCTTTGGGATGAGCCCTGTGATGTATATGCTGAGTCTAGATGGCTGGTTCTTATTCCTCCTTCTCAGAGCCCTCAGCTCCAGTCCTCAGTCACTTTGTTCTCTCTCCTTTCAGCACGGACAGCAAGGCAGAAGATTTTTCTTCATTTCTGAACTCACTGGAGAAGTTGAACTCTAGTTCAAAGCCTTGGTGGAAACTCCTTTTCCCATTTCCACCTGGTGCTCGATCTGAAGTCTCCAGGAACTCAACTTAATTCAGTGTATAAATTTCCATTAAGATGACTAGGTGCCGGGCTGAAAGCTTAAGGTCTATGAAAAGAGGTGCAATGTACACTGTAAGATGCACAGACAGCCTGTATCTTATTAAACAGTGCAGATGTGGATGCAGGACTCGAGACGGACTCGTGAGTCTGAACTTCTAACAATGTAAGCTTCATGCTGCCAGTCCTGGGATGCCATTTTGAGCAGAAGTTGAAGAACGTGGGGATATAAGTAATTAGGATAATGAACTGGGACAGGTGGTGTGACAAAATCTTGATTCTCTGGTAAGCTGAGGCAGGTGCATAAAGAGCTGAAAGACAGACTGGGTTCTAATAAATGTTTGGTTTTCAACAACACAAAAGGATGAGGTGCTTAATGGAAGAGAGGTCTCACAAATCTCTGTTATGTGTCAATTCCAAGCTACTTGCCCTGAATTTCTCTTGGCTCATTTCACACTTCTAGTCTTGTTCTAAACTTCTATCAAGTCTTTTCTTTAAAATGTACTAGGCATCTGCAGTAGCTAATGTGGACAAAACCCCCTGTCTGCTCTGCCATTCTCCCTGTGCCTTGTGCTTCCTTTGTGTCGGTTAAGCTTTACAGAATTCCCTTTCTGATGTCCAATAATTCATTCTTGATCTTCAGGAAGTTCATGTTTCTAGACACACAGTACTGAATTTTATGTTCTTATCATTATGAACATTGGAAGTGTATAGAGCTTTACATGTAAACATATACGGCTGTATGCCATTCATTGTATATGTAATCACAGCTAACATTCTAGGCAAACTAATATATGTCAAGCACTACAGTCTCATAAGAGCTCATAACATAGACATGGCCATCACCACGTCTATAGATTATCAGAGATACACAACATAGACTCCAACTGCCATGCAATGCTGCAGCCAGGATTGTAATGTAGACTTAGGTCTTCCAGGAACTGTGCCTATCAAGATGTACTCATCTTGTGTGTGTGTGTGTGTATGTGTGTAAGTGTGTGTGTGTGTGTGTGTGTGTGTGTGTGTGTGACATTCATGCCACATAGGAAACATCCTCAGAGTGTGAAAAGAGTCAGGCATTTTCTGCCTGTGAGAGAAAAGATACCAGGAGGGGACCTTGAGCCTAACAATCATGCTTTCAAACCTTCCCGGCTGAGCCTGTGACTTACTTCCCCCAAGGGTCTCTTAAGCTCTTAATTTCAGCTCAGCCTTATTTTGATGAGAGATTCTTGTCTATTTGATGCCTTCGATTCTGAGCAAGTCTCTCAGTCAAGTGTCTCGAAATGCAAATACAAATTTTGGTTTTATAAAATCATCTGGGTTTAGCAGTAAATCTGATCTCAGTGGAGAATTGTATCATATCGGGTTCCTTTTATGCTGTCACTATAATTGAATTGCCTTTTCACCAAAAGGATTATTTTGAAGTCATAAAAAACTTCTTAAAAAAATAAATGACAATGAAAGCCCAAAGGACATTCAATATGAAACCAAATTATTATGGCATTAAAGGATCTAAGTTAAATCCATGAAGGCAAGAAAATTCAAAGCAAGGTTTTAGGAGTAAAATTCCTCCGGTTGTATGTCTCACTGAATGAGCAGGATGCCTCCTTAAACATATAGGGAGTGGAGGCGATTAAATTATTTAGCTGAGAACAACTCCCATAGGGCCTTACATCAGCAAAGGAACTCCAACTATTGTTAGTAAGAGCGGTCGTGAGAGGATGATAGATGCCTTTCATCATTCTTTGTTTGAAAGTCTTCTTTGTGTTTGGCATTTTCTTCAGCATAGTTCCTGGGAGCTATCTTTCGCCCATCAAAATAATACCACAGAAAATGAGAGTTCATTTCAAGTGTTGTAGCCTTCACTCGGTGTCACCTGTCCACCTCCTAGCCACCATGTGACTGCTTCCCAGATCCTGTTTCAGGCAGTCCATTCTAACAAAACAGTCTTTCCTCATGCTTCTCATTTGGCCCTATGAGACCTCAAATGCAAGCGTGTTTCTTACATGCCTCTTAAAGCCAGCTTGATGCATAGCTGTTTTCAGCACACATGTGCAAGCAAGCAACCAGGGACAAGTTGGCATGTGCTGGCTGGTTCCAGTCTCATTACATGTGGACAGGCCTTGAGTTCATTTGTAGTGGGCTTCACATTAATCCTGAAAACAAATGCTTTCTGTATCTTCTTCCTATAACGAGGTCAAAAATCCAAGAATCATTTCCATTAATAAGTTTCTGTAAGTTACAGTTACTCCTTTAACCCCTCCAGATTCTCTTCTATACCAACTGGAGTGTATCCCGGCCTCATATAGCTCTGATGGGTTGATACAGGTGTTGAGGTGTTTACCCAGGGTTGAAGACACCTCCTTCTTTTTCCTATTGTATTTAGCATCTTTGGTTCATCCATGGATGCAGCCTCGAGATTCAGAGCATAAGACCACCTTTTCCTCCCTTTGCTGTAGAATTTAAATGTTCTGATGCTTGATAATGTGGCTTGTACAGTTTCAATTCAGTGTATTAACCTGTCCTGTCTAGCTATTATCCATGCTGCAGAAGCATCTTCGAGGGTAGTAAGCCCATTAGATTCTGTCTTTTAAAATTAAGTCTATTCACATTAACAGAAATATGCTGATCAATCTTTGTTATGCACAGCTGTAAGCTCTAAGCACCCTTTCCTGACAGTATTTTTAGTGTGTTCAAAGGAAGTAATGTCCTGTAGTTTTGCTTTTCGTCACAAGATGGCACTATAGGTTTCCGCATTTAATAACAAGCAGGGCAATCCAATAGCATTCTCAAATTTATAGTTTAAATTACATAAATTGTAGTTGAATATTAAAGGGAATATAATAGCATAGAACTATACAATGATCTAATTTTCTTTAAGACATTTTAACTCCCTTTTAAAAAGTAATAAGTGAAAATCAGAATGAAGTTGGGAAATGCTGATTTTATTATTTCTCCTTTGTTTTTTAATATGTATTAAATCAGAAAACCCTTTTCTCCTTTAGAGTAACATGACATGGTATTTCCACGTTGTGCAGACACACCAGGCTTCTGTTTGGCGTTTCTTTTTTTGATTTTAGTTTCTTGAATAATTAATAACTACTACTAATAAAGATATGCCTAGAGAAGCCTGGATAAAAAACTAATTTTTGTTGCTAATAAAGAAGAAAGTCTGAATTTTTTTGGCTGGGAAAAAATCATAGCAATGAGCTGAAGCTCAAGAACGTGATTTTGTAAAGAGCAGACACTTTTCAAAAGGCGATTTGAGTGACAAATGATAAAGGCACGAAGAGGGAAAGCAAAGGGAATACATAATTCCTGAAATTCTTCTATGGGCAGACATGGAGATTCTCATTTCGAGTAGCTTTATGGAATAAAAACCGTAATCATTAATTCTTATTGAGTCTTTGTCTGAGTTAAGCATGATGCTAGACATTTCTCAGGGTGGACCTCGCCTAATCCTCAAAGCAAGTGCTACGTGAGGCCTCTGCTATAATTACCCACCTACTGCATGGGAGAAGCAGACACTAGACTACGTCATTCGCACATTTGTTCATTCCTTCAGAAAGTGACTAAGGTATGATACGATGTGAGCAGCTACATGTTAGAATTTGGACCCAAGTTGCCAAGACCAAAGCCCAAGACTCCTTCATCTAATTATAGAACTATAAAAAAGTCAATTTCTGAGATAAGCCTAATAGGCAGTTACATAGTAAAAAGGGAAAAAAAGTCACTATTAAAATAAGTAAGCAAATTGACACGGCACCAAAAATAGCCTTAGTCTCTTGCTCTTTATGTTTTCCATAAGGTTTGTTTAAAGCTTTTTTTAAGTCTAAGTTTCATCGCAGCTAAAATATGATGTATACTTTAATTATACAGCAGTGCAGTAGTCATTTCTTAAACACCTCATCTGAACCAGAGTTGTGTTTAAAAAAACAACAGAAATAAAAACAAAAAACCAGTGCTTTTGCTGTAAAGACAGGGAAGGTCTGGAGTGACTTCCAGTTCAGATGAGAAGTGGAGAAGATGAAGCGAACAAGCAAGCATCCAACCCTCACCAGAACATTTTAAATTATATTGATGGTATATAGCCAAATTCAGCATTAGAAAACTCTCCAGGTTACACAGATAAGGAAGCCTCTGAGTAGAAGGGGATTATAGCTCCAGTGCCCGGGAGGACCACGTCATAATTAGGTCTTTAACAGCTGCAGAGATAAGACTCAAGGTGTAGAGTCTCTTCCCAGTGAGGACCTGACTTGCAGGCTCTAGTGAGAATTTTGGATTTCCCTGCTAGGAGGCCAATGAATCTAAATAGACCTAGAAGTGTGGGCAGAAGAGTCTGCATAAGGAGTCAAATGCTCAGGTGAAAAGACTGAGATTTTCACTCTCCTAATGACAAAGGCATCAAACAGGGCTATGGCTCAGTGGATACAGTGCCTGCTGAACAAGTGTAAGGGCCAGAGTTCAGATCCACAGACACCACAAAAATGCTAGGTGGGTGTAGTAGTCCGTCTGTAGTTCCAACTCTAGAAGGCAGAGGCAGGGGCTCTCTAGAGCAAGCTGGCTAGGTAGACTAAGCATACTGTTGGAACTCATAGTCCTTATTATATGCTAAGACGATCAACCAACCAGCCAAATTAAAAAAAAAAAAAAAACCTGATAGTTGACTTAGAAACCCCTTAAAGACTTTTAAAAACACCCATAAGGGAGGCCTCTGGGGACAATGTTATAGTTGATGGACTCAGAAGCAAAAAAAAAAAAAAAAAAAAAAAAAAAATACTGAGATCTAGTGCCAAGTAAGAGAGCAAATGAAAAGGAGACTTTACAACTATAATAATAGAGCCAGCTGTACATGAGAGTCTTGAATACAAACAAGATGAAGATGCTCCGGGAGCTAGTATGTCTCTTAAACCAGTAAGTAGCCTATTAAAACTGAGGTCGGGATATTTGAAAACCATAGAAAGTAACCAATAGGGTCAGTAGGAAAATAAAACATTAAACAGATTTGCCAAATAATAGTTTTGATACAGAAAAAGAAAATGGAATAGTAACTCGCGGAAACAACTCAGGATGCAACACAAGAAAGCATGAAAGAAAAGTAGGAAAGGAAATAAAGAGGCTTGCTTGTATATCTTCAAATTCTAGGTTTGTCTTCAAAATGACCTAGAACTCTCCAGTAATATATAAAGACAACAGGCCTTAAGCTAAAGAAGTACTCCTTGTCACTGAACAGCATCTAAAAATAAAGGTTCCTTAAGACACATCGTGACATTGCTGGGTAACGTCATCAAACTTAAGAATCATGTGAAAATCTTGCAAATGCCAAAGAAAAGACAGAGTAATTTCCAATGTGGGTGAGCAGCTGGAGCAAGCACTCCTCATTACCAAGAGATGTGTTTCTAAATTCAAAACTGCCAAGAGGCAATATGTATTCTAAGTTTCTTGGAACGGTGTTGGGTATTCTACTTTCAGACTAATATACTTTCATAACTCCTTGTAAGAGCTTAAAAAGCATTAGTCAGCCAACATTTTCCTTTTCCTAAACATACTTTTCCCTTGAATTGGGTATTTGCCAGACAGGGAAGTAAAAACTGACGACCATAGAAAAGTCTACCTCTATTCAGGATAATCTGACAGGTCAGGTAGTGAGATGTAGTTCTCACTTAAAGGGAAAAAGAAAGAGACTTAAACAATGATTGTTTCAATGAGAGGCCCCAGTGGTGTGGCGCTGCAGACCCATAATCCCATTCAGGAGGTGAAGACAGGAAGATCAGAAAATGGAGACCACCCTGGACTACTTGAGACCCAGTCTCAAAACAAATCCAACAGAAAGAAATAGGATGAGGGAGAAGGCTGTACAGTCTCAAGACAACATTGTCAACAAAGGCTTTCCTCTGTCATTTTATGTACAGGTCTAAACTCAGAACTTTGATTTTTATTTTTTCTCCAGCTACTTGCCTGTCCTTTGGGAAGGAACAGATTAGAGATGTGAAACTTTTCTGTTTTAACGGAAGGAAAGTTCAGTCTTCCTTGTGTAAGTCTATGCTGCAGACTGAAGGGAGTTGAGCGCCTGTGGTCTCTGTTCACGGACCCTCCAGCAAATCTACCCATACTCATCATGTTGACAATGAAAACTACCCCATGTTTTTGGAGGAGTACTTCTACTTTACTGCAGGGCTAATTGTTTTTCTTTTCCAGCCCAAGCAAAACTACCATCTGCATGGTGCTTTTCTGATGACAGTTATCTCCGTCTCCTCACTCACGGTCACCTAGACTCTTGAACAAAGCTCGCTGAGCCACAACTGCATTTTGTTCTGACTGCTGCTCATTTCCATTCCCTATTCAATTATAACCAACGCAGTCAACGGGATATAAACAACACTCCGTGATCAATCAGCCACATTAAAATCAGCTGCAGCTATGAAAACTCACGCTGTGTGGAGCGGCCCGCACTCCTGAGATCCTGAGTCTTGCACACGGTTCTCAGCTCTGAGCCTTGATCAAGTGATGTGCAAAAAGACAGTGTGCTGCATGAACTTAAGAGGAAAGCATGGCGTTTTCGTGGGGTTACAGGAGATGCTGGAGATCAAAGGCTATCTTTAAAGATTGAATGGAAAGGCTAGAGAGATCGTTTCAGTGGTCAAGAACACTTGCTGCTTTTCCAGAGGACCAGAGTTCAGTTTACAGTCCCATATTTGGCAGCTCACCAGTTCCAAGAGATCTGTTACCTTCTTTTGGCCTTCATGGGCACCTACATACACGTGCATATACACACATGTCACCCTGTACACACACACCACAGAGGGAGAGAGAGAGAGAGAGAGAGAGAGAGAGAGAGAGAGAGAGAGAGAGAGAGAGGAGAGAGAGAGAGAGGAGAGAGAGGGAGTTAAATCTTAAGGAATAAATTGAAAGGCTAAGAGATATAGGGCAAGATGTTGAGGTATGTTGATGTCTTGCTTGCCTATGGGACAGGATGGAGCATGAATTTATATAGGGAAAGTTTGTTTATGAATGATCTATGCAGTTGTGGTTTCAATGTGAAATGTTCTGCAAATGCCTGATTTCTATCTGGTGGCATTCCTTGGGAAGGTTGTGGGACTTTTAGAAGGGGACGCCTCAGAGGAGGAAGTGGCCCGCCTGCCCTCCCTGCCCCAGGGAGTGGTGGTGAGAGTGCTTGAGACTTATAGTTCATCCATACTTACCGTCCTCTGCTGTGCTTCCTCTCAGGAGCACATGCACTGTGACTATCCAGCATCCTGTTCCTCCCAGGATGGCTTCCCTGACTCCTGCCACGTCCTTCTCACCATGATAGACTGTATCCCTCTGAAAGTGTACACCAAAATAAACCCTTTAAGTACCTTTCTTGGAGGGATGCTTCTGGACAACAACAAAAAAACAAATAAGACATTTGATTGATGAGGAGTTTCGATTTTGTTAGAGAGAGAGAGAGAGAGAGAGAGAGAGAGAGAGAGAGAGAGAGAGA
>JANHMN010000001.1:228795557-228806896 GCA_030674055.1 Rhabdomys pumilio | reverse complement strand
AGAGAGAGAGAGAGAGAGAGAGAGAGAGAGAGAGAGAGAGAGAGAGAATCAGAAGTGAGCTGAGAAGATGGCAAGGCATTTGCAACCAAACCTGAATTGTGAGTAGTAAAGCAACTATTCTTTCGTTTTGCCATCTAAAGGATTTTTCTGGAGCAGCACAGATGAAGACATAAAATACAACCTTTATCAAAGAACTATTCACCATTCATTCCCAACTTGCTATTTCCTTGATCATCTCTTTCTAGAATATAGGGTGTATGTGTATAATGTATGTGTGAGGGGGTGTTTATGGGGTGTGGGGGGTAGAGTGTGTGGTATAGGGTGTGTGCATATGTTGTGTGGTGTGTGTGCGGTTGTGTGCGAAGACACAGGGCATTGCTGTGAATCTAACTCAGGGCCTTTTACTACATATGTGCTCTTCCACTCAGATATGTTCCAGACAATTTCTAAGATTAAAAATGAAATTACTATCACATTCTTCTCATAATCTCTAAGCACTTCCTGGATGTTCTCCAATACAAGTGTGTGCTGGTTCTTTCTTCTTTTTCAGAAGGGTAGTTTCTATTCTCTGAGGGTTTCCCTATTGTGTCTTACATTTCAGTAGGCCGGTCCTAAGATTTTCCTACTGGGACTCCCCACCCACACTGCTAACCACCACACAGTTCTCTAACCCACTGTCCTAATTAGGTTACTATGGCTGTCATAAAACACCATGACCAAAAGCAAAGTGCACATAATATGGAAGGCTTACACTTCCACAGCACTTTGGCACTGATGGCTGGGACAGGAACTCTAACAGGACAGGAACCTGTAGGCAGGTGTTGAGTCAGAGGCCATGGAGAAGTGGTGCTTACTGGTATGCTCTTGATGGATTGCTTGGTGTGTATTTTATTCAGGACTACCTGCCTAGGAATGCCCACCCACAAGAGGATGATCCCTTCCCAACAATAGCTAATTATGAAAATACCTTACAGCTGGATCTTATGAAAGCATTTTCTCAACTCTGGTTTCCACCTTTCAGATGACTCTAACTTGTGTCAAGTTGACATGAAACAAGCCAGTAAACTCACTGTCTGCCCAATAAATGACTGGTGTCTTTCTGAGACCATCATGTATTTTGGTTTCTCCATCACATAAAAATATGCAAATTTCTTTATTGCAGCCCTAGCAGAGTAAAGCAGAAATTCCAACTTAGCAAAATTATTATCTGGCTACTGAAGGGGAAGGGAAGAGCCTTGTACCTTCAGAGCTTCGTTAGCTCTCTCCATCTGGAGCACCACTCTCACCTCCGTGAGCACTCCATATCTTTGCACAGCAAGAGGCCCAGTTTCCTGGTCCTTTTCCTCTTCCCAGCATACAATACCCCAGATAGAAACTGCTGTCAGGCGATTAGGGTTAGGTTCTATTTCCGTGTGCAAAACCGTATATAGACTTTCTATTCTGAGCTCTTGCTCTATTTTTTCAGTAGTTTCTTCACCTGTAACAAGCAGATAATAATAGCAGACTCACAGAGTGGCTGGAAAAATTATGTATACGCTTGTGGCTTCTAATAGTGACAGACAGGCAGAAATTGCCACAGAAGAGTTTGGGCATTTTTTTTTTTACTTTTTTTTTTTTTTTTTTTTTTTTGGCTAACGTACCTAAATACAACAGATAGATCTCTTAATGACAGCTACTATTTTTAATATAGTATGGTTAAATCCTTTGCCAGGCTGTTCGTGTGCTTAAACAAATGAATAAATAAGTATTCATCAGTTCAAATATCACTGTTTCAAAGGGAAAAAAATGAAATCATAGGAGAATCTGAGACTAAAAAAGAACATTAGATTATCATTTAAAATAACCTGAAAATAAGATAATAAAGTTAGAAGAGAAATCAGAAAAAAAAGAAAGAAAGCGAAAGAAAGGAAGTAACAAGGAAACATAGATATACAGCAGGAGGACAAAGGGAAGAATGGAAGCACAGTAAACTATCCATGCCATTAAGCAAGCCTCAGAGTTAATGAATTTAGTGTCCAGTGGATTGTGGCCAGAAGAAAATGAACGGTTTAGGTAACAGCCAGTCCTTGCTGGCTGCAGAGGTCCAGGCAATTGCCAAGGCAATCACAGCTATTTGTGACATTCAGAAAGGGGTATTGGGAATTGCTTTTTATTAAGCAGCTGAGACAATAGCAGAATGCCATCAAATGGCAGAGGTGAGGAGAGCAGCGCGTCCAAACCCCAGCAGAAGCAGTGGCAATACAAATGAGGGGACACGCGGTTTGCTGAACTCAGTGCAGTTGGATGATAAATGGGGTCTAAGAACACTGGGGCAATATGGAAGCTTCAGAGAACAGAAGCCCTGGGCTTTACAGCCACTCTAACGGTGTCATGTGGCTTTGGGTGGCAAAAGAAAGCCTAGTTTTGAGTCCTGACCATATGTCACTGGACAAGTTACTTACCTACTAAGAGTCACAGCTTTGTCACCTGCAGAAGAGTGGTGATCTTGCAGGATTGTTCTATTTCCCGTAGGATGGTTCCTTGTCATCACCTGCCTTCTAGTAAAGGCCTCATTAATTTTAAACCTATCTCCCAAACTCCTTCTATTGAAGAATTATAATTTTTAAACTTTTGAAAGGTATGAAACAGGAAGGGAACAATTAAATGATGCTCTCTGTGCTTGGGCTTCTTATACACACAGAAGTGGAAAATACCCAAAAGCCTCCTGAAGTCTGCCTTGGCTCTTTGTGCAGAGATAATGGTTGTTTGGGAGAGGAGAAGCATGGCTCTGTGGTATGACAATGGGAAGGTGCTGCAAACAACTCACCAGAGCTCATGAAAATTATGTGGGTTTCTGTAGTTGATTCATAAGTATACTTATGGTAAGTGTGGGCTATGCCTGGCTTCATATTGGTAATATGTAACTGTTTAGCTTGATCTGTGATTTCCTAGTATACCATTTTACCCGACTCTCTCAGACTTTGCATTACAAAGGTCTCCTGACACCAGACCTTCACCAAGCATCATACTCATACCCTAATTTTAAGTCACAAAGTTCCCTTAATTCATGAACTTCTATATCATAACCAATTCAACCTCAAGTGTCTTGTTTTGACTTTTACATCCAAACTCCTTCCCGTTATTTCACGTTTTTTGCACTACTCTGTTCCCAGCCATTCTCTTCTCTGGCTGGAAGCAGTTCAATCACCTTCTATTCTGGGGTCCCTTCCTTGTTCATCATCACACAGCCATTGCAGTCATGTTCTGGGAACAAATTATAGTATGTTGTGGGGAAGAAAAAAAACTCGCTCAGGGTGGTGGGGAGAGGAGATCCTGCAGCGGGTCCCACGAGGGCCTGCTCTTCCACCACCGCCAGCAGAAGGGTCCCACATGCATGCAGCCGCCACGGGCTGGCGGCTGCAGTTCAAGGTTCCAAAGTTCCAAAGGCTGGCAATCTAGCGGAGATGCAGGCCCAATCGACATGTGGAGTCTGGTTTTCCAAAGCTTTTATTGTTCATGGCGTGGTGAATAGGTGTAGATGGTATGCGCTTCCCCCCCACCCCAAAAGCCAGGCTCCCCTGACTTTTTATAGGGAGGGGGAAAAGGGGAGGGGATAGCTTAATTAGCTACGCCCCCCCCCCCCCCCCCCCCCCGGCCTTTAGGTAACTCATTAATATTTAAGTCTCTGGAGGTGGAGACCTCTACCTGTGTCCTATGTGATTGAAGGGTGCAGGTTAAATGGAGTTACCTCATCCAAGGCCCAACAGTATGTCACTGAACCACAAACCACTGTGAACTAAGAATAAAAGCTCAGGTCTTCTAATTTACAAACCATTGTTGATCTGATTCTTGTCACTGCCGCATCTTTCAACGAAGCTCAGCAGACTTTGACTGTTCTAGAACATTCCATGATTCTTCGAGTTATTGTTCTTGCTATTCTATTCTAGTTTTGCACCTAGCATTTTCTGAACATCTGTTACAAAGTCCTGGTTCTTGTTTTCCATCCCTTTCACAACCTGTAATTATTTATTGATTTATTGCTTTTGCTTTTATTTACCTGTCCCTCTCACTAAAACTCAGGCTGTTTTTGAGAAGAGATTGGGTTTATCTTATGCTGTAGCATAAGCTGTACATTCAAGTCTTTTCTGGCATACAGTAGATACTCAATAACTATATACAAAAACTCATAAATTGTTTTTACTTTATGTCCTATGTTTCTCTTCCCATTAATTCACATGGAGGCATACACATTTATACATATACTCTGTGACTATTTTTTCTTAGAGTATGCCCTTCAGAGAGAGCAATCAGAAGTTTTTCTTCCTTTGATTTTCCCTATCCCTTTTAAAATATTTGCATTTTGTTGTTTCTGTAGTTATTCAAGCCAAACGTGAAAATTACTCTCTCCCACAGTAATTAGCTCCTTCTGGGGAAACTTCTGAGAAAAAAATTCTTTGTGGTCCTGCCCAATCTGAGCTCTGGTCTTATGTTAATTTTGAAAATTTTGTATCCCTTACATATATCTCAGACTGGCAAAAATACTGATTGACAGCCTGAAACCCATGTCCCTCTCTTGGAGTGGGAACTGATCCAGGGATTAGAAGCCACAGCACAGGCTAAGGAATCCAACTGGCTTCTCCAGAGTTGGAGGCTGAGAGAACAGCAGGCCAGATGGTTTAAACATGCTTCTATACTAACAGCTTAGCACGAAGGAGAACCCAGCTCCCTTGCTAGGTACCATGTTTCAAATGGTCTTAGAGGTGGGAATTAAGGTAATGAAAACCAGGTGAATAAATACCAGGTTTTCTTGTTAAAAATGCAGATGGTACTTTTGTGTGCAGCTGTTATGTTTTGGATGAAAATAGTGGAGTTGGTTTTTTTTTTCTAATTTTCCTATCCTGAAACCTACTTTTTTCATTGAAAAAAATTAAATGATTGCATGAACACAAGGATATGAGTTACTATTAAAATTTATAATTTGTGTTACCATTTGTATTAGTTACCTCTTATAATGTATCAAATTGCACCCCCCAAACATGATGCCTTAAAACAACAAAACCTGGACAACACCTAATTAGCTTTCCTGCTCACAGTCTCGCATGTCAACTCTAAGTGTCAGCTTGTCTGCAGAGAACCCAAGGACCAGGCTTGGGAAGGTCCCCTGTGTGCTCACTAATGTGCTTGCTGGCAGCACTCAGTTCTACTTGGGCTGCTGGCCTCTGTTCCTGGCATTGTACCTCCTCATAGGGATGGCCTAACATGGCAGCTTGCTTTACTAGAGTGAGTGAACAAGATAGCCAAGAGAATGCCAGCTAGGGAAAGTGCTACTACCACTAAAGTCTGTTTTATATTCCAATCTCCAAGTGGCGGGCCATTCACATTTGCTGGGTTCAGTTTGTTAGAACTGTGGGTGGAAAGTGGGCAGCTTCATACTATACGTGTGGGATGAACAGGATCCATATGGAAATGGATTCTAGGAGGCAAGAGTCCTTGTGAGACATTTTAGAAGCTATCTAACATAATATTATTACTTTGGGTATGTCGTACTGGACTGCCTAGTACAAACTTTGAAAACAGATGATACTGAGTTCCAAGAATATTTATTAGCCACATATGATGGTTGACAGTGGTTGCCAAGTAGACTGGATCTAAGGTCAGCTAAGAGACATGCTCACAGTACTGTCTGTGAGGCTATATTATGGAACGATTAAGGAGGAAGACACTCCTGACCCAAACAACCATCATCTTCCAGGAGTAGCCTATATATAAACATGTCCAAGTACTCTCTCATATGAACCCAGATTGAAGACTAGCAGGGATCCAGGGATCCTCCGGGTCTCCAGTACCACATTATGCTGCCAAGGCATCTGGCCTCATGGATTGAGCAAGTACTGAAATTCTAATGCCTCCAGTAAACAGACAGCCATTGTTGGACTACCCATTCTGCATCATGTAACTACCCTCACAAACACTCTTTCTAATATATCTTCATTCTATTGATTCTGTTTTCTTACAGGTCCCTAATGAAGCATATGTTTGGACCAGTCACTTAACCACTGTAAGTTTTCATTTATCAATGTCTAAAATTTGTACCAATAGAAATAGAGGTAGAATTAAATGAGACACCAATGCCCTGCATTTAGCAAAAATACAACAAAGTATTATTAATTATTATCAATATGAAAACATAAAGGGGGCAGGATTAGTAGTCTTTACAAGAGACTTGACTATGACACACCCAAGGTTTGGGATGACGACTTTGGATGAGTCAGAGAAACTGTAGATAACAGTTCCCTTTCTTCCTCTCTTCTTGCACACATTTTCTTGCCTACCTGGTAACAGTTATCTACTAATAAGGCCCTCTAATCCTTTTTATTAATTTTTACCCCAAAAATGCAACCCAGAAACTGAAATGATCTTTAAAGTACCTTTAAAGCTTGGCATGGCTTTAAAATAGCATATTCATAATTTCAGCTCTCAGGAGGCAGAGGCGGGAGGATTTCTAAAACTTCAAGGCCACACTGGCTTATGTAATAAACTCCAGGCCAGCGAAAGCAACATCTTAAGGCTCAATCGCTATATATGATAAACAAAATATTTTAAACAGGGTTTGTTTTTGAGATTTATTAGTTTTCAGTATCTTGTATATATTTTTATATAACATTTTATACAACATTCAAGTTTTTTGGGATGTCTGTAAGATCCGGACTATCTTTCCAGCCTGCCTTGTTCCAGTTCACTTCCCTTTATGCTCAGGCACATGCATTCTCCCTCTGTTTCTGAAACTCTTCAAGATCTTGCATCCCTGGGGACCTTCATGTTTCTGATTGCCCCGAGTCCCTCCTTGTCCAGCACCTCCTCTGTCTGTCAGTTGTGACGCAGCTACATAGCACTACATGTAGGCTTCCTATTCCTGCAGGCCACATAGAAATCTGTCATTATTTCTGATCTTCTCATCTTCTTTTCCCTCGTCATTTCTAACTTCCTATTTAGAGCTGTGTTTAATGCGTTTCTCTTCTGGATGTGATTCTGCCCATTTAATTTTAACAGTTTCTCTTTAAGCCTAACACAATGCTTTGCACATAACAGAGGGTAAATACAGGAGAAGGGGGAGAAGTATCTAAAACCATCTTGATTCCTCTTTCAATTCTCTAACCTGCTGGTTTTTCGGATTTTAAGGGGGAATGCCTACATCCTTCAGAAGACAATTTTCACTATTCCATTCTACCTTAGAGAGTTAACTCTTAAAGCTATAAAGTTAGCTTTTGAGGACTAAGAATGTGTTATTTTAAAATGCTCTATGTCTTATGGTTATATTTTTATTTATATTTTATTTTTTAACCAAAATGGTAATATTGGATTTATATGAATCTAGGGTTTTTAAGAAATAGTTAATATGTAGATTTCTATAAATTATTTACAGCATGAGGGGGGAAAGCACTGATTTAGTCAAAGCAATGCAAGTCTTGAACCTGAGTAATAATTCTAGATCAGATGTTCTTTTATATTTAAGTTTGAATTTTTAATGACAAAAACTGTATGCACACACACAACATTTTTCAAAAAATTTTTATTAGTGTTTATTCATTATGCAAAGTGACAGGTTTCATGGTGACCCTTTCATTCAAGTCCATCATGTACCTAGACTACATGTGCCCTGTCACCTTCTGAAGTCCCTTGCTGTTCCTCTTCTTCATCCCAAATGCTAAGTTATGGAATCAGTTCAGAAACAGATGAATGAATGGAGACATGGAATTTACATGTACATTCATTTTTCTCACCATAAAAATGAACGAAATAGAATAACCCCAGCCTGCTACCATACATTGCAGACAAGTCAGAAGACAGCCAGGGGCCTGTGGTTGAGAGATGGAAGAGAAACAGAAGCAGACCGATGTGTGCACAATAAAGAGAGGCAGAACTGGAGACTGGAGGGTAGTGAGAAGTGGCTTGATGTGAGTACTCTGTACTGCCACCTGAGGCCATGGCTGTCACCATGGACCATGTCTGGTTCTCTGGCCCTACAGCAGCAGAGGAAATGTCTGTGGCCCATGTCACCACTGAAGGCCACTCATATGTCTCTGATCTGGTCTTTCACCTGAGGCTATTTTGATGTCTGAGAGGTGTGCAGAGCTGGGCCCCACCCTTCAGTGACTGTGGCAGTCATAAGAGTTGGTTGTGTTCCTCACCTGGACAGTGTAAGAGAGTTGGTCCTGGTAACAGGTGTATAGGAGAGTCAACCTTGACCTCCCCAGCCCTGGCACTTAGGAGAGCTGGTTCTATACTTCTCCTGCCCTGTGGTGATGAGGATGTGGGAGAGATGGCCCAGACACTTGCTGTCTGCCAGAATCAGGAGAGCTGGCCCCACTCCTCACCTGGGCATCACAGTAGAGCTGGCCCTGCTTGCAAGGGCACGAGTGAGCCATCCCCAAGACTCTGGAAGAGCCAGCTGTGTCCCTCACCTGCGGCAACACTTGGGAGAGGAGGCCCCTTACCTCACCATGGTAGTGCTGGAGAGCTGGCCCTGGTGATGTTGGTACATGAAAGGCCGCCCCAAGGTTGTGACAACTGGACAGCTGGACAGCTGGCCCCAACTTTGCTGGCTTTGACACTTGGGAGAGGTGGCTCCACCTTTTCCTAGAGCAGTGCTGGAGAACTGGCTCTGGTGACACGGATACAGGAGAGCTGGCAAACTGACCAACTCAGCTACCACCCAGCCGGATCCAGGGCTTTGAGTGGGCCCACACCAACATCTACTCAACCATGAACCGCTTGTGTGTGTGTAATGGATCCTGCAGATCCAAAGCTGCAGGATCTCCATGACACAGGGCAACAACAGGACGTCCAAGAGGAGTCCCGTGAGGTTCCAGTACTGATGCTGTGGCAGAAGCCAGAGGCCTGGAATCAGACCGATGACTCACTGCAATGAACATTTGCAAGTAAAGTTGTTTGGACAAAAGTGACACACTATAGCTGCCTTGGTGAGATGTTTGTTTGTTTGTTTGTTTGTTTGTTTTTTATTAGTTTTTTTCCTTTATTTTGGTAAGGAGGGTGCAAGCGTGGAGGGTGGCTATAGAGGTTCAGGGAGATGAGTGAGATTTGGGTGCATCATGTGAAATTCACAAAGAATCAATTAAAAAATTTTTTTTTAAATTAATGAAATCATGTCACTTGAAGAAAAATCGATAGAATTGGAAATCATATGAAGTGAAGTATCCCATAGTCAGAAATATACCACATTTTCTTTCATATACAGAACACACAACAATTTTAAAATATTACTTCTTTTTGTATTTTTGAGCTTATATGATTACATCACTTCCTCTTTTCACTTTCTCCCTCCTACCCCATCCTACATAGCCCCTCTTGGTCTCATTAAAATTTATGGCCATTGTTGATATATACATACATATTTGTGTGTGTGTGTGTGTGTGTGTGTGTGTACATGGTCCTACATCTGTAAACACAACCTGCCCAACCTCCATAGAGCTACCTGTATGTTTGTGGTTTTGGTCTAACCATTTGGTGTTGGAAAACCAACAGCTCTGCTTTTCCCTGAAGACTATTTCTCCCACTCTCAACAATCCTTGGTTGACGGCAGTTCTCTGTCTAGAGTTGAGGCCCCCTGAGCTTCCTCCCATTTGCATTATTGGTGGTCTCACCCTTGTTCAGGCCATGTTTAGATAACCATGTTGGAGAGACATTGTGAGTGTAGGTCCTCTAACATCTGTAAAAGACACAATCTCACAGCGAACTTCCAGTTTCTCTGGCTCTTTCAACTCTGCCTCCTGTGACCCGCGCAGTCGTCTCGCTGGCAAGAATGCACGTGGACACATAGGATCCTTCTGCAGCACGTGTTTATTCCCAAGCATGGAGGAGGAGAGAGACCAAATCAAACATGGCGCTGCTTTATATACACCCTAGGGTGGGGTGGACATATCTGATTGGCTGCTTGCTCAATTCCCATGTTACGTCCCGGGTTGGGCTGTGATAGGCGGTCCTTTGCCACTGCACATGCACAATATTACTTGTTACCCACGAGTGTCAGGTGCCAGCGTCATTGGCTCTCTACAGCCTCCCACGCCCTTGAGCAATGATCCCTGAGTCTTAGGTGCAGGCGTTGTGTTATAGATGTATCAGTTGGGACTGGGCTTCACAGTTCTGTATTTTGATCAGATGTGAGTGTCTGTAATTGTCTCCATCTGTTACAAAGAGAAGTTTCCTTGGTGAGAGGTGAGAAGTATTTACCACTTTTCTGTGGTATAAGGATAAATATTTAGAATGAAGTCAGGGATTATACCCCACAGCATATTGTTAATGTCTCATAGAATCTGTATGCTTTCTTTCAGTCTTAGGGTTTTACTGCTGTGAACAAACACCGTGGCCAAGGCAACATTATAAGGACAGTATTTAATTGGGGCTGGCTTACAGGTTCAGCGGTCCAGTCCATTATCATCAAGGCAAGAGGGAACATGGCAGCATCCAGGCAGGCATAGTGAAGGCAGAGTTGTGAGTTCTACATCTTCATTTGACGGCTGCCAGGCAGCTAAGAGTAGGGTCTTAAAGTCCACACCCATAGTGACTCACCTACTCCAATAAGGCCACACCCACTCCAACAAGGCCACACCTCCAAATAATGCCATTCCCTGGGCCAAGCATATTCAAACCATCACAGTTTCCTTCTCCAAACTCAACCCTAGTTTACAATTCTACCATACTAGCCTTAGACTCCCTGGCTTCAAGTAGCAACTTCAACTTTTCTGTGACTCAGTTTCCTCTTCTACAAAATAAAGATAAAATTCAATCTAAAACTACTGCAAATATACACTCAAATGATGAATAAAAACTGCTAGTGTGGTGTGTAGTAAGTGCCTATTCATGCTAATAAGGCCAAGCTTGTATAAATGAATCCAGCAAATATTGAGTCACTTCTCTATAGGAAAGTGTTTGAAAGAAGCTGTCTGATTATTCCTAGATGTTGGCTCTAAGGTATAAAGGCACAAATGCTGGATTAGGACATTTATAGGGAAATGAATTCAACTAGAAGTCACCGGAAATCCAAATACGCCAGATTCAGAACAATAAGTACAACATGTTTGCTCTCATATGCACATCCTACATTTTATACTCTCTCTCTCTCTCTCTCTCTCTCTCTCTCTCTCTCTGTCTCTCTCTCTGTGTGTGTGTGTGTGTGTGTGTGAAAGAGAGACAAACGATGTGTGTGTGCATGTGAAAGAGTATGTGAGTGTGAGTTTGTGTGTGTATTTGTGAGTGTATGTATGAGGCAGGGAGAGGGAAGGAAAAGGAGAAAGAGGGAGAGAGAGAGAGAGAGAGAGAGAGAGAGAGAGAGAGAGAGAGAG
>JANHMN010000001.1:228595876-228795547 GCA_030674055.1 Rhabdomys pumilio | reverse complement strand
GGGAGAGAGAGAGAGAGAGAGAGAGAGAGAGAGAGAGAGAGAGAGAGAGGGAGGGAGAGAAATGGAACCAAAACCAGAAAAAGAGATCTTACCAGAAAGGCGAGCAAACAACAGGGCAGTAGGATCCATGTGACATGATCACTCATGTCTCCTGAGAGGAACCGGGGGATGGTAAAGGAAAAGGTTCTGGGACGGAGTTAATGTGAACAGAATAAATATGAAAGTACCATACGGGGTCCAATGTAGCCTGGTATGCTAACATTAAAAAGATAGACAGGGGAGCAGGGGTGGGTTTGCTAAAACTCTTTTTTGTGTCTGTCCTCTGTGTAGTCAGGGAGAGATAAGAGAATGCCTTTGGTTGAGGAAGGACATAAGACTCTACGTGCAGAAGATGTACTTTAATGGTCCTCCTTATAATGCATGAGAACATAATTGCCTAGTTAATTAAAATACATTCTATGTGCTGGGAACACTTACCAGTCCAGTGACGCAAACCTCAGGAGAATTTTTATCTTAAATTCAAAAATTCAGGGGAAAAGGTTCAGAAGAATTTGATAAGAATTTCTTTTATAGACTGTGTCTAAGCAGGGAAGCTCCTGTCACCTCACTAGTGGCTCTTGTGCTCCTTTTCAGTAGGCAGCCGCTGTGGTCTTAGAAAGAAATCCCTTCAATGTGGGAGTAAGAAGGCTCGAAGCCCTGCCAAGGATAATGCTTCATTCTTGCTGTGAATAGCATCCTCTCCATCTGTAGTTGCTGCAGGTCCTGCCTCTGCTTCAGAATCTCCCAGCCCCTCTCTCTCTGGTCTACAGCCTCAGATACATGGGTGTCTGAGTTGTCTCACGCCCTGCTCCTGCTGGTCCACTGGCCCATGAGCTCAGACTCGCATCCTCCTAACTCGTCACTGTCCACCTCTGTGCTCTGGGTCAGTAACTTTGCAAACCTGCTGTCACCTCCTGTCTCCATGCTGTCAAGAGAAAGAAAGAGCAGGGAGCATGACCTTGGTGCTTATGACTCTTAACAGCAGCCAGATTCCTGGGAGCTGTAATACAGGCAAGAAGGAAAGCAACAGGAAAAGCCTTTTACTGTCCCTCCCTCCCTCACTCCCTCCCTCCCTCACTCCCCCTCCCTCCCTCCTTCCCTCCCTCCTTCCCTCCCTCCTTCCTTTCTTCCCTCTTCCTTTCTTCTTTCTTAGTATATCCCTTTCCTAAAATGTGCAAATGTTACTTAGGACTTAGAATTTACTTAAATTATTTTATGAATTATCTGAAAGATTTACAAACATAAATCTTCAATCTAGGTCTCAATGTCAGGGATATCTCGGGGTAAAGAAAGTGATTGTGTGTTTTGGGAGTCCTAGGCTTATGCTTCTATCATCCTGTTCTGATAAAGTAAGTTGACCACAGCATCCTTTTAAAAATCAGTTCCTTGTGCTTTTGATATTTTTCAAGCTGTGAATGGAAAAGCCTTTTACCCTTCCCTCCCCCTCCCTCCCTTCCTTCCTCCCTCCCTCCTTCTCTCCCTCCCTCCCTCCATTCCCTCCATTCCTCTTCCTCCTTTCTTAGCATATCCCATTCTTATTTTAATTTCCCCTCTTTCATTTCTTAAATCATTAGCAAAGGAGAGAAAAAAAATCCCATTGTGTCTAACAATGATAATTGTATAAATTAGAACTTGATAACCAGAAACTGAGTTTGATTGGCGTGCCCCCCCTTTTTTTTTAATGCTATGGGTTCCATAGGATAAATTATTTCTTTTTTCTATTTCCTCTTGATATAAAAGCAGGTTGGGAGCTGGTGAAATTTTTCATTTGACCAAACTCTGGAGATAATGGCAGAACTCTGTCAAAGCCCATGCTGTTTTCCTGTTGTTCTCACCACCACAGCAGAGGCATAGCCATTCTGCCTAGCGTCAAGTTTGGTGACCTTGCCTCATCCACTGTCTGCTGCTAATGCCCTCTGCTTCTCCTTTTGAGACAATGAATCCCATTGCTCCTGAACTTTCTCAGCTCTCCTACCACTTTTGGTGATTCCAACATCTGCACCATCTCAGTGAAACCAGAAGAGTATGTGTGAGTCAGGAGAGGGAGCAGTTTTTCTAAATCTTCTACCAGTGGTAGATTCCAGAGGAAAGATTTTAAGGGGCGGGTCCTTGCTTCTTAGATTTCTGCCCTTTAAAAGTTGTCAGCAAGTGGAATGGCTTACATTCTGGTCAGAAAACCAAATTCCTCTATTCTTCTCCCGGCAGTCCTTTGTTCCCTAATGAAAGCCAATTCCAGAGCAATAGCGAAGGGAAACAGCAGACTTATTTTGCAGACCTCAGAGGGAAGAGATTCTCTTTCAGTCTAGTTCTGCCTACTGCCCCAAGATGGTCTCCCTCTGTGCTTACCCCTAACCCTGCTTTGTCCCTGTTCCTTTCAGATGCAACCTCGTACACGGCTATGAGCCTACCCAACTTTTTCTGTTTCCTTGTAGATATTCCAGTGTCTTCTAGAATTCTAGATTCGTGGTTATGATCAGCAGGCCTTCTTGTCTCTCCGGATTCTGAGCATTTACCCGGCTGGCTCGTCCTGAGGACAGCGCTCTTGCAGCCTCTTTAGGGTTGAGAATAAAGCACAGAGAGCTCAGGTTTACACAGATGCTACTCTCTCACGGTTCCCAGTCTGCTTCATCTCCTGTCTTATCTGGTGTAGTTTCTCCTTTGTTTGGCTCACTTCCTTTCCTTACTTACTGTCTTCCTTTTCATCCCAACAACAGAATTGTGAGTCCACAGAATAACATACCCCAACCTCTGGGACTTTGTCTGCTACAAGAGTCATCTTTGGCTTCATCTCCCCCTCAGCCATCTACCTCCATGGCTGGTCACCACCTCTCTAAGACTGCAGTTTCAACACACTGCCTTTTCAATACCACGGCCTAGCTTTCCAGTTCACTTCTTCTACTACACACACCAATGACTCTTTCATCCCTTCGACACATGCAAGTGACAATGTCCTCCTATGCACCACTCATTTTGTGCCTTCATGTCCCTGCGTCCTTACTTAGATTTTATGGTCCATCACTCCGGTGACCACTGGCAACAAATGTCTCTTTCTTCTTATTTTATATTCAGCTGTCAGAACTACAACTTGTTTGAGCACATAGCCTTTTCTAGGAAAATAACAAACACCCAAGGACTCTAAGGTGATTGGATGCATTCAAATTATTGGCCATAGCCACAAAATAAGCATCTGACACATTTCCTTATGAGTTCACCTTCCCGTTATTTGAGTCATGCTTTAACACCATCCATCTCCCCACATTTCCTTATCACATCACTGCTCTGACCTTTTTCCACAAAAGAGCAACAGCTGAACCTTCTTTCTACTTTCAAGCAGAAAGTTCCACCTACATTTAAGGTCCTGTGGGGCCTTTTTTTCTCATTATCACGTCTCCTGTCTTGTATCTTGTCTGCTGTTTCTGCTCTAACACTCAGTTTCTATGATCCTTTTCTGTCTCTGCGATCATCATCTCTCACACAATAGAAAATTCTTATGTCCCACTTCAAGTGACAGTTATCTTTTCTCATGTTATCTTCTCACTCCACATTACCTTCCTGCTTTCTTCTCCGTTTGCATTGTGTAGCAAAATAGTACCAAACTTGTCCCATCCCTACCACCCGTACATCTTCAGTCCATTCTTTCTTCAAGTGGCATCAGTATGCTTGCTGTGACCATCTTTCTACTGAAGCATTCCTCCTCTCTGGGGGCCTCGTGACCTCTAGGCCAACTAGATAAATCTGATGCCTCTGTGTCTTCATTCCACTCTTTCTGCAGTTTCTGATACAGTAGGCAAATTCTTTTCTCTGGACACTTTAGCACACCCTTAAATGCCAGCCTGATACAGTCTACAGTCTACAAGATGCTCCATCTCTCACCATGGACCTGCCAATCTTCTTGTAGCATTCAGCCCAAATGGTATGCTCCTCTGCTCGCTTGCTCATTCTCTCTCTTTTCTTCTCCTCTCCTCTCCTCCCCTCCCCTCCCCTCCCCTCCCCTTCTCTCCTCTCCTCTTCTCTCCCTTCATCCCAAGCCCAAGTCTGAATCAGTTGTCACAGAGTAGTCTACTTTCCCCTTACAACATGTCTCTCATAATCTGATTCCTGTTTTTCCTTGTTGTCTGCTTGCTTCATTATTGCAAATTAGAACATAAATGTAAGAATATTTGGAGCAGGTTATGTCTCCAGACCATTGCACAGTGTGTTGAAAAAAAAATGACTCTACTAAAATACATGAATGACCTTCCCCTCTGTGTGTATACACACAATTGATAATGAATTTTCTTACTGATTAAGCAAAAATTTTTCATCAATACAGATTTATTGATATTTATTTGATGAACACAGGGCAAATCAGACAAGCAAGCAATTTTTAGCAGTTTGTAGATGGCTCAGAAGCATAAATCTTCTGCATGTGAGCAGAGTTTCTTCAGTTCTGCCAACTGCTGCCAACACTCCATGTTCTGTGGAAGAGGTATTTAAGACCTTCAGTGTTCTGCTGCTAGTCACACAATGGTGTCTCCCAAGGACCTGACTCCAGGGAAGAACCAGAGAGAAAAAGATTATAGCCACACCAACACACTAAAGAGGGAAAAAAACTGGTCCATAGATTTCTTCTAAGTATGACTTAAAATAAACCCAATATTAAATGAATGATATTTAATGATATAAATATTATTATATTTAATTAATAATAATATTAAATAAATGATACCTTTTTAAAGTTTTTTTTTTTATAAAACTTCTGCAATAAATAGTAGAGACTGTAATGTTTACTGTTTTCATTCATTCTTGAAATTGGTTATGAGTAAAACATGAGGTCAGGTAATAGAAATACAACAGAATCAATGATCCAACAGGTAGTTTATAGGAAGATAGATGCCATACAACTTGTTATATGATCTTATTTTAATCAATATCACAACAAATAAGAAACCTCCAGAGGACACAGACAAGTTTCTTTCAGCCTTCAGGCGAGTTGTGCCTCCCATCTTTGATTGGTAACCCAGGAAACTCATTTATGCTCAGGTTTTCCTTTGGAGTCAACAGAAAATAAGGGAGAAGAGGGTGATGACAGTTGAGGTCAGGGCAAGAACAATCAAAGCGAGGATCGCCATAACGTACTCATACTTATTTAGGAATAGCAGAGCAGCAGAGCCATAGTGAACCACTGGGCACATTGACAGACATTGTGTGTCTGTGTCTGTCTGTGTGCGCGTGCATGTGTGTGTGCACGTGTCTGTGTGTGTGTCTGTATGTGTGCTTGTGTATCTGTGTTGTGTCTGTGTGTGTTATACTGTGTATGTGTGTACATGAATGTACACGTCATTGTGTATGTGTGTGTGTGTTGGTTTGTGTCTGTATCAGTGTGTCTGTGCCTGTGTATGTGTCTGTGTGTCTGTACCTGTGTCTCTGCGTGTGTTATACTGTGTATGTGTGTACATGAATGTGCACATCATTGTGTGAGTAAGTGTGTGTGTGTGTGTGTGTGTGTGTGTGTGCACCTATACATCTGTGCACATGAATGTATGTTTAACAAGGAGAAGATGACATTGAGTGTCTTCCTCTATCCATCTCCACTCTGTTGCTATGAGACCACTGAACTGGTTAGCCTGATGCTTGACTATCCTCATTGGCCAGAAAGCTCCAGGGCTCCACCCCCTAATGCTAGAGTTACAGGCTCTTGCAGCCAAGTCTGGCTTTTTATGCAGGTGCTAGAGATTTGAACTCACATATTCCTGTTTGTAGAGCAAGTGTCCTTACCCACTGAGCAATCTCCCTTGGCCTCTACATCAGTGACTTTGAAGCAATAATCTTTAGCTAAATGACTAATACTATAATAGTATCCATGTGCACATGGCCTTGGTGAAATTCACTCTGGTGGCCTCTGTGCAAGCTTGGCTATGTAGCAATGTCAATTATGACAGTGGCAATCCGGCATTCATTCATGTCTAGGATCTTTTTTTAAACCTCATTTTAAAAATTTGCTTGCACATATACCCATTTTATAGGATAAAGTGCTCTATTTGATTATAAAAGCTTTCACTTTGTTTAACATTACTGTGGTTTCCCTATGGAAGAGACCTTGCATTCTTCCTTCAGTTGCTAGGAACTACTTGCTGCCTTTGCCACCCAGGATGAGGGGTGGTCACAGCATCTATGTACACCTTAGTAACAACATTCTTTATGTTGATGTCACCAGGTACCTGGTATGAATGTGCCACCTGTTTCCTTCTGAGATCCTACCCCCAGAACAAAGATCAGGGGAATCCAGGTGAATTGAGTTATAGATGCTTTCCTAAAGAAAACTGCTTCCCCATTGTCTTCCAGTACTTCCTCTCTCCCTCCGCTTTAAGGCATTACCTCATCATTGGTCTTTTTCTTTTCTCTTTCCTCTTTGGGGCTTTTGCTGGAACTTGGGCTTAGAGCTCACGTAAGCTAGGCAAGCTCTACCACTGGGCCGCATTGCCACCACCACCACTTGCCTTCTTGTCAGACCCAGCACCGAAACATATTCTCTTTCCGTTTTTACTAAAATGACTTTTCTTCTCACATCACTGTCATCTGAAGTCTCTCTTCCTTCCTTATTCTTCCTTTCTGATGCTTCCTACCCTGCCAGTATCTTTCAAATACGGCGAGCCCACCCCCACCCCCAGTGCTACCCAAGATGTTAACAGAATGTGATTCACCTCCCCCTACCCATGCCTTTGCAGCCACCACAGACCACTGATGCCACCATGCCTTTGTTCACACTCTTCTCTTCTCCAGCATCCTCCTAACCTCATGTGTCCCTCCTGTCAAACCCTATCCAGTTTAAATGCCACCATTTTAGTGATTTCCTCAAGGTCTCTGCAGGAAGTCCCCGGCTTCCATTATTTTGTTGTTCCCATAAATACTTTCCTTTAACCTTTGTTGCACTTCCTACATGCTTTATAGTCTTGGTATTTGTGAAGTTTTTTCCCCAAACCCAGCTCCCATGCTTCTCAGCTTTGAGAAGGTAGGGGACGGTAAGTCTTTTGAAAATTCTATACCAACTCAGAAAATGCCCAGCACACAGTGGGGACAGTAACAAATTACACATATTTTTATCTTCCATTTTAGAGAAAATCATTCTAAAGTCATCCCTTCTACAGAAAAAATAAATGAAGACACCGGTGTGTGTGGCCTTTGGCATGGCCACCTTCATGATGTGCTTTTATATTGCACTGTGATTAAACTGTACAGTTAAGCACAATGGAACCAGGACAAAGAGACCTAAGACTATTTTTAGGTAAATCTTGGAAGGCCTGATTTTATTCCTCCATTTCTAGTCTTTTCACATGTGAAAATCAGTAATGCTGAAATATTTGTCATCACCGGAAAAAATGAAGTAAAAACTGCTTAAGAGCCTCCAGGCACCACGGCGTGCACAGAGCTCAGGAAACAGGAGTAAGACACAGACAGATTAATTGCTGGAGAGGTGAAAATATGATTCTTGCTCCACACTTCAATTTGAGCTGTCTGAAAGTTCTCTGGGAGACCTCTGGAATATCAACTGCTTGTTTCGGTAATGTTGGAAGATGATAAATATGAGAATTTTAACTCCCTCAGTACTTTCCAATTCAATGGATTCTGTAAAGGTGAACTTGGTTTTAAATGGTAATTCTTTAAGATATGTTTAAAATGAAGCAATAATAATTTATTACTTATTAGTCATCTAATAATTATAATTATTAGTCATCTAATAATTCCACAAATCTTTTTCCAGCTGTAAAGCAAGATGATATTGCTCCCATTTCATAGAGGAAGAAATAGAGACCCAAGGGTCTGGGGAGATGGCTCCATTTGTAAAGTGCTTGCTGCTTAAGACTGAGGACTTGAGTTTACATCCCCAGGACCTGTGTGGGAAAACAAACAAACCCAAACAGGCTTGCATGGATCAGTGGTTAGAAACTGTTGCTACTCTTTGAGAGGACCTGCATTCATAGCACACAGAAGCAGCTCATAACTACCTATAACTATAAATCCCAGGGATCCAGCACTGTCATTAGGCCTTCATGGGGGAACTAGGTACACACACGAGGCATAGAAATACTTTCAGGCAAAACATTTACAAAGATGAAACAAAACAAAGTAAGAGAGCCAAGTGTGGCAGTACCCACGTGTAACCTGGGTGCTGAGGTGGTGTCAGAGATGTGGAGACAGGTGGATTCCTGGAGCTCAGTCTAGCCAATCAGTCAACTGATGAGCTCTTGGCTCATTAAAAGACCTGGCTTTGAAACACAAGAGTGAGAATGGTAGAGGAAAACTATCTGACCTTTGGCCTCTGTGTGCACACATATGTACATACACACCCATACACACGTGAACACACACAAAAATGAACACATGTATACATCGTACACGAAAGGTAGGAAGGAAGGAAGGAAGGAAGGAAGGAAGGAAGGAAGGAAGGAAGGAAGGAAGGAAACACAGATTCAAGGTACTTAGTACCTCCCTGTTTTAAGGTCATGCTTTGTGGTGACTGCTCTTTCTTGTTACTGTCCCTTTGCTGCATCTCAGATACATTTATTGATGTCACATTGTCAATGGTACTTAGATAAGTGTCCAGTGATGTTTCCTGTTCCCATCTAACACAGTTTGCTTAAGTTTAGCTGACAGGATTCATCTTGAGTGGACCCAGAAAATGGTTGACAATGGCCATGGGCAGCTGTAGGACTGGGGCCTTTCAAAGCTTTACTGCTTTTCTGAGCACTCCTCATTTTACAAACAAGAAAGGTCATTAACCCCATTCCTACCCAAACTTCCTGGTAAACCAGGTAAACCAGGAAAGTTGAAAGAAGCTCAGTGGATGGATGAAGTAAGGGTTTGATCCCATTTTGAGAGATGACAATCAAAGCTTTATTGCCATTAAATTTAGACATACTCACAGCACATCTAATCTTCATCCCAAAGTGAGGGAAGAACTGACACCCCTTCCCTCCCAGAAAGTGAGGAGGCCAATTCCCATCACCTCCATCTCTTCAGAACACTTCGAACTTTTGGACAGGTGACACCTAGGATTTCATGGGGACCTAGACATTCTTAATGCAGCTTTGAAGCATCTTAGTACTGAGATTGTTGAAGACAGTGTGGGAATCTCCTCGTTACGCCATCAGTGGTGTGACTGTACAAGCCCTTGACTGTTTCCCAGGCACACTGCTGCCCTGCAGAAGCTATACCACCTCAGAATGTTCCTTTTTTTCACAAGATAAAACCTGACCAAAGACAAAGCCAGAAAACAGAAAAGGCAAGTTGTACTAGGAGTGGCCCAAGTCAGCTTAAAGGACCTCAATGTGTCCCTTAGACCAACAACAGCTGAAAAAATGAGCCTGTTAATCTGCTATGAAAGTATTCCTCTGAAGGGCAAAAGGAGTCATTTCCTCCTAATCACAGGAACGAGGGCATACACCATCCTCTGTTTCCAAACTCACTCCTATGCACGTAGGTTTTAAGTGGTTGAGAGATGTTTTGCATCGCTTCTCATGCATGTTTAAATATGCTTTTCTCAGCTCCTACATAAACTGTTTAAACATCAAAAGTGTCAAAGACATAGAAACCTAAAAAGAAATTGTGTTCAGTTGAAGGTATAGTTTTTAAATGGCAAACACAGCCACCTAAGTGTTCTTTTTCCTATTTTCTATCTCATCTACACCTCAACAATAAGAGACAGAGCTCAGAAAGCAATTTGAAACACATTTAAAAAGCTGCTTTGAAAAATATATATATATATATATATATTGCAAAAGAGAAAATCCCCCTTTTAGTGTGCAAGAGGTTGAAAAGAGAAGAGAAATAGAAACACAGTATCTCATTTAAATCTTGCAGACAAACATGATTTTTTAAAAAAAGATCTATTTATTTTATGTATGTGAGTACACTGTCACTGTCTTCAGACCCACCAGAGGAGGGCATCAGATCTCATTACAGATGGTTGTTAGCCACCATGTGGTTGCTAGGAATCAAACTCAAGACTTCTGAAGAGCTGTCAGTTCTCTTAACCACTGAGCCATCTCTCCAGCCCAGCAAACATGATTATTATTGTAGGAAAGCAGAGAATGAGCCTCAATTATGAACGAGGCCTCTTAGATGAGGGAGATGTGTCTTGCTGAAGCATTCTGGCACAGAATGGACCTTCAAAGCTTACACTCCCAAATCATAAACCATTATCAAAGAAATCTAAACTGATACTTCAATAAGAGTAAACATAGCAAAACTTGGTCACAATAATATATAATTTTATCTTTGTGTTTCAGTTCTCAGGAGTTAAAACTGTAAGGGGTAGATGAAAATAGAGAGTCTAATCTGACACAGTATGAATTTAACCAACATTTTGCAAAGTGTAAGAAGTAGGTGAGAAGGTTTTTGGCCTCTTGATTCTTCTACTCACGTGTGTCAAGGGCTGGGGCTGCAGACCTGTGTCACCTCTCTAGCCTCTTACCATATTAGGTACACAGATGGACACATAAACAGAAGAGGACTTGGTTACTTTTGTCTGTTAGAATTAGTCTTTTATTTGGACATTTAAATTTCCAAAAAAAAAAAAAAAAAAAAAACCCAAACATGTAATTCCTGGAGGAAAGACATAAATACTAGTTGTGAAAAATTAGGAATCTGAATAAACAGGACTGTGTTCTTGGCAATGGTCAGGAGTGGGAATAATCAGATGAACTGGAAGTCTGTGTTCAAATGACTGACAAAGCTGGTGCTGCTTCACTGCTGACTCAGAGTGCTCTCTCTCTCTCTCTCTCTCTCTCTCTCTCTCTCTCTCTCTCTCTCTCTCTCTCTTTCTCTCTCTCTCTCTCCCTCCCTCCCTCCCTCTATTCCTCCTTCCCATCCCTTCTCCTCTCACCCCTTCCTCTCCCTTTCTCCCTCTCTTCCACTTCCTCTTCCCCTCCCCTTTCTGCTTTTCTTCCTCTGTGTTTTCCTTATTGGATTCATTTGGACTGTTTTGATGGTAGGATTTAAGATCAAAATAAAGAACACAGGAACCAGAAGGTATAAGAAATAAAATGGGATGTTGCATCAGAAAGTACTGATACATCCTCAGTACTTTCTCTGTGGGGCTTCCCCTCCTGAGCTGACCACAAAGCAGAGTGAGGTTTATAGTGATAGGACCAGAGTTATTGCTTTCTTCTCCTCTGCTAATACCTGACATACCAGAGACTCTTCTGGTGACCATCACCCGTCTCGTTCACTGGTTTTCTGTAACGTGCTTTCTTGAAGCTCATTTCCTTTAAAGCAACAGGTGAAATTCATTAAGTGACTAATGGTTTCAATTTTAAGCATGATCCCATTCAAGGAATACTGACCAGGAACATATCTAGAACTTTAGTTTTTATGTTGACAAAATCATTAAGAATCTGAAAAGAAAGTTTCTTGGCAGTTCTTTTATATATATAAAAAAAAATCAATGTAGAATTACTATATTATATAGCCATTATACTCCTTGATATATGCCCAAGAGATTTGGAGCCAGGTACTTACTATACACATATGCATCAATGGAACCATTATCCATAACGGCCAATGAGCAAGTAGCTCAAATGTCCATCAACAGATGGCAATCTAATAGTATCTGGCCACAGAAAAACTGAAGTGCTGATACATGCTGCAACAATGGGTGACTCTTGAAAACATTAGGCTAAGTAAAAGTTGGATCAGTCACATATTATATTCTATTTATATGTGATGCTTACGCTAAAGAAATCCATGGAGACTGTTGGGAAGAGAATGTAACTACTGAATGGGTAAATGGCAAGGAATATGTCTGGAATTATATAGAAGTCGTGGCTTATCAATACTGTGAATGTGCTAAATATCACTCATTTGTTACTTCTTAGAAATGTGTAATGTTTTGTGAATTTTACCTTTAAATAACTTTTAGAAGGAAAATGTTAATGAGTGAAGTCTTAAAATGTGGCTCAGAAAAATAATAGCAGTTTTATACAAATGAATACACAATGTGATGATTAGTTTTAATTATATTCTTGACATGACTTAGAAAAAGCACCTCAATGAGAGATTGTTTACATTGAGTTGGTCTGTGAGCTTGTCTCTGGTAGTTTATTTTGATTGTGTTAATGGATACAATGTTACAGGCACATCAAGTCCAATGTGGGTGGCACCATGCCCTGGATTTGGATCCTGGGCTCTATTAAGACTCAAAGTTGAGCTGAATAGTAAGTATACATAGATTCATTTTATTTCACTCTCAACTCTAGATGTCACATAACTACCTGTTTTAAGTGCTTGCTGCCTTGACTTCTCCATGATGAAAGATCATCACATAAAATTGTAAACTAGAATAAGACCCCTTTTCCCCAATTTGCTTTAGTCAGAATATTTTATCATAACAACAGAAATGAAATTATAAAAACCAGGGTGGAGGTTCCTCAAAGAAGTAGAAACAGGTCTACCATGTGATCAGCTATATCGATCTTCAGCCTATAGCCGAAAGTCTCTACAAATTACTACAGAAATACTTACATAACCATGTTCATAGCTGATCTATTCCCAGCAGCCAGGAAGTGGAAATAGCATAGTTCTCCCCAACTGACAAATGAATAATGAAAATGCAGTACATTTACACAATGAAATATTACTCAGCTGTTACCAGAAGTGAAATTGTAAAGTTTTCTGGTGAACTGATGGAGCTGGAAATAATCATACTGAGTGAGGTTGCCGAAATCCAGAAATGTAAATATCACGTGGCCTTGCTCAGATGTGGATGCTAGCTTTAAATGTTTAAATTAACCCATAGACACTAGTAAATCAGTAAAGGGGCCATGGAGGGGGTATTTCAAGGGAGAGAATACAAGTGATATAAAGGGGGCAGTGGGGGTGATGAAGCAAGAAGGGTTAATTGGGAAAAGTGAACTCAGAAAAAAGGCGGGAGTATAAAGAGTGATAAGTAACAATAAAGACTTTTGAAAAAGCCATATATAAATCTATTGTTGTAGAAGCTTCATGAAATGTATGCATGCATACATACATACTTGCATATAAAAAGTTTAAATAGATTTACCCTCTAACAGTGGGGCAGTGCCTCTCCAAGATACTATAGGTCTCAAATGAAAAACCCGTTGTCTGGAATGTATTGCCTGTTTTGGAGTTGCTACTAAGTGAGTTCCAATACTCCCAAATATGGTAGACTGTCGTCATTGCTCTTGGTGATGCTACAGAACCTGGATGCTGAAGATAACACATACGTGAGTCATACAACATGGAGAAATCAAGCTTGTATCATAATGGAAGCTTCAGCCCTGTTGGCTGCTGGAAGATGTTACGTTACCATGGAAGAAAAGTAACCATTAGTTTTATCTAGCTGTGGACACTGTGGACAATAACAAGCAATCTGGCAAGATATGTCCACTTGTACAACAGTGGTATAAATATGGGAGTAATCACCCCTTCTGGTTAGATTTAAGACCCACTCCACAATGCCTGGCACTCTTTACGGGGCCACAAAGAAAAGACCCCTAGGGTCATAGGCCATAGTGGAGAACCTACAACCATGATTTTTCTATGAATATAGTACTAAACTGACTATAGTACTAGACTTATCATTATCCCTATAGATCAGTGCACCACTCAGTCTTCATTACAGAAGCTTATTCTTGCAGGTGTCCATTAGCCCAAAGACCTACAACTGGTCAATGTGGAGAACCGAGTCAGCAAGCTGATCATTCCTAAACTGGACATCTATACCATACCCCATTCTCTCACGGCTCAAGAATTATATATAAAAAATAAAAGAGGCAATGGAAGGGGCTATCAGACCTAAAGGTAACTTCAGGGAAACAGTGTTCTCTAGATATAACAGGGCAGTTGCACATGTGAACTCAGTACTGTAACTACCTGCACAAGATCTATACAAAATTAAGCCAGACAAATTCCCAGCATAGGGGAAGAGCAAAACATTACACCACTAGTCAAATATTTTGGCACTTGATGGATGCTGGGAGAGGACGTTTTCTTCAGGGATGCAGCCCCTGAGAGGCCACCATGTTTCAGTAGATAGACTTACACTCATGGACATGTGGGCAGCACTAAATAAACTGAGAAGTAGGTGGATGGGTGGGGGAGCACCCTCATAGAGGCAGGGGAGGGGCCATGGGATGGGGGGTTTCCGGAGGGGAGACCTGGAAAGGGAATAACATTTGAAATGTAAATAAAGAAAAGATCCAATAAAAGAAAAGGAGAGCAAATGAAAATGAGATGAAAAAGACATGGGGGGGGTGAGGATAGGGGAGAGATTGAAAAGAAGTGGGAGGCGGACTTCACCAAACACATTGTTTTGCACACATGAAATTTCCAAACAATAAAAATTAAATATGACATACAATCAGACCTAAATATAGTAAAAAGCAAACAAAACCAAAAGGAAAGCCCCTAAACAAGTATAAGAACACAAATGTCTTAGGGTTTCATTGCTGTCAAGAGACACCATGACAAAGACAACTCTTATAAGGACAACATTTAATTGGAGCTGGCTTTCAGGTTCAGAGGTTCAGTCCATTATCATTAAGGCAGAAGCATGGCAGCATCCAGGCAGGCATGCTACAGGACGAGTTGAGAAGTCTACATCTTCATCTGAAGGCCGCTAGGAGAAGACTGGCTTCCAGGCAGCTAGGAGGAGGATCTTACAGTCCATGCCTACAGTTATGCACTTCCTCCAACAAGGCCACACCTATTCCAACAGGATCACACCTCCTAATAGTGCCACTTCCTGGGCCAAGCATTTTCAAACCAACACACCAAACCTCCATAGAAAGACACATTCCACAAGTGCAAAACATTTCCAAATTAAATCCAGGAAGAATTCCTTTTAGGAGAAGAAATATTTCATCTTTTATACTGTTGAGACAATTTCCTGTTAAAGGTGTTAATTTGATTTTTGCTGATAATAGATAATTCATTTGTAATTATTTTACAAAATTGTATCATTTTAATATATGCTATAATTCTAGGATTTCCAATATACCCTAAAGTCTTATGTACAGTAGAATTTTTCCTAATATGCCCCATCTGTAGAAAGTAATACAAAGAAACATTTTAGACTATTTTTGGTCTATTGTACAAAACAATTTTAAGTTAAGTTTAAGCATTCTTAGCATGCAAAGCAAGTAGTTCTATGAGAACAAGGGATGTGAAGGAGCTGCCCAGCACAAAAGCAGGGCTTGCAAAGTCTACCTTTTGTGCTGAAGTTATAGAGATGCATGATACAGTTACTTCAAATAATTTTAATGATTGGTGTGAGTTAATCTGAAAAAGGAGAAAAGCAATTTGCAAATAATGAAGCCCATGTTGAGTATAATACAGAAGGTTAAGACAGCAAACAGGAGAGGAAACAGAAAGTGTTCAGGAGGCAATTACTCTTTCTCCCAGGGTTCTGTGAATGGTCTCGCAGTTGGCGCCCTGCCAGTGGAAAGGGGCCACCTCCATGAATAGGACCCGAGGGAAGTAATCAGAGATGAGAATAACCAGAGGCAAAAGATACAGAACAGGAAGAAAGGATGACAAGGCTCACCGTCTGAACTCCAAACACATTGCACAATGAGAAAGCAAGTGAAAGCTGAGACTTCAGTGAAGGGTCTGCCCACTAAAATGAAAAAACTGTGAGAAGTCGGAATGTAAGCTCCCTGAAGAAGACAGCAAAGGAATGGGTGAGGACACAACGATGGCATACAGACAGAAAGGCAGCACCCTCCTCTGTAGCAGAAAGGGCGTGTGAGCTTCCTGTTCAAACACATAGATGTAGATGGGAAAACCAAACGGGTGCTTCACCGCGGAGGACAGAGGAGGACTTGTGCAAGATGACTCTTTCCTTCCACAATTTAAGTTTCAGGGATCAAACTCAGATTGTCAGGGGTGGTGGCAAGCACCTTTTCTTGCTGAGCCTTCTCGCTGGCCCTGTTGCTTAGTGTCTTTAGTCTTAGGCTGGCCTCAGCCTCGGTTTCGCAAGTGCCAGGATCGCAGGGGTACACCTCCACACACAGCTCTACATACCTGAAGTGTGTCAGAAATGGTTCTACCACCTCACGTCCCTCTCAAAATGTCTCCCAGCCAACGTTCTCTCTGGGAGAGGGTTGCTTGTTCGTTTGTGCTGATGGTGTTGCAAGGTGAGGCCTCACGCATGCGCACTAAACAGGCAGTAGCTGGATGACCTACATAGGTAGCCCTTTTTCTGTACTTATTTTTGTGTCAGGAAAAGTCTTGAGCACACGATCCCTTTGTCTAAGTCTCCCAAGTAGTTGGGAGGTAGGCCTGGGCCACCAGGCTGAGCTTGAATATCATTTCAAATGATAGATGACACAGCTGTATGTTTGACATTGTCATCTTCACTGTCATTTCTTAATATTCCCGTGTGCTAATTTTTCATCCAAGGAAAGAAGTTCACAGCAATGGCCGTCCAGGTCATCTGTTCTTATCACTGAGGGGATGCTGAGAGACTATGGCGCTATGCTCTGTGACTGTGCACATCACACTGACGTCAACTTTGTCAGCACTAGGATTTATATCATTATCTGTCATTAATGGTCATACTGTTTATATACGTCAGTGAAATAACGCGGCAGGGGAAAAGATTTTGTTAAAAATCAGCATAAAATGTTTGTGCTATGGAATTATCATGTTACAAAAGAAAACGACGAGCTCAATTTTTCTGCAGATTTTTAAAAATTAAATGTTATATTTTAATAATGATATTGCCTCAAAAAGAGGAACTATGAACATTAAAATGGCTTAAAAAGAAATTAACTAAGTGTAATTAATGTGAATTATCAAAGTACCAGCAAATAAGAGTATATGTGCTCAATTATTTAAAAAAAAAAAAAACCACACAGGTGTTTAAATGAGATAAAACTGCCTTTTGAGTAAACGAGAAAATGAGTTGAATTGTGCTTTTTAAATATAGACAAGATTGGCTCTAATTGCTTTTCCATAGGTACTAGATTAATATTTTAGAAAAATGTTTCAAGAAGAAATAATCAATGTGATGAAGACATTTGCATGCAATTGGATCCTCTCCCGATAGATCTTTGGTCCTGTTGATGAAAGGAAATTCAAATATCAATCTAGTGTAGAATATTAGTGAGAAATGCTAGCCAAAGTGAAAATAAAGTAGGCTCTCCTGGGGTCTTTAGCTTAGCAGAGAAATTTCTACGTAGATTTTGGGTCCTTGGAAGAGAAGGTAAAGATGAAGCAAGCTTCTGGAAGGTGACGGCCTAAAGGCACTGGAGGGGATTAAGCAGGATACAGGGTAACAGCAAACAGGCATGAAAAAATCTAGTTCATAAGCAAGAGGTCGGGACTTATGAGAATTCATCACTTCCCCCTCAGTTTCCTTCCTTCAGCCCTTCCAAGCTACTTTCCTCAAATCCCTCCCACACCCCCTCTCAAATTGACAGCTGCTTTTTATTTTATTTGTTACACACTCATACACATACTGTGTGTGTACATACACGTATATATGTGCATATATATGCATAGGCACACATGTGTATATATACAAATATATATAAATATAATATGCTGAGTCTCTTTTTGTTGTGTTTGTGTGTATGGGTGGGGGGGGGCCCAAGGAATGTTTCCACTTCCATGTAAACATGTCTATGGATATTGTCATTGTTTAGATCTTATAGAAGAGACTGTTTCCATGCAGATTTCCTGGTAATCTGGCTTTTACAATCTTTCCACCCCCTCTTCTGTGATGCTACCTGAGGAGCCATAAATGCAGGAGTTATGATGCAGATGTATCCTTTGTGCCTGTTCCATGTCCAGTTATTCAGCAATATTCACAACTACGCTATTTACAATAGCCAAAAAAAAAAACAAAAAAACAAAAAAAAAAAAAAACAACAAAACAAAACAAAACAAAAAAACCTAAATGTCCTTCAACAGATGAATGGATAATAAAAATGTGGTACAGATAGCCTATAGGATATTATTTAGCTGTAAAGAAAAATGAAACTTCCAGGTAAATGGATGGACCTAAAAAATTATATTGAGTAAGACAACCCAGACTCAGAAAGATAAATGGCACACACCTGGGATAAATGTTCTCTCACCTGGGTTTATCAGCTCTCAACATTCATAGTGAGGATACAACATGGAGTAACCACTGAAATCAGCAAAGTATAAAGAGTCCATCGGTGGCATTGAGGCTTGGGAGGGAGGTGGAAAGATGCAGTGATACTAAATGGCAAATGGAATAATGGATAGAGACCTCCAACATGAGAGGAAGTAAGAAAGTTAACGCAGAAGAAAATGAAGGAGGGACAAATGACACTTAGGTTATTTGACACAGCCTCAATGAATCATATTATGTCATATTTAGCTAAAAATATATACAATATTATACGTGTATTTATATATACAAAGAGAGAAAGAAACAGAAAAGAGACAGAAACAGAGACAGACACAGACAGAGTGTTAAACCACTTGAGCTGCCAATGTTTCCCACAAAATCACAGACCAACAAAAACTCAGAGTGAGACATGAGAAACCTCCTTATCATGGGTTGGTGAAGTGACTCCCCAAACAACATAGATTATCAGTGACTTTATCTCAGGGGTTAAGGGCAAGCCACTATTACTGAAGATACTATACACTTAGAACACATGACTCAGCTGATTCTGTACAGATCTGACATGAAAGCCTCTTTTACTCAGTCTAGCATCTATGGTTCCAGAAAATCCTATAAATTCCAAGAGAAGGAAGCAATTAAACAGTCCTACCTTGCTGCAACACCTATGACAAGTTCTGGCATGGCAAGAGGTGCATAAAGGTGTAAGAAGTGACATTCACATGTCAGTGACATCCAAGACTCACCAAACAGGAAAGAAATCAAGCCGGTTACTAGAAACCAAGCCAGGTTCCCAAGGCTAGAGAGAGTGTAAACCTTAGAAAAGAATCTACTCCCACCATTTTGATAGACCAGGATAATTTCTTACTACATTCTAAACCTTATCCTAGATAAGGGTAGCTACCACTCCTCATCAAAGAAACTTCTCTTTACAGCAAATGGAGACCATCACAGAAAAGCACACACAAACACACACACACACACACACACACACACACACACACACACACACACAATTTATGTAAAGCCAATGGAAACATTAGTTATCAACATCAACATAGATTCCAGGATTAGCATTTATCCCCAAAAGTATTAAGTTTTTTTTGTTAACACCTAACCCTAATTGTTTACACGACCATCAGGTTATTCTTTAGTTTTCTATGTAGTTTCCATACTTTTTCTTATGAATATCATTTAGCAGACTGTCAGAGACCTGCATATGCTTTGCTCTTGCTGAGAAATGAATGCACAAGCCCCCACTCCTCTCGGGTTATCCTCGCTTGAGAAATTGGTTTTTCTCCAACTGATAAGACAGGTCATTTTCACAGCCTCATATATGCAAGAGGCTGACTCTCAGAAATAAAATCTTAAAACCTTGTTGCTACTAAATGTTTTAGTCTCTGAAGACAATATGAAGGGGTGGGGCTGGCACACTACCTACAGCTTGTACTGTAATTGCTGTAGTGGTTCCTAGAGCCATAGTACATCTGCTTGAGGATAAAGTGAGCTTAACTCTCTTCCCTTAGTTCACCAAGAAACAGCCTCATGCATTTCTCTCTTCCATTTTCACCAAGACTTTGTCAGTTAAAGGAACCCTGTAAGCATTTTGCCTACAAAAACTACCTGAATAGCAATTAGATATGAACTTAGAAGGAGAATCAAAACCTTAGTACATATTAACACCAATTTGTCAAATTTCAGTGACTAGGACCCATACTGTTAAAGAACCTCTTAGATAATTATCTTACGTTTGTACAATGTACCTTTAGGTATATCGGAGATGACTGTATCAACCTACTGCCACACCCCAGGGTTAACAAGATGTTAGATCTTCCACAAGAGAAGACTACTAGTCACTCTATTGTCACTGAGGTGTCCCTCTGCATTTTAATTAATCTCCTCAAGTCCTGAAAGAGAATTTTTCAAGAGGATGCAGGAAATCCTTTGAATTCCTGAAGCTGAAATTTTAAAACACAGGTAAGGAAGGACAGAATAATTCCCTCATGTGGCTTGAGCCATGCCAAAAGCACTTTCATCCACCCTCTCCATCTATAGTCAAGTCACATGAAAAATCAATTTTTAGGTTTGTGTGGACTGCAATCATAAAGTCCGAGGTGGACGGCAGGAGAGAGGAAATGAAGAAGCCACATGGTGTTGTAGAAATAGCTGGGACTGATTTAAAGAGATGGAAGCTCGTCAGCTAAAACACAGCCTGTCCTCACACAGCAATCTGGAGACAAAAGGCTGCTCCCGTGGTAGGTCCTCCATGTGTCTGGGGACTGGGAATTGGCACTGTGATAATAAGAATTGACTGGAAAGTCACATGTTTCAGAGACCAGCAAAGAACTACAGCCCAAGCAATTATGGCCACCAGAAGAGAGGTAAAACTGGGAGACATGGCTGGATGAAAGCTCACTTGTACATTCACTACCCAATCGTCCACTTCTTAATGATCACAGTTCATCAGTAAGACAGAGGAAAATGTAAAAAGGAGATGCTGCTCTGAGTGACTTTGTCATGCCCTAGGCAAAAGCAGATGCAATTGAAGATAGAAGTCCATCCTAGGTCATTATAAGCTAAGGTCCCTCTGCCTGCTAATAGGAGTAAAGCACTGTCAGTTTTCAGACTTTAATAATACATTATGATTATGTAACAGGCTATTATTGGAGAAAGCTGGACAGAGAGGATACATAGAAACTCTCCCACAGTTTGTGAGCCTTGCCTAAAAAGTTTCAAATGTCAAGCAAAACAAAATATGAAAATTTGTCTGCATATGAACTTGTGTCAGCCTCTGTCCAGTGACCCATTAGTCAAAGAAAGATAACTTGCATTTCTAAAAGAAGGAGCAGTTACCTTCCTATCTCGTCATAGAGAAATGCTTCCTTATAAACTGCTTTAAGATAAAGAAAACATGAAGAGTAGCCCCACTCTATGAAAGTACAATATTGGTAAAGGCATTCATATTAGAGGTTCCATGTGGACCTTAGTCCACTTTCTGCTCGTGTAGCAAGATATCAAGATTGGATCATTTATACAAAATCTAACTGCTGCTGACAATCTTACTATCTTCATTTGACATCTACACCTGGTGAGAGTCTCATGCTGCTTAAACTCATGATAGGATGTGAAAAAGCAAGAGGTGCCATGTGAGAGATGAGGCGTAACCTAGCTTTGTAATAAACCCATTCTCATGGTAGCTAATCAGGTCTTCTGACAGTGAGAACTCAAGCAAGCAAGGCATGCGTTCATTGCTAAGTGCTCCACCTTCACGGCCCAAACTTCTCCCTCTAGGCTCAGTTTCTCCATCCTATAGCACACTGAGGAATTTGGCTCAACACTGAACTTGCAGGGAGATAATCATATTTAAATTACAGAAAATATTGTTACCAACGGGAAAATTAAAGCTCATGGTTTATGAGTGCTTGGTACACATGTTGAGAAGATTTGAGCATAGAATCTATGTTCCATACCTGAAGTAACTCCTGACTGGGCCCAGGAATTGGCATTCCTCTCCAAGGGCAGGAATATAGGTGAGAGTCCCTCTAAATTCTCCACTTCTGCCTTTATGTCCCCGCTGTCTCACTAGCATTCTTGCAAGCTACACACAACCAGCCCAGTCCTTGTAGATCAGCCATCTCCCCAGAGACTAAGTAGCCTTCCCTGAACTGCCTGTGCTCCTGGTAACTCCCACAGTCTAGTTCTTCAGTTACACTTTTATCCCAAGGCCAAGTCCCATCAAGCAATATAAAACCTTGTATTTAGAAAATGTTCAAATGAATCATTAAAATTTTCACCTACCATGCCCTGTTCATGATTGTTCTATTGTCATGTTCTAAAGTCACTTTGTCATGTCTGGTGTTGCACATCAGAGGCATGCACATGGAAATATCAGCATAATTATTTATAACTGGCAACCTATTTTGCTCAATGTAGAGACAGAAGCATTGAAAGGAGACTAGTGAGAGGTAAGTATCTGCATTGTTCCATGGTTTTACTGGTCCCACCTGTTTCCTTCCCAGCACTTAACTGAACAGGTAGTGGTTGATACTGGAAGATTCCTACTCACATGGGCTCTTATTATAGTATTAGCAGAGAAGATATAACACGAAGTGCACATGTCATGCCAGTTCTTGAGAAATACTTGCTAAAGATGTAAGAAGACAATGGAAGCCAGAGTTTAAAACAGTCTAACATAGATGACATACAAGTCAAACCATATGGAATAGCCACTTTTGCTGCAAAAAATCAGAATATGAGGGCTGGGGAGATGGCTTAGTGTGCAAAGCAAGTTGATGTGTAAGCATAAGGACCTGAATTTGAATCCCTAGTACACACATTAAAAGTTGGATATGTCTGCACATGCCTGGTACTCCAACACAGTGATGCATCAACCGAGAAAGGTAGATAGATCTCTGGCTTGTTTGCTATCAACCTAGCTCAGTGAAAGGCCCTGCTTTGAATAGACTGATTATATCTGCCTAGACAGAGTAATCAGCCCTTAATAATTCTGCATCACTAAGGTCTGTCAGATGAGTCTGGGCCAGAAGGCTGAAGATTTGATGCTCCAACGTTAGGTAGTATAGGGGCTGTCCAGGTATTCAGCAGTCTCTATACATTGGCTAAGTTTTAGAAGCTATGCTTAGTGCTTCCCATAACTTCAGTTAACTCAGTCATTCTGGATTTCTGACAGGGTTGAAGACCTATAGTTTCATAGCCAATCCTGGCTATTTACTTTGAGAGAAAAGATCTGAGTGGATGATTTTCAGCTGACATTCATTCTAAAGCCAAGAAAAAAGCCAGGTTCAAAACTAGTGTTTTAGTCAAGAGAGACGACAGAGGTTCTGGTTAGTCAACAAAAGGATGGACTGGGTATTAAGACTATCTTGTACCTCACTGGTACAAATAGGAATAATTATGCTCTAGTTGTATTTTGAGAGAAAAGTTTTATTTTAACAGGAAGGGTGATATGTAGGAGGAGCTAAGAGGGAAGGAGCATCAAGAGGAAGAGATGGAGTAAGGAGAGGAGAAGATGAAGTAGAGGATGAGAGAGAGAAAGAAAGAGAAAGAGAGAGGGGGCATGGAGGCAGATGTTCACGTGTCTCCACCAGTCAAAGATAGTTGATATATCTAGGTTGGATATTGGGTTACACTTCTGATTGAGCATTACCATACTTATAAAACCTTTGACTAACATTTAAAAAAAATGAATAAAAGCAAAAAGGAAAAGGGGTCACGGGATAGGGGTTTTCTAGGGAGGGGGAATGAGGAAAGGGGATGGCATCTGAAATGTAAATAAAATATCCAATAAAACAAAAGAAAGAAAGGCCCTGCTGCAAGGGAATTGGGCAGAGTGATAGAGCAGGGCAGCCAACATCCTCCTCTTGGCCTCCTTGCATGCATGATGTGCTAGCTAGTTTTTATGTTAACTTGACACAGGCTAGAGTCATGGCAGAGGAAACTTCAGTTGAGAAAATGTTCATACTGAACTGGCCTGTGGGCAAACCTGTAGTGAATTTTCTTGACTAGGGATTTAGGTGGGAGAACACAGTTGACGGTACATGGTGCTACTCCAAGCAAATGATTCTGGTTGCTATAGAAAAGCAGGCTGAGCAATTCAGAAGGAGCAAGCAGTGCGCCTCCAGGTTGCCATACATTGCCTGCTATGACATTCTTCAACAATAAACTGTTACCTGGAGGTGTAAGCAAAATAAACCCTTTCCTCCACAAGTTGCTTTTGGTCATGGTTATCACAATAGTAACCCTAAACAAAATACATAGGTATACACACACATACACACATGCAAATATAACACATAAACACAGACAGACAGACAGACAGACAGACACACACACACACACACACACACACACACACACACAGGAATATCAAATTTTTCATATTATTTAGTATTGAATAGATACTTAGTAAGGCTCACTTATTAGGTGCTTCAAAAGGAAATAAGCTGTGTTATGTTATTTGTGTACTGATTTATTTGATCATTCTTTGAAAATGATTTATTGAGTTTCTTCTATGTTCCAGATACTATTTAGGCACATATCTAGCAATAAGATGTACAACCAAAGTCTGCCCTTGCAGAATTGAGATTCTAGTACAAAAGATATCTTATGATTGTGTGTATACATATGTACATACAGAAAAAAGCATAGACAATATATGTCGGGCGTATATGCATATACATAATATCTACCATAGCACTGTTATCTAGCAAAATGTAACATTTATAGTAAATGTATTAATGTATATATCAAGTGTATATGTGTTTATGTGCAAATTTATGGTAATATGCACTATAAACAGAAAGGAAAATGGAGAGTACAGGAAGTGTAGTACACAGCTCTAAATAAGGTGATTAAGAAAACTTTCACTGGTAAATTGGCTTTTGAGCAAATATATAAAAAGGACAATGGAATAAAATATGAAGACACTGAAAAACTATTCCAAGAAAGGGAAAAGCATCAAGAGTTCAAGATGGTACAAATGGAATGATCCAATGTGAGAGGAGTAAGTGCTGTTCAGAAAGTGACTGGCAAAATCCAAAGCATTAGGAAGCTTTGGCTTTCACTGAAAGGGCCAAAGAAGCCATTGTAAAGTTTTCAGCTTCTGCTTATGTTTTGGGGACTCTAGATAGACTTTGTATGAGCAAATTGATGTGTAATGTGACACATTACACTCACTATAGTAATCCAGGACAGACAGGGTGGGTGAAGATGGTGGGAAGTATTTTGAGGGCAGACAGAAATGATTTGTTGAAATATTGAATGTGGCATCTTAGAAATACAGAGGGAATGCAAGAAAGACTTAATTTGTTGGACTAAACAGATAAAAAAAATCTTCCCCAAAAACATAAAATAAGAAAACTACAATAGAAGCAGTTAGCTCTAGTGTGGGGGATGCTAAAATCTCAGGAGTTCTGTTCAGATTTTGTTAAATCAGGGTACAATTAGATATCAAATGGTCAAGACAAAATTATTTTTTAAAGATAAACATGAAATTGGGTAGATCTAGGAGAATTGGGGAAACAACAGAAGTTAAATAGGCATGCCTATATGAAATTCTCAGAGAATTAAGTTTAAAAATAAAAATAAATTAAGCTGTATGTAGATAAGATAATTCTTATCTCTGTAATCTTAACCCTGGAAAGACTCAGAGAGAAGCATCCCCTGGACTCACTGGCCAATCTATTCAAATACGTGAATTCCAGACCAGTGAAGGTCCTTGTCTCAAAAAAAAAACAAAAACAAAAACAAAACAAACAAACAAAAAACCACAAATGGTAAACTTCTGGGGAATATCCTAGAACGGTCTCTGGCATCTTCACACAATTATATGTATACACACACACACACACACACACACACACACACACACACTTTGCAGAGGATCCTATGCACTGAGCTCCAGCAACACCTCCAACAGACCAGACCAAACCTAAATGGGGGGGGGGGTTATCCTAAATACCACATAACAAAATTAAAATTTTAAGAAACAGATAGATTCCCCCAAATAGGTATATTTTCTAGAAAGTAAGACTCCACTTAAGTATTATGCTTAGGATATAAACTAAAATTATCTTTCATTAGCTTACTCTTTTTCAGTCTTGATCTATGTTTTGATTCCTGTTGATAACCACAGTGTTCTTTTTGCCCAGTTGGAGGACCGTAGAGTAGAGACCATCCTGACTTATAAATCCCAAATAAAAGCCAATAAGATGTATAACTGAGCTGTGATTTTGTTACCTGACAGTGGGTCACAGAGATTGTTATTACTGTGGCACAGAGACAAACAGATATGCAAAACAGGAACACAGCTACATGCAAGCTAGCATGTGATTGAACTGACCTAACCTGAACATGGTAGCATATTTGTCACTGTCTCCGAAGCCTTTAAGAAAACTGTAAAAGACTTCGGATTCTAATCAGCAAGGAGAAATTCTTGGAAGGCAAACAAAGAAACAACAGAAAAAACAAGAAAAAAAGAAGAAGGAGAAGGAGGAGGAGGGGGAGGAGGAGGGGAAGGGGAGAAGGAGAAGGAGGAGGAGGGGGAGGAGGAGGAAAGGAGGAGGAGGAGGAAGAGAAGGAGGAGGAGTCTGCAGAGGGATATCTTCCCACTACTTTGTATAAAGCTCAGCAATTGGGCTGTATGAGAGGTAAGTGAGATGAGGAGTCGGGAGGAGAGGAAGAGGAGAAGGAAGAGGAGGAGCTGGGGAGAGAGAGGTAGGAGCATGGAGAATCATGCTTGTGTCCAGGATGGTCCTGGGTAACAATTTATATCATAAGGTTAAATATGAGGTTACAATTCTAATTGTATGGGTATCTTGTCAACTGAGCATTTCTAATTATATAAAACTTTTGGATAATATTAAGCATTAGAGTCTCATTTCTACTGGATACTGCGTGGATGGTGGGATGGTCTGGGCTCAGCCAAGCATTGTGGAGGCAGCTTTGTGGATTGGCTGATCTAGCCACCACTCTGGCATCTTGTGGGTGCCAGGGCCGGTGCTTCTGGCCTGATTGAGCTGAGCCCATAACAACAAGCCAGATTGGGCTAGGCCGTTTTAAATATTAACTGTAACAGTCGTCCTCAAGAAGAAAGAGAGGTCAGGCAAGGCATTTGCCTAAATTTTCCTTTGTGTTTATTGGTCTATTTCACAGCAACTACTATGGGTGGGGGTAGTTGTTAGATTGTTATAGGTTGACATTGTGATCTCTGTTTCTCTGTTTCTCTGTTTCTCTGTTTCTCTGTTTCTCTGTTTCTCTGTTTCTCTGTTTCTCTGTTTCTCTGTTTCTCTGTTTCTCTCTCTCTCTCTCTCTCTCTCTCTCTCTCTCTCTCTCTGTGTGTGTGTGTGTGTGTGTGTGTGTCTGTGTGTGTCTGTGGTATCTGTATCTGTGTGGGTGTGTGCTTTTACTCTCCCTCTTTCTCCCTCTCTCCATTACCTCACAGACAATTTTGAAACAGGTCAGATGTCAATTATCCTAAACATAACAGATTTGAGGGGGTGTCTAAGCAAAATACAGAGTGAGTAACTGATTGGATGAATAATTAAGCACTCCAGCTTAACCTATAAAGTACCAGTGTGGGAAGCCGACAGAAGGCGGCTATCATTCTTGCAGCCATCTTGAGCAATATACCCTGACAAGAGACTTGATTACAATAGCCTACAACAGCTGAGCACACTCTGATAACATCTTGTTTTAGATACCCAGGATTTTCCCTTGGGTGTGTGAGACTTAGAGTTGTGTGACTTAAGGGTGTGACTTAGAGATCAGATTTAGAGACAAGACCTAAGGGCATGACTTAAAGGCGTGACTTAAAGACATGACTTAGAAGTGAGACATATAAAAGGTGAGAGGCAGACAGAAGAAATTATTAGGCATTAGGCACTTGGCACTTGGAGGAAGAACTTGGGATTAGACTTTAGACATTAGGCACTTAGCACTTGGAAGAAAACTTGGAACTTGGAGGCACTAGGGACTAGGAACTAGGGACTAGGAACTCAAGACTTGGGACTTAGACTAAGAAGAGAGACTGAAGAATAAACAAGATTGAATCACACTCTGTCTGGTTTCCATTCCTCGTGTCCATCCTCACTCTCTCTCTGTTGCTGAACCCCGACCTGTGGACCAAAGCAGCTTGGGGCACTGCAGGCTCTAACAACTTAGCCCCCAAGGCTTTTGGCAGTGTGGGTCCCAACACTGACAGAGCAGTTCCAAACATTTTTGGTGCCCAACATGGGGCAGCTCGGGCTGCAGCATACCAGGGCTTCTTTCCTAATGGCTCATTAGAAAGAAATAAAATTCTTTTATTTAGCTAGAACTACGAGAAAAGAAAAAGGAAAAAAAGTCCACAGTAGAACGTCTGGCCTGCTGTAAGAGAATAAAGTATCTGGAGAGGCAAAGCTTCTGACGTCTATTTTAAAATTAAATTATCCAGATAATTATGTAATTCTTCATTTCATTTCACTAACATGTGCACAGACAGACCTAGCTCAAGTCTTATCACCAGTGTTATCAGTTCACTCAGCTTGGATACAACCTCTGCACCTCCCTGTATTCTTTTGACTCCCTCGTTTAAGAGGGGAGAAAAAAGTAAGCAAGGTTGGGCGAAGCTTGAAAGAAAGAAGGAAGAGTGACTGATTTGATCATCACAAACCCCAGAGTCCTGTTAAAAAAGTATTTGTACTTTAAAAAATGTTTTTTTGCTGAAAGCTTTTTCAGGAGAAATAAATTATCCTGACTCTATATAAATAAAAGCAGAAAGAGCAAAGACGAACATGAACATATATTACCAATGCCATTCATCAAATATAGTTGACACTTCAATCTAATCCAGCAAATGAAAACACAGAAGTTTATAGAGTTATAGGAAGTAAGCAATTTAAACACACCAGGGCACAAGGTCATCTAACAACACAGCTGGGAAGATGCTCCCATTTCTATCCTTTTTTCTCTCTATTTCATCCTTTGGAAACTCACAAACGGTGACTGCTAATCCATCTCTCTCACAGGGTGAGATGATCTTTAAATCTGATAATTAATAGCAGCAGTCCAAATGTTCCTTAACAAGTCCACCTTCCTGTAATGTCATAAAATAAAAGGACACGCAGCGCGTTTCGTGTGATCATTATGGTGCAAGGTTTCTCTTTCCATAATAAATTAATACATTTCTTAACTAATTAGTTCATTAATTTTAAATGTGGTTCTCAGAAAAAAAAAAAAACCCTTTGAGATAGTTAATCTTTCTTAAAAGTATGTGAGATACTAAAAAGCAGTTAGCAGTTTCAGATCACCGTCACCACCCGTCATTAATGGTCTGGATGGTGAGGCAGTCCAGAGCTGTAAAAGCAGATCTCATTTGTTTTTGAAAGCAAACTTCCATGGCCGCTTTATAACCAGAAATCATATCCATGTCATCCAGATGCTGTGGGAAACTTTACGGTTCCAATTAGGAACGGACAGTTTGCAATGCATGGCTCAAACACTTTGCTAGTCTATATGTAAATACTTCAGTAAAATCACTGAACGGTGATGGAGTTCAATATTAATATCGCAAATTAAAGATGACATCTGAAAGCCTACTATCCAGAAGAGTGATCAGAGCTCGTGGTAAGGCAATAATCGGAGGCTTAAGCAACTTTCCAGCACCATGGGGGAGAAAACAAATGTGAGGTGCTTGGAAATTGCGCTGGTGCATGAAGAACACACCATATTAAAGAGCAAGTGTGGATTGACCTCGCGATGAAGTGGAGGATGTGGCCATATGCTTCCAGAAAGGACATTTGGAAATGGCACCGAGATTATTCCCTCAGAGCTCATGATTATTACTTGGTGCATTCCCATTCATTGACAATGTAAACTTCATCTTGAACAGTGGAATTAGCTGTCAAAATAACTGCCTGTCCTCCTGGGAGGAAAAAAAAAACTCACCTGAATAATTATCACACCTTGCATATTTTCCAGACATGACTGTTACAGGATTTCATTGGCTGGATTTCCCTGATGGATTGTACCGACTGTCTGAGCAAGAGGACAGGTTTCAAAATTTATACTCAAATCATTCTGATGAGAAAAACAGGTATGCATGTAGGAAATAGGAAGATAAAGGCAAGAAGGGGTTATGACTTCTACACAGGACCGCTTGCCATACTCTCAAGAACTACCTGCTTCCTTTAGTAGATCATTCTTTGACTTGTAGATGTCATCACAGAGCAGAGATGACATCCTGAGCCCCATTGATGACATCAAAACCCAAGAATCTCACCAAGAAAACTACTATGCACACCCCAACACACCACACCTTCATTTCTTCCTTTCTGTGGGAAAAATGACAAGATGTGAAGGTGAGAACATGTCGCATATGACATTTCCCTGTGACAAGTGTCTGTGGTCACAAGAACAGGCTCTAATGAGACTGCTTAATCCCAACTCTGCTCCCTACCATCTGTGTGACTATTAGGCTGGTCATCTACTGTATCTGCACTATGGCTTTCCTCTGTGAGATGTGTCCACCGCCCGAGTCAACGCCTGATATGCACGCTATTATCTTCCTGGCCCTAGAACAACCTAGTAGCTGTTTACAAAGCACAATGAGAGTGCAGCTGTTGTTCTTGACCCCATAAATTCAGTTTTCCCTATTTGGTTCAAAGACTCAGAAGGCAAGACCTCCAAGACCCTTTCACAACTGCATTTGGCAATGTCTATCCTGCCTCTATGGGATGGCACACTGCCTGAGCTGCTATTCATTCTGAACCTGTTCTGGGCAGGAACATCATTCCATAGGTACCTGCCTCAGGGAAAGAGATCTGAGCAGCAAGCTGGAGCCCCAACACCCTTGCAGTTTGTCCCTTCCTTGTCCTGTCATCCAGAACGTGCTATGTTTTAAACACAAGATGAGACACCTGGTACCATTCAGAAACTACAGCTAGAGAGAAATGGACATCTGTCCCACATCCTCCATAGTTTAAAGCACCTAGTGTACCATCTTTTGAGACTTCCAGAGACCGATCCCTAAACACACTTTCTGCCCTGGAATCCTGGTTGAGTCTTAAGCAAACTAATATACACAGTCCTCATTGTTTTAAATTTTGTTTTCGTTTCTTTGAGAGAAGGTCTCACGTGACCATGTAGTTTTTGGCTGGTCTTGGCCTCTTCAATCCTTATCTCTCTGTCTCCCAAGTGCTGGCAGTACAGATGTGAGCATCACATCTCAAAATCATCACATTTTTTATGCTGGTGCCATCCAGACCTGAATAGGAGAGGGCTGTTCAGTGGTTATAGACACAGTGTCAGTATCTGCTCCAGGCAGACACAATGCCAGCAAATGAACAAAGTGAGAATTGCTATGAACAGTCTCATACTGATCTTCATGACTGGTACTCATGCACTCTTTTCTGAATACTGTTTTTGATCTGGTGAGTATTAAACAAGGACTATTAGAAGAAATGAAACAGGACATAGAAGCAACACTAGAGAGGATGCTGCTGTAAGCTCTGATAGCTGAGAGTGGAGTCTTTGAAGAGCAGGTGCCAACCACATCAAGTTGAGATTTTCCTCAGCAGTACCTTTTGCAGGCGACTAACACAGATGAAGTGAAGTGACATGGGCACAATTCTGCCATCGCTATCATCAACACAACTATACAATCCATAATAGCTGTGATACAGAAAGCAAATAGCCATCAAGGCATATAGCCTGGCCAGTGAAAGATCAAACAATGTTTGACTTGATGCAGGCTACACTTTAATCTTCTGAAAAGTCCACATTTCTGGGTATCACTGAACCACCAAGTCTTTTCCTAAAGTAAGGTTAAAAAATAATTGTGATTTGGGTGTCTCCTTCAAAAGGAGAATGAACTGTTATTTAAGTTCTGTGAGAGAACAACAGAGATACTGAATATAGACGGTGGTCTCTGACCCATTGTATAACAGAAGAAAAATAAAACACGGCTGTCCATTAATACCCTGGCCTGAATTCAGTTGTTGGAGTGGGTAGGGCAGGCAGGAGGCATTATTATTTTTTAACGACACCTTCAACAGAGATGTTCCTGCTCTGATTGTTCTTGGGGTAAAAGCTTCCATTCTGCAAGACCCTTGCCACGCTCCAATTAAAAAACAGGATTTGTTGTTAAGGGGCACTAGAATATCAGTTTCCTTCCACCTGTATTTTGTCTATTGTTAAAAAAATAAATCTTACATAAAGAAAAAGTTAGAGGCTGGGAAGAGCTTTTGATAAGCCCAGAGTGGGGACTATTGCCACTTTTAAAAAAATACCATTTCTGAAAGAAAACAGAGGTGTCAGAGACAAAGGGAAAAGGAGGGAGACGTGTCAGTCGGTCAATAGCATTTATCGAGCACTCACGGTGTGTGGAGAACACAAAGGGCATAATACACTAGGTACTTGTTCTCTGAGAGATTGTAAACTAACGAACCAGCCAGCATAGACACAAGTAAAGTCTTTTAAAGCAGCCACGTAGAGCAACCTCCTAACTGTAACTTGAAAGAATTATGTGTGTGGACCTATGCCTCTCTCTTTCTGTCTCTCTGTCTCTCTGTCTCTCTGTCTCTCTGTCTCTCTGTCTCTGTCTCTGTCTCTGTCTCTGTCTCTCTCTCTCTCTCTCTCTCTCTCTCTCTCTCTCTCTCTCTGTGTGTGTGTGTGTGTGTGTGTGTGTTTATGTATGCAAGGTGAGTCTACCCTAACAAAAAGCCATGGTAAAGAAATCTGAGACTACACACCAGTCACCACAGGAAAAATGAAACAAGAATGCAAATTATCAGCCAGCACGTTTGTCTTTCAGTTGACTCCTTTCTGAGTGTAAATCAGAAGCAGAAATACAGCACAAGTACCTTTCTTGTCACTAGGACGCTAGGAAACTGACACCTCACCATGTCTGAAAGCCCACACTTCAAAGATATGCATCATATGCATTTCTGTTCCACCTCACGGAAGTGATCTGACTTGAAAATGCAACAACGATGACGAGCCATATTGGGGAACAGAAATTGTTTACATAATTGCTTGGTCTGTTGGTGAATCTGGGCCTTCATTTAGAATTCTCTATTTTATAAACCACACAAAGGGATTTCCAAGTTGTCAGGCTTGGTTTGTAAAAAATAAAATAAAAAGATATAATAAAATGTCTAGCACAAGCTTTTCTGACTTTAATTTTTTTTTCCTCCCTCCTATTCATCTTCCCAGTCATAGCGGGTGCTCCATCAGCTGTGATAGCTGCTATTTTCTCTGGATTTAGATCAAACAACCTCAGAACATCCATCAGGGCCATTTTTACATCCTTTCTCCTTTGATGCCAAACCCCAAAGATTCCCCATCATGTATAGTCTGCGAGTTGCTGGACTGACAAGTATTGGTAACCTTGGGATGTCACCCAGACACCAGCTTTCATCCTGGAGGAAGCTAATGAATTTTGCTGCAACGGACTTGGTCTTGAAATGATTTTTCTTCGGGTCACCTTTCATAGTTAAAATAGTTTGCTTTCTTGCAGTTTACTTTTTTCTCTGCTGAAGTAAAGTGGCAGAGAGAATGGAGCCCGGGGACAGGAGAGACTCAAGCACAGAATTCTAATCCCTGCTTTTTATAGCTTGATATTGTTTAATTATTTGGGCAAAACTTCAGTTTCTTAGAGTATCTTTGCCTGCTAAGTGAGAGTTTATGAGCAAAATCTTCATTGGGATTTTGAACTTTTAGAAATATGTATACATGTGTGTATATACATTTAATAACTTTCAACAAATATATTTCTATACAGAGATAGACTTATGGGGAATTGATTATACATTTGCTATACTTTAAAACACACATAAGATGACAAGTGAACAAATAAAGTTTTAATTAAATTTGTGTTTTATTAATCAAGATAGTAACTCCACATATTCTCTAATAGGATGATATAAACAGGCCAGAGGTATATCAATTGTCTCTGTGATTTTGCTGTTCATAAAGCTGAGCATAAAAGCTCAGCTGAAATAAACCAGCTTGGCCTGAGCACCGAGTCTGAGCCATTGGTCAAGGGCCATAATAATGCAATAACTACTCTCGGTTGATAATGTAGCCCCAAATCAAGTGTTTAAATCTAGGACTCATGCAGTCGTGTAATTAGTCTTTGTTGAGCATTAGCCATATGTATGCCACTGCTTAGAGTACAGTAAACTGCCAGATTTTCAAACACAAATAACTCTAGCTACCTATGCCTGCCCCGTCCCACCAGCTATGGCAACCAGTGAGTTTTCTTGATTCATGTGTATGCCTACTGGCTGCTCTGCTCACTAGCATGCTTCCTACCGGCCTTTGGCCCCAGGAAAACCCTGCTGCTATTTGTCTTCCCTCATCTGGCTTCAGAACAAGGTTGTGCTTTCCTGTTCCTAAGCTGAGTCGCAGCCTACAGAGCCACTTGAGGGCACCAGCACCCTCCAGGAGAAAGCAGTCTCCCTCCCAGGGCTGCCTGCCAAAGCAAATGAGTTGTTCCAGAATATTGCCACACGCTACTATCACTTCTCATACACATGTCACAGTGTTTGTCACAGGATAGGAGAGGATACTCCTGCCCTGGTTGGTACCTCACTTTATCAAGTAGACATCTGAAGAGCAGGTATCTTGCCTAGTCCATGAGAAAACAGCTCCCTCCACTTTCCCACCAATTACACAGAGTTTATGAGGAAGATCTGAGAAACAGATATCTGAAGTGGCCCCAAGCTGTCCCATGGAGTCATTGTATCTTTTAACACACACCTGTGTCCCCCTCCACATGATGCTCCTCCCCTCCACAAGATGTTTCTCCCCTCTACACGATGCTCCTCCCCTTTACAAGATGCTCCTCCCCTCCACAAGATGCTCCTCCCCTCTACACGATGCTCCTCCCCTTTACAAGATGCTCCTCCCCTCCACATGATGCTCCTCCCCTCTACACAATGCTCCTCCCCTCTACACAATGCTCCTCACCTTTACAAGATGCTCCTCCCCTCCATGTGTTGCTCCCAATATGACTTCCTGGCTCCACTACAGCACTTACACTTTTGTCCTGTGTCTTAATCATTTAGGAATCTGCTTTTATGAAACTATGACTTAGTGAGGAACCCTTGGGATCTGATATCAAGCATTCATCAGGTTGATGCTAGGGACAAAATTTGAAGGGGTGACAAAAATTTAATAATCAAGATAAATAGTATTCTAATACAATATTGCAAAATTAAATAGACTAATTAATGTTAATCATGTTATATTTCTGGAAAGAATTTTTCTTAATTAAGTATATTATAATTTACTCCAAGGGATCATATACCCTACTTTATTAATCATGTGCTAATCAGCTAGCTTGGGGTTTTGCTAGAGTACACACACACACACACACACACAATCCTTATACAATAAAGTGAAGGACTCAATCAATGAAACATATTCTAGTGTAGTGGAGCTCTATCATGAGATGGGGAGAGAATTCTGTGTCCCTGGAGAGAATTACCAATGTAAGGATTTGTGTGTCACAAGCTCTCTCTCTCTTCTCTCTTCTCTCTTCTCTCTCTCTCTCTCTCTCTCTCTCTCTCTCTCTCTCTCTCTCTCCTTCTACCTCTCACTCTTCTTTAAGCTGAGTCAACCATTTTCTCTTGACCTCAGAAATAAACACTCTCAGTTCCCAGAATTTTGACTTTGGACAAAAAATACGCAATCAGTGTTCCTGGGCTTCATGCTGTCAGATGGTAGGTTGTAGGACTTTCTAGCTTCCAAAATGGCAGGAATCTATCCTTAATGATTCTCATTCTGTTGCTGTTTTCTGTGCAGGTGAGGCTGGCCTCATTTTTACCATAGAGCTGAGGATGACCTTGAATTCCTTATCCTCCAGTCTCTACTTTACAAATGCTAGAATTTCCAGTATGTACTACATGCCTGGCAATGAATCATTTTTATATATCTATATCTGGCAAGGAAGGAAGCAAGGCAGACAGAAAGAAACAAATAAACTAACAAAGATATTCTGTTATTTCAATTTCTCTTGACTAATATAAGACTACATTAGCATTATCTTTCTGATTGTTCAGCCTTCAAAGTTCAGCACAAATGTTATCCAGTCTGCTTGAAATATTTATTCTTGATCCTATTTTTTTGTCTAGAACCTGAGATACTATAACAACTAAACTATTAACACTAGTTATTTTTCTCTTCTTTGTGACCAAAAACTTACAAAGAGAAACTTAAGGAAGGGAGGGATTATTTTCGCTCAGGGTTTGAAGGTCTTACAGTTCTTGATGGCAGGAGAGATACAGTGGTTAGAGCTTGTGATGACCAGTCACATCATGTCAATATGTGACCATTAGTCAAAACACAGAGAGAGATGACATTAGTGTCAGTTTGCTTTCTGTCTTTTATTCAGTCCAAAACCCCAGCCATGGGATGGTGCCATCCACATAGGCCTTCTAACCTTATTTAACCTAATATTGTCAATTCCTTTCTATCATATTCAATGAGTTCTTTCCTATATAATCCTAGATCCTGTGAAAGTGATAATGTTAACCATCACATTGGGCCAAACACGGTGACATACATCTATAGTTCCAACATTTGGGAGGCAAAGACAAGAGGATTGTAAGTTGAATCAGTCTTGGTGACATATTGAGTCTCAGACTAGCATGAGCTATATAGCAAGATCCTATCTCAAATAATATATCTCCTTTATATGCATACATATGTAAATACATACATATATACACACATGTGCAGATAGAGCATAATAGAGTTGTCTGCATGTTGCTCACTAATTTTTAACATACAGCTTATCAATTGTATGTGTCTCTGTACCCCAACTATGAAGAACACATATGAAATTTTATACTGCATACCTGAAACAGAAAGGGCGTTTATGAAGAGGGCAGTTTTCTTTGCTGTTCATGCTTTTCTTTCTTTCTAAACACCAGAGAAGGTAGATGATGGGGAATAGGATTCCAGCTGTTTGACCAAAGGAAGCAATGTCTAGAATGCATTTCAATAATATAACACGACCAGATGTTAACTAGATTTTTCCCCTTTTTAAAGACCAATGAAGCCTGTCCAAGAAACACTTTAATCATCCCACTCTCCTCCTGGGGCTTGGAAAACTGCCACTTGCAAACGCTGCCAGCTTAGCTGATCATATATGAAGAGGTATATGCAAGCGTGTTTAATTCTGACTTGACTATTCATTTAAACAAATGCCTAATCTGTTATGTATGCTATATGTTCTTTAGTCTTAAGGGGAAACAAGTATTTTAGCAGCTTGGCTTCAGTCATTTTAGTTAAATGATGCTGCCACTGTGAGTGTTTTCTCTAAAACACAGAAATAGTTGGAATAATAATAATTTCCTGAATGTTTGTACAAGCATAGCAGTTAATGATTTTTCTCTAATGCTTAATGTCATTTGCTAGGGTGATAAAAGATCAAGGTTTTCTCACCCTCATTTATGTGATTGTACGATGTGAGGCACACAGTAAACAGAACCATTTGTAGAACAGTCACTTTCCGCAGGTTACCTGTGGCCCTGGACCATGGACTTTCTAGTGAGTTGGAACAATATTCTGAATGCCACTAAAGGGACGCTAAATGATGTGTGGTATGAATCCTTTTCATCAATCAATAGTCTGTAGCATTAACTAATAAGATGTCCTATATGTCACTCTATCAGTTTGATAAACTTAATTAATACATTTGTGCCCAAAAGGAGGGATTTTCTATTCACTTATGGATATTTAGGCATATTTTCTAGAGGTCAAGTTACTACTATACCTGACAAAATTAAACAATGGAAGATTGGGATTTTTCTAGATGTATTTATGCATATATTTTTGTAAGTAAAGTTTATATACTAAAGGAATATCTGCTGCGCACTGCTGTGCATGTGAGTGTGTGTGTGTGTGTGTGTGTGTGTGTGTGTGTGTGTGCTGCGTGAAGACTGCCTTTAACTGCAATACAACCAATGGCCACTTCAGCAGCAGTGTTAAAGCCATCACCATCAATGTCATCTTTATACTTCTTGCATTACTCTCTGGATACTCGTGCCCCACTGAGAATGTGCTCGTGGTCTGAACAGACTGAAGTCTCACTCCTTTCCATTTGATCCGTGATAGAGTTTATACATTACAGCATGAATTTCAAGGGGCCCCTTTACCATTTTAGTGTTTGGTTAATATGTCTTACAAATTGCGTCTTCATCACAGTCTCTACAGAAGACAACACGGCCAAGGTCACATAGTACGGATTGCCATGTACACCCTTTCTGAAGAAGGCCGCATGAGCGCTGCTGTTACTAGTGAACTAGTACTGCTTCTGTGAGGGTAACATATAAAAATGCATTATTCATGACGGAAAATGCATTTCACATATTTTACCAATTGTTATTATTGTTCTAGAGGGGAAAATAAATGAAAATTGTGGCAGTTGTAGAAACGTACCCTTATTCAAAACTTAATATACAATACCAATTTAGACGACTTACCTTCTTCAACGTTAAACCTTCCACTAAACTGCAAAAGTCAGTGTCAGCTAAACTCTCTAAATGTTAATTTAAGGTCAATGTTCTCCTGGGAAGCATTTGAATGCTTAGAGCAGAGCCCAAGAAAACTTCTTTTCAAAGATTTATGGGATGATACAGCTCCTTTCTGAAAAACACTAACTCTATTTCTACTTTTTTCCAATCATTTCCTATTTCAAACTCTAGGACACTCTTTCCTTTATAGATATCTCTAAGACATTTAATAGCATTCTGAAGATATTAAAATGCAAGTTGTTCCCATGTGTAATATGCAGTGTGTCTCCAGTTTGAACTACATTTAGTAACGATAACTACTTTGTATAGTAAAGAATGAGTCACCTTTAACCTCTGTCCGTAGGGATAGCCAGACACAGATGTATTGTTATTCAATATCCAAATTATTAACAGGTTTTAAGCCAGTACCTTGTTTCTTAAACTAGATTATATGATAAGATATACTTATAATTTAATGTTATAAATGAGTACATCTACAATACAAAAATATTACATCTAGTTTTCTGTGCTGCCTAAATGAGTACATGGAATTCAGTTAAACACGCAAGAATTAAAAGTATTCTGTGTTGGTTACTAGTGGTTATCAACTTGACAGGATCTAGAATCATCTAGGAGATATACACCCGAGCCTGTCTATGGTGGAGTTTCTAGACTGAGGTGGGAAAACCTACCCTACCTGTGGGCAGCACCATTCCCTAGGCTAGGGGGCTGGACTGAATACAAAGGAGAACATGAGCTGAGCATCCCCATTCATCCCTTTTTTTCTCTCTGAGGTACAAGGCGATCTGTTGCCTCACACCTTTGTCCCCAGGCCTTCTCCACAATGATGGCCTCTGTTCCCCAAACTGAAAGTCAAAGTAAGTCCTTCTTTTCTTATGTTATTTTAGGTATTTGGTCACAGAAATAAGAAAATCAATTGATGATGTGCTCCATTATTTTTAGTTTACCAGTTTTTCTCTACAGGGATGTGGAAGCTCTGGTAGGTGGGAGTTAAGAGGAGATCACAGTCTGTTACTTACCTAGAAGCTCAACGTTCACTTCATCCCACTCATCCAGGTGAGGTGCTGTCATCAAAGTCTCCCAGGACTGCCATCATCACATACACCCTTTGAGAGATTTAGATTCAATTGGCTGAAGTTAGCCAACTCTAGGACAGGTCTCCATCTCTAGCCATGTTGGGAAAAGTAGATCTAGATTGTCCTTGAAATGTTCCGTATCACACCATCCCTTAGAAGAAGGGAATGAAATGCCAGCCTAGTAAGCAGCTATCCAGAAGATTATTTATGTGTTTGACACAACAGCTTTGTCCTTACAAGGATGATGTTAATGTGATAGGGCAATGAGACTTTTCTCTCAGGAATTTAAAAGTGAAATAAAAACTCAAGAGTTGAACAATTAAAAGGAGGGCTGAAGGCAAAAGGACAAAAAGAAAGCCATTTGCAGAGGATATGAGACGCTAAAGGTTATAAATGAGTAGACATTCTAATAAAGCCAGAGTCATAAAAGAGGAAATGGGCAAATAGAGAGAAACTCTCAGAAACAACAAAAAGAGAAGCTACATGGAGTTAATTGCAAAATACCAGGGCCAGGATGTACCAGTGATAGAGTGCTTGATTAGCATGGGAGGCTCTGGATTTGATATCCAGCATGGCAGAAATGACAGCACAGACTCAGAATACAGACCTCCCCCATAAGGCTTAGAGGCAAATCTCTTAATTCTCTGACATACTTGCTACTCTTGTTCCTCTATGGGTTTTTCACAATCAATTCTTGCTAGTTAAAATAACTTGAATCCTTGGGATTGTAGCATTGGCAAAGAGTATGGATGGGGATAGGGAATGAAGCTGTTTAATAAGCCTTTGGAATGATGGTTAAAATCTACATTCTCATGGTGAGTGCCTCAACTGATCACATGACTGACAAAAATTTAGATGATGGAGATTTATTATCACATTTTTGAACCATAGCCTTTTTGGTGGGAGTTTAGTGTGGATGTGATCTGCACCAATATAATTACAGGAGAAACTTAAATGAGTTCAGAGGTATCTTCTACTGTGAGAACACAAGGGGGATAAACTCAACTCTAAATGAACTATTAACACATAGCCCTCCTTTGTAGTGAAAATCTTTTTTTCGAGACAGGGTTTCTCTGCATAGTCTTGGCTGTCCTGGAACTCACTCTGTAGACCAGGCTGGCCTCAAACTCTGAAATCTGCCTGCTTCTGCCTCCCAAGTGCTGGGATTAAAGGCGTGCGCCACCACTGCCAGCTGTAGTGAAAATCTTGATTTCTTCAAAACCACAAAAATGTTATAGGAATATGTTTTCGTTTTAATCCCAGGTGTGGGATATGGGGCTGCTTTAGCTTGTCCACAGCAGTTGACAAAGGTTTGCCTCATGCTCTAGCAGGGTCGAGGCTTTGCCAGCTACAGAGAGTTTGTAGCATGTGGGATTTAGAATTCTGGGGACTTCTCAGAGGATATATAAATGCTAGAGCCCCAATAGGGTTGGCTGGTTGGTAGTTGGATACTGTCGGTTGCTGGGGTTGCGGTTTGCCAAATAGTTGTGCACTGAGAGACTAGAAGAATAAACTGGATATCCTAGCAGCAAAGATCAAACTTTCCCCGAGGAATTTGATATCCCTAATCATCAGGAAGTGGTCTAATAATACTGACACCCCTTTCCCCTCTAGCCTTCTTTTTCCCTTCCCTAGTGCTGGTGGTTTGGAAGGGTGGGATCCCTAGTGCTGGTGGTTTGGAAGGGTGGGATAGGGGTAGAATAGGGTAGTAGAAAAAGAAACCTGTAAAGTAGCCAAAAAATCCAGCCACACTCCTCAGTACTGTAAAGCTTTATTTTTTAAGACAAAATATATCCTATCTTTTCATTCTTGGTTATCGGAGCATAGAAAAAAGACCCCAGACTGAATTAATCTCTTGGAGGCCTTGGTATAACAGGTTTAATTGCACTAGTGTTGGTCTTTTTTTTTAAAGAAAGATATTCTCTCAAGACTACTCTTATCTAAAATAATTATACATCAGAAGAGTATTACAAAGTTCAAATTACCCAATTAACCCAGCAAACCTTGTTTGTGAGGTCATGTGATCTGGGAGAAAGGTCAATGGAGAACAAATCTATAACCTTTGAGGCTAAGAGCATCTCACTGTCCTTCCCTGGGCCTCCGTTTCTTTGTGAGCAAAAGTGGGCAATGGAATTTGATAAGCAGTAAGGTCTCAGCCCTAAATGTGAAGGGTTTCTGATCTCCCTGACACGTAATGGAAAGAAGTACTTTTCAGGTAAGAGCTTTGTCATTGTTGGCTCCAGTTCTCCCAGGGGAATCTCCAAGGCTGTGTATACGAATGACTGCATCTGTCTATTGTCAACTCAGCTCCTATCATAGGTGACCTAATCCGGGGATGAGAGGACAGGTGTGTGAGATAACAGCTGTGAGAGAGCTGTCCCTCTTTATAAGCAACCATCAGCGAAAGCTCCTGTAAACTTAACCCACTGACCCAGCATCCAGTTGCAGTTTCCTGCCTACAAGTTACCGAGGAGGTTGTCCTCTAATGAACATTTCCATCTGCTTGAGGCTTCATCTGGTAGGTTTATGGATAAAAATGAGGTGTTGTGGACAAGAAGGAGGAAAAAATTTCAGTAAGGATAGCTCAGAAAAGAAATGGAGAGTATGGAGATGGAGGCTTGTAGTTGTGTGTGTGTGTGTGTGTGTGTGTGTGTGTGTGTGTGTTCATAAGCATACACACATCTTTTTCTATACTTACATGCATGGATTTTTGAGGAAGGACAGTTGTTTTAGGCAGAGAGTTTTACATGTACAAAAAACCCAGAAGCTGAAAGAAATGGCAACTTAGGGAAATTCAAGTAAAGATCAGGAATAAAGCAGCAGCTAGATTAAGGGTTTGGACTCTAGGGCGTAATAGAAAGCCATTGAAGGCTTTTTAGTGAGAAAATAGTTGCCTTTTGAGAGCTATAGCTTTGGCTGCAGAAAAGATGTGGCCAGGAAGATGAGGCTGAGAAGTTGGAGACTTTCTAGAAAAAAGACTCCTGTACTTAGATGGGCTGGTAGCAGTAAGGATGGAGGGAAGCAGCTGTCATTAAAGCTCTCCTTGGCTCCGGAGGTGGTTGCAGGAAGCCCCCCTCCTTTCTCACGTTGAATGCTATACACTGGCCTCTGTTGAGTTTATCATGACTGAGATGAATGTCATTGTGAACATCCATTTTGCCAGTGGAAAGTAACATCTTTGCAATGAGCTGGTGCTATTTTCAGCTTTTATCTAGTTTGCCAAAGTTCTCTCTGATAACTGGTCACTTTCTAGATGTTTGCTGAAAGAGGATCATATATCCTTTATACATTTCATACGCCTCTTAGTCCCACTACTTGGCAACTATAAGAATCCTATTTAAATAGATGTCTATTGAAATAACTCTTCAGAAGTCATTTCTTCACTTTCTAGGCTTGGAAACTAAATCCTTATAATAGTTTTCAGTCTGGCTTGGTTTGAAATCACTCACTGCCCGTGTGAATTCCTGAGGCTATGCACTATATTTCTGAAACCCTGAATGAAAATGTCATGCTATGTAAGATCAACAAGACTGGGAATAATCTAGTCAGTACAAACTATATGGCTGACCATCACCCATCTGCAGCCTACAGGATCCTTTTCAAAAATATATAAAGAGTTTTCAGTAAGGAGAGAGCCTATCAAAGAGGTGAGCAGTTCCCCTATACATTTTTTAATGATATTGCGATAGTTAATTTTATCTATCAACCCAAATAAGACTAATAAAAGATTATTATTAGTCTAATCTAAGAGATTAGTAAAATATATTTGAAGGCTCTGATCCAATGAAGGGCTTGATCTCTTGTTGGATTCATAATATGGTGACATTATTGCAAGGAGATGAAAAGTAGAAGGTAGGGCTTAATTTCAAAAGATGTAAGTCATGGAAGGCATGTCTATGGGGAGCTATATCTGTTCCAGATGCCTTCCTCCACCTTTCTGCTTAAGGTCAGCCACATTTTCAACTGCTTCACCCATGCTTTCTCTGCTAAAATGCACTGAAGGCTTTCAAACAATGAGCCTAAGTAAGCCTTACCTCTTGCACATTGCTTGTGTCAGATAGTTGATCATGGTGACAAGAAAGCTAATGAATAAAAGTGTCCTGTATATAAAGATTGGGGCAAGAGTGGGGAGATGGAAGGACCTGGGTAAATGTGGGTGGAATTCAGGCCACTAGCAAAACAAACCAGGACATGAGAATACAAGAGAGTCAGCTTTTCAGTGTGTCCTGAGATTGCCACTCACGAAGAAATTACCCAACCATCTCTTCCCAACAAAACTAAAATAAGATCCTATTTGTCCTTACATAGACATGGGGAAGCACAGACTTTCCAGCAGGAGAGAAACAGCAATATTGAAGAATAAAAGTTCCATTGTTCTGTAGCTTCTAAAGCAAATGATGAAAATTATAAGCTAATTTACATATGGAAGATTAGCAGAGTATCCCTTTATTCCTATTAATATATTTTCCCTTACTAATTATAAAGATTTGAATCTTTTTAAAACAACTTTATACAAAACATTCCTGTGGATATAAGAACTGCATGTTAAATGCTAATTCTGGATGAGTTATTTGCATAACCTTACAAAGGAGCTAAATTGCTTGTATTTAATAATAAATAGAGAGTTTAAAAAGGATTGTGGATATCTTGAAAGAATGTGAAACAGAGAAAAAATTTGCTTCTATTTTAAGATATGGAATTTTTTTCCACTTTGAATTTAAAACTACTCTCTATGCTCTAGGGAAAACTTGTCCTAACTTTCTGATAAGCTTAATATTCCAAGGCTCTTACAATACTTCAATTCAAATCTATTGAAGGTGAAGAGCTAATATGTTTTAAAATGAACATAGATAATTTTCAAAAATAATAAACTATGTCTAAAATAGATTCACATTTGAAAAGGGGTGACTTTTGAAGATTTTAGGTTCTGCAGATGATGGCAAAATAGAATTGTGAGAATGATCCAGAGAATTCAATGGTAGTCAGAACTCATAAAGAAAAACAGATGAAGGGCTTTTCTTTCACAGTGTTCACAGCTCACCTAGTCATTGTCATTTTTGCAAATGAACAGAAGAAACAAGGGTGAAAACACAAGAGATAAGTAAGGGAATGAGGTATTGAATTTTGTTCTGATGCTATGATTTAGAAAGCCCCAAACCAATCTCCTCCCAGCATTCAATGCAGTAGGCACGTCACTGCTCTCCTCTGTCCACTTCAACACAGTGATCATTTCAGTCACACTTCTAAAGTCTTGGATGTCCTTCTATCTCCTTGCCACCTTCCCTTCTCAACATTTTGTGGCCCATTCTTTCTCTTTGGGCTCTAATTGTTGCCCCTCTCTAGGCCTCAGCTCCACATCTTCTTTTTCCTCTTCCCTCTCTTACCTGATCCTTTCCGAGCCCTTCATTTTTATACTCCGTTTATTTCCACCCTGAGACTGTCCTCTGAACTCAGATTTGCAGATCTCAGCTAGTTGTTAGTGGTCCTCCTGAGAAGTCCACTAGCATCTCAGAGAGTCAGTCCACAACTACACAGTCAATGAGTTCACAGCCTGGGTCTACCCTGGCTTCACTGCAGCAAGGCTCCCTACTTTCTAAGAATAATCTCAGTTTCCTAACAATGGCCTCTAAATACCTGACAAGCTCTAGACCTTACATATTTGACAAAACTCAACCATCAATATTTCATGATTTTTTTTTTTTAGTCTCAAAGACTTCACGTAATCTGTGATTGTGTGCATTTTGCCCCACTGAAAATATCTTTTTCTCCCCTGTCTTTTTAATTGACCAACTCAGTCAAGTCTCAGCTTAGATGCAACTTTTTCAAAAAGGTCATTCTCAACAACACATCACCTGTCACTCATTTGTACTTAGTTAAATTTGGCTGACCCTTCTCTAGACTCATAGCAACTAAAGCCAGGGATTAAATACACTTTCTTCTATAAAGTGCCCAGAACTTAAAACTACCTATCATGTAATAGGTCTCCAAAAGTGTTTTTTTGATTGAGTAAAGGAATGAAGGAAAGGGGTGAGTTGGAACTATTATAAAATGTTCTACAAAGATCTTAGGTTTAAGTGCTAACCAAGCACGTGGAAACACAGTGGTAGGTGGCTACAATTTCCTACTTGAGGACTTAATACACTTTAGGGGAGAAATTGTGTTCTATGGAAAAATGTTTGTGTCTTGAGCATATCACACATTTGGGAATAAAGCTTTTAAAAGTCAAGTGTTTATTGTATTGAAAGATTTAATGGTTTTGCGTGACTTACACTAAGTAGCACTCTCATTATTTACTTTCAAAGCTTTTACATGGCCTGACGGCTCAGAGTCAAGCCCTGCAAATGAAGACAGGGATGTGACTAAATAGGTTGGAGTGGGCTGTCATTGCAGGTCTCCAATTTTCCTGGTGTGAGATGGAAACATTACAGCAAGGTGACTGTGGGGTAGAGTTCTTCATCAGTGTGGACTGAGAACAAACAACTTTAACTCAGAGAGTATGTGATTCAATGACTCTCAACATATTCATTGAGTTGATGTAGGTCCTTGGACATCTAAGCCATTTTCACATAAGTGACCTTCAAGTACTAAATATTGCTTTTAAGTTATACAGAACAATTACCTGTACCAGAAAGACGGAAGATGTCAAGAGGAAGTCTTTCACAATTCTGAAAATAACCACTGAATCATGCCACAGAATAGCGTCTGCCCTGCTGATTCCCTGACTGACATTTTGAAGCTGATTACATAGCCTGTTCAGTCAGATATCCCACTGCAATAAACATCTATCTTTCGTTAGCCTAATGGGGACTTTGCCTTAATAATAAACAAAGAATTGGGTTCTTACTAATAATTATGATAATAATTTTCAAAGGATAAGTCTTTTCCCTAATAAATAAACCTCCTCTAAGCAAGCATCCTTGAATCTTATCTCTGCTGTTTTACAAATTAGCATTTTTTAAAAAAATCAATTCTGATACTTGAGACGCTACAAGAATAAGTGGAACAGTGAAGTGACAGGTTCCGCTTTTATGTAGATATGGATATGAACTGAACAGCAATGGTAGAAGGAAAATTGGCAAATCTACTCATTAGGGTGTGCTTTAGTCTCCAGATGCCAAAGATAACTTCCAATTTATGTTACACAAAATATCTCACATTCCACCCAAATTAATGAATTAAAACCAACAGAATCCCACGTTAGCATATTGTTATCAGTGCAATATAACACAAAGTGTGCGGGTCCACTGTGCTTCTCATTAGTGTTCACTCGATGACTACGAATGCAGAACTTCTCCCCAAAACTATCTAAACGTTAGTCCTCTATAGCAAGATCTACTTAAGTACCTAGTTATCTCTTTATTGATTATTTGGGAATCTCACATCATGCACCTGGATTGTGCTCACCTTCCCGAGGTCCCATATCTGCCCTCTTCCCCTGTGATCTCCCTCCCCCTCAAAAAAATTAAGAAGAAGAAAAGAAAGAAAACTAAACCATTTTGTGCTGTTCATATGCTCACTGAAGCATAGTCGAATTCCCAGTGGCCAGCTCCACAAGTGAAGGTGGGTCTTTCTCCACATCCATCCCCACAGAAGCCATCAACTGAGGAGAGTTGTGTTGCAACTAAGGAGGGGCTAGTCCAGCTCTCCAATACCCACACAACCACTGACTCCACTATCTAGTTCATTTTCAATCTGGTTATTAATTTTCCTGTCAAATTGTAGGAATTCTCCATGTACTTTAAAGAGTAATCATTTGCCTGATACATGGTTTGTCAATAGGCTTCCCATTCTATGGTTTGTTTTTATTTTGTTGTTGTTTTTAATTTACTCTGCCAGCCAAGTAGAAGCTTTTAGTTTGAGATCACTCTACTTGCTTCTTTGCACTTTGTTACTTATATTTTGGATGTCATATTTATTGCTTAAGTCTGTGTCTTATTTAGTTTCTATTGCTGTGATAAAACAAACACCATGACCAAAAGCAACTTGGGGGAGAAAAGGGTTCCTTTCTGATTCCATTTCTACATCATCAAAGGAAGTCAAAGAAAAAACTGGAGCCAGGAACTGAAGCAAAATCCTTGGAGAAGGGACACTGACTGGGCTTGCATAGCCTGCTTTTCTATATCACCCAAGACTACTTGGTTATAGGTGGCATTATTCATGGTGAGCTGGCCTCTCCTATATCAATAATTAATATTTTAAAAAAATGTTTGATAGACTTGCTTGCAGTCAACCTACTAGAGACATTTCTCAACTGTGATTCTTCTCCCAAGATATGTCTAGATCTGTGTCAAGTTGACAAATACCAACCAACACCATCTGTTGATGCTGTAGAAAATATTGTAGACTGGGTAACTTATAATGACAGAAAGTTATTTCCCATAATTATGGAGACTAGAAAGTCCTAGATCAAGGACTGACCTGTTTGATGTCCCTGAAGACTCTATTGCATGAATGACTCTGTTCTTCTGTAACTTTATTCCATGTAGAAAATCTCACATGGCCAACAGAGGTGATAGATCTTTTGGGGACTTTCTATTTTAAGAAGACTAATCTCATGATCTAATCAACTCCAGCAAGTTTCACATCCAAATACACAAAATCACACTTTGTGTCTCCTAAATTTATATGTCAAACCATGTTTTAACATATAAATTTAGGGGACACAAACATTTAACTGAGAGCTCTCATTAATTCATCATCGAACTCATGGTCAAGACTTTCTGTGTGTGTTCTTCAGGACTTCCATGATTTCATGCCTTGTTTTCATATTATTGATCTACATCAATTTGACTGCTTTATATAATACAAAACAAGTTAATAACCTGTTTATCCATGTAATTTCTTGAAAGAAAAATTTTGTCTATATGGCACTCGTTGTAAGTCACATATTATAGATCACATATTATAAAATTATTTCTGGATTGTTTTTGTTACTTATTTTTGTTGTGATAAAACATGGTGACTAAAGTTAGTTATAGTAGAAAGACTTCAGGTTTGCTTACAGCTGTGTAGAGATAAGAGTCCATTATATCGAGAAGGCTTGGCAGAAAATGGAAGTCATTGGCAACAGGAATAGGAAGCTGAGAGATTTCATCTCCAACCACACACAGGAAGCAGAGAGTAAAAAAGAAGAAGGTCTTCACCTGGTTACACACTTGTACCAGCAAGGCCACATCTTCTAAATTTCCCTGAACAAGTCCATCAGGTAGGAACCAATACCATGACCATGATCCTATATGAGACACAGCTCAAACTATCAGAGGCTATTTGGGTAAATCCTCAATAATACAAAGATAAGCTTTGATATGTATTTTAAATAAAAAAATTAAAATGTGGCTTTGTAACATATTTGAACCCAGAAAGTGTGATGCCTACACTACCCCCACCCTAAGATTGAAATTCCATAGAACAGTGTCCACTGGAAGTTGTCTTACTTATGGTTTCCATGGCTGGGTTGAAACCACATGACCAAATACAACTTGGACCGGAAAGGGTTTACTTCATCTTACACCTCTATGTAGCAGTCCACCACTGAGGGAAGTTAGCACAGGAACTCAATCAAGGCAGGGATCTGGAGATCATTAGTTTTAAAGGAAAAAGTGTTCCACAGGCCAATCTTAGGATGCAATTTTCCAGTTCTTCCCACTTTTCAGATAACTCTAGCTTGAGTCACATTGACAAAAATTTAACCAGGACAGACAGATGTGGAGAAATTGAGACCTTTTCCATTCTGTTAGCAAGAATAAAAAATAATGTGAGTTTAATACAGTGTGGATATGGCTGTATATCCACATATAATGTTTGGTGTCCTTAGTCATCAGGGAAATTCAAATCAAAACTACTTTGAGAATCCATCTTATTAATCCAAGCCAGTCCTGTCAGAATGGCTAAGAACAATAACACAAGTGACATCTTGTACTGGTGAAGATGTGGAGCAAGAGGAACTGTCTTAGAGTTTCTATTCCTGCACAAAACGTCATGACCAAGAAACAATTTGGAAGGAAAGGATTTATTGAGCTTATACTTTCCACATTGCTGTTCATCACCAAAGGAAGTCAGGACTGGAACTCTAGCAGATCATGAAACAGGAGCTGGTGCAGAGGCCATGGAGGAATGTTACTTACTGGCTTGCGTCACCTAGCTTGCTCAGCTTGCTTTCTTATAGAACCCAATACTACCAGCCCAGGGATGGCACCACTCACAATGGGCTCTCCCACCCTTGATCACTGATTGAGAAAATGCCTTATAGCTGTATCTTATCTGGCATTTCTTCAAGAGAGGCTCCTTTCTCTGTGATAAGTCCAGTTTGTGTCAAGTTGACACACAAAGCCATCCAGTATAGGAACATTCCTTCCTTTCTAGTGGAAATGCAAACTTGTACAGCCACTCTGGAAATGTATATGGTCATGCCTCAGAAAGTTGCAAATTGATCTATCTTAAGAATCAACTGTACTACTGTCTTAGTTAGGGTTTTACTGCTGTGAAGTGACACCATGACCAACTCAACTCTTACAAGGACAATGCTTAATTGGTGTTGACTTACAGGTCCAGAGATTCAGTCCATTATCATCAAGGTGGGAACACGGCAGCATCCAGGCAGATATGGTGCAGGAGGAGCTGAGAGTTCTACATCTTCATCTGAAAGCTGTCAGCAGATCACTGGCTTCCAGGCAACTAGGATGAAGATCTTAACGACACAGTGACACACCTACTCCAACACACATTCTCCAACCTTCTATTAGTGCCATTCCCTGGCCCAACCCTATACAAACCATCACATATGAGTTTATGGAGGGTCAAACATATGAGTCTATGGGGGCTATACCTAAACATAGCATAATGCAAAATACAATTAGTCCAACTTCCAAAATATCCATAGTCTATAGCAATTTCAACAATGTAAAAATCCAAAGTTCAAAGTCTCTTCTGAGAGTCGTTCAATCACTTAACTGTAATTTCCAAAGCAAGACAGGAAACTGGCCAGTCAAACTCCAAACTCCAAACTCTATATCTCCATGGCTGATATCAAAGATCTCCAACTCCTTTTTCATCTTTGTTGACTACGACAAACTTCTTTCTCCTGGGCTGGTTCAACTCCCTGTCAGCAGATTTCCTCAGCAGATAGCTCATGGCCCTGGCATCTTGAACATCTTGAGGTCTCCAAGGCAACTTCAATGTTACAGCTTCTTGTTTTTATGTCTAAGATCCACACTGATCTTCTCGGCTCCTCCAAAGGACTGGTATCACTTCTCCATCTCTGCCTTCTGTAGCACTCTAGTCTCTGGCCAACTCCACTCCACTGCTGCTGCTGTTCTTGGTAATCATCCCAGGTACTAGTGTATTCAATATTCTGGGGTCTTTCACTGCAACCAGGCTTCACCAATAGACTCTCATAGGCTTTCTTCATGGTGCCAAGCCTCAACTCCTTTGCATGACACCTACACGTGGCCAAAGCTGCTAAGTTTTGCTGCTTGCTGGGGCTAGAACATGTCCCCCTTTTTCTATTACATTATTACCAGCTTTCAGTTTTCCAACTCCTTTACCTGCCTAAGCTTGGCTGTCCTGGAACTTACTTTGTAGACTGACTTTGAACTCAGAGACCTGCAAGCCTGTCTCCTAAACACTGGAATTAAAGGTATGGTTCACCAAGCCTGGATTTAAGTTTTTCTTCACCTAGACCTTGTTCTGTTCTAGGCTGGCCTTGAACTCAGAGATCTGTCTATCTTTGCATCACGTGATTAAAAGCTTGTACTACCATGCCTGGACCTAAACTTAGCTGGGTTGGATCTTGCCCCACGATCACTACTCCCTTAATTCAATTTAGTATCCTTGAACATAGGATTCTGCTGCATTTCACTTCCTGGTGTCCCTTTAATACTCGAACCAAATATTTTATATTTTTCCTTTCTCAGCTTGCTATGCTTGTTTAAAAGGCTGTTCATGAGACTTAATCAAAGATCAAAGTCTCTGTTGGGGTCTTTTGAGACTTCCCTTGTCAATGCAATTAATATAAATCTCTACCTTAGCCTCAGGTAGACTCTTCATACAAGGGCAAAAAGCAGCTACATTCTTCACCAAAATACCACAAAAACAGTCTCGAGGCCACATAATGAAATTCTCCACTGAATCCTCGTGGGCTAGGTCTGCACAATTCAAATCGCTCTCAGTAGCAAAGTCTTTCATATAGGACACACCAACTCCAACAGGGCCACGCTTTCTATTAGTGCTACTCTTTGAGCTGAGCATATACAAACCATCACAAACACTCTTGGCCATATACCCAAAGGATGCTTTATGCTCTCACAAGGACACTTACTTCAGTATTCACAATAGCTAAAAACTGTAACCAAATTAGATGTCCCTTAACAGAAGAATGGATAAAGAAAATGTGGTACATTTACAAAATGGAGTATTGCTCAGCTGTTAAAATATTTCATCATGAAATTTGCAAGCAAGTGGATGAAACTAGGAAAAAAAAAACCATCCTGAGTGAGGTAACTTAATCCCCAAAAGGTAAATATGGTATTATTCACTTATAGGGGGCTATTAGTCATTAAGTAAATGATAACCAAGGTACAATTCATATACCCAAAGAGATTAGGGAAAGAGGAGCAGTCTTGGGGTACACAAAATCTCTCTGGAGAGAAAAAGCAGACTGGGAACAGATAGGGACAAGAGGGAGATCGTCAGCTCCTGAGGAGATGGCTGGAACAGGGGTGGGGGCCTAGGGTTAGAAACTGAGAGCAGTGAACACTTCCTGGAGCCTATGAAGATGGTCCTATTGAGGTCTACTAGTATAGGTGACATAGAATCTCAACTGGCCGTTTCTTGCCACCAGGTGAGACTTCAAGTGGTTGGACTAGGTTGCATTCAATTGAGTTGTTGGCCAAAGGAGTCCCATGGAAATCCTCAAATACCCCAGGCTTTTGATAAAACAAAAGGTTGCTTTCTGCAAATAATGGGACCTACACTCACCACCTTGTTGCCAAGGACAACACCCAAACAACTCATTAAACATGGAAAAGTCAAATTGGTGTCTGCATAGAGGCCCCATTCTTACGTTCTTATGTTTTAGGAGTGGGATGGTACTCTGCAGTATACTGAAAGAGAAACATGGACACAAACCCATCCATGAAACCTTTGACCTATTATCTGTCTTGTAAGTAAAATATGATAGGGCAATCATGTCACAAAACATGTGAGAGTAGCCAATCAATGTCTGACTTAACATAGGGCCTACTTTATTAGAAGCAACACATACCCACCAATGCTTGGGTAACCAAGAACCAGAGAACTAGATAGCTGGGAGACGTAGGATAAAGCCATATGTTACTTGTCAAAAAAATAAATGGAACAGAAAAGGGAAGGGAGAGAGAAGGGGCAGGAAAGAAAAGGGAAAAAAAGAAAGGAAAAAAAGGAAAGGAAAAGATCCAGGTCTGGTATATTTTTCATGTAACCCAGAATTGATAATATAGAGAAAGGCAGATGCCTAGGGTTTGCTCACTAGCAAATATAGGCTAAACCTGTCTCTATCCTGTCTTACTGCAATAACATCTGTGCTACTATAGTACCAGTGAGCATGTGTTGGATGTTGATGTTGCTTTCAGGCTTCACAACTTAATGTGACAGTTGATGACTTACCTCCTCTAGCGGTCTGCATAGCACTTTCCACAGGAGATACCTAACACCTAGTACTGTAAATCTAACCAAGAACCCATGGCTGAGGTGAACCTACTATTATTGGTTTGTGAAATTGACATAGTATCAAGTTGCCTTCTAAATATTTACATTTATATCCAAAAAATTGGTGCAGTTCTCAGCTCTCATGGCAGAAGTGTACAGTGGAAAGTAGTTAATATAGAGACTTGCAAGAGGTAAGAATGCAAAGAACAAGTATCTATGGAGTGCTAAACGTAAGTAAGACATCTGTATCAAACTTCCTTCCCCCAAAGCTTAGGGAGCATCTTGAAAGAGGACGCAAAAAAATACTAAGAGCCAGAGGGTAAGAAATACTAAGAAGAAACTGCCTTCTTGACATGACAGGACTATTGCACTTATGCACACAACTCATGGCAACTATGGTTGCTTACAGAAGGTCTGTATGAACTCACGCTAATAAACATTCCAATGTGTAGTGTATACACACTCCCAACTCCAGCCAAGGTTTTGATGGATTTCAGTAGAAATGTCACTTTCTTTTCTTTTCTTTTCCTTTCTTTTCTTTTCTTCATTTTGGTTTTTCAAAACAGAGTTTCTCCCTGTACTCCTGGCTATCCTGGAACTCCATCTGTTAGCCCAGGCTAGGCTTGAACTGACAGAGATCCACCTACCTCTGTATGATAGGATTAAAGGCTTGTCATGATAGACCTAGCTGGTCACTTTTCTTTAATGGTTGAATCACTGGTAAGTCAACCATGCTCTGGGAGGTAGCCCCACATGGACAGCACAATTTGCACTTTGTGCTTTATTTAAAAGGGAAAAAAAGAAAGCATGAAATTGGAAGGAAATATGAGGGAGCAACTCAGGAGTTAGAGGAGAGGAATGTGAGTGTGAAGCTGATCAAATTACATTATACACATGTATGAAATTTTCTGAGGATAAGTTAAAATACAAATGTATGTGTGTGATGCATATGTATATGTGTATGTACAATGTTAAGAAACAATTGAAGACACCCATTGTCAACCTTTGGTTCCCACCCACATTCATGTGTAAGGAAAGACTATGTACACACACACAGACACACACACACACACACACACACACACACACACACTAAAAAAGATGCTGAGAAGCGAGGCAGTAAACTTTTGTGTATTAGCATACCTAGTGGTTAAATTGCATACATGTGGATTTTTAAAATTATTTTGAAAGCTAATCTTTAACAAATAATAACTAATCTTAATAAAAGTGCGCCCAACTGAGTGTCCAGAAATGCCTTTAGAGCTGGTAGTCAATATGGTGCATGCTTTTTTTAAACCACTTTTTTACTTCTTTTTTTAAGGGGGTGGCAGAAGTGTACCAGTATGTGGGCTTATTTAAAAGGCAGATAAGAAAATAGATTAGAAAATAATGTTCAAAATCAAGTAGTACTTTACTGAGAATATACATAACTACATTTTTAATAGATTCCTATAAACATAATGGAAACATTAACAGATTTTAGGTTGTCTGATGAAGACCAAGTATTGAAGAAAGTGACTCTAGATTGGTTCACTTTCTTTAAAAATTAGTTTATAATTCTACATAAAACTACCACCTCTGAATACTAAATTAATATCTAATAATATTCTAGAGGATGTGTAGAATTAATCTAATTAATTCTGCTAAGCTGACAACAAAACATAGAAAACAACTCCAAAAAACGCAGACCACATCACAGAGGCTTATTTTTATTGCCTCCGGAAATAATAATTCCCAGGGAAATAAAACAGTCATCGTACTGTTGTAAAATGACTGAAGGCTGCAATTTAAGATTCCAAGTCCTGATAGTATAACTGTGCAAGAGGGGAATGTGAAATTTACAAGGAACAATTAGAAAAATTATAAATACTCGGGTTTTCTAAAATTATTTTATAATGTATTTGATCACTGAGCTATTAAGGTTTTTCCTCTCATAAAATTATAATAAATCCCAGGCAGTCTGAAAATCCTATCTGCAGGAAGCATGTGTCTTTTTTTTTTTTAATGCAGTGTGGCTTTAAAATGAGCCATTCCAAATTTATTAATCTTCAAGCCTCTCAACAGACAGAGATAGATAAATGCTTTGCTTTACTCAAGCTGCACACTGGGCTTTTTCACCATCTCTTCCTACCTTCAGAGCAGCCAATTAAATCTTTGCATATAAGGTTCATACATCTTTGAAAAAGCAAAATCATTAGAACCAAACAATGTGGGTATTGAGAAGAGCATGGGGATTGGTAATAGCCATTGAACTTTGGGTTATTAAAGCAATAAATTTTTTAATCAATCGGAAAGTATGATGAGTATCTGCAATCTTTACTTGGTTCTGAATGATTTTTCTCTTCCAAGACACGTGTTCTCGGAGTGACTTCTTGGTATTTCTTCAAAACCTAACTCAATTGTGTTTTTTATTTCAAGTTTCCACAAGAAACAAAATATTGTATTAGTCGTTGTGGCATCTTACTTTGTCTAATCCTTGTGAGAGTGGGTTGCCACATAAACCTTAGGGTGAATAAATACTCACTCTTCCTTTTTTTAAAAAAAACCTAATATGATTTCTGCAGTTTTCAGAAAACATAATGGCATCATTATGGCTTGCTTGTGAATTCAGGTTGGATTCCTGGAGTTGCTTGGTGGGTCAAAGTTGGGGACATTATGTTGGGAAACTTCCCATCAGTGAGAGAATGATGTGAGGGGCCTAGTTAGTCCAGTTTTTAAGTAATCACAGGAAGTTGCAAACAGGATATGGCAAAAAAAAAAATGATTAGAATTTCTTTTAAATCTTAGGGAAACTCTTTGAGCTCTAGAGAGGACAGATACCATGTAAAAAAAAAATCTTTCAGTTGTCCAACAGTTGAAAGCTGATGAATGTGCACCCAAAATGCTCACACCAGCAGATCTGCTGGCTAAGGCACTTTTCGGGAGTCAGCACAATATTGTAAGGTCATGATCTGCCAAAGGCCACCGACAGGCTGGAGCCCAGAGATATGAACAGCAAAAGACAGCTTGAAATCATAGAGCAGGATGGGGGGCAAGACCAATCCAAAAATATCCACAGAGGAAAGAATTTGTTATTTGGTAGTTACGTTTCTTTAGGAAAACAAACAAAAGTCTTTGCAACACTTCTGCTCCTTGTCGCGGCCTCTCCTTTCGGATGTGGATGATTAATGCAGCTCTCTAGTCCTTAATGGGAGTCTTGTCTAGAACTTCTCAAATATGAGAGTGCGCACTTGGAAAACTGACCTCACAGAATCCTCTGTTTTTGTTTTTCCCTCGAATCCTCTGTTCTTCGGTGAACCATCTCATGTGAATAATTGCAACAACAGCAACCCCCTCCCTAGTACGATCACCATCCTGGTATCCGCATCCCTTACACTGTGACTTTGCAGCTTTAACCAGTGGACTGCAGTCATCCACTAATCTCTAATCTAGCCTGTCGTTGAGATAGCCTTTGATCAACAAATTGGAATGTTCCAGGTTCAAGTCTCAACTTCAGACCTTGACATGTTTACATTACTCTCTTAGATTCCATCTGTTTAAACAAACATAGATTATCCTATAGAAAGAAAAGACTGTGGAGGCGACCCAGGGTACTCCAGTTGCCAGCCAATCACTATCCAATACTCTTAATGTGTGAGTTATTTCAGTCTAGCCTAGACAATCTCTCAACTAACTGCAGCCTGACTGACAAGAAGCCCAACAACCTGGTGGAAACAGCAGAAACAGTTGGCCAGCCTTAGAAAAATATATAGTAAAGCCTTTGTTTTTAGTGACTGTAAGGTGAATTGTAAGTTATATAGTCCCTATTTCCTGCTACTTTCTTACTTGCAGCATTATATTTAAAGCACGATTCTTTCCAACTTTGCCCTTCTCCCTGCATCTGGACAAGCACGATTAAGACACAACGTATACCCTATCTTACAAAATATGCCTTGATGATTTTCATTCAAAATTTGCATGTCCCTTAGGTTTGTATTTTGAAGAGTTCATTTTTCACAATACTTTTGCATTCTTTTTTTTTAAAGATTTATTTTTTTATTTATATGAATACACACTGCAGCTGTCTTCAGACATACACTAGTAGAGTGCATTGGATCCCATTACAGATGGTTGTGAGCCACCATGTGATTGCTGGGAATTGAACTCAGGACCTCTGGCAGAGCAGTCACTGCTCTTAACCACTGAGCCATCTCTCCAGCCCTACTTTTGTATTCTTTATTTATTAGAGCATACGAACTTTGAGTTGCCTGAATCTCCTGTGCAAAACAAACTCATTCTGGATGCTTAATAAAAATGTGTACTGACTGAAGGAAATCAGGTTTCATATTCCCCCTACTTACTGAAGCGATGGTCTGGTTTAGGCATCAATAGCAGCTTCTTCAACTTATTATGTCTTGGAACTGATTAACAGGTGCAAAGTTTCCTGACGGAAGATCTTTATAAAGAGAATTGATGGCTATATAAATACAGTTTGCTTAGACCATCAATTTTCTTTAAATAAAAGAACTGTGTTGATAGATCTCTCTCTCTATCTCTCTCACACACACACATAGAGAGAGAGAGAAAGAGAGAGAGGGGGAGGGAGAGAGAGAAAGAGAGAGAGAGAGATTTCCTTCTTTGCAAGGGCTATCAGTTTTTGTTTCTGCTTATTAAAGATGCACTTCATATTCATTTTACTTGACACGACAGGAAATTGTGCATGCCTCAGGCTACATAATTCTGAGCCTATTCCAGAGATGCTTCATCTATTATTTCAAACTGTCACAAGGTCGGTTGCTTCTTATGCATCAGGTAAGATGAGAAATATGTACATACATATTAACTTAAGCATCATCATAATAAATTTCCATGTTAAGTAGAGGTATCCATGACCACCTCTTATCCTAACGTCACTTTTTCCCCAGAGTGTATGATATTCACAAATAATGGTGCATATGCAAAACAGCATTGAAAATTTAGTGAAATAAACAATCATAGAAAATTCATCCCTTTGGACCCATTTGTCACCTCAATGCAACTCCAACAATTACTCTGCAACTTATTGAAGTATTTTAATTATAGGGTTTTTTTTTTTTTGGCTGGACTTTCTTGGAACTCAAGAAATGCATACTCATTACAAAAATAGTTGTCTCAGCATAGAATTTTATTTTTAAATTAATATTAAATAATATTCCTAATTTTATAGACAGGCCACTCAAGAAGCTAATTTAAGCCAGTATACAACTTGGCTCATATGGAGGAAGTTGCTGGAAGTGTTATATGTCTGCTTCTCACAAAAATTCCACAAAATGGGTATTAGCATCAGCCTCATTTCTCTGAATAAAATTTTTCTTATTCATATAAATGAGACAGTAGGAACTTAGCTTGTCTATGATCATTCAGATAATAAGACACTGGTTTAATTATTGCTCCAAACTTCAGATCTATCATGACATTCCTCTTTAGATTACTTTGGTGACAAAGCTCCTTCCAGTGTGACTATAATTGCCCTCATAGTCTCATATGTTTGAACTCAGCTGATGGTGCTGTTCAAGGAACCTATGGAAGTCATAACCATAGGTCCTCACTACCCAGGGTAGGGCTATAGGGCTGAGGTTAAAGGTCATCCTGCTTCTGGTCTAGCTCTCTGCTTCCTAATTGTACAAGATGTGAGCAAGCAGTCTCACTCTTCCATCACCACAGACAAGAGCAAGTCCCATCAATGAACCTCACTGGCTGTATTAGCTACTTTTCTATTGCTGGGATAAAACTTCAGGATCAGAGAAACTCATAGAAGAAAGAGCTGATCTGGGCTCGTGTTCCTGGAAGACTAGCATCCATTATGGCAAAAGAGGGGCTTGGCATGTAGAACCAAATGGTGAGTACTTACATCTCAAATGCCAAGGAGGAAGCAGAGGAAGCAAACTTAAAATAGTATGTCTTTAAACTGTCAAAGCTCACCTCCATACTTCCTTCAACAAAGGCTCACACTTCCTAAACTTCCAAAACAAAACAGCACCATCACCTAAGAACCAAGTATTAAAATATCTGAGAGACAACTGGCAACATTCCTCATTCAAACCATCACATCAGCACCATTGTCTGTAACCTCAACTGTGAGCCCAAGTACATTTCTCCTTCCTTAAGTTCTTTCTGTCAGGCAATTGGTCACAGTAACATAAAAGTAACCTTTGTCTGGGTTGCTGGTGCTTTCTGAACATAGTAAGCATGGTGCATATATAGTTTCTACACATCATAATGCTCACATATGTGCCTTCACTTAAAGTCTGAGAAAAAGCACTAGTAGTAAATTATTGAAAACTTGGGATAGCGCAAAGATTCAGAGGGTAAAATTTACTGCTACTTAAGACACATAACCTGAGTTAGGTCTCTGAGTTCCACACGTTGGAAGGAGAGAACTTATTCCTACCTGTGTGTTCTCCATGCACGCCCTGACATGTGTCCACCCACACAGATACATTCACACACACATTGACATTTTTTAAAATAAAGAGATTCAAGAAACTTTTAAAAGAATATCATATGATAGTATACTTAAGTGACCCTAAAATTTCCATCAGAGAACTCTTAAACCTGATAAACAACTTCAGTAAAGTGGCTGGTTATAAAATCAACTCAAACAAATCAGTAGCCTTCCTATACTCAAAAGATAAACAGGCTGAGAAAGAAATTAGGGAAATGACACCCTTTACAATAGTCACAAACAATATAAAATATCTTGGAGTGAACCTAACCAAGCAAGTGAAAGATCTGTATGACAAGAACTTCAAGTCTCTGAAGAAAGAAATAGAAGAAGACCTCAGAAGATGGAAAGATCTTCCATGCTCCTGGATTGGCAGGATTAATTTAGTAAAAATGGCCATCTTGCGAAAAGCAATCTATAGATTCAATGCAATTCCCATCAAAATTCCAAATCAATTCTTCATAGAGATAGAAAGAGCAATTTGCAAATTTATTTGGAACAACAAAAAACCCAGAATAGCGAGAACTATTCTCAACAACAAAAGAACTTCTGGAGGAATCACCGTCCCTGACCTCAAACTGTATGACAGGGCAATAGTAATAAAAACTGCATGGTATTGGTACAGACACAGGCAGGAAGATCAATGGAATAGAATTGAAGACCCAGAAATGAGCTCACATACCTATGGTCACTTGATCTTTGACAAAGGAGCTAAAACCATCCAGTGGAAAAAGGACAGCATTTTCAGCAAATGGTGCTGGTTCAACTGGAGGTCAACATGTAGAAGGATGCAAATCGATCCATTCATATCTCCTTGTACAAAGTTCAAATCCAAGTGCATAAAAGGCCTTCACTTAAAACCAGATACACTGAAACTAATAGAAGAGAAGATGGGGAAGACCCTCGAATACCTAGACACAGGGGAAAAGTTCCTGAACAGAACACCAATGGCTTATGCTCTAAGATCAAGAATTGACAAATGGGACCTCATAAAACTGCAAAGCTTCTGTAAGGCAAAGGACATTGTCAATAAGACAAAATGGCAATCAACAGGTTGGGAAAAGATCTTAACCAACCCCACATCCGATAGGAGGCTAATATCTAAGATATACAAAGAACTCAAGAAATTATACTCCAGAAAACCATATAACCCTATTAAAAATGGGGTACAGAGCTAAACAAAGAATTCTCAACAGAGGAAACTTGAATGGCTGAGAAGCACCTTAAGAAATGCTCAACATCCTTAGTCATCAGGGAAATGCAAATCAAAACAACCCTGTGATACCACCTCACACCAGTCAGAATGGCCAAGATCAAAAACTCAAGTGATAGTAGATGCTTGTGAGGATGCATAGAAAGAGGAACATTCCTCCATTGTTGGTGGGATTGCAAGCTGGTACAACCAATCTGGAAATCAGTCTAGCAGTTCCTCAGAAAACTGGACATAGCACTAACTGAGGATCCAGCTATACCACTCGTGGGCATTTACCCAGAAGATGCTCCAACATATAATAAGGACATATGCTCCACTATGTTCATAGCAGCCCTATTTATAACAGCCAGAAGCTGGAAAGAACCAAGATGTCCCTCAATAGAGGAATGGATACAAAAAATGTGGTACATCTACACAATGGAGTATTACTCAGCTATTAAAAATAATGAATTTGAGAAATTTTTAGGCAAATGGATGGATCTAGAAATTATCATCCTGAGTGAGTTAACCCAATCACAAAAGAACACACACGGTATCTACTCACTGTTAAGCAGATGCTAGCCCAAAAGCTTGGAATAGCGAAGACTCAACCCACAGACCACATGAAGCTCATGAAGAAGGAATACCAAGAGGGGATGCCTCAGTTCTACTTAGAACCATTAACAAAAATACTCAAGGGAGCAATTATGGAAACAAAACATGGGACAGAAACTGAAGGAGGGGCCATCAGGAGACCATTCCACCTGGGCATCCATCCCATGTACAGTCACCTAAGCTAGACGTTGATGTGGATGACTGGAAGAGAATGCTATCAAGAACATGATATAGCTGTCTCCTTAGAGGTCTGCCAAAGACTAACACGTTCATAGGACTTTGCTCACAGTTAACCACTGATATGATCAAGGGTTTCCCAATGGAGAACTTAGAGAGAAGACTGAAGGAGCAGAAAGCGTTTGTGACCCCAGGAGGAAAGCAACAATACCAAACAACCAGAGCCCCCCAGGGTCTAAACCACCAGCCTGGGAGCACATAGGGAGGGACCTATGACTCCAGTGGTTTACGTAGGGGAGGATGGCCTTGTTGGGCATAGGTGGGAGAGGAGATTCTTGGTCCCATGAAAAACGAACACAGAATGGGGGGGGGAATGTAAGGAAGCCTAGGGAGGGGGTAGTGGGGGTGGGGGGTAGGTGCAGGCACAGCCTCATAGAAGCACAAGGAGGGGGGATGGGATAAGGGGTTCCTGGGTGGTGGGGGAAATGGGATAAGAGGATAAAATTTGAAATGTAAATATTATAACCAATTTTTAAAAAGGGAAAAAAAAAGAAAAGTTGTTAGAACCAACATCTTTAAAAAAATGTCAGCCCTTTAGGAAAAAAAAAATTTTTTTCTTGATACTAAAACTTGTTCTGAGAATTGTATATTGCAGAATACACAGCCTTGGTGTATCTACTCATCAAGCAAAATGAGCAGACCTGCTCAAACCTCCAGTGTCCCGGAATTCCATCTGGATACAGTGAAGACACAGCGTCAGAGGTTTATCAATTTACTCTTCCCCCCACCCCTCTTCTAATATCTCAACGCCTGTAATCAGCTTGAAGAAGTTAAAGAGTCAACGCCCCTATTCCCTTGGGCTTGGGGACTAAGGTGGTTAATATTGGACTGTCATTCTGGGGAAAAGTAGTGGTTTTGCTGGAACAGGGAGGATTAGCTAGAATTTATGGCACAGCCATAACCTATTGGTAGAAATATGTATAATTATTATCAAGATGAAGTTATAATTTCTTAAATGGTACAAAATTCACTTGGATTTCAAATTTAAGGTTTTCATTGGTATGATTCTTATTGATATAAAAGGGAAATGAATATTGATACTCCCATGGGCATTTTGCGTGTATAACACATTTAGGAATACAAGGCTTAGACCCAGTCCTTTTTTAACTTTTTTAACTGATTTGGGATGGTTAGCCTATGAGTTAAGGGACCATAGCAAATTCATGACTTTGAGTTTATTGTTAGGGTGGTTTCTATATTTTATTTAGAAATAGCTGAGAGGAGTTAACAGACAACAATCCAGGTTACCTTACATGGATAGTTGGATTTCAAAACGTCAGAAATCCATAGAATTGAGGTCACAAATATTTCTATATTAATGTTCATTTTGATTAGAGACCTGTCTGCTCCTGACAGCTTCCTATCTTGGATTCTAAGAAGAAAGTGAGCATCCTTGGAGGGACTCCAGTTATGCGCAGACAGCCACTAGGCAAGAATTGCCTCTTTCCATCTACAGACAAATTACTGTCCAGAAAAGGACACACTTGCAGAATAGTCAACTGATTATATCTGCTTAGACAGAGTAACCAGCCCTTAATAATTCTGCATCACTAAGTTCTGTCAGATGAGTCTGGGCCAGAAGGCTGAAGATTTGATGCTCCAATGTTAGGTAGTATAGGGGCTGTCCAGGTGTTCAACGGTCTCTATAAACTGGCTAAGTTTTAGAAGCTATGCTTAGTTCTTCCCACTTCAGTTAACTCAGTCATTCTGGATTTCTGACGGGGTTGAAGACCTATAGTCTCATAGCCAATCCTGGCTATTTACTTTGAGAGAAAAGATCTGAGTGGATGGTTTTCAGCTGACATTCATTCTAAAGCCAAGAAAAAAGCCAGGTTTAAAACTAAGTGTCTTAGTCAAGAGAGATGACAGAGGTTCTGGTTAGTCAACAAAAGGATGGACTGGGTATTAAGACTATCTTGTACCTCACTGGTACAAATAGGAATAATAATGCTCTAATTGTATTTTGAGAGAAAAGTTTTATTTTAACAGGAAGAGTGATATGTAGGAGGAGCTAAGGAAGAAGGAGCACTGAGAGGAAGAGATGAAGGAGAGGAGAAGATGAAGTAGAGGAGAAGCTAGGTGATGAGAGAGAGAAAGAGAGAGAAAGAGAGAGGGGGCACAGAGGCAGATGTTCACGTGTCTCCACCAGTCAAAGATAGTTGATATATCTAGGTTGGGTATTAGGTTACACTTCTGATTGAGCATTACCAAACTTATAAAGCCTTTGATTAACATTTTTAAAAAAACGTATAAAAGCAAAAAGGAAAAGGGGGTACGGGATAGGGGTTTTCTAGGGAGGAGAAATGGGGAAAGGGGATGGCATCTGAAATGTATATAAAATATCCAATAAAAAGTGAAAAAAAAAGAATATCATAAAAAAGTAGTTTCTTAGGCCAGAGGAAGCCGTTTCCAGTGTTTGAATTATATGGATCATATGAATCATATGGAGTGGTGTGAATATATAACTAGATAAATGGTTCTTGGCCTTTGCAGCTCATTGGAATACCTGTAAAGCCTCAAAAGGATCCTTTCTCAGATCCCAAAAGCTCTGAATCAATTGCTTTGTATAGTGAATTCTGGGTACCAAAGGTTTTCTAAAGTCTCCTAAAGAAATCATCAGCCACAGTGGGGTAAGGAAGCCATAGAACTGGGCAGAAAATACTTGTACTTCTAAACCATAGGGTTTGAGACTACTTTCCAACAGTCTGTCTGCCTGTGGTGCCGAGTTTGCTCTCCAAATGACGCAAAGACTTCTTATGAGCATCCAAGTATAAGTATTTCAAAATTTATAAAAATGTATAAAACAAAAATTATAAAGATAGTAGAAAATATAAAAAAAAAAATTCTCAACTCTGAAGAGTAAAATGCCTAATACGTAAGTCTAACAAGCTAAAAGGTTGGTAAATTGGCTGTAATTTGATCAATTACTTTGCATAACAAAAACAATCATGAAGAGTCCAAAGAAAAACTTCAAACTAAGTAAAGCTACTTGCTATTGTCATGCCAAATAGATACTTTTCTTAAAATATCTTGAAGGCGCTGAAAAGGCCAGGAAGCAGTGACATAACAGTAACAGTGAGCCTAGCAGCCAAAGCTGGCTTCACATGCTGTTCTTGACTTAAACAGTGAGGATCCATAGAGAGGCCTAGGTGTTTCTGTCCCGTCCTATGCTGAGAACTGAGGAACTGTTAAAAGCGCTGTACAGACATGTCAAAAGACACAGAAACCAGCTTCAAATCAAGCAATTTCAGTATCAAAGTCAATACAGTAGCCTACAATCCATTGAACAAAACAGGGATCCGTGGGTGCACAAAACAAGCAAATTGAAAGTCATGCTTTCATGAAATGGGATACTTACGTTGCTTAAAATATCCCACCTGCAAAAATGTTTTTTAATTAAAAAAAGAATATAACTACAGAGATGAGCAGATAACGCTTTAATCAGGTGACCTAATTAACACTGTCAGTTAATCAGACTAATTAAAGTCACATCTTAATGTGACGTTAGAAAGAATACAATGATATCCCAGAATTTTTAAATGGTATTTCTGCCAAAATGCATCACATTGATCTAATCATGAAGAAATTATTTTAATATTTAAAAGTACCCGGGTTAACAAAAGTCAAAGGGAAACAGAGGAAATGTCTTAAACTGGAAGAAACCATAAAATAACACTTGTGTTTTGAAATGGGTCCTTATTTTCTAAAAAGTATATCATGAAGGCAACTGGTAAACCTTGGCTGAGCTCTAAGGACTAGAGGGAAGTTAAAATATCACATTTAAGAACCTAATTTTGACATTTGTATTGTAGAAATACATTCTCAAACATATAAGATCAGCAAACTGATTTCAAATATTTCAGCAGAAATATCTATGCCCTATGTCTACAATTTTTTTGGTAAGTGAAATTGTTTCAGAGGGTTTTGCCACAGGGTAATGTATTAAGGGAGTCTAGTGAGTTAGAAATGTGATTTATGTGTATTTCTCCCTAATGAAAGTGAAGTAATAGAGTCTCTCTATTATATATTCTGCAACAATGCAAGGCCTTGCTAGGTAAAGGATACTCAAGGGAACAGAAGGCAGTTCAGCCCAGTTTATATTTTGACAACATAGAACTGTTAAAGATACCCAATGTGGCCAAACTGGCTACCACTGGACATCTCAGGAACTGTAAGTTATCACAAAATGGCTGACACTGGATGTCTAAGAAACCTCAAAATAAGCAGGAATGTAATCTGGTATATAAATATTACTAGTAAAACTTTGCCATTTTGTCATCTTCCATGTGATTCTGTATAAATATGGTCTTTGGGTCAGAAACTAGTACCTCTGCCATTACCTTGGGCTTTGCTAGCCTGGCACTGTGTTTGCCTGCATGCCTACATCTATGCAGCCTCCATTGGTTTAAACTGCGTGTGTATCTATGACAGTCTGTGGACAGCTATGCGTGGCTTCCTGCCACTCATGTGCTGATGTGTTCCTACTGGCCTCTACCTGTATGCTACTGACTAAAATATTCTGATACTTGCAAGTATTACTTCTCTTTTAATGGTATTTAGAGGGTGGGAATTTAACTTGATTTTAATGTTAGTATTTAGAGATAGGACCTTCAATACGTGATCAGATTAGATTATATCATTAGGGTGCAGCCTAAATTCAGGACTGAATTTCTGTGTTTTTTTCTAAAGAGATAGAGGCTACACAGAGACAAAGATATGTAAATTGTTGCCCTAACGTGGTGCAAGCAACAAGAGCCTTGTAAAACCCTGCACCAGACTACTTAGACTGTCAGACTCCAAACTGTGAGCTAAGTAAGTTCCTTTCTTTTTCATGACTCAACAATTTCATCATAGTAAGGACAAGCTGACTGATACAGCACCAAATCTCTACTCAGAAGTTCGACCACTGATTTCACTCTGCCTTCTGACATTTAGGTTTCTTATTATGAACCAGAACTGATTACTAAAAGTGGTGAAACTTACTGGGGAAGAGATGGCTTATACTTTCTTCCCCAACTTTGTCAATTTTATAACTTCTTCAGCAGCTCTGTGGTGACTCTAAACATTTAACTGCAGCCGGATTTTGCTTTAAAAAAGCAAAGAAATTTATGAATGTTCAATGAATATCTCACAAGTCCAATTTTTTCAAAACTACACTAAGTTTCTCAGAAGATGAGAAAGATGCCTTGTTCTCTTCCCGGAGAAAAGAAAGATGAGCTACCCGGAGAACAAGAGCTTAAAGAGACTTCTGCAGCTCATCAAGCTCAAAAACCTCCTGCTGGATTCTGACCCATGGCTTTTGTTCTGTTCTGGTTAGTGGGGAGAACAGATGTTGTCCTCTGATCCCCCTGAGCTCCTGGTTCTACAGTCGAGAGCCTGCCCCCTGCACAGGCTGCAGCCATGCTGGGCCAGGTTCCCATTATAGCTTCTGCAGCTCAAGTCAGTGTTAATGTTTGTGCTTCACAGGCTCCATGGAGCAGCAAGCTCTTCAGAACAACAATATTCACCTCCCTGCTGAAGTCTTGCTAATCCCCCTCAGCCGGTGTTGCTTGAGGAGCCAGCAGAACTGGAAAGGGTAAAAACGGCCTTTCATTATATGAAAGGCACATAGTAGAGATTTGGTGCTGTGAGCATATCTGTGGGACACTCTAGGCTCATATCTCACCCTTCCTGGAGTCTAACCACCTTTCAAACAAGATTACTTCTTTAAAAAGAAATTACCCTTCTATCTTCTTTTTCCAGATTTTAGTTTACCCTACAGAAAAAAGTCACATTAACTCTCATGCTTCTCCTTCCTCCTTGAAGAGAGACTAGTCCACCATCAGTGGATTGACTGCATGACCCCTGCATCTTTCTGCTCTCCTCTAATGAGAAGAGAAGGCCCAAAATGGAGAGCTCCACAGGAGACAGAAACCTAGCAGAATGATAATGCTAAAAACAGGGAAAGACGCATTTGAGAAACCTGAATTCACACATTTTATGCCTGAAATTAACACAGGAAATCAATGTGTCTCCATAAACCCACAGAGCATGAGCAGTCTTTACTCACTTGTTTACTATGTATATTCTCAGAAGCTCTTGAGTTATGAGCCATGCTTTTCATGTAGAAAATCCTTTTTCTCTCTCCTTATATCCACAGTGAGGGAGGTAGGACACAAATTGTCCTCTACCATAATCATCTCCTGTAGACTGCCTGCATGGGGAGTATATAGAATCTGTGTTTCTTAAGTCTTTCCACTTCCCTGTGGACCAGAAGAGCCCTCTCATTTTTCATATAGGAAAATGCATTTTTAGAGAAGCTGAGTAATTTCTCCAAAGCTACGGAGCCTGGGGGTGGTAGAATCATGGTTTGAAGGCAGAACTGTCTGATTGCAATGTATATTCACAATCTCGTTTTATTAAAATAAATATAATATTTGCATGCAAGACAGTATAGACATAGAATGTTATGGTTACTTCTTGCATGACAAACCACCTTCCACTTTGTGGTTGGAAGCAGCAGTAAATGTTCTTTCTAGTGGTTCTAAGGGTCAATGGGCAGGTCTCTTTCAGGAGATCTCATGCAGTTGTGGTCAAAGAGTGGCTTTGCTGAAATTACCCACAAAGTTACCCTTGGTGTCTTCGTTCCTCTTACTCCTGGTACTTCCAGGAGCTATCTGGCAAACATCATTGTGTCTCCACATCATTTCTCCACTATCTTATTGCCAACATAAAACAGGTGAATTTCTTACACAGCAGTTTGCTTCCCCCAGGGTATATGTTCCAGAAGACTCTATCTATGAAATGCTACTTGGGACCTAAACATTGAAGTGTCACAGTGTCACTTCTTTGAACCCCCATGATTACAACATGGGACCTCTAGAAAACATGGCACACACTGTTCCTGTCTAAAAGAAATTCAGAGACAAAAATGAAGCATAGAATGAAAGAAAGGCCACTCAGTGACCAGCACAGTGTGGGATTGATCCCATTACTGAAGCTATATTGTGCCTTGTGCGTGCCTACAGGAGCCTGGTATAGCTGTCCTCTAAGTGGCTCTCCCAGCAACCGACTGAGACAAATGCAGATACTTACAGACAACCATTGGATTGAGGTTGGAGACCAATATGGAAGAGTTAGAGGAAGGATTGAAGGAGCTAAAGGGGATTTCAGCTCCATAGGAGGAAGAACAGGGTCAACGAACCCTGAACCCTCAGATCTTCCAGAGACTGAGCCAACAACCATGGGCTAGTTCCTGGCCCTGGGTACATGTGTAGCTGAGGACTGCCTTGTGTGGCCTCAGTGGGAGAGGATGATCTTAATACTGTGGAAACTTGATGCTTCAAGGAAGAGGGATGCTGGTGGGGGTGAGGTGGGAGTGGTAGGGGTGAAATGGGGATGGGAGGGTGAATGGGGGAGCACCCTCTCAGAGGTGGGAGGAGGGGGTGAAGAACTCCTGGAGGGGGGACTGGGAAGGGAGGCAACTTTTGGAATGTAAATAAATGAAATAATGTAATAAAAAAAGAAAGAAAAGAAAACATGGCACAGTGTCTTTTCAAACTAGTTGCCAAATACATGTTATAGGGCATACTCAAAATAACTTAAACACCTGGGAAATGCTATCCTGAACTGTGTCTTTCTATTCTTTTGCTTGTTCAAAAACTATGTAGATTATAGTCTGATTAATTTTTTTCTCATTTTAAAGCTCTTATATTACTTGGATTTTTTCACTCTTAAAACAATTTGTGAGCTGGACATGGTGGTAAAACACCTTTAATCACAGCATTCAGGAGGCATAGAATTAGAGGTTTCTGTAAATTCAAGGCTAGTCTGGCCTATATAGTGAGTTATGGGCCAGCCAGGACTACAGAGTCAGACTCTGCCTCAAATAACAGCAGCAACAGCAGCAGCAGCAGCAGCAGCAGCAGCAGCAGCAGCAGCAGCAACAACAACAACAACAACAACACATATACACATATACAATTTATTTATTGTAAATAGATAAATAAATAATAAAGTTTTAAAACCTTCAATTTGTAAGATCCACCTTGGATGCATGTAGATAATTTATTTCTTTTCACTTATATAGAATTCCCTTGTGGGAAGATACCATCATTTAAAAAATATTTGGGGTATTTTTTTTCAATGCAACTGTATGAATCACTACTTTAAGTATTTCTGGTTTTTTTTTCTGAGATACATATATTATAGTTGTCTACAGACATATAGGCAGGAGGGGTAGGCTGCCTCTCCTAGCCATCCCCCTGTCTCCAGGCTCACACAACCCTAGTTCATCCTCTACACTCTTAGAAAAATGATCTTTCTAAGATTCACATGTTCCATTAGGACTTTACTGCAGGGCTTTCTTAGTTCTCAGTTGCTCTTTAATGTCCTGCTCATTAGAAGCACCTGAGGGAATTCTCAAAAATGTAGTGTCCTAGCCCACCATTGGGATTCTGATGCCATTGCTCAAAGGCAGATATGGGAGATTTAATAAGCTCCCCAAATAATTCTGTTACATAACAGAAACTGAGAATCACTACATACATGATAAAACCTCAAATCTATACTATACAGTATAAGACATTGCATAGTTTGCTTCCTGGCTATGACTCTGGCATGGTCAAGTGCTGTGGTTTGAATATTGTTTTGAGTATGTCTCCTAAAATGTCATGTGCTAGAAATGTTGGCTCCTCACATGATGGTATTGAGGTCTGGCCTAGTGGAAGATTATCTTGTAATTGGGATTCTACTCTCAGAAGGTGTCTTATATAGCATTGTATTGCTGTGAAAAGACATCATGACCGAGGCAACTTTTATAAAGAAAAACATTTCATTGGGGCTGGCTTACAGTTTCAGAGGTTCAATCTATTATCATCATGGTGAGAAGCATGGCGTTATGCAGACATACACAGTGCTGGAAAGAGCCAATAGTTCGACATCTTATTCCAAAGACAGCCAGAAAAAGACTGTTCTCAGCAGGCAGCCAAGAAAAGGGTCTTTTTTCCACAATGGGCAGAGTTTGAACATAGAAGCCCTCCAAGCCCCATCTACACAGTGACACATTCCTTCCAACAAGGCTACACCTCCTAATAATTCCACTTCCCATGGGCCAAGCATATTCAAACCACCACAGAAAGGGACCAGTGCAATTTACAATAGTTAGTTCCCCTGAAAGCAGAAAAGGATGAGCTAATTAGTCTCACTTCCTGTCTTACCATGTGACTTCTTCCCCTAAAATGTGATCCCTCAGTAATGCCATCTGCCATGTTATGACACAGCTAAGGGCCATCACCAGAATGATAATGCAAGCCCTTCTCTAAAATCCATAAGTAAGTAAGCTTCCTTTCCATGTACATCAATCCCATATCAAGCAATGTGACAGAAAACGATGAATACAGCCAGCAATCCCAAAGAGACTGTGGTTCCTAAGTCTCTCCTCCAGCTTCACCCCCAGCTCTGATTTGTACACTTCTCACTATTTCATCTCAAGCTCTTTATTGTCATTACTGTTCATTATACTCTCAATCCACCAAGGACAAAACAACTGACTAAAAAAACATTTCTACAATCATCAGACCTCTGTGGTGATTTGAATAAAAATGGCCCCCATACGCTCATAGGGTGAAGCCTTGTTGATGTGACTTTGTTGAAGGAGGTGTGTCACCAGAGGGTTGGGCTTTGAGGTATTAGATACTCAAGCCTACCCAGTGTGGCATTCTTCTCCTGCTGCCTGTGTATAAAGATATAAAACTCTCAGCTACCTCTCCAGCACTATGTCTGCCTGCATGCTACTATGCTTCCTGTCACAATGATTATGGACTAAACTTTTAAACTGTAGGCCCCAGTGAAATGTTTTCCTTTATAAGAACTGCCATGGTCAAAGTATTGCTTCACAACCATACCAAACTTAGCTAAGACAATCTCAAACATTTTATACAATATCCAGGTGATCAAGGAAAATTAGTCAAACCCATTAATCCCCCAACCCAAGGTCACAAAGTCAGTTAATGATGCCAGTACACTGAAGACCTAGAATACTTTCTAGTCCAGTGACTTTTTAACACCATGCAGTCAATCCTGATAACTAAAAAGTCACACAGTCACTGTGTTCCTAGCACCTGGAATAAAAGAAGAATGACCTTTATTTCTCCTTCTTAGGGGAAAAAATACACTTATTCCTGAAGGATTACACGGAAAAGAGTGTAGAAATATATGCAAATCCTCATACCTCAATTTATTTCCAAAAGGACTAAATTGTAGTTCTATACAGCATAGGAAGGGTTGGTTCTATTCAGTTTAGTAAATCTTTTAACTTTGAAAATCTACCATTGTTTTTTAAGAGCTGCCATAAAAGTCATGAGATTTACTTTTGGTTTTATCATTCAGCTTGTTCCTGTGTTCTATATTTACTGGTTTTCATTATCTAGGTCTTTGCTATATCATTTATATCTCTTACACTATTTTAATAGTTATGGATAATATTAGAATCTGTGTAAAACTTTCCATGTTTAACATGCTTTCAGGAATCTGTTTCTTTGAAGATCTCCCATACTGTAAGCATAAATCGAATTGTTTATGCTGCTGGATTTGACTGCTAACATTGGCATTCTCTCCAAATGCTTTCTAAATCAGGTGTCTAGCTAGCATACAATTCAGTGTTTTCATGCATCTAAATTTCTGCTCTGTAGAAAAATACCACATAGTATGCAACTTCAGAGAACACAAACAACAAAAAAGATTTATTTGAAAAATCAATTGAGGTTATTATTGGGTAAATGAGGTTAATTTTGCATTGAAATAGGCTAAGATATTCCCCTTAGTGGCAGATCCTACTTCACTGATATGAATCCTTGTCTTGACAGCAAGCCACAGCAGACCATTTTAGGCAAGAATAATTAATTAAAAGATACATTTCAAGAAGCAGATGACATTGACAGAGTAAGAAATAAGCAAAGCAGAAAGGCGAAGCAGAATTTGCTATCTGGAAAAAAAGAGAACGCAGCTCTTTCAAGTGGTTGTAGGTATTTTCTTCCAATGAGCAGAAATGCAGAAGGCAATTCAAGACTTTCGAGGTCTTTTTTTTTTTTTTTATCAGCTTTGATCTGAAAATTGAGACAAGTGTTTGGAGTACTGTCACCAATAAGCAGGGACACGAGGGCTGGAAGCACACTTGAACAGAATGTGGTTCCTCACACCCTGAGCGATTAAACACTGCATTTTTTTTTGAAGGCAAATTCCACAAGTCACACTGTTTCAGCAATCATTACAGAGAAAAGAACACCACATCCAGCACCTTCAGTAGAGCAAAAGCTGTCATGACCACAGACTACTATAGCATAAGCTGCATGTGCACTCTCGGCTTCATCTTCAGTTTTTCTTATTTGTTTCTAGACACTGTTTTCTCTGCTCCCGACAGTGTTTACAGTCTATGACTGTCACATAATGAAACAGAAGCAAAAAGCCTTTATTGTGGGGTTCGTGCATCAGAAAGGCAGCAGCAGAACTGGGTGTTGGTCTTGGCTTTTGTTATGCTTCAATTTCATTCTCTCTCCTGGGCAATTCTACTTCCATGTGCCAAGGATCCCAAGAATCTGGATGCCAAAAGATCATTGGTAATTGAAAGGTCAGATCAACGAAGCTCATTGCATGATTGATAAGCGATCCAAAGAGACCTAAATTATTTTAAATCCTCAACTTCTTAGAAAGACCTTAGAATAAAAAGACCTATAGTTTTTGTCAAGCTTACAAAATCCTAAATACACCTAGGAAGAGGAACTCAATTGGAGGACTCAACTGTCTGCAGCAAACAGGCCGGTGCACACATCTAAGGGGAAATTCCTGAATTAAGGATTGATGTGGTAAAGCCCAGCCCACTTCTCGCAGTACCATCCCTGAGCAGGTAGACCTGGGCTATATATGAGTGCTAGCTGGGAAAGCCAAGGAAGCTGAGTAATCTAGGGAAAGATGGAAAAGCCAAGGAAAGATGGGCAAGCCAGTAGAAGATGGATAATATAGGGGAAGATGGACACTTAGTCCGTATTCCTTCATGGCCTCTTGTCAGTTCTTGCCTTCAGGCTCTAGCCTGGAGCTCCTGCCCTGGGTTCCCTCAGTAATAGACTGTAAACTTGAAAGACTAAATTTCCTCCTCAAGTTCCTTTTGGTCAGTATTTCTTCACAGCTACATAGAGCAAACTAATCTATATCCCTTAAGCCAATTGTACTGGCTGCTTTGTGTGTCAACGTGACGCAAGCTGGAGTTATCACAGAGAAAGGATCCTCCCTCAAGGAAATGCCCCCATAAGATTCAGCTTTAAAGCATTTTCTTAATTAGTGATCAAGGGGGAAAGCCCATCATGGGTGGTGCCATCCCTGGGCTGGTCGTCTTGGGTTCTATAAGAAAGCAAGCTGAGCAAGCCAGAGGATGCAAGCCAGTAAGCAACATCCCTCCATGGCTTCTACATCACTTCCTGCTTCCTGACCTGCTTGAGTTCCAATCCTGACTTCCTTTGGTGATGAACAGCAGTGTGGAAGTGTAAGCTGTATAAACCCTTTCCTCCCCAACTTGCTTCTTCGTCATGTTTTGTGCAGGAATAGAAACCCTGACTAAGACACCAACTCTTGTTTGTAAGTCTAGGATGTCTGAGGCCAGATGCAAAGTAGATTGATTGGTAAGAGCAAAACTCTTCAGCTGGCCTGGGCTAGATGGTGGAAAATTGTCATCGTTAGGTGTTCTTTTCAGGTTTAGGAGAGTGAAGACTGAACAATTATCAGGAAAGAAAAGCAAACATTTCACCCAACAATTGTGCATTAATTTCTCCCTTTTCATTAGCAGAATAGCTGCAATCACTTATTTCCACCTATCCACATTTCTACAAAACGATCATGTGTGTGGAACACGTGTAATCAACAAACTCATTTTTTACTTTTTCCAGCACCCATTGAGTGGCAGATACTGAAGGCAGTGGAGGCACAGAGAACATAACATAATTACCCGGGGTCTCAAGCAGTCATAATCTAGAGGGGAAAGACCAATCTACAAACACTAATTACAATATAATGACAAAAATGGAGTGAAAACCATAATAGAGAGAACAGAGGGAGTTCTGAGAATACAGAGCAGGGCTGAACTCATGCTTCAGGGTTTCCAGTAAAAGGCAGCCTGGGATCGCACAACAAAGGTAATAATATGTTTATCAGCTGAACCCAAATTCTTCAAGAAAAGACACAAAGGAATCCATTCCAGAAAGAGGAAACTGCAAAGGCCTTGGCTGCTGTAAAAGGTGTGCAGGAAATAGCTAGTTTTGTATGTAACAGTTATCATCAAACAAGAGGAACGAGGATCGAAGAATAATTCCCCCCTCAGACACTTGTGCACAGAAGAAAGGAGAATATTAGGGTTGCTTTGAAAGGTGAAGCCATAGAGATGGCTCCAAGACAGGCATTCAAAGCTTGGTGGGGAGGGAGGAGGAAGAGCTAAAGGAGCACCAGGTACAGGCAATGCCCTTCTTTTATGTGCTGTTTCTATGTCTATTTCTTTATCTGGTGGTGTTGCTTTTATTTTTTACACATTTCTCTGGGCCATTTGGTTTTCTGAGACAGAAATGATACAGTAAGTGACCATTGTAAGGAATGTATTATAAGTAGCTTTGCTACTCTAGGAATAACATTGTTTAAACTCCAGGGTAGAGACACATGTCAGAGGTCCCCTTAGAAGAACACAAGAAGAGGAAGACAAACACCATCTCTGTCTGATTTAGAATTATCAGAAGTTAATTTCTTTAGAAATCTTAGCGCTGGCTAGCAGTAGAACTGGAGACAGAGCAGGGGTTGTTGCCTGGACATCCTGGCAGCTCTGTTACTGGAAAAACAGAAATCTAACTAAGTTGGCATCTCTCAAAGATTCAGGATAGAAAGGAGGAAGGCTTTCTTGAGAAGCCTCTTCAAATCCACATCCTAGGTCAAGTTTCTTTGTTATAGTCTTCACAAAGATCCCTCCTCTTACATCTAATGAAAGCCCAGTGCAGATGATTACTTTTTTATATATATAAAAGACTATTTCCTTGACATCTTTCGGTTGCTTTTTAGACTCTACGCCTCATAAAAGAAAATGTTCACCTTTTTTCTCTTTCTTTTTTCACGACATATGTGACGAATGTGTGTAACTTGTTTCTCATTTTGGGAGAGATTGGTCCATCATTTTCTGTGATCCTAACTGCAAAGTAACTTGTAGATATTTAAACCGTGAGATCCTTGGCTCCCAAGTATGTTGTAGATCATTGATGTACTCTTAGGAGACAAAATAGAGGGCAATTTTCGGTGGGCAAAAGTCCCAGTCGAGTTGCTAAGTTCCTGCACAATAAGGCAGGTGATTATAGCCAACCTTTTTTTTTCTTACTTTGCACCACACTGACTTCTTTCTCCCTTTTGAGTGTGTTCTTTCATACTTTGTTTGTGTCTCAACTAACAGCACTAGATCTTATAAATGACACTTTATTGAGGTTCAATATTTGTGTATCTTATCCCCAAATGAAGGTGTTGGAGACTTCATCCCCAGGGTGACTGTATAAAAAGAAATCATTTTAGTTAAATGAAGTTATGGGACTCTGGGAAGACTGGTGTGCTTCAAAGAAATGTCAGAGAGCTTCCCTCACTCATGCAGGGACACAATTCTGGGGTACAAGCCTAGGAGAAACTGACTTTGCTCGCACCTTGATATTGATTCTACGGTGGGAAATAAATTCCTGAAATTTAAACTCCTATTCAGTCAGTGTTGTATTGTAGTGACAGAAATATCAGACTAGATAGATACACTGGCATACCCATTTGTTAGCATATTGTCCAGGATTCCTTCTTTGAACCAGAAACAGAATTGAGGGGTGGTAGCTAAGGGTATATATAAAGGCTAAAATATCCACTTGCAATTCCAGAAAAATGATTGTCAATGTCTGTGCTAGATATTCTTTACAATTCAGAAAATTTGATAGGCATAAGATCAAATTATATGTTGCAACAGTGATACAGTCAGCCAAATTCAGAATCAAGTGCATTCTGCTTCAGTTTCATCATCAATAAATAAAGGGCATTACAAAGAATTTGATAGAAGGAGGGAGTGTCATGGTACCTAAGAAATTTAGCAACACAGATCCTTATAAATAATTGCATAATACTTGACAACTATAAATAGGATGGAAATGGTCAGACCTAAATAAATTCAGAAGTAATATTTTTTGAATGTGTGAAGAAAGAGAAGGAAGAGGAGGAGGAAGAGAAGGAGGAGGAGGAGGGGGAGGGGGGAGAGGAAAGAGGAAGGGGAAGGAAAGGGGGAGAGGGAGGAGGAGGAGGAAAAAGAGGAGGAGGAGGAGGAAGAAGAAAAAGAAGGAGGAGGAGAAGGAGGAGGAGGAGGAGAAGGCAGAACCACATTGACTGTCTACATGTGTGACCTCTCATGAAGATACTGAGTGCCCTTAATACAGCTTATTATTATTGTGTACTTGTTTCTCATTTCTGCATGCTAAGTCTGCATGATTCTATTATGATGACTTATAATTATTTTTATAATAATTATAATTTATTTATTATATTTATTTATATATAAATATATATAAATATATATTTATATATATATTTATATATATAATATATATATATTTATATATATTATATATATAAATATTATATATATATTTATATATTTAATATATATAATATTTATATATAATATATAATTAATAATATAAATATATATAAATATATTATATATGATAAATTATATATATAATTATATATATAAATATATATAAATAAATATAATAAATAATAAATAATAATAAATAAATAAAATAATAAATAAATAAATAATAATAAATAATAAAACATATATTTATATATTATATTATATTATTTATTATTATTTATTATAATTTATTATAATTTATAATAATTATAATTAAAATATAATTATTATAAATATTACTTCTGAATTTATTTAGGTCCGACCATTTCTATCCTATTTATAGTTGTCAAGTATTATGCAATTATTTATAAGGATCTGTGTTGCTAAATATGATGCTAAATAAGTCTGTATGATGCTAGTGGTGCATCATTCTAGTAATAGTGCTAGTCTAGTTGTTATCACCAAACCTACTAGGAGTTCATACTCTTGGACTTCTTTATGTTTGTAATGCCAGTATCTTTCCCCAGTGAGTACTATTAAGGGATTTTCTAAGATTGATCCCATGCTAAGATTGCCTACTCACACATTCCTCACCTCGTCAGTTCCATATGCACTGTTTCTGGTATTTACTATGTTCTTTTTCCTTTTAAAAAAGTGCTTCATTTAATATCATCTGCAAAATTTAAAGTCTTTATTTGTTTGTTTATGAGCAACAAGGACATTAAAGGAAACCTAAATATTAACCAGAAGTCACATAGCTGATGTTTTTTATTCTCTGATCTGAGAGAAGTTGTCTCATCGTTACATACTTTCATTTTCTCTAACATTCCACCCTTCTCACTTAATTTATTTATTACCTTGCATACAGATCCTTCACTTATGAGTGCCAGAGTTACAGAATGCTCATATCAATACATCATCTACTTATGAAGTATTTTCTTTGTGATCATGAAGTTTGTACTGCTTGAAGGAGTTAATGGATACTTCCAGGAATTTGGCAGAGCCAAGGTGGGGGTAAGGGGTGAGGTTGGTAGGTCTGCTAAGTCATTTAGCCACATAGTGAAATAGTGTTTGTAAAATGCGAAAGGTAAAACTATAATAAAATACATAGCATTCTTTGTGACACAGCAGAGAAGAGGGGACTTCAACTGAGGAACTACTGCCATTTAGATCAGACTATATGAGGCATTTTCTTGATTGTTATTGAATGTAGGAGGGCCCCGCCCACTGTGGATGATAGTATCCTAAGCAGTTGGACCTGGGCTATATAAAAATGGTTGCTGAGCAAACCATGAGGAGCAAGCCAGTAAGCAACACTCCTCTGGGTTTCTGCTTTAAGCTCCTGCCTTGAATTCCTGCCTTGACTTCTCTATCTGATTGTCTATAGCCTGTAATATGAACTGTCTTTTCCTCCCTGTTAAGTCTCAGACTCTGAAACAAATCACTAAGGTGTCTATTTAACATATGCAGGTGAGCCTGGCCACCAGGTTCTTCCAGCATCTCTCAGACCCTACCTGCTACAGAGTATTTCTGGCATACCACACCCTCTACCCGCTCCCCCCCCCCCCCCCCCCCGTCCCTCAACCCTGCTGCCCAACTCCCCCTTCTTCCAGAGGCTCTTCCCTATATACTCTAGCCATTTTGGTTACAAACCTTTCTCTTATCTTTTTGGACTGTTAGCTGCTGCACGTGGTTCCTCTCCCCTCTCTCTCCCCTCCGTTCCCCATGTCTCCGCACATGGCTTAGGGTTATGTCTACTCTGGACTCAACCAAATGTCTCTGGCTCTGGCTGTGCTCTTCCATTTATCTACAATAAACTTTCTTCTCCACCATACCTAGGAGCAGTCATGTCCTTTATTATTTTTTTTAATTCTCTCCCCAAATTGTGTTCAGTCAGTATTATATCACACCAAAAGAGAAACTAAATAATGTATGCTCTAAATTCAGTATCTATAAGTTAAACTGAAATATTTCTTGTGTCAGCTGAACAGCAGATTGCTGAGAAGTTTATTGAAAATTGGAAGACAAAGAACTGAGAACTTAATAGGAAAAAAAGGAGAAATGATACAATAAACACTTATCCCCAAACAATATAAAAATGGTCCATGGTATTAAAAATGCATCCAAAGTCACTGTTAATTAAAATCTAATTATAAAAACAGAAAAAAAAAGAAGGATGTTCTCATCTGTGTGATTGGTGATAGTACATTCCATTGGCCAGGCTGAATGGAAGTAAACTGTGTGTGTGTGTGTGTGTGTGTGTGTGTGTGTGTGTGTGTGTGTATACATATTATGTATGATGTATGTATGAGAGCAAGTACATTCATGATATAATGAACATATGGAAGTCAGGGGACAACTTTCATTAAGAAGTTGGTCCTCAAATTTATGCCTCGTTTTCGAAGGGGACTCTTTCATGCTATTTTTGTTATTACAGGTACAAGGTTAGCTAGCTCAAATGCATTGGGGTAATTCTCCCAAATTGGCACATTTTATACATTGCTGATGAAAATGAAAACTGGTACAACAATCTCAGTAAGAATTTAGCAATATATAACAAAATTATATGTGATATAATTATATATGATATATATATACATATATATATACAATATATATATATATATATATATATATATATATATATATATATATATATATAGGCAGATAAGCCTACTTTTTATACTTTATACTGACGGTCATCTCCAACAACATGGAAATGTACATGCACATCCATGTTGCCTCTGCATTGTTTGTAACTTCAAAGTATTTCAAACAACTTAAACACTCATGTACTAAAAGGCTTGTTGAGAAAATATGTATTTCCCTAATGTGTTTATATGAACATGATCTTCAGTTATTATTATGGGAAGATTCTAGAGTATGGTTTAAGTGAAAAACGTTGAATGCAAAAGCATCTAAAAATATATAATGCATCTTCTCATTTGTGAAAATCGAGAGAATAGACCATGTTAAGATTTCCTACCTGAAGTTTATGAATACGGACTGAACTGTCTGAGTGAGGGAAAACAGGAGAATGGAGAGCAGGAACAGGGAAGAGGTGGGAGGAGAACAAGACTTCTCTGGGTTACAGTTTTAAAAGATGGAGAGAGAGAGAGAGAGAGAGAGAGAGAGAGAGAGAGAGAGAGAGAACACTCAGTTAGTAAAATCCGTGCTACACAGGACTTGTATTTGATCCTTCACATTTCATGTAAAAAAAAAACAAACAAACAACAACAACAAAACAAAAGCCAGGGGCAATGGCATGTGCATGTAATCCCAGCACTGCTTGGGAGCTTGCTAGTCAGCTAATCCAGCTGAGTGAATGACCCCGAGATTCAGAAAGAAACCCTCTCTCAAAAACTAAGGTGGAGAGAGCTGGAGAAGATATCTGATGGTGACTTCTGGATTCCACATGTACACACTCATACATACATGCACGCACAGATGCATGCACAGATGCACACATAGGCATACATATAAGCACATGTGTATGCATAAATATGTTACAACATATTATCATGATAATGATAGTCATACTCAATGTATAAGTAAAGCATAGCAAAGTAGATATATATGTTATAACAGATATTGAAAGCAGTGTTTTGAATCCATATTGTATGCCTAAAAAAATAAAACCATCCTATAAATATTGTTAGGTAGTGACCCCCTCAAATTGAGGTATGAGTAGCAGTTCAATGACTACCTTTTATGTATTTTAAGACTACTAAAATAAATAAATAAATATACTGTGAATAACGATAGCTTGAAAAAAGAGATGGAAAAAGAGATGGGGTAGGCTATGAACCCTGGGGTAGTAGTTCGGAGTCTGAAGTATCAGTTTGGAGTTCAGCTTTTTACTATATTAGCAGAAACATCAGATAAAGATAGGTAAATACATATGGAATGCATGGATGTGCACATATGCGTATATTTCTTATCTTCTTTCTTTTTGAGAGTCTACTGTAACACCTTGGCAGCACACTCATCCATCATTTAAAAAAAAACCCTGACCTAATCAGCTGAGCCAGGGCTCCTTGCCTGATTCAAGAGCTGAGGCAAGAGCATCTCAAGAGGGAGCCTAAACTGTTTTACTGTGCCAAGAAGAAAGGAGGTGGTCAAGACTTGACAGGTGTGCAAAAGGCCAAGTGTCTACTCGAGAGCCCCGTTCCTGGCACTGGAACAAGCAGAGTTAAAATAAACCTCACATTTACCTACTTATAAACATTGCATGTAAGCCTTTCTTTTCCACAATTGCCTCCCCTAATAAAAATGGACCATTGTTATCTGCCCTTCTACAAGAATCTGCAATTCTACAAGGATTCATAGAGGGAAATGGTCTGAATAAAGCAGTCTAAGCACATATAATCAGACTATATTATTCAGATTCACTTATAAATGTTAATTTGTCTCCCTGACTCGTTCTCCTTTTTTTGACACAATTATTAGCCAGAATGCCTAAATATTACAATTTTCAACTTCAACTTTTGGGTTTTAGTCTCCAAAGCATCTTGTCAGTCCTCCTTGGCAGCCTCCTTCTGAACAGAGCCTAAAGTATCTAGAGTGCTCATGAAGAACTCAGCACCATTTCCCTGTGTTCTGCCCTGCCTTTCCTCCTCTATGTACACTGTGGTCCAAACTGGCATGATGCTGTTTTCTGCTAGATGCCCTTGGCATACTAATGGCCAGTAGGGAGCGCTGCTGGCTTGAAAAAAAAAAACCGACTTTCCTCCCTCTGTCACAACCCTCTAGGGACAACAGCTGACATCCCAGGAGGATGTTTTTCTCCTATGGTAAATTCCAGTTTGGCCACAGACACACATTTAACACATCTCCATTTTGCTGTGTGAATATCAGATAGGCCTAATTTTAGTATCATTCAAAAGCGATGATGATTCTATTTTCTGTGGGCATTGTCTTTTAGATAGTTTGATCCTTGAAAGCAGAGAATGTTTCCACCTTTTTTTTTTTTTTTTTTTTGGATTAATGCTTCATTCAGCATTCAATTTAATAATCTTCACAGCAGACTTGATGTTATCAACCCAGGGTTTGGGTATAAGCTAATCTTAGGGAACAGATATAAATCAAATCTTCCTTCTCTTAGAGAAAGTAATGCTTGCCTTTTGCATGTGACTTGAAGATGTGCAGCACAAGCACTTTTTAAAAAGGTAGGATATTGTCTGATCTGCATATAAATACACTAAACTTGACATAATTAATGATAATTAAGCAATATGCTGTTTTCTCATTAAATATTTGTCAGACATTCATGAATGTCCCTCACTATACAGACCTCTGTCCTCAGTGAGTTCCAGAGTATACAGATGTGCAAATGCATGTAGTGAGATGCCATGATCTATGCGCCAGGATAATCACAGTGCACTATGGTGCACGGAAGGCATACTAGGGCACCAAGGTCAAGTGGTGCTACTGAAATGACTAAGGAAGTCTTTACAGAGATGATAAGTTAGGGCCAAATTGGAAATTCCATTTGGAAAGAGCACAGAGAAAAGTTTCAAAGATTAGCTTGACCATAATCAAGGAGACCACCTAGCAGACAGTTGCAAAAGTTTAGGCTGGTGGTAACAATGGTTGAGTGGAGAGACTATCAAGCACCCCACATTCTGCAAACCTCATTATAGAAACTGGGTAAATAAATATTCACTCAATATACAAAATGAGAAACAAAATGGGACATCAGATATATATATAAAAAAATAGGCTTGTAAATCCATCACTAATGAGGCTGAATCATGGAGCACATGTTGGAGGCAGGCTTGGGTATAATGAACACTGTCTCAAAATAACACTAGCAAAATTAAATAAATAGTTATTGTGAGACTAATCATTCACTTGTTTAACAAATTTATATTGTACATCTACAGTTCTAAGGTCCAAGGAGTTTGTTATTAAAATAGTCTGTGTTCTCAATCACTGTGTATTTCAGACACTGCAGAGGTGGCTGAGTGGTTGTGAGCACTTTGCTGCTTTTGCAGAGGACCTGCATTAAGTTCCCAGCACCCACAGAAGAGGCTCACAATCATCTGTAGCTCCAGTTCCAGAGACTTCTAGCCTTTTTAGGAACCAAGTACATGCACAGTACACGTCCATACATACATACATACATACATACATACAGGAAAACACTCATACACATAAAATAAAAGGTAAAACTCATTTTTAAACTGAAGAAAGGTACATTCAAATACTATTTTGATTAATCATCTTTGTCAACTTAATTTCATCTTTGTCAACTGAATTGGCTTGAAAAATCACCTAGGAGGCTGTTGAAGTGCATCTATGGATTAGTCTAGAAAGGTGTTTCCATGGATAATTTGGTCATGAAGGTTCTGACTGAATGAATGGCTTTATGAACCTCTTGAGGGGTTCATAGTCTGATGGCATTATGAGGTGATGAAAAATAAAGTGTTGCCTTCATAAGAGTAAGTAGCTATTGTGAGGGTGTCTTTCGGGTTTTATCTTCTTCAAGTCCCCTCACCCCCATATTCCTCTTCCTCTGCTTCCTGCCCAACATGATGTGCAATGTCCTGCCCCATCGTGTTCTCTTGGGCATGATGGACTGGTTACTGAACCATGACATAAAATACGTCCTTCCTCTTTGTTTCTCTTATCCACTTTGTTACAGAAACAAAGTTGTTAATACAAATGGGAAAAACAGACAAACATATGTCATGTGTGCTATAAATGCTAGAAACCAAAATGGAAGCAAATAAAACTATAAAATAGGAGTGGGAAGGATGGCAGTTAGGAAAGCTCTCCTAGATAGAGTTCTGTCAGCAGGAAGTGAGCGAAGAAAGGCGAGTGAGCTATGAGCATGTCTGGAGGAAGAGCTCCAGTGGAGACTCAGAACTCCAGTGGAGACGCAGAGAAAAGAGAAGAGAAAGGGAGATGAGGGCAGAAAGGACAAATGTGATGGACTGATCTTGGACAGATTGTGACAAGATATCTTTCCAGACACACGGCTTGGCTGCAGGTTTTGTGAGCCCATAGTAAATGACAGCTTCATAGCAGTGGTAGCCATAGAGAAAATGACTCAAGAATAAGTCCAAGCTTCCTTGATGGAGTCCTAGGACCATCCAGCAGTCAAACAGCACAATTAAAAAGTGCTGGGCAGATGTAAATAATTTATACTAGGGTATGTTGAGTTTGAGAAATACAGCAAGTGGCTAAGAGACAGGCAGTAGGTCTGATGTACAGGACTACGTTGCTCCGGAGAGAATTCAGAACAAGAAATAGTAACAAGGCACTAATTATGGGAGGTGATAGAATTACCAATGAGGGGGGCGGTGCGAGGAGAAGTGAAGAGGATTAGTGTTCCTTCCTTAAAACTACCCTTTCCTGGAAAGGCAGAAAGAAGTAGAGAAGAGAGCCAACAGGGCAGAAAAGGGGTGTTTGGAGGTACAAATAGAAATGACAGAAACACAGCATCACAGAAAACAACAGAGAAGAGATCTCTTGGGAAGATAAAGCAAGATTGTTCACCAAGAAAACACCATTTAGACATGAATTACCTTTCTCAGAAAAAATTTTTTTCAAAAGGAAGAAATGAAGCAATTGATAACCAGAGGAAAATGAAGGCAGCTGAAAAAAGGCTATTATCTCTTTTGTGTTTTTGCTTTAAAGGTGATTGAGCCTAGCACGGTTGCAGGCTTTGAGAATGAATGGGGATTCCAAAAAGAGAGTAAAATGTGAGGAAAGAAGGAATAGCTAATTGAGCAAACTCACAAAAGACAAAAGAGCGAGGGCGTTCACTTGAGAGTCTGGTGTACAAATGAGAATAGCACTATATAAATGTGGGCTCCTATCTTATTTCCAATTCTGACATTTTTATATATTTTTGCATACATTTTTATTATTAATGTTATTTAATGAGGTGGAGGAGGTGTCTCCGTGGATAAAGTACTTTCTGTGTAAGCAGGAGGATCTGAGCTTAGATCCTCAGCATCCATGGAACAGCCAGGTGGGGTGCTGTCCATTCCGGGAGGCAGAGTAGAAGGATGCTAGGCACTTGCTCATTCGACAGTCTAGCCTAAATAGTGAACTCCAGGTCAGTGAGAGACCCTATCTCAACAAACAAACAAACAAACAAACAAAACGGCGGTGAAGAAGACATTCCATCCTCTCCCCACCATATAGGCACAAAAAGATGAGTAAATCCACGCATACAAATGTACACCTTCCTACACACACACACACACATACAAATAAAATTTTAGAGTTATTATTTATTTTTATTTTTCACCAGCTGAAATTTTGCACTACAGTTCTTGTTCACACATATGTGCATTTACACACTTACTAATAAATGAAGATGTCATTACGATTCACTCTAGTCATCAATAAGGAAAGGTTAACTTTGTGACAAGGGCTGAAGTATCTAAGAAATAAGGTAGACATGAATACTTCTTCGAAGCTCATTGTGGACTGTAGAAAAGTTGAATGCTTCATGAGAAATCTAGTAAAGAAAACTAAATGGAAGGACACCAGACAAGGGACTTAGCTCCCACAGATGGGCCTGGGTTCTATTAGGTATTCGCTAAATCAATCTACAATAAATCTTTTATTTTTTGGTAAAGCTTTCTGTCTACTGGGGACAAGTACACCACTACTCAACAAAAGCACAGATCACACTATCATCAAATTATGAACCCATGCAGCACATTTCTTTAATTTAGTGCATTTCTTTCTCATAGCAGAATTTATGCCCTTCCCCTTGTGATAGCTTTTCCCCATCTCTGATATATTCATACAGTAGATTTATGAGTATCATATCTTTACTACTTTTCCAACAACATAAAGTGCTACCCACGTAGTTGATTGGCATAGCTTTTATTTCTTGTTGAAACCTAATTTAAATTCTTCATTGCTGCTGATTTACAATTTTCACTGGTGATAAAAAGAATGGAGGGGGGTTTACTTCTGAGTGTCAAAGCTCACAACATTATAAACATAGCTAGTTGCTGGCAAAATGTCCCACTGGCCAGTCATGTAAACCTAAGTAATTATTTTGTCATGTATTGGCAAAAGAGCTGACATCTACTCGTTTCCAGGGTGTGATAGAAAACATTTAGCACCTACCTTTATGTGTTTGCCAATTTCTATAATGTAAATGATCATGGTTGATTTCAAGCTATTGACCTAACATTACTGAATGTTAGGTAGTTCATAAATGTATTCTACTTCTACCATACAGGGAAAAAGAAAGGAATGCAAATAGTGAATCCAAATCGCTGTGCAATGTATTTAAAGTAACTAGCATGTGAAAAGCTCTTGGTATGGTGGTTTCGCTTACCTGGCTTGAGACAAAAGACTTAATAGTTACTATAACAAAAATATGTTGCGACTTGCTCTGCTCTGCCTGGACTGCGGCTCCAGTCTTCCGTCTTCGGGTCAGGGTCTAGAGGGAGAGAGAGTGGAGATAAGGGGAAGAGATGCTAGGAATGGAAACAAGACAGAGGTTCTGATCCAATCTCATTTATTGAAGGGAAATCTGGGGTATTTATATACTTTTGCCACGCCCCTTGTAGGGGCGTGGATATGATGTAAGCCTTGCAGTCCTGGATACCACGTGCGCCTTACAGGCATGGATAGCTGCTTTCTAGCCGCTTTCTGTTAAAAGTTGGCTCCCAACAGGTTACCTTAAAAAAAAATAAGGCAGAGATATACTTCAGTTGGTAGAGTACACCAACTGAATGCACAAGGCCCTGGGATATATTTCCTGGTGCTGCATATACCAGGCATGGTGCCACACACCTAGAATCCCAGCATTTGAGAGGTGGAGACAGACAGATCTAAAGTCCAAAGTCATCTTCAGCTACATAGCAAGTTTGAGACCAGGTTAAGATATGTGAGATCCTCTGTCAAGTCAACAGCAATTTTAAAATTTAACTCTAGATTCTAGTTTTATATACTTTAGATTTTAATAATAGATTACAAAATTCCTGAAAACAGAGCAATTAGTTTTAACCAGCATGCGTAGACTAGTTCTAGCACACCTCTGTTACTTTCTAGCCTCGATGGGAGGGTTACTTATAAACAGACGAATAAGCATAAAATTTCATTCATAGACAGAGCAGCATTTCTGAGAGGCTGATGGCTGCCTATTAAGATAAACTAGGAGATTTCTGAACAAGCAGATCTTCAGTTCAGTGCTACAAGATTAAAATATATCATCATGGTTTTTTTTGAAATGTTTACATTGCTTTGATTCTTCTGGCTTGGTACTATGCAAGTACTGAGCTTAAATGTACAAATTCTATTAGGATATTATCCATTCAGGAGAGAAGCCAATAGTCCAAGTGCTATCGTGTGGCTTGGAAGCTCAGCTCACCTTTTTTTTTTTATTTGAGTCTGCCTTGTTCTACCACTCTGTTGGTAGATGTAAGAGAATGGACTCTTCCTCTATTGCAATTGAGTGTGCGTCATAAGATGGTTAGTGTTGGGGCTGGAGCTATAGCTCAGTGGTTAAGAGCAGTTGTTTCCCAGCAACTCTGTCTGCTAGTTCATAGCCACCTATCACCCTAGCTACAGGGAAACAAAGGGAGCCAATGATTTCTTTTTAATTTTTAAAAATTTTATGTCTAAATTACAATATAATGACATCATTTTTCCCTTTCCTCGCTCCAACCCCTCCTATGTCCTCCCTCCGCCACTCCTTTTCTTTTATTGTGCCCTCTTCTGGCCTTCAGGGGTACCTGCGTACATATACATATTCATACACATTTTTAAAACTATACCTCTTTAAAAAGATGATTAGACTTTTCGAACACAGCTCAGAGAGAATTATTCTTGGTAAGAATAATACCTCTTGGATTGAAACTTCTCTTAGCAAAATAAGACTTAGAATTGCTTATGTTAGAAGAAAAATTCCATTTCCTCCAGTCTGATACTGAAGTCACTGCAACTTAGGAAAGTGTCTTTTTATTTTCTCTACTATCAGTTGCTTCCAAATAGGCCATATTTTGGACTTGCTCTCTAGGACTTGAATCAGTCATCCAGATTTGAAAGTCCTGAGCTTAAATGTACAAATTCTATTAGGATATTATCCATTCAGGAGAGAAGCCAATAGTCCAAGTGCTATCGTGTGGCTTGGAAGCTCAGCTCACCTGAAGATGGAGAACAGACTGGAAGACACTCTGTTCTCAGCTATCATCATTTCTATTTCTAGTGACTGACAAGAGTTGAATGCCACAACGGAACTTTTCCTAGAATACAGTAGCTATACATTGTTGTTGTTTCCTATTTATAAACTACCTAGCAGATTTCCACTCTGAGCAAATTGCATTTTAAAAATATTTCTTTCCTTTAGTTATAAAATCTGCCAACCAAACAAACCATTTTAGTGTAGGGCTTTCCAGTGGTCTTCCCAACAAGAGTTAGTTCCTGGAAAATTCTGCTACATGATTAGTCTTTAATAAGATTTTATCAGATACAATCAGGTTTGAAAAATGTAAGAGAGGAATAAGGCAAAAGGAAGGGAAGGAAGGAGGAAGGAGGAAGAAAGGAAGGAAGAAGGAAGAAAGGAAAAAATAAAGGAAGGAAGAAAGAAAAGGAAGGAAGGATGAATGGAAGGAAGGAAGGAAGGAAGGAAGGAAGGAAGGAAGGAAGGAAGGAAGGGAGGGAGGGAGGGAGGAAAGAAGGAAGGAAGGAGAACCTGTTCCTTCTCTACATGACCATGACCAAAGCCAGGATGAGTCTTTGAGAACAGTCCCTGCTGTTTTTACTATCATATGGGCCAGTTGGTTTAAAGCTAAAAGAAATGGGGGCGCTTCATATTAAATTGAATATTATTGTTTTGATACCATTCTTACTCAAGAACTATTGATTTTCTTTTTTAAATCAAGCTGTTTAAAAATGTGCTAAGGATGAAACTGTATTCAATGACAAATGGGCAACATAAACTGCCTCTTATCAAAGCCTTTCACATGGCACTGGATGGTTTGTTCTGACAGACAGAATCTGAGTTTCACACCCTTGTCTAGCTTCATTATTATGGATATGAACTTGGTTCCCTAGACTCTGGCTAGTTCCACAAAAGGATTTTTGTTTTTAAAATGCGGTTTGATAAATTTTCTATTCAGTGAGAGCTGGGGACTGTTTTATTCAGCTCTATTGCAGTTTAAAGACATCTGAGTTTCTGCAGAAAATTATCTTTATAGGGGAAATATTTAGGCTACAGTCTTTAAATATTACGCCCTTATCCCTTGTCTCTTGTACCCTATCCAAACAAAGAATAAGTGCCTTAAAAAATGTTCACACTTAAGAATCCAGGACATTCTAAGATGAAAAATGGGTACTCGAGAAGAACTGCCAAACATCTGGGAAAGCGTTCTGGGAGGGCATCCATCTCACATCATCGCCATATCGCCTCAGACACAACAGCTCTTAGGGAAAAAACAGCCGTACAGTCATCCATTTTAGGTATTTCTTGGGTTTTTTGATTATTCTTTTTGAGTTTATTACAACCAAGAAGTTGACAAAAATCTAACAAGCAAGCCAGAAAAGAGAAAAAAGATGCCTGTCACGGTGGTCAATAACACCAACTCTGAATTGGCTAGCAAAGGTATTAACTATGGGCTGGGTATTCTAGTAACAAGAAGTTATTTATGTCTGACAAAAACACCATGAAAGAAGACCTTGTTGCCTCTACTTTGTGGTTCAGAACATGAGTCATGGAAGGGCCAGGTGGTTTACTCAAGGTCACAAGATTAAAAAAAAAATGGTAGAAAAATAACCCGAACTTAAGCAGCCTAGTCCTGGGTTTTCACCCTCCCTCTCCTGCCCTTCTTTCCTTCCTCTGGACCTTTCTGCCTTCCTCAGTAGTTGTATTTCATAAGTTCTTTCAGATTTTCAGGAACTAAAGTGGTCTTAGGGTATCCGAGTAATTGGAATTATTTATAAGGCAGCTTTTAAAAGTAAAAAGAATAAAGTAAGTAAAGAGAAACAGGAAAACTTGAAGCACGTAAAACACCAAGTAGAATCCTTCCTTCCCCACCCAGTGTCCTAATCAGTGCTCAGCACTGCAGAGTCATCTTACTATGCACCTTCTCCAGCAGCAGGGCACCAGCATCTCTTCCTGGCTCCCATTTGACTTGCTTCCTATTGCTCATTTTCCTCACTTTCGTCTTTGCCTCTAAGTTTTTGCCTTACTCTTTATGACAGCTAATCTTAGTCATCAACTCTACTACACATTGAATCAGCTAAAACCCAAGCAGCTGGGCATACATGGGGAGGAGTATTCATGACTGGACCATTTGAACTAGGAAGACTGTCAATATGGTTCATTTGTCATGGAAAGATCTGCCTTAAATCTGGGCCACACCTTCTGGTGGCAGCCTACATAAAAGAAAATAGAAAAAGAAAGTTTTGGGTTTTTGCCTACTTGTCCTCACTCTTACTGGCAGGTTCATCTATCCTGCTGGTCAGGCGTTCCTTTGCTGGTATTAGAATTACTTCTTCAGGATTTCAATGTACATTAAAGACCAGCTGAGACATCTAGACTGCACAACTACCAATTCTTGGCTTCTCCACTGGGACACAGCCATTATTAGACTACTTGGACCTATAAACTACTCTAATAAATTCTTTTTTAATATTCATTCATTCATTCATTCATTAGAGAACCTTGTTCCTCTAGAGAACCCTGACTAATAAACTCTTTTTATTGTGACCTTGGTTTCTCTGCTTAAACCACAACTTTCACTAACTAGTGTGAGAACGTTCAACTCATGCAGTCATCTGTATTAGATGCCTCTCTATACTATTCCTTGACACCAATTCTTCTCTATATTGAACACCTTTTAAGAAGGTGTCACCTGTTAAAATTCCTTTATTGTGCTATTCCTCAACCCAACATGAAAATGAACACCATTGTCCTTTTACACGTGCCCCTTCCACCTGACACAAGATCAACCAATCAGAATTTCTTCTTTTGGCAATATTTTTGTTTTACTTTATCCCTTTATTCTAAAGACCAATATTAAAAACATTTATAGGTAATTCTCCAACGCCATCTCACAGAGCAACCTTCCAAAATTCTGAAACATAAATGCAGAATTTAATTCTAACGTCTGTCTCATGCTTTGTATCCCATAATAGTGACATTGACTCTGGTACGTGATACACATCAAATCACAATGATGCTAAACAGAATAATGTGTCCATTGTGGTGTGTTGATTAATGAGACTACTTTTCCTTTTTATTATTCATTATTTTATTTATTTATATTTCAAATGTCATCCCTTTTCCCAGTTTCCCCTCTGAAAGTCCCCTATCCCACCCCTTTCCCCCCTGCTTCTATGAGAAGACACCACCACCCACCCATCCACTTCCATAGCATCGTTCTAGCATTCCCTACACTGGGGCATGAAGCCTTCACAGGACCAAGGGTCTCCCCTCTCATTGATGCCAGATAAGGCAATCCTCTGCTACATATGCAGCTGGAGCCGTGGGTCACTCCATGTGTACTCTTTGGTTGGTAGTTTATGAAACTGCTTTTCTATCTAGAAGAAACAACATAAATTTACAGAGGGAATAGGTGAGTCTCCCTAGGAGGCTAAGCTGTAATTCGCTTTTTTTTTTTTGTTTGTTTGTTTTTTGTCATTTATTTGGTAGTCTATTTATGTAACATCATGTTTTACAGAAACCCGGACAGAACTCAATCCTTTCTTTCATTTCTATTAAAATAGTAATCCCAATTATCTTTCGGATATTCTGCACTGTGCATGGAAAGGACTGGAAAAGCTGGTTAAATCTTTCTCCTCCCTGCCTCAGTCTCCTTCTCCTCCACCATGAGCATGCCCTTCCAGGTCTATCCATGTAAAAATGTCAGAACCCAAGGCTCCACGTTAAGAGAATGTTCATCAGTATGGTCACCTCCTGTAGATGAGTACACACTTGAAAACTGTAACTATCTTGGCAACAGCATTCACACCATGGAGCCAGGAAACAGTGAAGGTAATAAGAGTTTCCTAGGATGTCAACGACTCTTCTGTTCTGGTCCTCCCTCTTCCTAAAGCCAGGCTGCCTGCTTGCTCCTGTGTTCTGTGAAACACCTGATTACCTAATAATATGCTTTTCAACTTGGATTATCTAGCCTTGTCACCTTAAAGCCATAATTAACATATTCCTTATCAGAAAAGTACTGCTTTCTGTCACCATTGTCACTATCTTCTCTGTGCTCTCCACTTGACAGAAAGCTTCATTGTGGGGCCAAGATTGCATTTGTCTTGGGCTCTATTTTATTCTCAGCACTTAACAGGTTTTCTGAACACTTAATAGGTATATTTTGAAAGACTCTAGAGTTATTGACTGCCAACTGTGTACTAAGCACTCTTTTGTGCAGCTTGATTACGAAGATGAAAACCACGGTCCTATGCATTGCTTAGAGTTTACATCACTTCCAAATCAAGCTAGATCCACTTCCATTTCAAGGAAATATGAAAACTCCTTGGCCAGCCATGCAGTTGGCTCTGCTTGTGTTAGCAGTGTTTCTCTGGGCCCATTCCCTATGTTCCTATGAAGGGACAGCACTAGGGTTATTTATTTTGGATTTCATGCCTATATCAGTCGCCACTAGAAGAATGTGTGGGAGGGTGGCACCTTTTGATCTTAGCCATGAGATGGGACATGACCAGAAGGGCAAGGGTGCCTTTCTAGGCAGACAAAATTTACTTGTCTGTACCCAGGCTATGTCTACATCCTCTCTTGCACCAATTCCTTTCTCTGACTTTAACTCATGAATATCAGTTAAATGCTCATTTAGTAAACGTTTAGATTTTCATCTACAAAAATGAACTTTATCAAGACATAAGCTTCTTTTTTAAACCCTTATACAAATCGCCATATTTTTCTGTGTATTTCCCAGACTTAGAGCTTCACACTGTTTGCTGTGGACCATCTCAGTGTGCAGGCATCAGGTGATTTTTATCTTTTGTTCTTCTCCTTGCCATCTCTAATCTGTCAGGCAGTCCTGAATCTATACCATCAGCCTTGTTTGTGCTACTTCTCTATCCTTTTATCATGGTTCCATTAACTCACATCTAAGGGTGTCAAGAGAATAAATAGCCCAATAAAACAAAAGAATATACCTCAAGATTTAAAAAGAAAGAAACATACAAGAAATACATAAATCATACTGGTTGACAATAGCCTAGAAGATTGCATGAGAGGACCTTTGTGCTTTCTGTAAAAGAAAAGAAAAATGGAATTTCCATTTTTTTGCATCAGCCCTTGGCAGAAGGAGTTATTGCATATAGGACACAGACAGGCCGGGTAAGGATCAGAAATAATTGTGGACTGTAATAAGCATTGTTCCATGGAGGATGATGACAGGTTTCTCTCAGAATGTTCTTACAAACTTGGACAAACAAACAAACCATAAGTTGAATCTACATTTTTGTCTAAGAAATTTTCAATCATGAAGATGTCCTCCTATAAAAACTTGGTTCCTTATGTGGGCCTGACATGACGACTTCCTATCAGTTAATGTCACACCTCTGTAATGGAGACTCATGTCTCAATGAGTGTTTCACAGATAAACAAAAGGCACTTGTCGAAGAGTAATAAACACCTGGCATGCAGGTGTCTACGAGCTCAAATAAAGATAAATTTGTTAGCCTGCCCCAAAGGTTTTTCTGGGTCTCAAGTTAATCTAATGTTATCTGACACTCAGCAGTTTCTTATCCAAGAAAGAAAAAAGAAAAAGAAAGAAAGAAACCCTCGTTGGTCAGAGGCTCATGCCTCTTCTTCAAGGAGGAATTGTAATTTTGCTACTTGGTGCTTGCCTGCTGTCTCAGTAGGGTACATGGTGCTCTCCAAATGGAGCACCCTAATGGAACAGAATATTAGTCTCAGTCATTCCTAATCAAATGCTTCGTTCCTAGAATTAATGCTAATGTAAAGCTAAGCCTAACAGCAAAGCGGAACTTCTTTTTTTAGGTTCTTTACATGACTTGATTTAAAAATAAATTATATTAGCATTTAAGAATGCACTTTAGAGATTTCTTCATTTAAGCTCATCATTTTACAGCTGAGGAAACTCAGACACCAAGAGTCATTTCCCAAGGTCATGCCCAGTACTAACTTACCCAAGAACACAATTCTGTTTTACCTTAATGATAGAGAGAGCAAAGCTATTTAACTGTTTAGAATATGTACTATGCATTTTGATATGTTTGCCTACAACAAAGAAATTATTTTTCTGTCAATAGAAATTTGGATTGGCAAAGTGCCTGTGAGACTACATCCCAGCTTCTATGGGTTATAAATGAATAATTACCTTCCCTTTCTAGGAAGTAAAAATTCAGCAAAGCAATGTGTGAGGTTGGAACCCCTCTTCACATATCCAACCATGTCATGTATGTATATGAATATGTATATATGGATGCCAAATGAACTTGTACCAGTATTCATTCAAACCCTTACACAAGTGTAGATTGAGCCACGATTTATTCTATCATTCTAATGTGACCATAACCACTCGTGTTATATAACCCAGTCTTATCCCGAGTGTCCTCCCAGAGTTCCAAAATGCATTTGGCAGCTCTTCAGAATCTATTCTGTGTGCTCTTGTACAGAGACCTGGGGTTTGCAAACAGCAGCCTGCTTACTGCTAAAAGGACGATGAAAGTTTCTCCTCATACCTCCTGATGGAGCCCAAGCTGATTCTCTTCCTGAGGCAGTCAAAGTGGCCTCACAGTAAAACAGAAGAAAGCTCACTGCATGTGTCTCTCAGCCTGGAAGCTGATGAGCAGTCTGCTCCAGCTGGCCGCCTACATATCTTCCTTTCTTCCTGTTGACTTCCTATGTTTACTGTTGTGGCCAGCCAGCCACCATTTCTTTTCTAATCTTCTCAACCCTTCCCAGGATTCCTGTACATCCCTAGAGACCTTCCTCAGTTTGCATGCATATTTATTCAGAGATGACGGCTCTTTCTCGAAGTGCAATGACCTTCTGCTGGAGACAAGTGTTCTTAAGGGAATTTCATTTCAAATGTTCTCCACTTAACATAGTTTATTTCTTAAGGTAATTTAAATTTTTAATTGTGTGCTGGAGAGATAGCACATTGGTTACACCACTTCTTTCTGTTGCAAAGGACCTGGGCTCTGTTCCCAGCACCTACATGGTGGCAAAAAATCTTCTATACCTCCAGTTCCAGAGGATCTGAGACCTTTTTCTGGACTCTGCTGATGCTGCAAACACATGCCATACAAACAGACATACAAGCAAAATACCCATACACATAAAATAAAAACAAATAAATTTTGAGGCTGGAAAGGTGGTTCATCTGTTCAGATTACTGGGTGCTCTTGTGGAGGACCCCAGTCCAGTCTCCAGCATCTACATGACAGATAACAGTTCTTTTTCTAAGTCCATTTTCAGAGAATGTGATGCCCCCTTCTGGCCTCTATTGGCACGAAGCATTCACGGGGTATACACACATACATGGAGGTAAAACATCCATACACATAAAATAAAAATAATGAATACATCTTTGACAAAGGAGCTAAAACTGTCCAGTGTAAAAAGACAGCATTTTCAACACATGCTGGCTCAACTGGAGGTCAGCATGTAGAATGCAAATTGATACATTCTTATCTCCTTGTACAAAGCTCAAGTTCAAGTGGATAAAGGACCTTCACATAAAACCAGATACACTGAAACTAATAGAAGAGAAGGTGGAGAAGAACCTCGAAAACCTAAGCGCTGGGGGGCAGGGGGGGGCGGAATTCCTGAACAGAACACCAATGGCTTATGCTCTAAGATCAATAATTGACAAATGGGACCTCATAAAATTGCAAAGTTTCTGTAAGGCAAAGAACACTGTCAATATGATAAAATGGCAACCAACAGATTGGGAAAAGATCTATACCAATCCTACATCTGATAGAGGGCTAATATCCAAGATATACAAAGAACTCAAAAATTAGACTCCAACAAACCCAAATAACCCTATTAAAAATGGGGTACAGAGTTAAACAAAGAATTCTCAACTGAGGAAACTCGAATGGCTGAGAAGCACATAAAAAAAATGTTCAACCTCCTCAGTTGTAAAGGAAATGCAAATCAAAACAACCCTGAGATACCACCTCACACCAGTCAGAATGGCTAAGATCAAAAACTCAGGTGATAGTAGATGATGGCGAGGATGTGGAGAAAGAGGAACACTCCTCCATTGTTGGTGGGATTGCAAGCTGGTATAACCACTCTGGAAATCAGTCTGGCAGTTCCTCAGAAAACTGGACATAGCAATACCTGAGAACCCAGCTATACCACTCCTGGGCATATACCCAGAAGATGCTTCAATATATAACAAGGACATATGCTCTACTCTGTTAATAGCAGCCTTATTTATAATAGCCAGAAGCTGGAAAGAACCCAGATGTCCTTCAACAGAGGAATGGATACAAAAAATGTGGTACATTTTTTATACAATGGAGTATCACTTAGCTGTTAAAAACAATGAATTTGAGAAATTCTTAGGTAAATAGATGGAACTGAAAAATATCATCCTGAGTGAGGTACCCCAATCACAAAAGAACACACATGGTATGCACTCACTGATAATTGGATATTAGCCCAGGAACTTGCAATACCCAAGATTCAACTCACAGACCACATGAATCTCATGAAGAAGGAAGACCAAGTGTGGGTGCTTCGGTCCTTCTTAGAAGGAGTAACAAAATTCTCAAGGGAACAAATATGGAAACAAAGTGTGGGACAGAAACTGAAGGAGGGGCCGTCTGGAGACTGCTCCACCTGGGTATCCATCCCATGTGCAGTCACCAAAGGTAGATGCTGATGTGGATGTCAGGAAGTCTGGATGTGGGGGGAAATGGGGTAAGGGGGCATCTGTAGTGTAGATAGAATTTTCAATAAAATAAATAAATAAATTTTTAAAAAGATAAAAAGAAAAAAATTTAATTGATACAAAAAAACTGCACATATCAGTGGGTAAGCATTATAGTGGATAATCAAAGCAAGTTAAAATATATCTGCCCCTTCAAAAACTATTTTTTCTGTATAGTAAAAGATTTTAAGCCGGGTGGTGGTGGCACAGGCCTTTAATCCCAGCACTTGAAGGCAGAGGAAGGCGGATTTCTGAGTTCGAGGCCAGCCTGGTCTACAGAGTGAGTGCCAGGACAGCCAGGGCTACACAGAGAAACAATGTCTCGAAAAACCAAAAAAAAAAAAAAAAAAAAAAAAAAAAAAAAAAAAAAAAAAAAAAAATTTAAAATATTTCCTTCTAGCTTTAGAAATGGAAAGTACATTACCATTACCTGTATTCAACCTATGATTCAATGGACCACCAGAACTTCTTGCCCTATCTCTCTGCAATCTAGTTACAGAGAGGCTCTTTTCTTTTCAGATTTTTTTAAATTTACATTTCAAATGTTATCCCCTTTCCCAGCCCCCCCAATTACCCTATCCCATCCCTATCCCCCTGCTTCTATGAGGGTGTTCTCCCACCCACTCCCAACTCCCCACCCTGGAATTCTCCTACAGTGAGATGTGGAGCCTTCATAGGAACAAGGGCCTCTCCTCCCACTGATGTCTGACAAGGCCATCCTCTGCTACATATGCAACTGGATCCATGGATCGCTCAATGTGTGCTCTTTGGTTCATGGTTTAGTCCCTGGTAGCTCTGGATGGTCCGATTGGTTGATATTGTTGTTCTTCCTATTGGGTTGCAAACCTTTTCAGCTCCTTCAGTCCTTTCTCTAACTCCTCCACTGAGGACCCAGTGCTTAGTCCAATGGTTGGCTGTGAGCATCTGCCTCTGTATTTGTCAGGCTCTGGTAGAGGAGAGGCTATTTTCAAGTTGTATTCTACAAGAGATAATAGAGATAATATATTCAGTTATGCATTTATCTTATAGCCATTATATTTAAGCAAAAGCAAATTCACTATTTCCTTCATTATCTTCAGGAAACCAATAAAAGACATCCTAAGTGTAGTGACAATGACCAAGATTCCATCATAGCTGAACACCCATCATGGATGAATCTCCCAGGCTTGACAATAAAAAAGAGAAGACAACAGAATTCACATGGAATAATTCTGTACTTATCAAATTCAAAAAACATCAAACCTAATCCATGAGGGCACAGGTCAGAAACCTTTGTCAAGGTCATCAGTTGTGAAGTGGCTACTGCAAAACTTCCCGTGACATAACAAAGTTCTATTTTGATCTAAACAGTGGTAAAATAAATATATAAGCCCAGTTGTAGACTTAAGATTTTCATATTATACTATGCATAAGTGTATATTTGTAAGAATGCCATACTACTATTTAAATCTTATAAAGACTTCATGTGAATGTAAACTAGTCTCTGATTCCTGAAAGGGAGCATTGCTTAGTATTAGCATTACTAATATACCCACCACAGCTTGGTTTCCTAGCAGCGGCTAATTCTGGGCAGGCTTCTTTGCAAAAAAGGTAGGTTTGCTACATCGATGAAGCAGAGCATGTTATGACCACATGATGGAATATTATATAATTTTACAAAGGAATAGAGGACCTGAGAAGATAGCTCAGTGGGTAAGACACAAGCAAGTATGAGGACCTGAGTTCAGATCCACAGAAACCACATCAAAGTTGGGCAGGGTGAATGTCAATAACCCTAACTCTGTGATAGAGACAGAGATAGGCTGATCCTTAGTGGTAAGCAGGCAGGTAGCTGTCTTTGCCAGTTAGTGAGCTCCAACTCATTGAAACATCTCAAAGAATAAGATAGACAGCACTAGAGAAAGACACCAGACATTAATTCCTGGCCTCTACACATATGTACTCATACATACACACATAAAACACATGCATCCTGATTCATATGGTGTAGTAGTATCAGATGTTAGCTTAACTTTATTTCCTTAATAAGCAATAATGATGAACATTTTGGTGGTTAGGATTTTATCTATTTGATGTGAACTAGAGTCACCTGAGCAGAGGGAAACTTGACTGAGGAAGGTTCTATCAGACTGGTAAGTCTCTCGGCATTTTTCTGGTTGATGAGTGATGTTTAAAGGACTAGCACACTGTGTGTGGTGCCATGTCTAGACAAGCTTGTCTTGGTTTGTATAAGGAAACAAGTGTTCCTCCAGCCTCAGGTCCTGTCTCTAGGTCCCTGCTGTGACTTCCCTAAATGAAGGCTGTAGCCAGTGAGGTGAAATAAACGTTTTTCTCCCTGGGTTAATTTTTGGTAGGTGTTTTATTATAGGAACAGAAAGACAAACTAATAGAGACATGCTTTCTATATGTTTATTATTCATTTCTGTATCTTGCTTGGGGGAGAAATTTGTTCAAATTTTTGCCCATACTTAAGTCATTTTTTGTCAGTATTGTGATTGCAAGAGTTTATATATTCTGCAAAGTTTATGATTTTTATTCACCCCATTTCTAACATGGTCTTTTGACTTGCTTGATAATGTTCTTTGAAACAAATGTAAGTTCCAGTTGAGTTCATTTTATTTATTTACTTTCTGATTCTAAGTTTTTATGTCCTATATAAACCTTTCTTTAATCTGAGATCATAAAAAGTTATGCCAACTTTTTATTTTTATTTAAAAAGATTTCTGGGCATTCCATTGAAATCTGTAAAATATTCTGAGTTTACATTCACATGAAAAAAAATCTTAATGTGTTTTGTAAGGCCCACCAGAAAGGGAGGAACTCCCTCCCTGCTCTCAGGAATTCACGGCCACCCCAATAACTGCAAGACACTGAACTTGATGCAATTAACAAGAGGTATATTTAATCTCAACGCGTTGAGGTCGCACTTCTAGCCTGTCCTACTCAGAGACAAGCAATGGAGTACTACTCCCCTTAGAGAAGAGCTAGAGTTTTTAAAGGAAGAACCACAACCCAGGGGAGATGATGGGGGGAATCATGATTAAGGATCTATAGAAAGTACCTGTCCAGTGTTCAGCTTCCATGACAGGTTCAAGAAATGGTCAGGGGGGGAAATATCTCATACAAACCTTTCCTGGTATCCAGGGTGCATGGGCACACTGACCTGAACTCCCAGCTCTGAATTCTTATCTTATCTATTTTGTCTTGTGGATAGCTAGTTTCCTAGGACCCAGAGCATAGAACAAGTTGATCTGCACTCTTGACTTTATCTGTGGAAGGTTTAAAATTTTTTTAACTCTTTCAGTTTCTCATATCTACCTGGTACCATTTATTGAAATAACTCTTTTTATACTCTTTATTAAATTGTTTTGGCACTCTGAGAATCAAGTTACCATAGTGCAAAGGTAGAGTCTCAATTCAGTTCCACTGCTATGTACACCTATTCTCATGTCAATATCACAGAGTCCTGAGTGAAACTAACAGAAGTTATGAACCAAATGGGTTTAACAGATATCTATAAAACATTTTATCCTAAAACAAAAGAATATACCTTCTTCTTAGCACCTCATGGTACCTTCTCCAAAATTTGCCATATAATTGGTCACAAAACAGGCCTCAATAGATACAAGAAAATTGAAATAATCCCATGCATCCTATCAGATCACCATGGACTAAGGCTGGTCTTCAATAATGATGAAATCAAAACAAAGCCCACATACACATGGAAACTGAACAATGATTTACTCAATGATAACTTGGTCAGGGAAAAAATAGAGAGAGAAATTAAAGACTTTTTAGAATTTAATGAAAATGAAGACACATCACACCAAAACTTGTGGGACATGATGGAAGGAGTGCTAAGAGGAAACCTCATAGCTCTAAGTGCCTACAAAAAGATACTGGAAAGAGTATAAACAACACACTTGAAAGCTCTAGAACAAAAAGAGGCAAATATATCCAAGAGGAGTACATGGCAGGGAATAATCAAACTCAGGGATGAAATCAACCAAGTAGAAACAAAAAGAACTATACAAAATATCAACAAAACCAGGAGCTGGTTCTTTGAGAAAATCAACAAGATAGATAAACCCTTAGCCAGACTAACCAGAGGTCACAGAGACAGTATCCAAATTAATAAAATCAGAACTGAGAAGGGTGACAAAAACAACAGAAACTGAGGAATTCAAAAAATCATCAGATCCTATTACAAAGGCCTATATTCAACAAAACTGGTAAATATGGATGAAATGGACAATTTTCTAGGTACCAAAGTTAAATCAGGTGTAGATAAACCATCTAAATAGTACTATAACCCCTTAAAAAATAGCAGCAGTCATTAACAATCTCCCCACAAAAAAAAAAAAAAAAAAGCCTAGGACCAGATGTTTTCGTTGCAGAATTCTATCAGACCTTCCAAGAAGACCTAATACTAATTCTCTATAAACTATTTCACAAAATAGAAACAGAAAGAACGGTACCAAATTTGTTCTATGGAGTCACAATTATGCTCATACCTAAATCACACAAATACCCAACAAAGAAAGAAAACTTCAGAACAATCTCCCCTATGAATATCAATGCAAAACTACTCAATAAAATTCTTGCAAACTGAATGCAAAAACACATCAAAACAATCATCCATCATGATCAAGTAGGCTTTATCCCAGGAATGCAGGGTTAGTTCAATATATGGAAATCCATCAACATAATCCACTATATAAACAAACTCAAAGAAAAAAAACCACATGATCACTTCACTAGATGCTTAGAAAGCATTTGACAAAATTCAAACATCCTTTCATGGTAAAAGTCTTGGAAGGAACAGGAATTCAAGGCCCATACCTAAACATAGTAAAAGCAATATACAGCATACTAGTAGGCAACATCAAACTAAATGGAGAGAAACTTGAAGCAATCCCACTAAAATCAGGGACCAGACAAGGTTGCCCACTCTTTCTCTACCTATTCAATATAATAATTGAAGTCCTAGCCAGAACAATTAGACAACAAAAGGAGGTCAAAGGGATACAAATTCAGAAGGAAGAAGTCAAAATATCACTATTTGCAGATGATATGATAATATACTTAAGTGACCCCAAAAGTTCCACCAGAGAACTCCTAAACTTGATAAACAACTTTAGCAAAATGGTTGGATACAAAATTAACTCAAACAAATCAGCAGCCTTCCTCTACTTAAAGGATAAACAGGCTGAGAAAGAAATTAGGTAAACAACACCCTTCACAATAGTCACAAATAATATACAATACCTTTGTGTGAATCTAACCAAACAAGTGACAGATATGTATGACAAGAACTTCAAGTCTCAGAAGAAAAAAATTGAAGAAGATCTCAGAAGATGAAAAGATCTTCCATGTTCATGGATTGACTGGATTAATATAGTTAAAATGGCCATCTTGCTGAAAGCAATCTACAGATTCAATGCAATCCCTGACAAAATTTCAACTCAATTCTTCATAGCGATAGAAAGATCTCCAAATAAAACCAGATACACTGAAACTAATAGAAGAGAAAGTGGGGGAAAACCTGGAACACATGGGCACAGGGGGAAAGTTCCTGAACAGGACACCAATGACTTATGCTTTAAGATCAAGAATTGACAAATGGGACATCATATTGCAAAGCTTTCGTAAAGCAAAGAACACTGTCAATAGGACAAAATGGCAACTAACAGAGTGGGAAAAGATCTTTACCAATCCTAGATAGAGGGCTAATATCCAACATATACAAAGAACTCAAGAAATTAGACTCCAGACAACCAAATAACCCTAGTAAAAATGAGATACAGAGCTAAACTAAGAATTGTCAACTGAGGAAACTCGAATGGCTGAGAAGCACCTAAAGAAATGCTCAACATCCTTAGTCATCTGGTAAATGCAAATCAAAACAACCCTGAAAATTGCTTTAAGCATGTCTTGGCCATTCTTGATTTCTTGATATACGTATGTTATTGGACTTGGATTGCTAGTGTTTCTTTAGGATGTGTATGTATGTATGTATGTATGTATGTATGATACATATATATATATATATATATATATATATATATATATATATATAATCACAAGGTCTTTGGCCTTTGGTTTTCTTGTGATATTTTTATCTGGTTTGGTAACAGGGTAATCTGGCCTCATAAAAGGAGTTGTTAAGTATTTCTACCTTTTCTATTTTTTTCCAAAGAGTTTGTGGAAGGTCAATTTCAATTATTCTTAAATATTTGGTAAAACCCATTATAAAATAATTTCTCTTACACATCTAAATAGCGTATGATATTAACACAATTAGTTTAGCCTGTTTTTCTCTTGTGTCTAACAAGGTTAAACATTTCCCCATATGTTCCTTCCTAATTATCTTCACTCCTATGTACTGATGGTCATGTCCTTTGTTCATTTCCATATTGGCATCTCAATGTTTTTCTTATCAATTTTAATGAGCTCTTTATAACAATAACCTTCAGACCATTGTACTTTAATCCAGAAATTTTCATTGCTTAAAAATATTTATATATCTTGGGCACAGAGAAGAAAAAGTCAAATTTTAAAGATAGTTCTGTTTATAAGAATTTTTTCCATCTTTTATTCTGATGGCATATAAATTTATTTCAGGTTTAAGAGGGGGAACAGGAAGTAATAAATATGATTAAAATAGATTCATGTTTCTTAGTGTATAGACTAATTTTTTTTAAAGATTGGCCAAATAGATTTATATATCAGCAAATACTCAATACACAAGATGACTACACAATTAGAATTGTTAACCCAAATTATCTAATCTTGATATGAATAACTACCTGTGACTGCTAGAGACACTCGAACATCTGTAGCCATCTTGCTTCCCCTCCTCTCTCCCTCTCATAGATTAATTTTTGAAAATTAATTTTCTTCAATATTTGTTTTTGCATAGAGCTAGGAATAAATATATAGCAAAGTGATATATATGTATACATAGATAAAAAGAGTTAGAGTTACAGGTATAGATACAGAGAGATAAAACAAATCAGTTCCATATTGACTTTTCCCATTCTCTTAGTTATCTTGCTTGTAGGTCTAATAGGTGAGTTTGACTTACTGAATATTATGTTTAAACACTATGTTCAACATGCAATTGAACTATCATAAATTTTTATCACAGAAAGATACAAAAATATAGACTAAAAATTAATTAAAAAATGTTGCTCTCTATGCTAACCAACATCCAGTCTTCTAAGGAAACATTTGACAAGTTCTCTGAGCATTCAGCTAAGAAGATGAATTAGCATAAATTCTAATTTGAGATTTTTAACTAGCATATCATTTCCACAGGCCTATCACAGTACATAAAACTATAAAAAGCTCCATTTATGTTTGGAGAGTTTTATCTTCTGCTTCCTTGTTACACTGAGAAAGTGTTACAAAGTTTTGCAACTGTTAGACCTAGAGAAACATTGTCATGTTTCTTCTATGGAGAAAGGAAAAGGGACCATGTTTTCAATGCTCTTGGCCCCTTTCTTTATTTTATTTCATTTCTCCTGCTCTCAAATTATCATCATTTTTGTTGTCTTAGTTAGGGTTTTACCACTGTGAAGAGACAACATAACCAACAAATCTCTCATAAAGGAAATGTTTCATTGAAGCTGGCTTATAATTTCAGAGTTTCTGTCTATTATCATCATGGCAGGAATCATGGCAATGTGAAGACAGACATGGTGCTGGAGGACCCAAGAGTTATACATCTTGATCCGAAGGCAGGGAGCCAGAAGGAGACTGGCTTCCAAGGGCAGCCAGGAGGAGCCTCTCTTTTTAAACTGGGGAGAGCCTGAGCATAGGAGGCCTCCTGGTAGTGCCATTCCCTATGGCCAACCATTCAAAAACATGCATCAGTGGAGACCAAATCTATTCAAGCTACCATATTGTATTCCTTGGTCACCCATAGGCTTGCAGCTGTAACATAATGCAAAAGGCATTTAGTCCAATTTCAAAAGTCCCCAAAGACTTTTAATCTCAACAGTGTTTGAAAGGCCAAAGTTCAAATTAAGTTCTGATATTCATGCAACCCCTTAACTGTAATCCCCTATAAAATAAAAATCAAAAAGTAGATCACATATCTCCGACACCACAGGATATATATTACCATTCCAAAATATCACAGTGAGGAGATACCAAAGCTAGAGCAAAAGCAGCTGAGCCAATTCCGAATTCTGCATCTCCATGTATGATGTTCAACTATTTTCAGCTTTGTTGACTGCAACACAATTCTTTCTCTTGGGCTAGTTCCATTCCCTGTTAGCAGCTTTTTTCAGCAGGTAGCTCATGGCTACCTGGCATCTCTAACATCTTGAGGTCTCCAAGGCAACTTCAAATTCACAACTTCTTGTTCCAATATCTAGGATCACACATGATCTTTTGGGTTCCTCCAAAGGGCTTGGGTCATTTCACCAGCTCTGCTCACTGTAGCACTCTAGGCTCTACCTCTATTCTATTGCTGCTGGTGTTCTTGGTGGTCATCCCATGGTATTGGCATCTCCAATACACTAGGCTCTTCCACTAAAACTATGCTGTATGTCCATCAATAGCCTTTCATAGACATTTTCCTGGTGCCAAGCCTCAACTTCTTTGCATGACCCCTGCAGTCCTGAGACTTCAATTGCCATTGAGGCTGCATCTTCACCAATGGTCTTCCCTGGCCTCTTACAGTGTCAAGCCTCAGCTGCTGTCCATGACCCTTTCATGCCTTCAAAACCAGTACCACCTATGTGATTCTTACATATTACCAAGTCTGATTACCAGCATAAGATCTATCTCTGGAACACAATTGCTTTGTGCCCTCAGAAAACACTTCCCAGAAGATTTCACCTCAGTAGTGCTGGTCTCTAATTAATCACCACTAATTTCTCAGTTCCAGTTATCCAGAATCAATTGTCCCAGTAACCCTTTCTAATTTTTACTCTAATGCCAGATCTATGTAGTGGAAGCTGCCAATTTCTGCTTCTTGCCGGGCCTGGAACATGGCCCCCTTTTCCTATTTTATAACTTGGTGAGTCCAATAATAGCCAACTCATGATAGGCAGTTCAGGACACATGGTAACTTGGTGGCCTATTGTCAATTGTTCAGTTTTCACTAAGGCCCAATAGCAGGTCAAGGGCTGTCTCTCAAAGGGAGAATAGTTGTCTGCAAGTGATAGTAGAACCTTGCTCCAAAATCCCAAAGGACTCTTCTGCAATTCACCTACAGGGCCTGACAAAGACTTCAAACAGCATCCCTATTTCCCATTGATACTTCAAGTACCACTGGATGAAGTAGAGTTTCTGGTTGTGTGATATGACACAGACCCATGTGGTGTTTTGCTGAGGCAGACTTACATGGTGTTATGTGAGGCAAGGCCTGTGTGAGGACACATGATGTTCGGAGAGAGTATAAATAGAATTTAATGGAAAGTGACAGGATGCTTGCACAGCTAACCTTGGTCTCATGTCTCTTTTGATCTTTGCTTCATTGAGCAAGGCATGGCAGAGAATTTTTCCTGGTGTTCATGGGGCTGATTCTGATCACTCTGGCTGACTCATGCCGATTTGGCAGAGGCCTGTTGGTTTCTGATGATTTGTGTTTGATAACACTTTTGAGCCAGACTGTTGATATCCTAACACTACTGAACTGGACTGCTGGTATCCTGACAACAGAGACTGGAATTGCCCCCAAAGAACTATTTCTAAACAGGTCTACACCTCCTTGTCCTATTTATCATCTTTTCTCCCTTCTTTTGGGCAGTGGGCTAGAAAGGAGGTTGAAGCACTTGAGAACCCTTATTAAAATAGGTTTTTTAAAAAAAATAAGCCTAAAATAGGGTTTGCTGCATCATATGATCCAAGCAATGTAGCAGCCTGGACCTGTTGAAGAGCCTTCTCCTGCTCTAGTTCCCCCATAAACTTAGTACCTTCCAGGTCACTTGGTATATGGGTTGGAGTAACATACCAAAGTGAGGAATGTGCTGTTTCCAGAATTGCCGGGATCCAGCCCCTGTGTGGGTGAGAGGGGGAGATGCAGCTGCTTCTTCTTTCTTCTCCTCCTCTGGGTCTTCTTGAGGCAGCCCTATGCTACTGTAGTTGACTGCAGATGGCCAGAAACTGTCACTTGCATCCCAGCCCTAAGACCAGCAAGGGGTTAAGTAAATAGCCTTGTGCTATCCTAAAAACTTCTTCTGCAGGCTAGGGTGATTAACACCTGCAGACTAATAGGCAGAGGATTAGGCAAAGTGGCCTTTGTTCTATCTAAGCAGGATCTGTTGGGCTCTGCTAATCTGAGGTCTCAAGAAGAAAAGACACGTTGCTATAGATTTATTTAAGTGTAAAAGGTATCCTATGCAGCTATCTGAGTGGAAAAGTCCTGAGTGGGGAAGAAGAAAGATTCTAACAAAGTAAAAATTCTAAGGGAGAAAAATTCTAGGCAGGGGGAAAGGAAACGACAGACGGGCTCCTAACTAAACTAACTGACTCACTCACACACTCACTCACTCACTCACTCTAACTAACTAACTATTCTAACACATTAGCTAACTCCTTTGTCTTTGTCTTCAGTATTTATACACCATTCAGAGTACATGATCATATGTTACAAAGTTCATCACAAGTTCACACCAAAATTCAAATCATAAATTAAAATAGAAGTTTACAACATAGAATGTTTACATGAATATCCATTAGGAGTGATTATCTAGCTAGACATCCATCACCTGTCTAGTTCCACAGGTTAGCAGAAAGTTTGAAACTGTAACTTAAGAAATTAGTGAAGTTTTATATAGATAAACCAAGGCAATATTTTCTCTTCTGTCCTGGTACCTATAATAAATCGTGGATTCCCTTTAGTGACCTAGGTTAATTGTTTTATGACCTCTTGGAATGTGCTCTAAGCAGGAGAAAGTCTAGGGGCAATTAACTGATAACACTCAGGAGACTGGCAGAGTTCTCATTGCAATTTCTACTATGCCTGAGGGACTTAATAGCAGTCCTGTTATAAAAGAGCTTAGTAATCATTGATATAATTTTAGGAATTCTTATAGGATCATCATTAAGACTTAAGAAGTCATCTATTTGCCTATATAGTGTCACTACAAGACAGTACATTTTTGTGGATCTGTAGAGATCTGCTACAAAGGGGTGTGATATTGCTTAGTGATAGTTGCATATGTCTAATAATAATAATAATAATAATAATGGGAAAAGCATATTAATAGCAGGAATCTTTCCTAAAATCATGTCCACCACAGCCTTGCTAATGGGGCACACTCATTATATAATAATCTGAGGCAAGCATTTCAGGATGATCATCTGCTTATTATTAGCTTGTCCTATTATGGCTCCTGACACAGAATCCAAAAAGACACACTGTGGTGGTTTAAAAACGCTTGGCCCAGCTCTAAGAATAGCATATATAGCTTGATCATGCTAGCCGTTTTTGTCCTGGGGATACTTTTATTCCTGCCCATTGTGTGAAAGCTTGTCTTTAACAACATCAACATGTTGGCAGCCAAAGAACATGACTTGAAACTGAAAATGGACTCCCAGACAAAGTTATTAATTTAACAGGCTGGCAAGCCAATGGCAAGTAAGATTCTGCACTGAGCCTTATCAACCTAAGACAGAAGTGCATTGTTTTGATAATTAATATTTTATGACTGGTAAGGAAGGCAGTCTTGTCAGAATGACCTAAGCCTGGCTCAGTCTTGTTTATGAAACAAAAAAAAGGGGAGATGTGGAGAGCTTCTGGAGCTTCTTGGCAGGAATCTGACATGGGCCATGGACAAGGAAATGGGCTGCTTGGCAAGAATCTGACAATAGGCTAGAACAAAGAAGTAATTTCAGGCAGGAATTTAAATCTTAGGCTAGAACAAAGAAGTAATTTCAGGCAGGAATCCATATTAGGCTAGAACAAAGAAGTAATTTCAGGCAGGAATCTAAATTTTAGGCTAGAACAAAGAAGTAGGCTTCACACATGAAAATGACTTTGGGCTAAAACTGGGAAGTAGGCTCAGATATTTTGGTCATCCTGATAAGCACTTAGAAACTGTGATCACATGAGTGATCATGGGACTTTGTTTATTGCCTTGCTTGTTCTTTGACTATTTATGTTTATTGTCTTGCTTGTTTCTTGACTATTTGCATCTATTGTATTGCTAGTTCCTCAACCTAGAACTGACCTTAATACTTGCATGTAATTAAAATGGTATAAAAGCAAAAGAAAGAAAGAGGGAAAGGAAGGAAGGAAGGAAGGAAGGAAGGAAGGAAGGAAGGAAGGGAGAGAGAGAGAGAGAGAGAGAGAGAGAGAGAGAGAGAGAGAAAAGAAAATGGAGAAAGAAAAGAAAATGCTTGGCCCATTGGAAGTGGCACTATTTGGAGCTGTGCCCTTATTGGAGGAGGTGTGGTTTTGTGAAAGGAAGTGTGTCACTGTGGAGGCAGGGCTTTGAGGCAATATATATGCCCAAGCTCTGCCCAGTGTGAGACAGTCTCTCCTGGTTGCATTTGGATCAAGATGCAGAACTTTCAGCTCTTCCCTCACCGTGTCTGCCTTCATGCTGCCATGAAGTGGTGGCAGAAGGGGCCAGGTGCAATAATTTATCTTTTATCTTAGAGGGAATATCTCTGCATGCTGTTAGATTCCTAAGAATGCATTGAGGTAAAGGTCCTTGAATTTTGGTTGTATTTGTCTCCCATCTTCTGATATGCATATATGTTACCAATACAAAGAATCTATACTCTTGTGATGTACAAAGAGTATGCACACACACACTACACACACACACACACACACACACACACACACACACACACGCTTGTGCACACATGGTGGGCAAAGTAAGGGGAGAATTTAAGTTTAGCTATCACTTAAGTTTCCTATATTATATATAAAGTAAAATTTTCTTTCCCTCCTGAATTGTCATTTTTTGCATTTATTGGCACAAGAAAAAGCTTTAGGCTCTCTCATTTATGTGTACATGGTCCTTGTAGAAGCTACCTTTCTGGGTCCCAGTGTTTCTATTCCTAGGTCAGGCCCCCTTTTTTTTTTTAACGAGTCTTAAGAATGCCTCTCAAATGTTTGCTCTCTCTAACTTACACTTGTGACTTCTTCCTCACAGACTAATGAATTCACCTATTCTCTTTAATCATATCTGGGTCTATGTTGATAGAGTAGCTCAAAGGCTGGGAAGAGGAAGGAGTTAAAATATTTTTGTATTCTATCATGTCGCTTCCATGGAAATACACTGATGATTATTGATGTCAATATCTAGACACCTGCTTTTTTTTTTTAAAGAAGAAAGTTTGAGTCTCAGCCTCAAAACTTTCCTCTAACATTTCACTAGTTATGCTTGCCCTATTATTGGTAGAAAAATTGAAGGTTCAGGAAAAAATGTACCCTTTATGCACCCTACCCACATAATCATTCAAATTATGAAACCATCTAAGTATATTAACATCTCAATGGCGAAAATTAGGTCATTTCAACTTCAGCTGGGTAATAAGCGTTCCCATTAACAGGAGCCCAGGGGGTTAAGGGTGAGGTTTTCACACAACCTAGAGCCATCTAGAAGCCTCAGCTTAGGAAACCATTACTCTTTAAATCCAGTCACATGGATGACTAATACTCAACAAAGGAGTGCACCCTGCTGCCATGAGGGAAGACTTTCTCTCCCCATAGACAACTTTCTTGCTGCCCTTCCTGATGAAGACGTGGATAATAGTCAAGGCTGGGCCTTCACATTATCTCCTTCTACATCTGGGCCCTTCTCAACACAAGCAAGAGCTGAAAAAGGAGGAACAAATTAAAAACCTGCAAACAACTTGAGGAAAAAGAAAACACCTCTTTTTCTATTATGGAGTTTAATTGAACTACAAAGTTCTCTCAGTTTGCTTCAGATTCATTTGCCAGCACAGCCAGCACTGAGAAAAGCTCTTTAAGACTTTCTTGATCTTTCATAGTATGAATATTCATGAATTATCTTGCAGAAGTAACAATGTACTTGATTACAAAGCACAGACCTGCTAGAAATATTACATAAGATGTTAATACATTACATAAGGTATAAGCATTCAAGCATCTTCCTTGTAAGCCTTGATAGTTCTTAATATGTATGAAGTAATACTAGGTTTTCTTCTTGGAATTTTTTCTTTTTATTGAAAATAGCTTTTTTCCCTACATAAATAATGTGATTTCAGTTTCCCCTCTCTCTAATCTTCCAAGTCCCTTCCCACACCCCTCATATCAAGATCCACTCTCTTTCTGTCTGTCTCTCATCAGAAAAACAACAGGCTTTTAAGGGATAGTAATAAAATATAATATGATAAAACCCAACATAGCCTAATAGAAGAAATTAAACAAGCAGAAGGAAAAGAACCCAAGAGAAGGCATAAGAAACTGATATCAGGGACCCACTGATTTATATGCTTAGGAATCCCATACAACACTAATCTGGAAATCATTCCATATAAACAATGAACCTGTAGGGTAAAGAAAAATAAAAAATAAGAAAAATTTTTAAAAAAAGAGAACTTGAGAGGCAGAGGCAGGCGGATTTCTGAGTTTGAGGCCAGCCTGGTCTACAGAGTGAGTTCCAGGACATCCAGGGCTACACAGAGAAACCTTGTCTCAAAAAAACCAAGAGAGAGAGAGAGAGAGAGAGAGAGAGAGAGAGAGAGAGAGAGAGAGAGAAAGCCCTGACCCAATATTATGAGACAAGGAACCTCCAGTAGATGCTACAGAGCTCATTTCCATCGCCCACCTAGTGCTGGGCATGCAGCCTATCCTTAACAGTTGTTTCCCCAGTGAGACTCCCTTGGAGGAAACTAAATTTTCATTTACAGTGGCTATCAATGGGACATAGCTTCTGAGTTAGGGATGGGAGTATGTGTCTGCTTCTCCTCTCATCTCTAGAACCCCATACGTTTATATACGTTTATATGTGCATCAATCCTGTTGACATAGAGGACCTTGTTTTCTTGGTGTCTTAGAGGAGCGGGTGCAGCGGCGAGGCCAGCTAAAATGGCGCCTGCGCCAAATCTTATGAATAGCACCTGCCAAATCTTATGAATGGCGCTCGACTGCTGCTTCTTGGAGGTTTGCGAACCTGCATTTCCCTAACTGAGCCACATCCGCAGGACTACTGTGCAGACTCGCTGCCAGGAGAATCGGGCTGTTTGAGGTGCACCAATGAGGCATGCCCACGAGGCAGATGCTGATTGGGACAGGCAGGGGTATAAAAGGACAGCTGTTAAGGGGCTGAGGGAGAAGGGCTTCCAGAGAGGAGATTGTAAAGGATCCTGAATAAACTGCATTGAGAAGAACTCCGACTTGCGTCCTTCCTGTCTGCTGGTCAGATAGAGAAGCGACAGGTATCCTCTGTCCTCTGTGTCTTTTAAACTTTTCCTGCCTCCTCCTCTGCAGTGTTTCCTGATCCCTGAATGGTGGGATTTGATGGAAACATCTCATTTAGGGTTGAGTGTTCCAAGGTAGAGGTGTTCTACGAAATTTAGCATTGCATAGAATTGTAGTTGGCTCATCTTCCTGCTCCAAATTTCTCAAGTTGTGTGTATAAATTGCATTATTAAGTTAAAATTTGTGTTCAATTTAAGGCACAGAACACATAAATCTTTGTAAATTTATGAATCTTAGTGCCTGTGTTTGCATTAAAACTAGTTACCAGGATATCATGTAACAAGCTGACACTTGGCATTTGCATATGTGTTGGGCACTGCAAGCATGTCTTCTTCACTATATTGTAGGGATTTCTCAAATGTCCATTATGGTATTTTCAAGGAGGTAGATTATATATTCTCTATATTTGCTTTTATAAAGTGGAATAAAAATATTGTGAGTTGTTATATTAAATGACATAGTGAATATCAAGCTAAATAAATTCCATGTGAGAGCAAGTATGTTATTTCCCACAATTTTCAGATGAGTCCTTGCCATTAAGTGTAGCTTACTCAAGGCTTAGTGACTAGTAAACTGGAAACTGATACATGACAGAGTTGATTAAATTGAAGAAGAGGGTTGTAATAGCTATTTAGGTTGTTTTTTTTTGGGGGGGGGGCTGTTCCATCGCACTTTATAAAGTAATAATGGTCTCTTTTTTCCATAACATTTTTTTCTCAAGATGGAAACGGCTTCATTTATACTGATTACTTAAATACTATACACACAATTGTGCAAATCTAAAATTGGATAGACATTGTCTTAATTAGGGCCACCATTGCTGAGAAGAGACACCATGACCAAGGTAACTCTTACAAAGGACACCATTTAATTGGAGCTGGATTAGATGTTCAGAGATTCAGTCCATTGGGGGTAGAAGAGCTAAGAATTCTACATCTTCATCCAAAGAAAGCCTGGAGCAGATTGCCTCCCACATGGCTAGGAAAAGGATCTCAAAGCCCAACCCACAGTGATACACTTCCTCCAACAAGGCCACACCTACTCCAACAAGGATATACCCCCTAATAATGCCACTTAATGGACCAAGCATATTCAAGCCACCATAGACATAAAAAGTGTTCCCCCAAATCTCTTATCATTTAGTTACCAAGAGATAATCATGCATAAATAGTAACATGAATGTTAAGACATGTTTTTATACATAAATACATGTAAATTCAATAAAACCATTCAACTAAGATAACAACATAGATCAAATTTCTCTCCTCTAACTGTAGACATCTTTCCATATCAACATATGTTTGTATTTCATGAAATGGATTCAAAATATTTAATGAATCCCAATTTTCTAAAATCACCTTTAATTTACTCTAAAAAAAAACTACAGCTCTTAAGAAAGACAGGTTGGCTGATTCCTGGGTGTCTTGGTCACTCTCATACTTTCTTGGTTTCTCCTGAGTCCATCCAGCCTCATTACTTCCTGACATCTTCCTTTTCCCTTTTCTTCTCCTCCCCTGAGATGATTTCTAGTAAGTGGACAGGGACTGAGAACAGCATGAATAGCAGATGGGTGGGAAGATCTGAATCTCTATCTGGTTAATGTCTCCATTCTTCTTACATCTGGGAAGGAGAACTTGAACTGTTGTTCTTCAACATCTGGCTGTCCATGTCCTCTTTCCTCACAGGTCATTCCAAACTCCATGCTTCACATCTGCCCACTATTCTATCGGTACTCTCTCGACTGTACATTCTCAGCTCTAGCTTTGAGGTCACTTGCCAACACATTTAACATTGTCTCTGCTATTCCACAGCTAAAGGGTACCATGTTATGATGGATAACAACCCCTGAGGATGTTTATATTCTCATTCCTAGAATTGTGAATGTTGCCATACTTGGAGCAAGAGAGGTGGCTCAGTGATTCAGAGTTCTGCTTGGGCCCCAGCACCTACACTGGGGAGCTCATAACCATCTGTAGCATCAGCTCCAAAGGATATGAGGCTCTGTTCTGGCTTCTATGAACACTAGCACACACACACACACACACACACACACACACACACACACACACAGAGGCACACATAGGAGAGGGGGGAGGAAGAGATCTAAAAGAATGCTAAAAGAATGTTCTTATATTTGGTAAGTTGACTTTGACTGTGTGATCAAGTTAAAAGTCCTAAAATCGAAAGAGGCTGCTAAATTACCTTGAGAGAAACCTAATGTAATAAGAGCCAGGAAAGGCCATTGTGTTCCTGGTCTTTTTCAAGGGAAGGAAAACACAGTTGATGCTTTGTAACCATTCTCACTTGAATTACTGTTATCTTCTCCACCTTAGCTTTGATGATCAGCTAATGGGCAAACAGAAGAATATATTAGTTGTCAGAAGCAAACACCAACAGGTCACTGTGTTCTCTATTCTGTCTGAAAAAAAAAACCAAAAAACAAAAAAAGAGAAACCAAAAAAACAAAAATACAAAAAAACCCAAACAAACAAACAAACAAACAAACCAAAACCAAGCCAATCCCAGTCTATTCTTTCCAGATAATTTTTTTCTTGACATTTCCAACTATTAATATATGAAGTCAAACTTTTAAAAGTGTTTTTTCCTTCTGGAAAAGAGTCCAGCTCTTGCAAACTTGAAGCTTCTTGATTTAAGTTTAAATTTTTATTCACAAACATTTGCTCTCAAATATAAGTGTCCTCTCCCTCAGCTAATGTATTCCCTGATTGAGTGACTGGTGGAGACAGAGTCCTAGTTACTATCACTGCAATTCAAACTTTCCCCTTAGGATACTTCAATGAGATAAAACAAATAACTTTATTTTGACTTTTTCACACTGTCTTTGTTATTCTCCCTCCTCTTCTTTTCTTTGCATTTCCTCTTCTAACTGGTATATTGACCTCAACTTTAATGATCACAGAACATTCTGGTGAGTGACCTCTCCATAATTTATTTACACAGTTCCATGTGATGAAAAGATTTTTTAAGGCCGTTGTTTTGTTTCACTTCTTCAGAAAATCAAGAAAAGGATATTCCTATGCATACATTTTTGATCCATTGTAAATGCATTTCTTTAGGGGAAGGCACCAGGAATAGATTTGCTACGTTAAAAAATATACACATATTACGGAGGAGTTAGAGAAAGGACTGAAGGAGCTGAAGGGGTTTGCAGCCCCAAGGAAAGAACAATAATATCAACCAATGTGACCCCCAGAGCTCCCAGGGACTAAATCACCAACCAAGGAGCTCACATGGGGGAACCCATGCATGGCTCCAGCTGCATATGCAGCAGAGGATGGCCTTGTCGGGCATCAATGAGAGGAAAGGCTCTTGGTCCTATGAAGGCTCAATGCCCCAGTGTAGGGGAATTCGAGGTCAGAGAGGCAAGAGTGAGTGGGTGGGTGGGTTGGGGAACACCCTCATAGAAGCAAGGGATGGGGGGTGGGATAAGGGGTTTGGGGGGGAACCTGGAAAAGGGATAACATTTGAAATGTAAACAAAGAAAATTTTCAATAATAAAAAAATAAATCTCTGGAAAAAAAACCCACCCATCTTACATTAGAAAACATGCTGGTGAACGGTTTTAGTAGTTGAAGCAAGAAATAATTTTTCACCTTCATGTAAACTGTGCATAAGCATCTTACTTTGTCTACCTTGTGCCCAAGCACAGATGTTACCCTTTTAGCTCTAATTTACTCTATAGGTCAAAAATAATATCAAATTTATATTATCTTTTATATCAAATTAATTATCCTCTCTATATTTATTGGCCATTTCTTTTTCTTCTACAGATTCTTTTATCACATTCTTGCTCCCTCTTTTCTGTCATCTCCATATGTCATGTGTCATTACTGCTTTCTCCATACCTACTGCTTATCTTTCCACTTTTTATTTAGCTTTATTTTTGTAGTGGTTTCTATGCCCATAAAGTTTCAAGTATGTCAAATATTTCTTAATATTTTTTTTTCTGCTTTAGCTTCTAATTTGTGTGCTCAGTCTGATTTCCAAATGGTGATCTCTGCTTGGACTGTAGAATTTCAGTGGCACACGCTAACAGGCTTTATTTCATAATAAATAAATGAATGGACCTTCATTTAGCTGAAGATCCAGGGTCTTTAAAAGTTATCAGGCATAGCAAAATGGCTTTCTCTAGCTGTACAGTAACTAATGTTTATGGGCTCATGTGCCCACAAAAGCACACTTGTTTAATGTTCATGGCTCAAGTGATGGATTATATTTTACTTTTGGCATTTTTCTTCTACAAACTAATAGCCTCTCAAAAACCAATTCCTCTGAGGCTTCTATTTTTGCTAAGTCTGTCCTTTGCAGAATTGTTTGAATTTTCAAGAGAATTTGGAACACTTAACCTCCAGACAGTTTCTTTCAATGTAGTCTCTTGCTATTCAGACATATGACAGGAATCAAATCACTGCAGAGCATACCAGAATTAACTTTTTGTGTGTTGAAAGGTAGCACACTTTGCAAGGCAGACACACAACTTGAGCCTCTGCAGAAAGTATATCCTTCGAGATAACCCAGGGAGAGTCTGGAACAATATCTGCATTGAACTTTCAGAACAGATATTTTGACTAAACAAAAAGAGTCAATTCTACTAGCTAATTAAACTGACTGTAAGTGAAAATTTGTATGGATTATTGAAATCAACCAGGGATGTAATATGTTGTAAATATAAACTTTAGTTGGATTTTTCAGTTTTTTTATTTATGTGTGTGTGGGTTTTCTGCATGTGCACCATGTGTGTGTAGTGCTTACAGAAACCAGAAGAGGGCATTATATCCCCTAGAGCTGGAGTTACAGGTGATTGTTAGCCATTTGAGGTGGGTCCTAGGAAATGAACACAGGTCCTCTGCAAGAACAGCAAGTGTTCTTTACTGCTGAGATGACTCTCCAGAGTTGTATTCTTTGAAGATGAAATCGTCATCATTATCTTAGTAATTTATTATTTTCAACAGTTTTAGCGCAGTAGTTGCTTGTACATCAGTAATGCATAGACATTCTTGATGAACCAATGCCAAGAAACAGTTTTGCAAATAAATACTTCTGTAAGTATCATCCTAGTAACTCAAATTCTAGGCGTGTGCTTACTGAAAATAAGTTGAAGATTCTATAGGGTACTTCACAGCAACTATAAGGAACATTCATACATTTATAAATATTTGTCAGGTTTTTTTCTTCCTAATCTACTTTTACCAAGTAGAATTTACTTCATCAGCCAGATACACATACTCAAGAATTGTTAGTTGACTGTAAGCAAAAGCAATGGGTGTCCTTTTGCAAGATAACTTTTAGCTCAAAAATGGTGTGTTGACAGTTTGAAAATGTCAGGTGTCTGGAACTCTGGGGATCTTTAATTTGGTTCTGCTAGAATAGCCTGGTTAGAAGTTGAGACTGCAAGAACTATGTGTTCCCTGATAGAGTCAAGTAGTATAGATGAAAGATATCTGAAGCATTTTTATCTCACAATCTTTACTACCGACATTCAGAACACTTTGATTCATCTTGACCACAATCTACCAAAATCATTTTTTCGTCCAACAAAAAGTTCAAGAAGACTGCACAGAAATGTCATTCATGTTGAAATACCAAACATTTTCTGTATAATTCTATTAAAAAGATAATGCTGGATTCTTTTAAATCCTGATAATGTGTTGCTATTCGTTTTTTCTTGCAATCTCTTTCTTTCTGATACAGAGAGATTTTTGTGCTGTGGTAGAGAAACCGCTGCTTTGTTAATAGTTAACAATGTATCTCCCAGATGACCACTCTCTCTGCTTTCCTTGCTTGACCTTTCTCTTCAGCTCTGTAAAATTCTTTTCAGCGAGTGTTTTCTAAAGATACATACTACCTGCTAACAATCACATGTGCAAGGAAGCCAGTCTGCCCTGCATTGTTACACTTCCTCTTATAGTAACTTCTGTGGCTAATGTGACCATAAATTAGAGGATCCTTGTTATGCTCCCAGCTGCACAGATCTTCCTGATTTCTAAATTGATCAAATTTCCTTTTATTTTTCATGTTACAGAAAAGATTTTTCCAAATGAGTTTCGTGACACCGGCATTTAAGAGACATAATTAATTTCGTGCCTGTTCTCACTGACTAGCAAATGTTATTTCTCTTTTGTGTGCCTCCTTCCCTTGATGTATTTGTTAACACCCAGATGATTAGTGTTAATCCGTTATGTTAGCAAACTATTGTGCGTACTCCCAAGACAGACCTTCCCAAAGGAAGCTTTCTTTCTTATCAGATGTGTTTATCCCGTACCCTCATCTTGTTCTCACTTCACACAGAGATTTAATTTGTTCAAAAGAAAGACTTCAGTGATATGTACTCAAACACCACTCTATAACAATTTCTTCTTAAAGCAGTTAAAAGGTATGTTATGTTTTGCTGAAAAGTTCCTAGAACAAGTAATTCTCTATCTATTGATTTAAATATTCCCCAGCACTTTGATTATTTGAGTGGTTCTCTCTTCACGCATTTCTATACAGTCAAGTCATTGCAGTCATTACAGAGTAGAGAATTTTTGTGTCCATACCATTTTTAAACACCTAACATTCTCAAATCCATTTGTATTTTATAGTAAAACATCCTAAAGTTCCTTTTTAAATGGTAGAGTCATAGTTCTGTTTTAAAGCAGTAAGTCTGTTGAAATTGAAAATTAAAATGTACCATTGAATACAAGATTTATTGTTTTCATTTTACGTGTCTGGGTGTTTTGCCTATGTGTACGTCTGTGCCCACATGTATGCAATGCCAGCAGAGGCCAGACGAGGGCATCTGAGTCCTGACACATTTAATTATAGATGATTGTGGGATGCACACATAGGTGCTGGGAATTGAACCAGGGTTCTGTGGAAAAGTAGCTGGTGTTCTACACTGCTCAATCCTCTTTTCAGGTTCCCCTAAAACTATCTTAAGAACAATGATGATTGATTTTTTTCAGGATTATTTAATTAACTAAATAATTAATTATTAACTACTTAATATTGACTATCTTGAGGTAACTTGCTTAAATGGACAAAACAAATGTATCTTTTAAAGGTATTTAGTTGTAACATTACTGTTTTCTAGCCATGGCAATAGATGGGTTTCATAAGCAATCCATTTCCAGTGCTCTTATTTATAAAGTGATAACACAAGAAGCAAGAGTATATCATGAAAAGAGCTGAGTAAATGGGAACACATTCTACAGATGGTACTACAGAAAACATGCCAAAATTCCTGCATGTGGGGAAGCAGGAGGGATGGTGTTTCTTATTCTTCTTTCTCACTTCTCAGTTGTTGAAGATAATGATGTGAGGCCCCTCTAATCTCTTTTACAACCTCTCTTTTTAACCTTCCTACTTCCCAGATCATTTCACAACCCCATATTTAGTCAGAGAACGCATCCAGATCACAATAAACAGCACCACCACCACTAAAACACACACACACACACACACACACACACTGACAAGTTTTGTGTTTATCAGCTTTTCTGATGATAAGACAACTCACAAACAGAAGTGGCAAAAACATATGCACAGTGGTTGTATTTAGGGAAATGGAGCTTGGTAGACATAGGGTACCTGTCCTCTATGGTGGAAGCACTAACATATCAGACCCTAGAGGAGAAGATTTATTGCAGACATCTTAACCATCTTAACCATTGACTGAACAGGAGAGAAGTCTTTAAGAAACACACAATTAGAAAGAAACGATGGACTGGAGAGATGGCTCAGCGGTTAAGAGCACCAGAGCACCGACTGTTCTTCCAGAGGTCCTGAGTTCAATTCCCAGCAACCACATGGTGGCTTACAACCATGATACAATGTCCTCTTCTGGTGTGTCTGAAGACAGCCACAGTGCACTCATATACATAAAATAAATAAATATTTAAAAAAGAAAGAAACGGCCTGGCGGTGGTGGCGCATGCCTTTAATCCCAGCACTTGGGAGGCAGAGGCAGGCAGATTTCTGAGTTCGAGGCCAGCCTGGTCTACAGAGTGAGTTCCAGGACAGCCAGGACTACACAGAGAAACCCTATCTCGAAAAAACAAAACAAAAACAAAAAACAAACAAACAAACAAAGAAACGGATGGAGTCTTTAACGTTATTATCTTCCTGTTATAAAGTACTACAAGAAATCAAAGGTTTTCTCAATTTACCTGACACAAAATGTAACAAATAGTGATTTCCAAGAGCATTAAAAACCAACTCTGTTCTGCTTAACATAAAACTCTACATTCTCTTGTTAAAAGGAAGATGCCAGAGTTCAGACAGAAGAATGAATTCATGTTATTAAGAATTCACAATTAAAATATTAAAATCCTGGCATTATAAAAATGCTCATAAACCCATAACCATCATTTGGTGTCAAGATGATATTACAGTCATTAAAAAAATGATATTAAGAAATTCCATTTTGAGCAAAGAAATCAAATGAAGAATTTTATTAAATAAAATTAGCATTCCTGAAGCTATTTGAAATTTACATAATTTTTACACCAGGGAACAATAAATAAAAGCATCAAGAAATATTTTAAACTAATTAGTTGTATTTTATTTATTTTGATCGCAAAGAGTTTTCCAATCCAGAAGACATACTGGAAAATTTATATTTAGAACAGCTTTCAATGTTTCTGCAGACATTTAAGTAGAATAGAAGTAAATTTCTTGGCAATATACTACCTCAGTTAGTACCATATATAGACAACTTACTATTGAAGATACATTGTAGTTACGAGTTCATTAGTAAAATACAGAGTATGCTCATTTACTTCTGTCTGCATGGTAATGTACCATTGACCAAATAACTTTTGATTAATAATTTGAACCTATTGCTTAGCTTTCCTTTGCTTGGCATTATAAGCAGCTGTACTATGAATTACTGATGTAGTTTGAATAGTCTGAGATTTGCAAGATAATTACAAATTCATTTGCTTATACTAATACATTGTATCACACAAATGTCTTTATAGGAATAATGAAGAAGCATTTTTATGTTTTTTCTTACACCATGAAAACTAGACAGCATTTTTTTCAAAATGGAAAGTTGTAATTCACTATTACATAGAACACAGCATTTGGCATTATTATACTGCAAGGATTATATGTGACAGCAAGAATTTTTATGGTTTTGTTTTCTGATTCTAGGGGAATGTTAAATATTGTAAAACTAACGATTACTTCCTCGTACCACAGCAAGTTACTCCATGATCTTCATTGCATATATAGACTCTCCAAGGAAACATATTTTGGAATCCCAGAAATAATTATGGTTCTTATAAACTATTAATTATGAAAATTTCCTAACCTCAATGAGTCAGTTACTATTATTAATCTGCCTTGGTTTATAAATAACAGTTCTGTTATAGGGATATTTTAGTTCAGTATAAGAATGATCAAAAACAGAGTGTTTGGTTACCAGCTATTGATTGCACATCTTTGATTAAGATATGTTTCTGGGACTAGGGATGAAGCTCAAAGGTAGAACACTTGCCTTGCATGCATGAGGCCTGTGGGTTTGGAATTTCCAGTACTGCTCACAAAATCACACAAGCTTTTTTTTTATTACCACCTAAATTCTTAATTGCCTTTCTCCTTTTAGCCAAGTATATTTTCTCACTCTCTTCATAGCCTTCCTGAAATTCTTCTTACTTTTTTTTATAGTCCCATCCTAAATAAGCAGAATTAGACAATTGTCTTTTCTAGTGAACAGGTGTGGATAATGTTGTGTGGTTTGTTACACATCAGTGTTGAGTTTAATTCTCCTTGTGGGGCATCAAGAGTATGGAACCTTAATCCTCTGTGTGTTTCAAGGTGGTGCTTCTGGAAGGTTATTAAAGATGGATGAATCTGATCAGGGTGGGGCTACCAGGATTGAATGGTGGCTTTATAGGGAGACCAGAAGTTAGATACAAGTGCTGTCTGTCCATCTCTTACCGTGTGGCACTGGTGTTGCCAGAAATCTGTAGCAAGAAAGCCATCAAAGGATGTGGCTTTGTTGACCTTAGACCTCTAGACGTGTGAGCCAGGACGAATCTCACTCCTTTATTACTTACTTTGCCTTTACTGTCGTGTTACTGGAAACCAAAACAATAGACCAAGACAGACAGTGATCTCGATGGTAGCTAGAATAATGGCTTCTGAAAAAAAAACTCCAAGTCCTAATTCCCACAACTTTACAGATGATGGATTGTAGTTCAAACACTGCTGAGTGAGCAGCAGTGGACAAATTTAAAGTCCAAAAAATCACTCAGAAGTGATTATAGCAGATGTGAACATGGGTATTTTTTGCCAAGTCTTGGAAAACATCAGATTCTCTACTGTCAGGCCTAGAAATAAGAGATAAGAAGTGAGACTACCATTACGGTGGTTGCAAGAAGCAGTATTTACAGCCAGCTCTGTGAGTTTTTTCGTCTACATTCTCAAATTAAAGTGGAATCATCTACCAGAGCAGAGCTAAGGTTTACAGAGTAGGGCAGTCAATGGAGTAAACCCTTGCTCAAATGCAAAGGTGGATCAAGAGACTTCTTGCCTATTCCTGAATTTCATACTTAACTGAAAGACTTGGAATATTTAATTCCAATCATACTTATCAGCTGAATGATATGTTCTCCCACAAGTTGTGCACATAAGTCTAATTCACAGAAATAACAGGTGGGAGATTCCAAGACAGCCACGGAAGGGAGTAATTTCTCTATCTTAATGGTATCTGAGAAATGCTACTCAAATATGTTGAAATAGGAAATATTATTCAATTGTATACATTATTTGAAATTATGAAATTAGCACCATGGTCAGCAACTTTCCAGGTGGCCTCAAAGATCACATCTTTAGAAAATCCTCTCACTTTGAGCATTTATTATCTAACCAGAAACAGGATACAGAAAAATTAAGATATCATTGGAGACCAACACGTAAAAGGCATCCTTGAGAAATGTATCTTGCTTTCTTTTAGGTCACTTAGCTGGTTTTGTGAGACTATTGTATAGAAAGGATTACACGTGGTCCTGCTTGCCAGAGGTGAGCTTCCAGGTTAGAATTTCATTGCAGTTTTAGGAAAAATCTTGTATTAGAAACACATAGCTAAGCCACACTCAGATTCCAAACGACCATCAACTGTGAGGTGGTTAATTTTCCTATCATTTAATCTTGGTTTTCTTTATTTATTATGAATAAATATGTAATTTATTCTATAGCAGTAAATGACAAATAAAAATTTGTTTACCTATAACAAACACATAAATATATAATTTACCTATTGACTTTGCAAGTAAACATTATCATATGTGCTTTGTACTGTATTTTAATATTAGTGTCGTTTTAATTTTTCACAGCCAAATAGATGGTCTCATTTTCAGAAACTTTATTTTTCCTACCCATTTTGTCTACATATAGTATTCCACATTCTCAGGTAGGAATGGTTTTCATTTTATATTTATAACTTTAACGTATGTGAAATTTACTTTTTTGTCTAAAATATAAGTATTACTTCTCTCATGTGATCAGTTTTGGCAAGAAAATTTATCAATAACCTGTCTATCATATACGTGGTGAAGTCAATGAGAAGAGCTCCTTTGGGACATGTGTCAGTGAGAGTGGTCCTCATTTGATGAAAGTGTTTGGAAGAATTGGAAGGTGTGGCCTTGTTGGAAGAGATGTGTCACTGTGGATGGGTTTGAGGTTTCAAAAACCCAGATCAGATCTAGTATGGCTCTCCCTCTCTACCTGCAGTGTGGAGACATGTGAGCTCTCAGCTACTTCTCCAACAGCATGCCTGTCTTGTCTTCTGCCATGCTCCTGGGTGTGAGGTTTCTACATTAACCCCATTGAAACTGCAAATAAGTCCACAATTAAATGCTTCCTTTGTAATCTGTCTTGGTTATGGTGTTTCTTCACAGTAATAGAACAGAAACTAAGACACACATTCATTTGGATTTATTTTTGGAGATTATTCCGTTCTAAAATCAATTTTACTCTTTCTATACTAATATCTTACTAATGTGATAAATCCATGTTGTACTGCATGGTAAAACAAGTTCTGGCTCCATAAAAATTTTTCTTATTCACATTTTTTGGCTATTTAAAATGATCAATAAATATAAAATCAGTGACAAAAAAACCTAATGATCAAAAAGACCATATTCAAATGATCTAATATGCAACAATAATCAATTGCATTATCAATGAAATATAATTTGATTCTATCAGTCTGAAAACAATGTAAGATTTTTTGGTCTGGGTGTAGTACAACATTACTGTATTCCCAGTACTCAGATGGTAGAGAAAGGGAACTCAGAAGTTCAAAGCTATCCTGGACTACATAGCAAGTCTGGGGTCAATCTTAACTATAGGAGATACACACACACACACACACACACACACACACACACACACACGGTTTCTCTCTCTCTCTCTCTCTCTCTCTCTCTCTCTCTCTCTCACTCTCTCTCTCTCTTGTAAGGAACTTTCTTACTTTATTATACTTACATCACTACTTACTGACAAGGAAGTAAATAAGTAAATGTTTATTGTTATATCCTTTGGGACATCTGTCTGGTGATATCTAGTAGGAATATATATATTCTTACTACCTAGCCATTTAACTTCTGGAAATCTGTCTCATATATAAGCATCAATCAGTGCTTTAAAAGGTGTGTACTGTATGTTTATTGAAACAATGATCCTTGGGATATACGCAAGCATTTTAATGTTTGTTATCAAGTGAATGGTTCAGTATGTTTTATTATATATTAATACAATGAAATGTAAAACTATTGTTTTTTTAAAAAATCACTTAACGACATACAAGTTTATTTCCATAAAGAATTAGTTTTTTTCCCTTTATTTATTCTTCTCTCATTTATTACATCCCAACTGCAATTTCCCCTTACTCCATCTATCCTCAGTCTCTGCCCCCAACTCCCCTTTCCCCCAGATACATTCTTCCTTCACATCTCCTCAAAAAGATCTCCTCAGCAGACCTTTAAGGAACAGCAACCAAATATGACATAACAAGCTACAATACAACCAGGCACATACTCTCACATCAAGGCTGGACAAGGCAAACCAGTGGGAGAAAAGGGGTCTCAAAGGTAGTCAAAAGAATCACAGACAGCTCCTGCCCTCGCACTTAGAAATCCCACAAGAACACCAAGCCACACAACTATAACATATATGCAAAAGACCTGGGTCAGACCCAAACAGGCACCCTAGGATTCTATGAGCCTACTTGAGTCCAGTTCAGTTGATTCTGTGGACTGTGTCCTTGTGGTGTCCTAGATCCCTCCTTCTCTTCTAATTCCTTCTCCTCCTCTCTTCTTTCTCCTCCTTGTCCTCTGCTTCCTCTTCCTCCTGTGCAGGACTCCCTGAGCTCTGCCTAATATTTGGCTGTAGGACTCTGCATCTGCTCTTATCAGTTGCTGAAAGAAGTCTTTGGTCTCTCTGATGACAATTATGGTAGACATTGGTCCCTGCACATCATGGAGGCATGGCAAACTATTGATAGGAGTTTTTGCAGCTGAATTGGTGTCCAAATCCATCCACTTGTGTCCTTGCCTGGTTACAGAGGGTTCCGGCTCTGTGCTCACCATTACTAGGTCTTTGCTAGTGTCACTCTCATAGAGTCCATGGAGTTTCCATTGCAGTAAGTTTCTACCTTACCCTTGAAATGCTCCCAATTCCAGCCATCTATCCCAGTATTCTCTCCTCCCTTCACCTGATCCCTCCTGTTTCTATCCCCACCAGCCCCTAGTCCACCAGAGAAATCTATTTGATTTCTTGTTTTCCTTCACAAGAACATCCTTACATTCTCCCTTAAGCCCTCCTTGAAAGATCAATTCTCAACTTCATATGGAAACATAAATCAATCAACAAACAAACAGAAAAATGGGAAAAGTAAAACAATCCCATATAATAAAAGAGCATCTAGACGTATCACCATTCCTGATTTCAAGGTGTACTATAGAGCACTAATAATAAAAACCACATGATATTGACATAAAGCAGACAGGGTGATCAGTGGAACTTAATTGAAGACACAGACGTAAGTTCACACACCTTTGGACACCTGATTTTAATAAAGAGCCAGAACTATACAATGGATAAAAGAAAGCATCTTCATCAAATGATGCTAGTCTAACTGGATGCAGACAGATGCATGTCTGTCACCCTGTACAAAACTCAAGTCCAAGTGAATCAAAGACCTCAACATTTGATCAGAAACACTGAATCTGATAGAAGACAAAGTAGAGAATAGTCTTGAACTCATTACCACCAGAAGTAGCTTTTTGAACAGAATAGTCCAGGCACTAACATCAACAACTAATAAATGGGACATCACTCTCCTGGCAATGGGCAAAGAGACACCTTGATGGTGGTGGTGTTCTTTTATCCATAAGGAACAGGTCAGATGGCAATCCTTTGTTCATCCTAGCTTGATGCCTGGCTTCGTGGCCGAAGCTGTTTTATCCCTAAAAAATAAAATCAAAATCAAAATCAAATCAAATCCAGGTAGCACAGTGTGTGAGGAGGAAGACAGGCACCTGCACTCAGCCATGTCAAGTGGTGTGGGGAACTACTCCTTCATGGGCCATGGGGCAGCAGACACACAGAGCCTCCCCCACCACCATGTAGCCCGGTGAGAGAGGAGGAAGACAGACAGAGACATGAAGACCTCCATGCAATCCACAGACCTTCCCTGTGCATGAATAGACTGGCCGTAGACACTCGCTTGCTACAGTGCCTCTCACCCAAGGGCCTCTCAGCCACTTCGCCAGTGAGAGCCACCACAATGTGCAGACAATGAGGTGAGAAAGAGAAGTGGAGAAGCTTGAGTATTATGAAGAGAGATGGAACTGAAGACCAGAGTATGGAGAGGAGCAGCTTGTTGTGAGTGACCAGCCTTGCCACGTGGGTTATGATGAGGTCCCAGCCTGAGCTGCCAGGGATGGCCATGTCTGGGTCATGGCTAAAGAATAGTAGGGGTTGATGTCAGTTCTGAGATCTGTCAGACACATAATCAGAACTATAAAATCTAATTGTTGATTACAAGTAATGTAGAGAAAAATTGTAAACTGAATTTTATTTGGAATGCCCATAAATGCCAAACATTAAAAATCCAAGCACATTTTCACATCTTTATAAAAAACCTATTCGTGCAAACTTAGAAAAAGTCATTGCACCCATGAATCACAGCTGTCTTCCTCTCCTCATACAACATATGACATACAATGAGTTTTTCTGTGTTTCAGCAAACTGTCATGCTTCTTTGCAAATTTGGATCAGCTGTGACATTTTTAACCTTTGCATGTTCAATGGTATGAACTATCTTCAGGAATGCCTTTACCATGACTGCTTTTATTGACTTCACTGCCTCTTAGACAGCCCCCTTTTTTTTGTCACAATTCCTTTCCTCATCTAGGTCATCAGAGTTCTCTGGGTGCATAAGTCTAGACTCTTGAATCACCATTCAAGAGTTAGCATGTTAGCATGGCCCTGGTCAGCTATATTCTGTTAAAATTCTGGTCATGATTGCTTGAATTTCAGTCCCAGTATGATGTGTTTTTGTGTCTTTGTTGCATTTGTTGACCATGACCATTTCTCTCTCTTTTGTCTTTAATTTGTGTAAATGTCATCTAGGTTTATGACTGGGAACAAGGAGACAACATAAGTAAGGTATTAACTGTCTCTGCATAGACTGAATAAAAATCGTACAGTGGTGAGTCACCAACAGGTTTTTAAAAGAAATGGCATGATTGGTCACAGATCATGTTGTACCTTTGTTATTTACATGGTGATTTGTAGACTGACAAGTAGCCATGATGCCTGCACTTTATGCATTGGTAGTTTATGTTCACAGCATGGCAACTTAGCTTCAACTCTGTGCTAACTCAAGAGTGACAACTGAAAGTGATTTATATAGGAATCGTGCAAAGCAAAGATTTACTCTGCGTGTGCTTATGTGCCTGATTATACAATTGTATGCTGATTTTGTAGTTGTTCTAAAAAAACACAAAATATAAAATTTATCACCCGCCATACTTAGTAGATGGCTCGGCACTGTTAAGTTTGTTTACATTATTGTGGAGATAGTTTCGGATTCTTTTTTTTTTTTTTTTTTCCATCTTGGAAAACAGAAACCCTTTGTTTGTTAAAGTATAGGTCTTAATAATACATAATCATAAAAATGTTGAAAGATTCTTAATATGCAGCAGGTATATGGCAATTGGGAGAGATTATCTGAATTGGGGAGGGAGAATGGTAAAAATACAAACAAAAGGACAAACAATTGCATTAAGCAAACCATACATTATATTATCACATTTATATATTTATGAAAATGTAAATATATTGTGTTTTAGACATGCAACTGAAAATAAAAGCAGTGGGGCTGGGAAGATGGTCTAGTGGGTAAGGGTGCCTCCCAGGCAGAAAGGACGACCTCAGTCTGATATCCCAACACTTAAAAGGCAGACATTGCCCTCTGTGGCTATAACCCCAGAGTTGAGGGGCAGAGACAAGTAGATACCAGAGGTTTTTCAGCCAGTCAACCTGACTCAAGTAGTGACCTTCAGATTCAGTGAGAAATCCTGTCTCCTGTAAATAAGACAGAGAATAACAGAGGAAAGTCTGCTAGGCTTCTATCCTTCTCTGGCCTAAGTCTAAGGGACTAGCATACATCTGTCTCCTCTTTTATATCACATGTGTGCGCACGCGCGCGGACACACACACACACACACACACACACACACACACACACACGGGGGAGGAGGAGGGAGAGGGATGGGAAGAGAGAGGGAGGGAGAATAAAAGTAGTGAATTAAATAGGAATAAAAATCAAATGAGTAAAATTTGCGACAAAAGAAGATGGCATAAAAAGTGTGACTATGGTCATTTTTCACCTTCTGTTATAGCATCAATAAATTGAGATGGTGAAGCATAGGTATAATGTTCAGTAATGTGGGAGTAATGACTAAGAGAACCTAAAATAGAAACAGTTAAATATGGTTATTTCGGCTGAATAGACCTAAGAGTAGAAAGTGGAGATTCTTACTAGGTACTCTATAATTTTTTTATATTGTTTGATTTTTATTACCACATTTATATCATTTTCATGATTTTTCAAAATAAGAAACTTAGAGTATATTCTCTAGGTGTGTATAGTCCAGCGATATATTACATATATAGTTAAACTACCACATTGTTCAGCAGTTCAATTATCTGTTTTGAAATACATCTCAAAAGTGAGGTTTAGTAGCTGCGTTAATGAGGAGTAAGGAGACGTTACATTTAAAACTCTCTGTGCTCATTATGCAGACAGTAATAGCTAACACCATAAAATACTAAGATGAGTTAAAATAAGTAGCAGGACAGCAAGAAAAACGTCAACCTAAAATTTGAAGCCAATTTGAATAGTCTGTTCCCAGATGTACTGCATAATAGGAAATCAAGTCAATAGGGGACCAAGTCACTTTAAAACTGTTGCTACCACATTGACATAAAATAGAAAAATGGATTCTCATTTCAAAAGTTGCCTAGAACATGCTTCATGTTGAGTAATTTATGTGGACGTCATTTATTTCGTTAGCAAGTCATGGCATTTAAATCATGGCTCTGTCTTAGTTACTTTTCAGTTGTTGTGATAAAGCATCATGACCAAGGCATCTGATAAAAGAAAGCATTTTATTTGACAGTTACAGTTGCAGTAAGTTGGAGTCTCTGATGGTTGAGTAGAGACATGGTGTCAGGAACAGCTGAGAATTGAAATTTTGATCTACAAGTAGGAGACAGAGAGAGATACTGAAAATGGCTGTGAGTCTTTTGAAACCTCAGACTCATCTCTCAGGCACTTCTCACCAAACAAGGCCACGCCTCCTTAACCTTTCAAATAGTTCCACCAAATGGAAACAAAGTATTCAAGTATATGAGCCTATGGGGCCATTCTCATTTAAACCACCATTGGCTCTAAACATAACTGTGGGCATATTTTCAGACCTTTGTGAAATGTTTGAATGTACACAAATATGGGAGCGAGGAATATCGAATTTGTCAGAATTTATGAGTGAAGATGAAATAACCTTTTAAAATTGTGTGGTTTTTTTTTAAAAAAAAAAAAAACCTTAGAGAGTATGATAGTGAGGTAGCAGCTGTGTTTGTTTGTTCTCCTGCTGTTTTTCTTAGAAAGATGCATTTTGATATTTTCATGTGTATGTGGAATATGGTGTGGGATTTATACTTGTACATTAACAAAAGTTATGGTTGGTAACTGATGTTCTTAAATTTTGATATTGAAAGATGACATATTAATAGGAGACAGTAGAGTTTTCTTATGAAGAGAAATGAAAGACTCAATTATATGTTTTTCAGAGTATCTCATATAAGTGGAAAGAAAGAATGAGATAAATTAGCAAGCCACATGCAGAAGAACATCTGTTGTCCAATCTTATACATGGTAATTAAGGCAAATGGGCCGTTTGTTTGGCCCTAGTTGTCAGTGAATGCATGAGGAACTCTATGTTGCTTCTATGATTACTGCTTTCCCAGCACTATCATAAAGGCTTGACTACTAGGAAGGAAGGGAGAGGGGAGGGGAGGGAGGGAAAGAAGGAGGGAGAAAAGAAGGGAGGGAAGCCAATTATTTCACATTTAACATGCGTTTTAAAAAAATATTTAAAGAGACTCCATGAATTTGTGTACATAAAACCCTTCATAACATTTATTATTACATTTTACAGCCCCCCCACACGGGGCTGTGAGCCATTTAGCATGATTTAATTCTTCACTCCTCAGTATAGCTCTGAAGTTATAGTTCACACTAACGAAAGTGAGGTAGGGAAGTTAAATAGGTCACTTTCAGATCTTCAGCTTTTAAGACAACTGGATGTTTACATTGGTGAGTGCTCAGTTTCCTATGCTGCTCTGCCTGTCTCAGGAAAGCGCAGTGTTGAGTCTACGTTTATTTTCATACTGGTTCCCTTGTCTATCATCAATTCCCTGTTCAGCTCTTCCTAGAAATTAAACCTTCTTTTTTTGTCTCTGAGGATACAGAGCCTGTTTCAGTTCTTCGATAACCATTCAATAATGCATGTGCTAAGGTCTAACCGATGTGCCCGTGTGTAACAGAAGGGAAGCTCTAGAATGTAGTTCAGAATGTAGAATGAGGAAAGCATTGAAATCAAACAAGCTGGACCCTTGCACAGGCGAAGGCCTGCCGAAACCTCTAGAAAAGAACATGCCTAAAGAGTCTTAGGAAAGTTGGAATTAGGAAATTTTTTAAAATTCCCTTTTGTTAGCTCTGAACCTTCAGAATGGCCTTGGCTATTGTAGGCTGTGTGCTGGAGGGACTTAAGAGGCAGAGAACAGACAATGTCCTGGGCTGGAGAGATGGCTGTTAAGAGCACTGACTGCTCTTCCAAAGGTCAATTCCCAGGAACCACATGGTGGCTCACAACCATCTGTAATGAGATCCGATGCCCTCTTCTGGTGTGTCTGAAGATAGCTACAGTGTATTCACTATATATATATAAAAGAAATAAATAAAATCTTAAAAAAACAAAAACAGATGATGTCCCTGTTTCTTCTTAATGAAATCCTGCTATGGAAAATAAAATAAAAGCCTTTATATTGTAAGTACAAGTTTTCTTGTCACCTCTCCTGCCATTTGTCCTTCAGGTTCCTCTCACCCATTCTGGATGTGGGTTATTTTATAAAGCAATAATAGATGTCATCTTTACATAGTCATTGAAAAACTTTACCTCTTCCCCAAATTAATGATAAAATTCTTTTATACCCTTAGGTCCATACTAACATTAGAAAATGTCAAAGTAACTGATATTTACTGAGTGGTCATGATGCAGCAGTAATAGTCAACAAACTGTGGAATAGAAAAATTAACAGACTGTAGTAGAATGGCTGATCCAACTCAGTGGGTTTATGTGATTATCTCAGATTTGCCTGTTTGGGGTTCTATTCGACCTTGTCATTTCTGGCAAGAGGATTGCTGTGGCTTGGGCAGATGATCTGAGAGCGTCCTTTGGGTTTGTGCACTAAATTTAATCTTCACTTTGGGGTTGGGGCTGGAAAGAGTTAAGTAGGACCGGATCAAGACTTTACAGTGGAGCCCTGTGATGGAATCCTAATTGTTTCATTGAAGAAAGGGAGAGTAGAGGACATGACACACGTGCACTCTAGTTTTCTGGCCATGTGATTGATGTCTTGTGACACTGTAGGTCTGTTACAACAATGAGATTGTGGCTACTTGTTGTATTTTGGTGTTAGATCTTGCTCATTACAACCTAAAATAAATCTCTTTCCTTTAAAGCTCAGTCACCCTGTGCTACTGTGTTACTGACATCAGAAAACAGATGAATGTAGCTATCTTGATTTTCTTTGAGAAACCCACTTCCAACTCCTTGAGATTTGGATGTGTGGCTTGACCCATCGTTCCAGCAGTACAATACTTTTCTTTGGAGTCCCTCAACGTGCCTAGGAACTTCCCTAAGGCTAGACCACTCAGAATCCTCTCTGAAATCAGACCTCAGGTTGTGATACTATAAACTCCTGATTATCTGTGGATAGGTTATTCACTTATGAATGATTTATAACAGTCTTAAGGCTAAATACTACTTTCCTGCCATCTGTCATGCTTTCTGCTAACTTCACATCAACTAGGTAGTCTATTCAAGGAAGATAAACATTGTCTTATAATACATTTTTTATATATTTAACTCCATAGTATAAAAATAAATATTTGAAATAAAATACAGATCCAAATGTTTTATATGTTTACATATATATTACACATATATAAAACATAGCTATGTAACATAAGGTAAACACATACTAAAAACAAATTATTATTCATACTTTCAGAGTGATTTCTAGTTTATAAAATGTTTAACATATGTTACTAAAAACGTTTCAGAGGGATCAGAAAGAAATGAGCCCTCGATGGGTAAACAATTCAAAAATTTGTATATTGTAACATTTAAATATTTTGAGGCCGAGCGGTGGTGGCACACACCTTTAATCCCAGCACTTGGGAGGCAGAGGCAGGCGAATTTCTGAGTTCGAGGCCAGCCTGGTCTACAGAGTGAGTGCAAGGACAGCCAGGGCTACACAGAGAAACCTTGTCTCGAAAAACCAAAATAAATAAATAAATAAATAAATAAATAAATAAATTGAAAGGAAATGAAACAATCTACTTTTCATATGAAATCCTGTTCCCTCTACACCTAATATTCAGGTTGAGGTACTTGGAATCTTCGTTAGAGAATTAGAGAATGACCACCCTGTATCAACCAAATCCCTGGTCAGTACTGGATGCAGCTGTAATCAAGGCAGCATTTGAAGACAGGAGTGTTCTCAGCTAGAGAGTGAAGATTGGCTGGGAAATGGACCAATGAGGAAAGTGTTTACTTCACAAGGATCAGGGCTTGGGTTCAACACCCAGGGTTACATAAAAAGCCAAGTAAGGTAGCATGACCCTGTAATCCATGCCTATAATCCCAGTGCTTGAGAAGGTAGATACAGGAGGATCTCTGAAGAACCAGTGAGCTGAAGGTTCTGTGACCAATACAGGACATGGTCAGGATACCTGAGGTTCAGCTGGGCATTGTAGTAGTCGCTTTTAATCCTAGCACTTGGGAGGCAGATGCAGGCAGAGTTACATAGTGAAACCTTGTTTCAAAACAAATCAAAACGAAAATACAAAAAAGCTAGAGATCCTATGCGTACATTAGATAACAAAAAAATATGTACTTCAAATTATTAAACTGCAGAATGTTTCAATGTTCTGGAATCTCAGTTCAGAAAATTATATTAAACTACAAGCACTGTTTAAGTAAGCGAACTATCTGGGTAAATCTATAAAAGTCAGAGGAATACACATTTACTAAAAAGATATTTTGTGGATGAATGTGGAAGGTTGAACATAGATCTGAGTAAGGGCTAAGACATGTTTGTACAGTTGTGTGATCTCATCTATCAAAAAGATCCTTGGCTCAGTTCAGTCACAGACTGAACTTTTGTGTCTCATCCAAATTCATATGTTGAAACATAATCTTAAATGTAATAGTGTTTGGAGTGGAGTGGTTCCTTTGGGAGGTGATTGAGACATAAGGGTATGACTCTCATAAATAGCATTAGTGCCCTCCTTATAAAAGCCACTCTGGAGAAAGTCTCATCCATCCTTCAAGAAGAGCAGCTAAGTGAACCTACTGGTACCTGGATGTTGTACTTCACAGACTCTAGAACAGTAGGAATATTTGCGGTTGCTAATCAATGCACTTTGTGATATTTTGTTAGAACAGCCCAAAAGGACTGAGACAGATTCCCTGTAATGTCTCTTTCTCCAAAGGACTGTAGCAGGATGATGCTAAGACATCATCATCTTTTTAGCATCTTCTATAGCTTGTCCAAGTTCATTCATCTCTTAATGTGCCTGTGAAGTTTGTCCTTGCTTACAATAAGGCATCCCTCTTTCTTGTCGTTGTGTAAGTGAAGAGAGAATGCTGTATTGTGTTTACAACAGTTTGTTCCCTCCTGTTAGTCAGAAATGGAAATCAGCCTCGGGGGATCATATAATGGCAGGAGGGGAGAAACAGAGCTGTAGAAATGGCAAGACCTTAAAACGAATTCAGGATGTAGTCACCATCTGAAGGACAACGACAGATGGTGGGTTTCAAAGTGTGCAAATATAATGGGAAGAGGGCACCTGAGTTCTGTGGCAACTGCAGAAGAAGAGCGTGAGAGTTTTGAAGAATAAAGAAGAGAAGGGGAGCCATATGGTGGAAGGATAATTAGGCACAAGCATTTGCTTTTAAGAAAAGACAAATCTTAGAAACTTATTTACCAAGATATCACCTAAGGTAAAGGAAATGATTTATTAGAAGAGGAAAGGAAGAAAGATGGCAACATGGGTCTAAGTTGTGCCATTTTGGAGCAATTCTACAGTAAAATTAAAACTCGGAAAAGGAAGAAAGAAACAGCTAAAGTAATTTGAACAATGCGGCACTATGAATCAGGTTTCCTAATTACAGGAAGGGTGGAAAAGTACTGGGAAGTGAGCAAAGTCCCCTAAGACATTCTTTACAAAGATGAGTCAGAAACACCATGGCACTGAAAACAAACTGAGTGAATCCTCTTCTTATTAAAATGCAGCTCCCTGCATATCTAGGAAGTAATGTTTTCTTAAAGTGCAGAGAAAAACCTCTGCCTAGTGTCTGCGGTTAAGTATTTTAAGGGTTCTGTAAGCTCTCCGGTTCCTAAGCTAGGCCCAAGCTAGCTTCTTTTAAAGGCAGCAGACTTTTTCTGAGATGAAGCATCAAGTGAAGGAATTTTCAGGTGTGTTCTAGTGTCAGTAACATTGCCATGTGATCTTTGGTAGTTTCATATGGAGATTTGTCTCTTCTTTTAAAGTGTTGGAGTGTGAAGGTGGTTCTTGATCCCCATGTGATCACATCTGTAATCCCAGCACTCAGGAGACAGAGGCAGAGTTATCACAAGTTCAAAAGCAGCCTGGCTGATACAGTAAGACTGTCTCAAAAAATCAACCAAACAGACAATAAAACCTAAGCAGTGACACAGACCATCAGCTATCATTTTCAGAGTTGGATCTATTGGAAACATCAGCGTGCAGCTTGGAAAAGCAGAGGAGCTAGCTTGAGGCTGAGCAGTAGTGCAGACAAAACAGATGTGAGGGGAATTAATGGTGAAGAATTGGCAGGATTTAAAGACTAGATGTGAAATGGAGGTTTCTGCTCAGATAACTCAGAATCCTGCTGCTGTTCATCAAGGTGGGTTTCTTAAGTGATAAAGATACAGATGCAGGGATGGATGCTGGGGTCGTGTGTGTGTGTGTGTGTGTGTGTGTGTGTGTGTGTGTGTGTGGTGTGTGTGTGTGTGTGTGGTGTGTGTGTGTGTGTGTGTGTGAGCGCGCTCACACACATGCATGCTGGGGAATAAACACAGGAAATTGTGTATGCCAGAAAAACTGCTCTACCACCGCACTGTATTGCAAGCTCCTGAGAGTAAGTATGTGTGCTTCCTGAGTTTTATTTGTCTGTGGAACAGTCTTATGGTTTCTCATTTGGAATTTTCATTTTCAGACTGGTGATGGATATTTCCTCTTACTGAGGATTCATGTATATTTAAAGTAAAAGTTGTAATCCTTTTACCCAGAAAAATAAATGAAACTTAATCTTCCTCTTAGGTACTAATTTAATTGGTTTATTTATTTGGGTGACTTAAGGTTTAGACACGAGATGTCTCCCCAAAGTGTATGTGTTGAAGATTTCGCCCTTCAATGAGAATGTAGCTGAAAGCTCTAGGTCTCAGACACCATCTGGACTTTGGCGGTTTATGTGTTATTGGGGATCAAATCCACAGTTTCCTTCATGCTGGGTAGGTGCTGTTCCACTGATCCATGCTTTCACCCCACTTGATGGGCTATCGGATAGGAAGTAGGGCTAAGTTGAAGAAAGAAGGTGTGACACAGGAAATTTTTTCATTTTAAGGTATCTTGTCCCTGGTCACTTCCAGGCTTTCTCTCCTTGCTTCCTGGCACCCATGGATTGAGTAGCCTGCTCGGCCACATACTACCATCAAACCATATGATATTCTGCCATACTAGAGCCAACTTCCTTTAATTGTTTTTCTCAGGCATTTTGTCATGAAGACAAAAGGCTAACTCAGAGAGGCCACTTACTTCTGTCCTCCTTTCCAGATTTGGAAAAGGGGTGGTGTGGAAGGTATCACCTCGAATTAGTTATAATAAATCCAGCTGTGTGTGGTGGTGGTAGGGTGAGTCAGAGAGAACTTTCAGGGTTTTTGTATCAGGAATTGGTGTTGGAAGGGAAAGTGGTACCAATGGATTTGTTTTGTTTACATTGACAATATTTGAATTTATCTACAATTTCATACAATGGAAAGGACTTTCTTTCTCTTTTTTTTATTCACTTTACATTCCATTCACTGACTCCCCTCCCAGTCACCCCCTCCCACAATCTTTCCCCCATCCTCCCTCTCCTTCTCCTCTTTGCCAGTGGGGGGCCCTGGATATCCCCCCAACCTGGCACATCAAGTTTCTGCAGGGATAGGCACATTCGATCCCACTGGGACCAGACAAGACAGCCCAGCTAGAAGAACATATTCTACCTACAGGCAACAGCTTTTGGGATAGCCCCATTCCAGTTGTTCAGGACACAGATGAAATCCAAGTTGCATGTCTGCTACATAGGTGCTTAGGTCCATCCTCTGTATGCTCTTGGGTTGGTGATTCTATCTTTGAGAATCCCAAGGGTCCAGGTCAGTCGACTCTGTGTGGTCTTCCTGTAGAGTTCCTATCCCTTTCAGGGCCCGCAATCCATATTTTTAAATAAAAGTCTGCAAGCTCCATCCACTGTTTGGCTGTGTGTGTCTGCATCTGTCTGAGTCACCTGTTGGGTGGAGCCTCTCAGAGGATAGCCATGCTAGATTCCTGTCTGCAAGCATAACAAAGTATTGTTAATAGTGTCAGGAATTGGTGCTTGCCCATGGGTGAGTCTCAAGTTGGCCTAATTATCAATGTGATGAGAAATGAACCTTTATCACACATATAACATATTCTAAGCTTTTTAATAAAATCCTTCATACATGTTACCTCAATTATTTGCAACCATATGCTTGTCCATTATTTTTCCCTATTTCTTAAATGAAAAGAAAAAAATCTTAGAGGATCAGAAGGCAACTGAAAACCACCCAATTATTTAGTGGATTTTGAGCATGGAAGCAGAAGCAGCAGCACGCTATATCAAGGTTATGAAAACTGGTCATCAGCATGCAGAGAAATTGCCTCTTTATATGTAAAGCACTGATAAACCCACAGTTCACACACACATTATAGCACATCTAATGGCCCCTGGGAAAGTACATATGTAAGACTTTAAGAGTATGATAAACAGTAAAGGTTGCGAGGCTGTTTTAGATCCTACTTTGTTTTGAAGATTCATTCTGCTGTTTCCTACGATGTCTCATGTGAAACAATAATTGATTTAGTGGGTAGATGAATTGGTTTCATGATCACTGGAAAGAATGATCATGATGGGTTCTTGAACACATCTTACCATACTACTGTCATTCCTTCAGTTCTATGACTAACAGACTGGTATTTACATCATAAAGCGGTATATAGTGCATTAAAGTAGCTTTCACAGTGAGCACCCTTGCCTTACTGGTGAGATCTTGAATCATATTCTGTTTGAGACCTCTTTCTGTGTCATCTGTGATGACTTGAGATGTACTAATAACACAACTTAGGGATCTTTTTGGTTTAGTGTGCATTGGAAAATGTAATTTGCCAGTTTTGCAGAAGAGTTAACAGAGCAAGTATGTATTGGGGGAAAGTATCATTTCTCTACTACTGGGTGGAACCAAATCATGCTTCCTACTTTAAAGCATTCTGTATAGAAAGGCACACTATGACAAGAGAACAAAACTGAAAAGGTCCAGCAGAGGTCAAGAAAAGATGGTTTAGAGATGATGAGAGCAGTGAGCAAGCAGAAATTCTCAAAAAGGTTACCACAATCAATGCTGGCAAATGGATAAAGATTAAGGACTGGGAATGAGGATCTGACATTATAAAATTGTCCAGTGACTTGTGACCATAGTGTCAGGACAGCATGCTGGTACAGCTTGATTTCATTGGCAACTTTAAGCCAGACATCTCAGCAGGAAGGCAAGGATGCTAACTGTGCTAACTATTGCTATAAGCTACATGCCATTTAATGATGTAAACGCCAATCTGTTCATCAGAGTATTGAGGGAATGATGGTACTATAGTAAGAACATGGGTTCAAATAGACTAAAACATAAAGCAGAGGGTAGGCGCAAGTAGACATCTTAAGGAGGCACCTTAATAAAGATAGGGCTCTGAAAGAATGGCCACAACTCAATAGTTTAACTCAGAATTAAAAATGGAAAATATATATGATGATGAGATAATAGCATAGATGAAAGAAAAAGACTTGAAAATATCTTTTGGGTACCACAGAGGTTTTGTAGCTTATTTTACATTTCTTTTAACTTTTGACTGACAGAGTTACTATTTGCTATTGTCAGACAAATTAGTTCAAGTGACTCAACAAATTATATTTAGGCTTTAGTAATTGTGCTTTAATAGGAAGCCATTAAACGATAATCGTACAACAGTCTTAATAATTACCTAATTCATTTTTTCTATTTGTTTCCAATATGGGGAGTGTGGTCTGGTAGTGACATCTAACACTTTGAAATGAACCTTAGTTAAGTATCTCACATTAATAGGAATATTTCTGTTCTCTTTTAAATGGCTCTATCATCTACAAACATAGGCAGATTAATTTTCTAATCAGAACACTCTGGGAAACTATTAACCATGACATTAAACTGTGTTATACTAATTACATTCCCTATGAAGAATTTCTATCTGAACCTACAGCATAAGACTCTAGAGAAAACTTATCAGTGCACAGATTGCTTGGCTGTGTTTCAACAAGAATCATATATGAATATAATAATTTTGTTTTTCATGCATACCTTAGATCTACTCTATTCTCCATACTGACTGATTACAGTTGCAAGATATTTTTGACCTTGTTAAACCTAATTTTGTCTCCTTGAAAATCATGTTAAGTCTTATGTGAGTATCACAAAACCAGGCACTTGGCTCCACTGTGGAAAATTGGTATTTATTTTGTATTACTATTTTATTCACACTGGAGAAAAGTCACAAACAAAAGTAATTGTCATATAACACAATGAAAGAAAATAATTTCTAAGGCGTCAGAGAACATCTATAAAGGACCACATAGCCTAAGGTATGATCAGGCCTGTTGTAACTGCATTTCTGTCACAGAGCAAACCATGTACAGAGAGTACTTAAGAGAATGAGGGTGCCTGAATTCTAATAACATTTCCTTTGTATAAAAATTCATGACAGGTCAAAATTGCTTTTTACCTGCTAGGAAGGTTAGATTATTTTTCATTGACTAATGTTGCTATGTGAGAACGACATATACATTACCAATGTGTTCTAATTAGTTTTCCTACTACACCATTTTCTTATGACCCCTCTGGCCACATTAAGCCTCCCCATCCTTATCAGCCCCTTTGCCACATTCATGTCATTTGGTTCAGTCTTTTCAGCTGTTCAGTTTAACCAAGGTTTGATTAGGTTGGAGCTATCTGATCTTGATGGGGGGGGGGTCATCACTAGATACAGAATCAAGGTTGTTATTTTTCTGCTTTCTGATCCTATCAGTAGAAAATAGTTCAGCAGTTGGAGGTGGGGTCCCATGAGTTCCCCCTCCACTCATGGTTGACTGTTTAGAATGATTAGATTCAAAATTCACAACAGAAATTATGAGCAAAGATGTGGCGAGACTGGAGGCCTCATATACTGCCATTGAGAATGCAAAATGAGTGGCAGTGTCATCAACATATGGTTGGTTACCTGTGGCACGGCCTAGGAATTTCTCTTGTGTATGGACAAAAATTCTCTCTTTTGCTCAATCCTAGATCTTCTTCTTAACTATTCCAGATCTTGGATTTGCTTCTCTGTCCTTGTAAAATCCACTTTGAGAATCTTCCCAATCCTGTCTTGGTGGTTCCTCTCATTCCTCAAACTGATGGGTTATCTGGGAGACAGCACTGGGCATGTCTCTGGGATAGTATTGTGATGCAGAATGGCCTAAGCCCTGTGGACAGCACAATTCTCAGAACTGGGATCCTCGGTTGTAAAACAAGGAGAAACCCAGTTACACACAAGGTTCCTTTGCTCTTTTCTTCCTCACTAGGGATGGATGCTATGTGACTGGATGCCTGAACTTCTTGCTGCTGTGACTTTCCTGCCATGATGGACCTTAACCCAGAACAGCGAGCCAGGACAAACATCATTTCCCTTAAGTTGCTTTGGTCAGGATGTTTTGTAACATTTACGAAGATACTTATTCAATCAGTTTATCCTAAACATTGGTATCAAGTTGCCCTGTTATACTTTTAGCAAGACTTCTGAGTTGATTTAACAAGAATCCCTCTTGTCTCTTATATTTTATTTTCTGTCTCTGGGCCTTACTGTATTCTTTGATCATAAGGAGCCCAAACTTGTCTTTACTGTATTCGGAGTTAAGTTCAATCTTGCTCTTCCCCTGAAAGTCCCTATATCTACCTTGCTGAACCCTCTCTGAATAAAGTTCATGTTGCTGCCTTTATCCAGAGACATGGATGATGTTTTTGTTAATGTTATATGCCTAAGAGATGAGAAATAGTATCTTTGTGGGATCAGTTTCCATCTGTAAGTAAAAATGGTACAGGATTTACATGTAACACAAGCATATCCTCCTGTGTATGTTAAATCATATCTGGATTACTTAAAATATATAATTCAATAAAAATGATCTGAAATAGCTATTATACTGTAGTATTTGCAGAATGATAACGTACAAACATGCTTTTCCTAAAGTATTTTCCATTTCTGATTGGCTGAATCCATAGATTAAGAATTGGATATGGGCTGAGTATACCAATACTCCCCCCCCAAACTTGCACATGAATATTTCTGACACCATTCTGATTAGCCAAAAGGTGGTATCACTTCAAAACCCTATCAATGGATATGCAAATCGGACATGGTATATTGTGTGTCCATACAATAGAATCTTACATAACTCCTTAGGACATTTGCCAAGATGATGCTTGGAATACCGATGTCCTAGAAAACACAGGACAATTGTCTATAACAAAGGACTATGTAGCTCCAGGTGTCAATGCTGACAAATTTGAAAAGCCTGGTACTAACTCATACTATGCTACGGATCATTCTGTGGATGATATTTGATTTTATTCTCATGTGCAATTTTAACTAAGACAGATAATTATTTGTCAGGCAGCATGCCCCAAATCTGATAAAACAGTCAAATAACACTACTGTAGCTTTGCCAAAAAGGACTCAAATAAAGGTACAACCAGAATTATTGGTTAGGTAACTGTTCTTTTTTTGGGGGGGGGGGTTGAAGGAAGTTATTTATACTTTTATAAAAAAAATGCAACTACATAATGTAAAAATGTTTAAAAGTCAGACAATGCTACATTGGACAGCTTTGCTTCTTTTTCTTAGAATAAAGGATTTGTATGCCAAGTCTTAGTTTTCCCTTCATTCCTGTAAGTCCTACCACATCACCCTGATAGACCACATATGCCAGCTCCCTTCCAGCCACATAGAAAGCCAGTCTCACATGCTCCATGTCATTCCACAAAAGGAATATAAAAGAGGGTATTACTGGGCTCCATTTTTTTCCTGCTGGTTTTGAGTCTCATCATGATGTCCAAGGTGGCCCTGAACATCTGAGCTTCCTGCCTTGGCCTCCCACGAGCTGGCAGTACAGGGTGAGCATCAACTCATCCTATGTTTTCTTACACTCTGAACTAGCCACAGGCCCAGCTGGTCCTTCCTGAGAAGGATTAAAAAAAGCAAAGCAAAACAGACAAAACCCAAACATTTAAGACTATCAAACTGTCCAAAGCCTTCTTATAAACAACAGGTTTCTTCTCCAAGAGAAAAATCTTGTTTAAAAATGTGGATTTATACACATAAAACTGTAATGGTTTCACTCCCATATGAAAGCAAACCTGGTTTCTGCTTTTGTCGTATCTTGTTTTTGTCCAGGAAATCTGTCAAAGAGTGAACCAGAACTTAGATAACATTTCTTTTACCTCAAATTATATTAAATATTTGGAATTTACCTCTGCGGTTTCAACTGTGCTTATAATAGTATTAAAAATGGAAGACATTTTTTAAAAAAAATCTGAAGCCATCCACATTTGGTATTTGTTCAGTCTTCTTGTTTGGATCTTTGAAAAAGAAAACAATTCACGCCACATAACCTAAGCACTTGTTTCACATTCAACATCTTCCTTCTACTTGCAAACAGTGTCTTTCTAATTAAAAAACTGCAGAGGACCCAAGTCAGTTGTTTATTTTCTTCCTGAAGTCAACAGGGCAGCTGCATCCTCAAGGCTTTTCTGTGTTGAGTCTGACATGAAATAAAAGAAAAGCAGTCTTTGCATCCTAAACCATGGAGGTAATCTGTCGAAAGACACCGCATCTCACTGGGGAAAGTAACGGGATGGAAGAACCAGGATGTCTCACTGAGCAGTCCACACAGGAACTCCTGGAAACACATTTGCCAAGTCCTGAGTTCAGAATGTTGAGCTGAATATAAAAGCACTTAAGGTCAGGAAAATGTTCATCTTGTGAGATAAGGTTCCTCATACGGTCCAGCACAAGTACTCCGCAGGCCAGCTGCCCGGGGCACGCCTCACTCAGCCACCTTCCTCCTTCTCCAGTCCGCCAACCCAGGGGCGGAGGCCTAGGTAACTGTTCTGATGCCCTGCCACTAAGTTTAAAGATGCCATGGGATACGGTAAAAATCATTGCCAGTGCGTTAGGTTATGGTAGAATCACCACCAATTAGGGAAGCTACACGTTGGACTTGTCAACAGATTGTTCTTGTTTTAATCCACTGACCGCTTGGAAAGCATACACCGGAAAGAACTAAATTTTCAGTTTAACCTGAAAGCAGGAGAGGGAAGGAATCTGATTGTGATGTTTCCTGGCTCTTTGTATTCAGGCTGCTTTAATTCAGGCTGCTTTAAGGAGCAGAAAAGGAAGTGGAGTGAAAAGGACCAAATAAGCAAATGTAAAAGTATATAAGGTGAAAACGACGACAAAAGCAACTTTGTTTCTCATAATTCTTAAAGCATCAGAATTAAGGTCGTCCTGAAAGTGAAGAGTTCTGTGCCTCCACAAACGATATTATCTCACCATGGCCTTGATGTTAAGAAATTGAGACTGTGGAAACCTAGGAAGAACTGAGGGAGCCATCTGTGAGACTGCTTTTCCTGTTATTTTATATATTGTCTCAAAAGTTTCACATAGACATTTCTGGCATATAGATTACAGGATATAATAAAACATGCACCGGCTTATTTTTTTTCCCTGTGGGTGTCTCACTTGATTCTTTTTCCTTTTTTTAAATTTATTTTTTAATTGGATATTTTATTTACATTTCAGATGCCATCCCCTTTCCCCATTTCCCCTCCCTAGAAAACCCCTATCCCATGCCCCCTTCTCCTTTTTGCTTTTATACAATTTTTTTTAAATGTTAATCAAAGGCTTTATAAGTTTGGTAATGCTCAATCAGAAGTGTAACCCAATACCCAACCTAGATATATCAACTATCTTTGACTGGCAGAGATACATGAACATCTGCCTCCATGTTCCCTCCTCTCCCTGCCTCCCTCCCTCCCTCCTTCCCTCCCTCCCTCCCTTCCTCCCTGCCTCCCTCCCTCCCTCCCTCTCTTTCTCTTTCTCTCTCTCATCACCTAGCTCCTCCTCTCCTTTTCCTCCTCCTTTCCTTACTCCTCTTCTTCCTCTCTGTACTCCTCCCACCTTAGCTCCTCCTACATATCACCCTTCTTGTTAAAATAAAACATTTCTCTCAAAATACAATTAGAACATAACTTTACCAATTTGTGTCAGTAAGGTACAAGATAGACCTAATACCCAGTCCATCATTTTGTTGACTAACCAGAACCTCTGTCATCCATCCTAACTAAAAGACTTAGTTCCGAACCTGGCTTTTTTCTTGGCTTTAGAATGAAAGTCAGCTGAAAACCATCCCCTCAAATTTTTTCTCTAAAAGTAAATAGCCGGGATTGGCTATGAGACTATAAATCTTTAATCCCGTCAGAAATCCAGAATGACTGAATTAACTGAAATTATGGGAAGCACAAAGCATAGCTTCTAAAACTTAGCCAATTTATAGAGATCATTGAACACCTGGACAGTCCCTGTACTACAAAACATTGGAGCATCTGATCTTCAGCCTTCTGGCCCAGGATCATCTGATATTCCTAGTGATGCAGAATTATTAAGGGCTGATTACTCTGTCTTGGCAGATATAATCAGTAGACTATTCTGCAAGTGTGTCCTTTTTCTGGACAGTAATTTGTCTGTAGATGAAAAAAGGCAATTCTTGCCTAGTGGCTGTCTCACCACAACTGGAGTAACTCCAAAGATGCTCAATTTCTTCTTAGAATACAAGACAGGAAGCTGTCAGGAGCAGATATGTCTCTAATTAAAATGAACATTAATACACAAATGTTTATAACGTCAATTCTGTGGACTTCTGATGTTTTGAAAACCAACTATCCATGTAAGGTAATCTGGACGATTGTCTATTAACTCCTCTCAGCTAAATAAAATATACAAAACACCCTAACAATAAACTCAGAGCCACTAAAGCAAATTCATAGCTATAGTCCCTTAACTCACAGGCTAACCATCTCAAATCAGTTAAAAAAATTAAAGAAAGACTGGGTCTAAGCCTTGTATTCCTAAATGTGTTATACAGGCACAATGCCTACGAGAGTAACAATATTCATCTTACTTTTAGATCAATAAGAAGCTCGTACCAATGAAAACCTTAAATTTGAAATCAAAGTAAATTTTGTACCATTTAAGAAATTATAACTTCATCTTGATAACAATTATACATATTTCTACCAATAGGTTATGGCTATGCAATAAATCCTAGCTAATCCTCCCTGTTCCAACAAAACCACTACTTTTTCCTAGAAAGACAGCCCAATATTAACCAACTCAGTCCCCAAGCCAAGAGAATAGGGGTGTTGACTCTTCATTAACTTCTTCAAGCTGATTACATTGAGATATTAGAAGAGGGGGAGGGGAAGAATAAATTGATAAGACTGACGCTGTGTCTTCACTGCATCCAGCTGGAATTCCAGGACATCAGAGGTTTGAGCAGGTCTGCTCAGCTTGCTTGATGAGTAGATACACCAAGACTGTGTATTCTGCAATATGCAATTCTCAAAACAAATTTTAGTATTAAGATAATTTTTTGTTTGAATTCTGGAATCTAGTCTTCTGGCAGCCTGCCTCGGTCATGTCTAATCCATATAATTCTGGGAGTTTGTATGAGGGTGTGCTCCCACCATCCTCCCATTTCTGCCTCCCTGCTCTCAAATTCCCCAAAACTAGGGAATCCAAACTTTCAGGCACCATGGCCCTCCACTTCCACTGATGCCTGGCAAGGCCACCCTCAACTACCTATACAGGTGGAGCCATAACTGTCCCTTTGTGTTCTCGGCTGGAGATTTTAGAATGGCTACTCCAGCTTGTTTCTTAGGACCATTTGTTTGAAAAATTGTTTTCCAGCCTTTTGCTCTAAGGTAGAGTCTGTCTTTGTCACTGAGGTGGGTTTCCCATATGCAGCAAAATGCTGGGTCCTGTTTATGTATTTAGTCAATTAGCCTATGTGTTTTAATTGGAGAATTGAGTCCATTGATGTTAAGAGATATTAAGGGACAGTGAATGTTGCTTCCTGTTATTTTTGTTATTAGAGGTGGAATTATCTTTGTGTGGCTATCTTCTTTTGGATTTGTTGGAAGAGGATTACTTTCTTGCTCTTTCTAGGGCATAATTTCCCTCCTTGCATTGGAGCTTTCCCGCTATTATCCTTTGTAATGCTGTTGTTTGTGGAAAGATATTGTGTAAATTTGTTTTTTTCATGGAATATCTTGGTTTCTCCATCTATGGTAATTGAAAGTTTTGCTGTGTATAGTAGCCTGGGCTGGCATTTGTGTTCTCTTAGGGTCTGTATGACATCTGTCCAGGATCTTCTTGCTTTTATAGTATCTGGTGAGAAGTCTGGTGTAATTCTGATAGGTCTGCCTTTATATGTTACTTGGCCTTTTTCCCTTACTGCATTTAATATTCTTAATTTGTTTTGTGCACTTGGTGTTTTGATTATTATGTGACAGGAGATATTTCTTTTCTGGTCTAGTCTATTTGGTGTTCTGTAGGCTTCTTGTATGTTTATGGGCATCTCGTTCTTTAGATTAGGGAAGTTTTCCTCTATAATTTTGCTGAAGATATTTATTGGCCCTTTAAGTTGGGAATCTTCACTCTCATCTATACCTATTATTCTTAGGTTTGGTTTTCTCATTGTGTCCTGGATTTCCTGGACATTTTGTCTTAATAACTTTTTGCATTTTGTGTTCTCTTTAACAGTTGTGTTAATATTTTCTATGGTATCTTCTGCACCTGAGATTCTTTCTTCTATCTCTTGTATTCTGTTGGTGATGCTTGCACCTATGACTTCTGATTTCTTTCCTAGGTTTTATATCTCCAGGGTAGTCTCCCTTTGTGATTTCTTTATTGTTTCTACTTTTATTTTTATGTCCTGTATGGTTTTGTTCAATTCCTTCACCTGTTTGGTTATGTTCTCTTGTAATTCTTTAAGGGATTTGTGTTTCCTCTTTAAGGGCTTCTACCTGTTTCCCTGTGTTCTCCTCAATTTCTTTGAGAGCGTTATGTATGTCCTTCTTAAAGTCCTCAATCATCATCATTAGAAGTGATTTTAAATCTGAATCTTGCTTTCCTAGTGATATGGGGAATTCAGGACTTTCTTGTGTGGGAGAACTAGGTTCTCATGATGCCAATTACCCTGGGTTGCAGATGCTTATGTTCTTGTGCTTGACTTTCGCCATCTGGATCTCCTTAGTGCTACTTGCCCTGTCTTTGCCTTGAGCCTGTCTTTCCTATTATCTTGGTTGCATCAGAACTATATGGCGTGGGTGTTACTACTGGGGCCCAAGATGTGCTCAGTGCTCATGTGCAGACAGGAAGGAACCAGTGCTCCAGGCCAGGAGTGTCTTCCTGAGTCCTAGTGGGTCCCAGTTTCTCAGTGTTTGGGGCGGGCTTTGCTGTCTTCTTACCTAAGATACAGCTGTGGTTAGAGCTCCTGGGAGGCCTGCTTTCTCTGGGTTCTGTGAGATTGGGGGCAGAGCTGATGCCTGGGATCTGCTCAGTGCTGGGGCCCAGACCAGAAGGGCTCACCATCTTATTTACAATGCTATTATCTCAGCAGATTTACTTCAGGCTTTCCCTTTAAAAAAAAAAATGAGTTATATTTACCTCACAACATTGGTTTGATTTTTTCCTCTTTCTGAAAGTAGATAGTTCTATTGTTTATATTTCCTTCCCATTTTTACATTATCTGCATACACATTTACACATGTATTACATTTATACATTTGTACATGTATACACTACACAAATGTAATTTTATTATGTTGTTTATATTTTTGGCAACTTTATCTCTTTTTTCTTTCTAATTTCTTTTTCATTTGTTTGTTTTTTGTTGTTGCAGATTGAACACAGGGCTTCATGTACATGAGGTCTGTTGTGTTTTATAAAAAACCAAGAAATAGCCAGGACATGTTTGGTAGAGCCAAATATGGTGAGATGGAAGGGGGTGATGTTTTGTATATGCTTGGCCAAGGGAGTGGCACTATTAGGAGGTGTGGCCTTGTTGGATTAGGTGTGCCACTGTGGGTATGGGCTTTAATACACTAGTCCTAGCTGCCTGGAAGCCAGTATTCTGCTAGCAGCCTTCAGATGAAGATGTAGAACTCTCAGTTCCTCCTGCACCATGCCTGCCTGGACGCTGTCATGTTTCTGCCTTGATGACAATAGACTGAACCTCTGAACCTGTAAGGAAGTTCCAATTAAATGTTGTCCTTATAAGAGTTGCCTTGGTCATGGTGTCTCTTCACAGCAGTAAAAGTCTAAGACAAAGAGGATGCCTCTGCAGGCCCATGCTGAGGCATCCCTTCTCCCTGGGGCACTAGCCTTAGGGCTTGGGAAGAAGAGAGAGAGAGAGAGAAAGAGAGAGAGAGAGAGAGAGAGAGAGAGAGAGAGAGAGAGAGGAAGAAGAAGAAGAAGAAGGAGGAGGAGGAGGAGGAAGAAGAGGAAGAGGAGGAAGAGAAGGAGGAAGAGGAGGCAGGAGGAGAGTGGTTAGTCAGGAAAACATGGAGAGAGGGGGGAGAAGAGAGAGGGAGTAGGAGCAGGAAGGGGCAGAGAGTAAAAGATTAAGAGAGTGAGGAGGGGCCAAACAACCCCTTTTATAATAAGCCAGCCATTACCTGGCTGTTGCCAGGTAACTGTGGGGCAGAACCTAGAGGAATGCTAACTAAGACATATGTACCAACACTCTGGTCAGGGAAGCAGGGAGGCTAACTGCAGATCTCTCTCTCCTCTCCTCCAGAGCCCATCCCCCAATTTCATTCAAAGCTCTGCCACAGAAGACCCACTGCAGCATCCCTTCCTCTCTACTCCCACCTCCGTGTTTTATACACATCTTCCTCTCTTATCTAAACTTCATTCCCACTAGTCATCTCATTATCCCAGTTCCAACTCCAGCAGGCACTCTCTGGTGTATTAGTCACTGTTCTATTGCTATGAAGCAACACCATGACCACAACACCTTGTATAAAAGAAAACATTTAACTGGGGCTTGCCTATGTTTGTAGGGGCTTACTCCATTACCATCACAGCCTGGAGCATGGGGGCATATAGGTTGGCATGGCCCTGAAGCTTTATATTCTGAGCCACAGACAGCAGAGAGCCACAGAAGAGAGCCTGGGTCTAGCATGGGCTTTTGAAACCTCAAAGCCCATCCCCCAGTGATACATTTTCTCTAAAAAGGCCACCTAATCCTTTTAATTCTTCTTAATACTGCCACTCTCTGATGACCAAGCATTCAAATGTATGAGCCTGGGGGTGGGGGTGCATTTTTATTCAAAACCATCTGCAAACCATTATAGCCAGGGAAGTGGATATTTAACTCTTCCTTCCCTCCCCCAAATCCAATCCCCTAGGCTCATCCCCAGCTTCACAGCAGACCAACTGCAACCCAAACCCCATCCCCAGTGGATCCACCACCTCCCATCACTTTATCCTAATCTCTACTTCCAGCAGGCATTTCCCAGGAATTGCTGGCCACTCCAGCCAGAAAGACAGGCTAACTGTGGATTTTCACCTGTCTTCTCTCTTCTAAATCCAACCCCTCAGTCTCACCCTCAGCCCTGTAGCAGACCACTTGCTGTGGCCTCTCTCTCCTCTCCACCCCCATAGTGGATACAATGGATCTTCTTCTTTAACTCTCCATGCATGGTTATCCTGAGTCCCAACTCCATCAGGCTCATCAGTGAAGCCGGGAAGAGAAATGAGAGGCCAGTGAAGCATGAAGCAGGTAGGCAGACTTCAGACATTCATTCTCCCTTCTCTCCTCCAAATCCAGTCCCCAGTCTCATCCCAGCTATCTGTTGTGGCCTCTCCACACACTGTGCCTTCATTCCCAGAGGACTAAGCAGATCCTGGTAACATACCATACTTTCCTCCTATATGTGGACATCCTCAGCCCTCTCCTCCTATCCCATTTCTAACTATATGGGAAAACAAAAACCACAGGTGTGGTGGTTTAAATATGCTTGGGCCCATAAGGTATCACTATTAGGAGGTGTGGCCTTTTTGGAGGAAGTGTGTCACTGAGACCCTCCTCCTAACCACATGGGAGCTCGTCGGCTAGCAACTTTCTGATGAAGATGCAGGCCTTAGAGATCCTCCTGCACCACGCGTGCCTGGATGCTTCCATGTTCCTACCTTGATGATAAATGGACTGAACCTCTGAACTGATAAGCCAGCCTCAAAGCCTTTCCGCTTGGTGACACAGTTCCTCTAAGTCCACACCTCCTCCAATCATGCTACACACCTCCTAATAGTCGCACTGGCTAAGCATATTTAAAAGTTCTCCAAACATTCTGTCCAACAGTGTGTTGCAGTTGCAGTGAACTTCTGTGGGAGAATCCAGCGTATTCTTCCTAAACTAGAAACTCAAGCCTCTGTTTATTTACATTGGAATTTTTATGTGCCAAGGGCATTAGAAGAAAGAAACAAGTTGACATCTTGACACTTTGAAGTAGGTTCAATGGTTATAGAAACCGACCTGACACTCAAAGCCAGGTCATGTTGCTGCTGTCCTGTTACAGAATATCTTACAGTCTAGACAACACCTAGAGAACAGCAGAACCAGACAAGGGCACTCTGTGATCTTGCTGAAATAAGGCAAAACAACACTACTTATCTTTGTCTAAGCATAGAAAAAAATTAGTATGTAATATCAATACTCCCTAAGACGTAAATTTCACGGGAAGTCATTGAGGACTAAGTAAGTTTCATTATGGGCTCAGCTCTGGATACAGGCTCCAGCAGACCAAACCAGAGCCAAGTCACTTGCTCTTATTGCTGCACGTTCATACTAAACGCTAAAGGGCACTTGCTTCCCCTTGTAGTAATTCATTTTCTTGTTGTTGCCATAAAATTTTTGACAAAATCAACTGATAGATGGAAGGGTTTATTTTGACTCTGAGCTGGAATGTAAAGTCATGGCGGGGAAGACAGCTAGAGAAACAGGGCGCTGCCCACAGTGCCCCTGCAGGCAGGAAGCACAGGGCGATGACTAGTGCTGTTCAACCTGTCTTCTTCCTCTCATTCAGTCCAACCCCCAGGCTCATGGAACTACCTAACCAGGGCAGTTCTTCCTACCTCAATAAACCCTTCCTGTTTGAAGTGATTGAGAGGAAACTGGTCTGCTTTTGAGTCCTCAGTTTTGCTTTCTTTAGCCTTTTCTCCTGATGGAACCATTCTTCTGTTCAGCTCAGTGGAACAGTCCTTGTAATTTAGAGGATGCAGTGTATTTTTTTCTTTCTTTTTTTTTTTTTTTTTTTTCTTTTTGGTTTTTCTAGATAGGGTTTCTCTGTGTAGCCCTGGCTGTCCTGGAACTCACTCTGTAGACCAGGCTGGCCTCGGACTCAGAAATCCTCCTGCCTCTGCTTCCCAAGTGTTGGGATTAAAGGCGTGTGCCACCACCGTCTGGCGTATTTTTTCTACAATTGAAAATATAACACAATTACTTTTTAAAAAACGAAATTTGTTTGAATTTTGTTTGAGTATCTGAGTATCTGCCATGTTGTTAGTTAAGAGTCTCATGCTGCCATGCTCCTAGAAACATCAAGATATCCAGGGGCACTAAACTGCCCCCACTTCAAGACAGCTCCTAGTCCAGGCCATTCCTAACAATATTCTGTGAAGTTTTCCTCAAATCCCCCCAGGCAAAATGCAGACCTTTCAAGTACTTTGTAGCATCATCTCCTAAGAGCCCTGTGGTTCATCATAGTGATCTTCTTATGCTCTGTAGATCTAAATTATCCCAACTATAGGTATGTCTCTTGGTTGTCTTTGGCTGCAGCACACTGATAGACAGTTCTGTGTGCTTTCTGTATGTTGTCTTATGTAAGCTGAAACATTCCTATTTGAAATATTTGCTGACCAAGAAGCAAAGAAAGTTCCACATCACCTCCAACATCACACAGCTAACAAATGGCAAGAATGGAAGCTTCACCTTCCTTGTTCATTGTGACAGAGCTAGCTACTTCCTCTCATGACCTTGATAATCTCTTGGAATCTGCCTTTAGTATATGCTAAGACAAAAATCTGGTCTTGTGACAATAATAAAAACTAGCATTATAACAAACAAACAAACAAACAAACAAACAAAAAGGAGTAAATACTACCTGCAAGATCCAAAGCAAACCTAAACCTCCAAAAGCTGTAGATGAAAACTTACTCAAAACCTCAGGTTCATTTTCTGAACTCCTGTGCTAGTCTCCGTGGAATACCTAGATTTGTTTCTTGTACCAAAATCAATACTTCATGTTTACTTGTCTTGGCTCAAATCGCCTCCATATAGTCAGAAGATCAATATCTTTAAGGAAATAGTTCAAAGGCAAAGATGATGTTTAAAGGGGAAGAGGCAGTGATGTGTGAGAAAACTGCATTAGTATCGTAACTTGACCTTCAGCGTACACAACAAATTCTTCAATATATGCCAGATACATCTCGTCAACTCTGTGTTCTTGACCTCTCTTGGCTTTGCTGCCTGCTATGCCTCTTATGTGAACGCCCTGCCAGTTTTCTGTCACTATCCTTTTTATTGTAACCATCCAGCCACTCCCTATTCAACCACGGAGAAGGAAAAGGGTGAATCTTGGTGCCAGCCAGAGGGGCAACTTATCTCCTAGGAAGAGACGTGACTCAGGACTTGTCATCACCTGGTGGTCCATGTGGGAGTCATGACAATGAGGATGCCAGATTCTCAGAGTTTTCAGAACTTGCCCACTATTTAAATCCAAACCAGATGTCAGGGATCCAAATATGGACTTGGGTGATTTCTGGATCTCTTTATTTGTTCCTCTTCCTTTTGTAGTCACACTGAATGGATCTCCAGCATATTCTCTTCATTACTAATGTCTTTAAGTGGCATACTGGGGACAGGTGCTTGCTTGCCTTGAGCCTTACGCTAACACCGTAGCTTTCCTCTATTTTATAATTAGGATCGCCACCTGAACTTAAAAACCTGTATAATGGCTGTTATAATTTTACATTGGCTATTTGGGTTAACATCTGTGAAACACATTAAGCTGTGAATTGTTTGGAATGTGTTCCTTTCAATTTTTGGTTGACCCTGAGTCAGCACTTAGGCTTTTAGGGATGCCGCGAGTGTTCAACAATGTGCACCGGAGTTCCAGAAAAAGCCACACCTGTACTAACAACTCTACGCCCTTAATTGACTGGTTAGAATTCCCATGATTATTGAGAGTTGGAATGCTGCAAATTCAGGGCCAAGTAATCTTGGCTCACTTAACTGCCATTCATCACTGTGTTAGATCTAACATTCTTACAAGTATCATGTGATGCCTTTTGCTCTTCCTTAAAAGTCCACCAACAAAAGAAAAAAAAAAATCAACTAACTTCCACCAACCTTAAACCAAAGATTTAGCACCTGAGGGCTTGTTTGTCCTAATATGTTTGAAAAGTTCCTTGATGATTTTCTTTCATGACTTTCTTTTCACTTGGCTATGGTCACTCATTTCTGGTTCTAATATGAACTTTCCTATTCCCTTTGTGTTTATATAAAAGCTGTACTTTTATATAAACGATAATCAAATATGGTTAAACTTCCCTTCTAAGAGGCATGAGAACTGGCAAGTAGAACCTAGAAGTGCTTCTCCTAGACCCTGAGATCTCAGAGACCAGTCAGAGGGCTTACCAGTTGCTTTCATAGTCAACGCTTCTCAAACAGTTCCGGGAGAGGTTCCCTGCGGTACAGATTTTGAGACTACTCTCAAAGTCCAAGAAAAGCCTTCCTAGAGACTCTCAGTAGCTCAACCTTCCTTGCAAACCAGTACCTTGCTAAGTACCTTCTGGTGAGCAGCCTGCGCAGTCAGAGGGCGAGAAACGTGATGGGCAGGCCGAAGGGCCAATCAGGCCCAGGCTTTGGCATCCCCGGAAAAGGCGGGGCGCTTACGTCACTGGCTCCGCGGCGCGGGATTGGCTGCCCCGATTGCTTGTGGTGGCGGGAGATTTCAGATGTATTGGCCCACCCGAGTGCAGCGGTTAATGCGCAGCAGGCGTGGGACCCGGAAGGTGATCCTGCGGAGCCTGGCCTCAGATCAGGTCGCGACCGAGACCCGGGAGGATGGAGAGGCACCGGGCGCGCGCACTCGGACGGGACAGCAAGGCGCCGCGGAGGAAGGGTCTACCGTCCGCGCCGCCCACTGGCCCCTACGAGCCTGGGGAGAAGCGTCCCAAGTTGGTAAGTGTGGACCAGAGCCACGGGGTGCGGCGACTCCCGGGGCCTTCAACTCCCTGTGCCCCAGGTGACATCTCCGGGAGCTGGGAGCTAGGTTTGTTTCGGAAGGCCAGAGCTGTTAATCCGCTTAGATCCACAGTGACAGGGCGGGATTCGATTCCTTTCTGGAAAGAATGCCCTGATGTCTGTGAAGCCCCGCAATTCTTAGGGCGGATCTGAAAAACAGTTCAAATGACTATGTACTGACGTCATCAAGGCGGATTACACATTTTTTAAAAAAAGTTAAAATTTACCCCACCCCTTTAGTATAACAGACTGTAAGACAGAAAGTGAACTTCTAGCTGATAGTCCTCCCTCCCACGTCTAATATTTTAACTCAACAAGAACCTTTTAAGGTGGACATATTTTTACACGTTGAGGCAACTCGTTTTCAAATTTGGCGGGTTGTGTAGTCACTGCTAAAGAATGTCATGTTTAGCTAGGAAGGACTCTTCAAGTATCTGAAACTCGTTAATCGGGTTGGCTTTGCGTCCTTAAAGCTTAAGGAAGAGCTATGATTAGCACCTGGTAAGCTTTTTGTTAATGTCAGCTGGAAGATAAATAGGTAATGAGAATGATTTCATTCAGGTTGTCTGATTGTGTAGGTTGGTAGATTTTGGTATTAGTCCAAGAGAATTGGAGACTTAGTACTGACTGTTAATTTTCCTTAGAAGTGTGGGAAAATTATTATTATTATTTTTTGTTGATAATAACATTTGCCTTTTCTTGTCAAATACAATGCCAGGAATTTAAGCCATGATTATATCCAAATTATGGATATAATAGATTGTGAATCAATCGCTGAGTATAATATTTACTTGTAATTGAATACAGCTGAGAGCAGAGATAAGGGATGTTGAGGTCCTTACTGAGCAACAGATTCTATAGGAGTGAGCACCAAAATAACAAGAGGAATAGCAACACTTTGTGGAGAGGGTTGAGCTTCATAACTCCTGTCTGCTCAGGTTCGAGACTGACTAGGAGAGAGTTAACTGGGTCATGATAGGTCCGTGGGATGAAGCTATCTCTTCCTTTTGTCACTTACTCCCTGGGTTAGTACTCAGTGCATTTTGTCTGGACTGTCATGGAAGTGTGATTTTCTATAGCTTACAACGTAGCATTCTTGAATAAATACTTGATTTTAATGAAGGCTGGTGACTGTGGATTTCATTTCTCAGATAAGCCGCACTGATTATACCATTTGTTAAAAGGCATGCAAAGGTGAAACGAGGTCTAGAAGACAGCATGGTGAAGTTCAAGATGTTAAACTCTACGATGATGAGTTCATGGGAGGGGCTTGATTTGAATCATGACTTCATAATTCATTTAGAAGTAATTTGGATTTTTGATGATCTCCGCAGTTAGACGTTTACTTACGTATTAATTTTATTATTTTAATTTTTTAGGTTTTTTTTTTTTTTTTTTTTTTTTTTTTTGGTTTTTCAAGACAGGGTTTCTCTGTGTAACCCTGGCTATCCTGGAACTCACTCTGTAGACCAGGCTGGCCTGCCTCTGCCTCCTAAGTGCTGAGATTAAGAGCGTGGGCTACCACTGCCTGGCCCAATTTTTTAATGTTTTGAGATTATAATATAATTCCATCATTTTCTCTAGTCTCATTCCTCCCTCTGGCACCTCCTATGTACCATCTCCTTTCACAAAATCTACGGTCTCTTTTTCTTTAGTTGTTACGTATATATGTAAACTATAAATATATAATCTTAAATATAATAATCCAACCTACTCAGTCCCTTTAACGGACTGTGTGGACACATCCTTCTCCAGAGTCTTGGTGATAAATCTAGTTCTCCTGACCAAGGAAACTCTGCAACAGATGAAGACCATTATGCCTGTCTTCAGGGCTGATCATTTGTTATTGGATAATAGATTGTTGTGCTCTTTCCTGGGGAAGACTGTTCTGCTCTCGGCATTCCTTAGTTGCCTCAAGTTCTTTGTCCAGGGTTGAATCCTCCTGAGCTTTCTCCTTCCACATTAGCATGTCTTATTGGTGCTCTTATTGTTCAGGTCTTGTTCAGGACGCCATGTTGTTGAGACTTTCTGGGTATAGCTTCTCTGACATTTCTTGGGGGCAGAATCTCACAGCACACTTCCTGTTCCTCCTGCTCTTACCATCTTTCTGTCTCCTCTTCTGCAGTGACCCCTGAGCCTTGGGTTGTTTTGTAGATGAATAAACTTGACTGGGCTGATCAACTCTGTATTTGATCAGTTGTGGTTTTCCACAATGGACTTCATCTGTTGCAAAGAGAAGTTTCCTTGCTGAGGAGAGCTGCACTTATCAGCTAGACTCTAGAGAAGGTTGTGTCTTCAGTAATTTCTTAACACGTGTCTTCTGTTCTATCCACTTGCCATGAGCTGCGTCTTCTCTATCTTACTTGTTCTGGATATTTGACTTATAGCAGTTGCTTTTATTTTGGTTAAGTTCCACTTGTTTCTTTTTCATACCTTTCTGGGCATTCTTGATAGTCCTCTGTGTCTTGGCTGTTTATTCCTCAATAGTTATGGTGTGTGCAGTCTTTGGATCTACATTGGCTTGACTTCATGACTGCTTGCTTTTTGCTTCTTGTTAGCTTAAGTAAGTGCATCACGTTAAGCCAGTGGGCTTCCAGGAGGCCTGAACTGGGGTACTTTTCTGTGGAGGTGCTATTCTGTGTCCACCAGAAGTTTGAGGATGCAGCTGAGTTAGGACTACTTTTTCCAGTTGACGTCTTCCACATTTGTTTTTGCCAGAGACTCATGCTTAGTCTCATTTGCCCTCTGAACAGCCCTTTCAGCCTTTCACTGCCTGATAACCACATAATGGCACTCTTGTTTCGGGATGGCATGATTGGCCTGCAGTTTAGTCAGCTTTATTGCTGGATGTCAGGTCAATTCTTGGCTTTTTCTTGATTGAGATGAAGCGATGTTAGCCTGATTTCATTGGGTCACTGACTTTTTCTGAGCTTTTAGAACAAGTAATGTAGCTTTGCCATGTGGCAATGATGGGGATGATTTAGTAGTTTGCTTTTTTAGTTCACATCTATAAAAAGGCAAGCCAATCGTAACACTGATTGTAAGCTGGTCACATGGTTCCTGTCTTAGTTAAGCCCCATCTCTGGTGCCTAACTGGTTCCTGTGTTGATGAGACAGACAAATGAGTCCTTGCTTTCTACTGAATGTAAAACTGTGGGCTTTGAGTCATTTGTAAATTGGGTAGAAGTATTTGTAGCGTATTTCCTGTCTTCCTAGATAAGTAAATAGTAGAAACTGGTCTGTAACTGTCTGATGTTGGGCTGAATCAACTACTGTGTGCTGTTTGCAAACCTACCATCTTGGCCGTTACGGGAAGCACTGTGTATTTAGGTGCTGAGTGGGAAGGGTGGTCTCTCTGGAGACTTTAAGGCAGAGATAGAATTCAGTAAAGTAATTGCACCTGGAACCTGTTTTTGGTCTTGTAGGCAACACTTTGGCTTCTTTCCAGTCTAGATCAAAACTAAGTGGAAAGTTTTCTTTCCTATCTGCTGTGAAAAGACTTGCAGTGGCTTCATCCTCTAATTGCTGTTAGCCACACACAGCTACTCAATGACTGTCACTAGGTCCAAACTGACCAAATGTCCAAGACATGGCTTTTGGGAGAAGACTCCATTTGTATTGTGGGTGCCAGTATCTAGCACAAGACCTGTAAATCATTAATTCAAGTGGAAAGAGGAGTCCTTTCATTAGAGATAGTCTTTCAAAGTTCTCACATCCTTTAGGTGTGAACTTGCTTTTAGTGGTTTCTATCAAGTAGATTGCTCTTGCTTGGTTATATCTTTATAATTCCTTCAGTTTTGGTTGTGAGAATTTTTTTGGTTTGTTTTGACCCTGTTACTGTGGCTCTTACAGTGTTTCTGCCTGCCTCTTCTGCAATGATCCCTGAGCCTTAAGTCTAGCAATTGAGACTGGGTATATTTACTATTTGGAGGCATTGTTTTTGAATGAGCAAGCCTTATACATATCAATATATTTAATTGGGGGTATTTTGGTAGGTGGTGTTAAAAGGAACAGACCTTAGACCAGTTAATTTAATACAGTTTACTTGAGTAAAACAGACAACTGGGATTAGACAACTTCCCAGATAGAGAGTAGCTCCAAGCAGATTGTTGTCAGCATTCGGGAACCAGGGCATCACGGTATAGGAAAGTCTGGTAGTCAGTCTTTTGGTTATAACTGAACTAACTAGTTTCTTTATTAGCCTAATCAGTTAACTGGTGTTGGGATGTTCTGTAACCAGCCGAACTCAGTTACTGTGATTAAACTTATTTGGTTTGGTTGCTTGGATTGTGAGTAGAGGCTCAGACCAAGGCCATGGCTTCCTACAAAGTTTAGTTAGGTAGACTTGTTTGTCATCTGAGGAATGAGTTATTATATAAAGGTGTTTACAGTCACAAGGTCCTGATCCTTAATCAGCATTCCATTATGGATCTTAGACGTTTGAGTCTTTGTTTTTTTTCTCATTTAAAAACTATTACCAGTAGTAGTAAAATAATGTCTTTAATAAATATGTAGGTAGTAATGTTGTGGTCATAGGTAGATTGTGAGGCGGGAAGAGGTAGAGAGTGCTTATGATAGAATTTAGGAAGAAGTGAAATCAGAGCAGGCGTAGTGACAGGCTTGCTTTATTGTCTGGGTGTGCTTGGAAGCAGGTGTAGGGGGGTATTCTACTCCTTAATCTGCGGAGCCTTTGGCTGTTACCTTATATGGCAAAAAAGAACTTTACTGAAGTGTTTGCAGGCTAAAAATGGCAGGTTATTTTGGGTTATTAGAGTAAGGGGTGATGTTTTGCTGACAGGAGGAGAAGGGGATGTGACTATGGTGACAGATTAGTGATGCAGCCATCAGAAACTGGGAGTCCGTGTTCTCCCAAGCACCTGTGTCCAGCCTATGGCCGAACACATGCTCTTGCAGTGTCAAGCAGGGAGGCCCCACAGCATGCTGCCTTCAGTACAGTGAAGCCTGTGTGGAGGAACTTCTGCCCTCTAGAACTACTGGATGAGTTGATGGTTTTAGTATCCTACTTTGTGGCATTTTTTTCTCATTGTAATAGGAAGTCAAGCAGGTATTATAGTTACAAGGATGATCATGTTGAAAAGTCTTAAACAATCTAATCGGTTTAAATTTCTTCTCCTCCTCCTCTTCTTCCTCCTTCCTTTCCTCCTCGATCCTCCATCCCTTTTGTCTTCATCTTCATCCTTGTCATCTTTGTCTTTTTGGGACAGTCTCACTATGCAGCTCTGGCTGGCCTAACTATGTAGACCTGACTGGCCTAGAACACATAGATATTTGGTCAGCCTAAAGAATCCAGAATCTAGATAATGTTCTTAATTGAAGGCCTTGGGCGCCTTCATGGATATCATCAGTTTGTGTGTAATGTGTCAGCTGTAGTGACCTTCATTTGCAAGGAAAATCATTTTAGTTCGGGTGTGTTTCTAAGAAATAGCCCTAACCGCTCTCAGATTTCCCTTTCTAGTCTTCCTTATGGATAGGGCCCAGCTTCCAAAGAGATGTCCTCCCAAAGAAAGCAGAACAGTTTCTTTTTTCTTTAACTTTAGACATAGAAATATTGAGGTTTACAGGTTAGTATTTTGGTAGAGGTTACATAGCTGTAAGAAGTCCAGGCTTGGTCCTTATATCACCATCCCTCCACTATTTTTTTTTTTTTAAGTGTATGAGTTATGAAAAATGTATCAAGTGGCTCTTTTGGGAGTACAGTTAGCTGCTGAGAACAGAGATATACAGTGTTCGGTGTTTGTAGACTGGGCTGGATCTTTTTCTTTGAGTGTAAGGATGGGTAGGCATAGGGATGATTGTCTCAGATTTAGAGCAAGGCTTAATTGCTTTTTTTTCAAAGGCTCATGTCTTTAATTATGAAGCAAGCAAAGTGACATACATTTATTATACTGTGAAACCTTGCATCGTATCTAGTCTGTCTTGTACCAATTGCTTCTGAACAGATGTTACCTGAAACACCTTTGTGCAGTTGGTTGAATGCTAAAATTTGTCATGCTTTTATTATTGTTGCCTTGAATTAACTCTGCTTTATGGCATAACTTTATTGCTGTGTCCTAGGATCTTTATATATTTATTGCCTTATAAATTGGATTTAAAATTGGCTTTTTATATAGAATGTAAATTAACATGTGTATAACTTGTTTATGTTTGCAGAATAATACAAGAAAATTCCCCCCACAAGATATTACACTAATGGAGTTGTCTTTAACTAAGCACATAGCGTCATCTACACCAGGAGTCAAGTGAATGCTGAGGAGTGTGCTTGCTTCACACTCGTGCTTGTTTATCCCAGAGCCTCATTTGACTTTTAGATCTATAAAATATAGATTAAGCATAACCTTTTACTTCATGGGATATTAAGGATCAAAGCGCGAGCTCTTTTTGAACAGCATCTACAAAGGTAATGTCTTCTCGGTAGCAGCAGGATAGCATTGAAACACCTTACCGTTGGGAGCAATTTTTCTCAAATTGCAAGGCAAGTGGTCATTATTAACTTAGGAGACAATCTGAGTTTAAAAACGTTCGTCTGTGTAGCTGAAATGATCGAGTTTCCAGTTACCTTGCTGCAGGCTCTCTGGAAGTGCTTGCTATGGACTTTATTCTTCGAACAGCTCCCTGCCATTCTTTGTTACTGTTTTTGTTTGGAGGGACATGGATAACATGATCAGTAACTTCTCCTGTTCTCAGGACTTGGATCCCAACTGTGTCAGTTGTTAGCTGGGCAATCGCAGGCAGTAGCTGTCTCCTTAGGTGCTTCCCTTTCTTCACAAGGAAAGCAGGGCAATTTTGCAGATTAGAAGTTAGTATAGGGCCTAGAGGTGCAGTGCTTCCTGGGTGCCACCTCTGAGTGTTTGCTATGTGGAGAGTTGACTGCTTTTGCTAGGATTGCTATAGTAATAGCAGCAGTGCAATTTCTGTGTGTATTTTAGGTCACCAGGCACATTGGATATTTGACTAACTTCCTTATCCTGAGAGTCTTTGTCAAACCAGGTTAGTTTCCCCTGGTGTACAGAGCCAGAAACGTTATTTGGCAGTGCCAAGTGACAGTGGTGTCAGGGCTGTGGTCAGGACTAATGGGTAGGACTGGTTTCTAAAGCTTTCTGAGCAGTGCTGCTTATTTGTAAACTAAGCTTTTGCAACTGTGAAATATCCATATAAATGAAACAACCAAAAACTCTCCTGTGATACCCTGGAATCGTCTTGAACGATAACAAAAATGTTACTAATGTATGTAAATACAAAGCAGAGTGTAAGCATACTTATGGATCTTTTGTAGCTATCAAACTAAGCTAGATTTACATGTGAATCCAAAACAAAACCTTAAAACCATTAAGATGCAAATTAACAACATTAGTTTAATGTGATTGATGATTTGTTGTTGAAACTAAGTCACTCTTATTGGATTTAAAAGTACTTGAATCACGTTTGTCTCCACCAGTCAAAGATAGTTGATATATCTATGTTGGGTATTGGGTTACACTTCTGATTGAGCATTACCAAACTTATAAAGCCTTTGAATAACATTTTAAAAAATTGTATAAAAGCAAAAAGGAAAAGGGGGCATGGGATAGGGGCTTTCTAGGGAGGGGAAATGGGGAAAGGGGATGACATCTGAAATGTAAATAAAATATCCAATAAAAAAAAAGTACTTGAATCAAACAAAAGTTTTCCATCATAGCTTTTTGTTTAATGATGAGACAAAAATGGTGTCAGCGCTTAATCAGCAGTGAAGAATGTATACAGCGAGTGTCAGAAGGTTAGTTCTAATAGGTGTCTTGGGTAAAATAGAACCTTGCAGTCTTGAATATATTTTTATATATTTAATCATAAAAGAGATGTTCACCAAGAAGCTTTAAAAATCCTATGGAAATGTTCTTTTTCTCTCCTTCATATTTTCTCCTTGTAATTTCCTTGAGATTTTACAGGGCTTAAAATTAGAAATACATATTTTTTAAAAGCAGGTTTTGATTTTACTATTTAAGTTGATATGTGAATGGAATTAGTATTTTCTTTGTTCCCAGTCATTGAGCATCATGGTATGTAGGAAATACTGGGAAGGAAGGAGGAAGGTGGCCATAAGTTAATGTATCTGATGAGGGCATTCTGTGTGCTGAGGGATTTGAGCTGTGTTCAGGTAGATGAGGTTCAAGCCATACCTTGCCAAGTTAAGAATAGCTAAAGTGCCTGCTCAGAGTGCCACTGCTTCCTCCCAGGAGGTGTGCTGTAGAATGCTTTGAAACCCTTAGTTATGTTGCATGAGTTAATTGTAAGATTCGTAATTGTGTATTTGTTTGATTAAAGCAATTTTATTTGATACAGTGACTAGTGTAGTCTAAACTGGCTTTGAAGTCAGTACGTAGCAAAGATTGGCTTTGAATTTGTGATTTTCCTGCTTCAATCTTCAATCTTCCAAATGTTGGCATTAGAGATATGTACCGCAACTCCTAGCTCTATTTGGGTAATTTTATTGTGAACTATTTCCCTAGCACATTTTTATTTTTTTAAACTTTAATTGCTACCTTTTCCCAAGGTAGGATGTTTATCTGTATCATAAAGTAAAACCTTGTAACCTTTCATTTTTAAATAAAAGGTTTTCACATTGGTGACATTAATTATGGACGTTAGAATTAAACTGTTTTTGTTTGTTGAAACTTTGGCTAGAATTCAATTCATAATGACAATTACAATTCATTTTTAATGAATAATTTGACAGCTTGAGAAATGAATAATAAAAAATGGAGTACGTATAATCTGCATCCAGAAATCCAATGTGACAGGTTCATTTCTTTATAAAGGATGAAAGTCTCCAATTAAAATCATGTTCTGACTTCACTCAGCCTCCCGTCAAAGGGTGTTTTGCTCTTATTGATAATGTTACCTTCGATAAGCTTTCAGTGCTTTATGCATATGCTCATAAGCCTGAGGGTCACGTTTACTGTGGTGCCTGGTGTAGGTTTACTGAATGCTTGCCTAACTGAGAATCTAAGTTACTCTAAGAACTTTATGCCAGTTGGTTTCTTCATTCATTCACGATTAATAAGTTTGAATGGAATTTAGATATTCTAAGTATCTGTTACCTTTTATAAAAGGTTCTAGGGGTATTGGGCAAATACATATAAAAACTACCAGAAGTTTTCAGGATTGGCCTGTCTATGCCCCAGCCATAACCACTGTGACAGTTTAGGTTTAAGCTGGAATCTTAATCTGCGTGTGAGCTTCTAGCTTCCTATTAGTAAGATGAGAATGGCCACTCTATGTGGATTGTTGTGAGCGTCGCTTGGGATTATTATCACAGGTTAGGCATAGTGCTTACTAGTGCAGATGGGCAGCTGTTAGAAGTTCCGCTGGTGCTGTACTTCTTGTGGGCACATCAAAGTATTGGAGCGCTCATCACTGTGAAACACAGCCTGCCAAGCAGAGCTACTTATGTTGAAGGGGATCTGAGGAGCTCTGCTAGTGAAGATTTTGATTTTCTTTTTCTTTTACTTTCTCCCTTTGTCTCTTCTCATTACGTCTTTCCTGCCAGACATGGGGATTGTGTCCAGGCATTCCGCCCTTCATTGGAGAGGGACACTTATCTTGAAGTTTGGGCCCTGGATGTATTTTGTTCCTTTCTTAATCTCAGCCTTTGGCCTTGACCTTGCCTCTCTTCCCTTCCCTTCTGCTGTCAACATTCACTTCTTACCAAATCCCTGCTCCACAAAGGTAACCCTGGAGCTTTCTTTCTTTGATCAGGATTCTTTCACTTTCCTTGCTTCCTGCAGCCTCACGGATGGTGAAATAGAAATAGATAGATGACCTCTGGCTCCCTCGCCTCGCCTCACATCTCTACTTGCACTATAGTGGAGGAACCTGGCAGTCATGGTGCTGAACCCGCCTGCTGCATCCTGGTGGAAATCTTCCCTGCTATTTGACCTCCTGCTCCTATCATATGGGTTTAAACACTAGGTGAGGCGTCTTCCTTACGGCAGCTAGCTACCGTACACTGCTCTGACCCTGGGCTGGGCACTGTCTTAACACTAACTCCTCACACACTACCTTGAAAGCAGGACTCTCACATAGATCTGAAGAGGCTTGGGAACCTTCCTGAGGTGTCCCAGTAGGGAACAGGCCCTGACTTGTCACTCTCTGCACACCACCTCTGTACTTTTTTTTTTTTTAAGTGATTGTGACTTTTTTTTTTTTTAGTGATTATCACTTCTTTTTACTTCAGTAGATGTGATTTCCGTTTGTGTAAATATATAAACTTATTTTGTAATTTTTTATTTTATTTTTTTAAAGGATTATTTATCTTATGTGGGTAAACTGTTGTTCTCTTCATATACACCAGAAGAGGGCATTGAATCCCATTACAGATGGTTGTGAGCCACCATGTGGTTACTGGGAGTTGAACTCAGGACCTCTGGAAGAGCAGTCTTTAACTGCTGAGCCATCTCTCCAGCCCCTTTATTTTTTTATTTTGAGGTAATGTAGACCACATTGGCCTAAAACTTGTATGTAGCTGGGTTGTGGGAGCTCTAAAGTCTTTCAAGGGAGTCTCTATGCTTCATAGTTCTCTATATCCCAGGCTCGACAAGTGACTCACTAGCCTCAGGGCTCCCGATCTGAAGTCATGAGAAACCTTCTCCAGACTTACTAGTATTGAAGTAAGTGGAAGAACTCCATTGTGCTTTCGCTGGTGTATTCAGGTATCCACTTGGATAATGTGCACTTGTTTTGATTTGGCTTAAATGATTCAACAATTTAGAGGATGGAAATAAAAGTACTAGTCAAATTAGACAGACACTTACAGTTTAATTTCTAACTATTAAAATTTAAAAATTAATTTTCTTTAATTAGTCATTGAGGTGTCTTTTTAAAAATATTATATTGGAATATGGTTATTTCTATGGTTTCTGCTTTATCCTGAATCAGAAAGGTATAGTTTATAGGACTGTACTCTGCACTAAAGCTTAAATAACATAGTGTCCTGTAACACTATTCCCAAGAGGCATCAGCAAATATTTACTCACCCCAGATAGGGAACCAAAGACAAACCAAAGAAAACCAGTCCCCTGTGCTCAACCAGTTAGTTTTATTGGGATCTGCTCACAGGAATGTAGGTGAGGGCTTACTTACAGGGGTAGACATGATTAAATGACAGCCACATGACCAAAGCCCACCCCATTGTGGGTCCGAGCTCTTGAAACAGGAATCCTGGAGCTTTTTGCACAACCTGCAGGCAGTTGCCGGGGTAGGAGAGTGCCTCTTTAGGCAGCTTCACTGGCCTGTGGCTCCTCTAGGAAGCTCTGCTGATGTCAGGCAGCTCTGTTGATCTCTGGGGTGCTTGGGTTGGTCTGAAGGCAGTCTACTGCTGGCTGTACATTGGGAGAGAGGGCCATCTGGACTTCTTGAAGCCTTTCAGTTGTTTGCTGTCCGAGTCCAACAGCTTCCCTAGATAGACTGTTTTCATTGCGCTTCAGAACAGTGGTTCTCAACCTGGTGGAATGACCCTCGCACAGGGCTTGCCTAAGATCATCAGAAAACACAGATGTTTTCATTATGATTCATAACAGTAGCAAAATTACAGTTATGAAGAAGCAACAAAAATGATTTTCTGGCCAGGGTCACCACAGCATGAACTGTATTAAAGGGTTGCAGCATTAGGAAGGTTCGAACTGCTGCCTTAGAACACCCATTTGTTTTACCTTTTTAATTAACATACTGTGTCTTAATGAGTTTCTCATCAAGATGGAAGCTTTTGGTCGCAGAAGAAATTGCCACATAAAACACATGTGCATATATGTGAGAAGTGAAGACACCTCTGATATTCATTTTATTTTTGTTGTATACCTCAGAGAGCAACTTCATCAAACAAAGGGAGAAACTCCCTCATAAAATGTGTGTTCTTACTAATGCTGGTCAATTTACAGGAAGTACACCTTTCTCTGAGATTCTTCTTGGTTTGGTGCTCAGTGTTGTTCCAACCAAATAGCCATCTATTTGGAATTCTGCTTATCCTATCCATTTGATGTTAACTCAGAAACTGCCTCATCTTCACTGTCTCTGGAGGTGTGACTGCTGTGCTCTGTCATAGCAGCAAGGGACAGTGGGAGAGGGAATGAGCCCAGGCCTTAAGTTGACCTTGATTCCATTCTTGCCTGGCCTTACTAGCTCTGCCAAGTCACTTCTGTGCTACTCAATTTTCTGATCTCTGAGATGGGGATAATTGGCTGTAGGGCAGTTTGGTGCATTAGTAATTGCAGTAAGTATAATGAAAGTAGTGGCCACAATGATGAAAGGTAGGCTGGGTCATATGGGGACCTAAGGGCCATTTAGCAACCTTGGATTCTTAGTCTCAGGCCATTTGGCTTAAAGAAACAGGTCACTGTGTGGTATCTCTTTTAAGTTTGAGGAAAGGGAATTGTAAGGTCATAGTGCATAGCTCTAGGAATCAAACAAAGAATTGTCAGGCTCATGGTAGATTATAGCCCAGAACTGAAAGTCAGCACCTTCTCACTTCTCTCCCTCATCAATCGTGCAGTCTAACTTTGCTCTTCTGAATAATGTGACTCTCCCCTCTCTTAGTTCACATAGCCAGATCTGAGGCTTCTCAGTTCCAGGTAGGCATATATGCCCATGGCCAGTGAAAGAGGAGATTCTAATGTTCATGACACTCATAGGTTTCCAGAGGACAGGGGAGTTTGACTGACATTGCTTGGGTGTCTGTTCTGCCCTGTGTTAGCTGCGACCACAGTAAAGGCTGCTGGGCTCAGTTTCATGACAGGCATTGTAGGGAAGGCATGGTGTACACCATGCAGATAAACCAACAGTTATCTACTATATGCAGATGTGTGCATTTTTAGATTCAATCATGATCGTCTGGGGATTAGAATACTCACTGGCAAATAGCTTGTTTAACTTGCTGATTTCTAGTCTGGTTTTATATCACAGTCAGCTGTGAGAGCTGACAACCGAGGGCAAGGCTCACCTTTTGAGTATTTTGGTTTGGTTTGTCTGGAGCATTACTCAGGTGTCTGTATATCAGAAAAAGAAGGAAACAACTTCAGGTGATTCTTGTTTTAAGCTGGATAGAAAGCTAGGGCCTAATAAATGCTCCCTATGTTGTGATTGGTTAGGGGCTATTAAAAGTAAAAGATGAGTTATAAACAGCAAGCTATAAACGAATAGTGATCAGGGTTGGAAAGGAATTATAGACAAACACTACCTTGGGCTATGGGAAGATGGAAGTGGGATTTTTATCCTTTAGTGATGATGAAGGTTGGCGCATACTTATATGAATGTAAGTGTAGTATTTTATCTTCCTGACATCTCAGCCATCCATTTTTCTGTTAGCTTCCTGGTGTCCTGCAGCATCGTCGCCATAGAGATAACATTGAGAAACTTAGACCATTTAGGGTCCCTAGCCTAGAGACCTGAGCCCCAGAAAACTATAATACAATGCCAAGGACCCCAGCAGCTGAGAAGAGGACACAGGACATAACTGACAGCTAGCAAGGAAGGTGGCCATAACAAAAACCATGCCCCAGAACACTGGTTCTCGGCCTTCCCAATGCCATAACTCTTCACTCCAGTTCCTCATGTTGTGGTAACCTCCAGTCATAAAATTATTTTTGCTGTTACTTCATAACTGTAATTTTGCTACTGTTAAAAATTGTAATGTAAATATCTGTGTTTCCAATGAATGGTCTTAGGTGACCTCTAGGAAAGAGTTGTTAGATCACCCCTAGGACCACAGGTTGAGAACCACTGCCCTTGTGGGTCACAAGCTAACACGTATTTAATAGTGACAGGATTCCAGGGCCTCAGATGGGAGATACTGTTAACATTTGCTTTGAGAACATTCATGAAGTAAGGTGATTTGTGCCAGGATCCTAGGGGAGAGGAAGGGAGAAATAGGTTTAGATGCTGGAGTCTTCTGCAAAGGCTGTGTGGGCACTGGCTCACTCGGTATGGGTGAGACATTGAGGTCCAGGCAGGTAAGTGCCCACAGTCACAAAGCTGGTTGGGTATCACCATGGGATGGTGGTGCAGGAGCGTTTGGCTTTGGCTTATAAGTTTTTGTCATAATTTATAGAAGGTTGCTATTTGTGTAGGGACACATTTGATAGAGGAAGTTAGGGAGCCCTTCTGAAGCAGGGTGCTTGAAGGGAAAGTAGGAATACATGTAGAATGCTAGAAGCAGCCTGAGCAAAGGGACAGGATCTGGTAGTTTCCGAGCTCAGAGAGAATGAAGAGCAGTGGCTGGTCCATTTGCTGTGGAGTTCTTGCCACACTGTTGGGGTTTGAACCTGGCTTTGGGCAGCCCTAATCAGGTAGCCTCCTCAGTAGGCCAATGAAAGACACAATTTATAGTGAAGGGAAAAAGATTGATTTGATGTGGTCACATCCAGAAGAGGAGAAAAGAGGTCCCATGACTGTTCCTCTTGGTGTTCTGGATATGAGACTTAGGTTGAAGTTAGGTAAAACATATGCATAAGTCTGCTGTTGTCAGAGTGTCGTCCTGCCCACCATCAGTGCTTTGGTTTCAGTCTGTCCAGCAAGGTGATCTGATACTATCAGAACTGTGTAAGATCTCAGACCTCCCCATTCCCTTGTCTCATCATGAGATTCCTGGGGAATTTCAACTTCTTGGTATTGGAAATTTGTTTTAAGACTCTCTGATAGCCACTGGGAGCATAAGTTCTCCTTAGGGTATCTTCTTCTCGAAAGGTTACAAGCTTATGTGTAGAATTATTGAGTAGAGAATAAAGTGTTGATGCTTTAGTAATTTGGGGGATTGGTAACTGTAGAAGGAAGGTGATGGAGCTGGAGCAGGGGCAAATACCAGCCGGTGCTGGGCTCTCTGGGAGGCCTCATGGCCAGGGCTCTCTGAAGAAAAGAGAACTTAGAAATATTGCTTGCAGTTCTAAGGGCTCTTTAGAGTTGTTAAAATTATTGCTAAGTATTTTCCCCTTACCCCCTTTTCTTTAAACAAGCTTGGCTGTTCCTTATGCCCTTTGGACTAATCCTACATTAAAAAGCCAGTTTTGTTTACAGAATTTAGCTGAGTTTGTCCCAAAATTGTTTTTATTGGCTTTTAGTGTTTGGGGAGTATTTCTAATGTCTTTGGTAAATGACTCTGGAAGTCTAACCAAACAAGCAGTAAATGTCTCTGGCCAAACAAGCTGCATAAAAGACCTGAACTAAATGATTATTTAAGCACAGGAACAGCCTCCCACCATGTAACTTAGATAATGTAGTAATCCGATTTGAGAAGTATGTATTATTTGAGTTGATTATGTGTAAAGTGTTTTTTGAACATGCACAGTATTTGTGACAAGTTAGAGGAATACAAGCTCTTGTCCTTAAGTAGGTCTAGGGCTGAGCTGCAGCTGCTTTCACTGTGTGCTTGAGTCTATACACTGGCTTGCTTGGTACCTGATTCCAGCCATATTCCTTTTTAATGGCCCTGCTCTGGCTGTTCCTTTTGTCTGAAAAACTTGTTCCCATATGCAGATAGCTAATTTTGTATCCCACCGGCGACTTGGACTTACAATGTTCATGTGTCATTTCCTCATCAGACCCACACTTAGTCCAGCCCCATTTATTTTTAAATTATGTGTGTGTCTGCATGGCTCTACACGTGGCTGTGCAGGTGCTCTCAGGAGTCAGAAGTGTCAAATCCCCTGGAACTGGAGTTAGCTGGATATGGGCTGCAGAGTGAGTGCTGGGAATTGAACCTACATCTTCTGGAAGAGCAAGCTGGTGCTCTTAACCCATCGACTCCTCTCTCTAGCCCCATTTCCTCGTATGTAAAAATTACACTGTGCAACCCTTCCTAAATCTAGGTTTCCCTTATGGTCGCAACATACTTGTCATTTCACAGAATAGTCATGCGCTTTCAATGTTCTCTGTAATTTTACCCGCATTTTAAAGATCTATTTCACTAATAGAAAGTAAGTTCTCCAAGGGTAAACAACAAAACCATAAAACTCTATTTATTGCTGAACACCTTGTCAGAATATAGCCATGTTTAATAAACATTTACATAAATGGATATTCTAGGACTTTTAGAAGAAATGAATGGATCTGTATTGCAAGCTTTATCAATGGCTATAAATTTGCCTTTGGTGTTAAGTGACAGTTATGAGGTTTGCATGTTAATTAGCACATGCTTAAGAATATATAGCTGGCAGGTAGGAACCCTATTTTGTCATTTGGATGTTTAGAGGATGTTTAGAGGACTTATCCCTCCCCCAGTTCTGTATTTTGATTTTTAATTTGTAGCACTTTCACTATGAGGTCCTGGGGAGGTCGTTAGTACTCTTGGTATATAATTTTAGTGTAATGTCATGCACGTGTTGACAGCCTGGTTGTGTTGTGTGGTGGAAACAATGTTATGAGGCAAGGTCATCAGGAATCCCATCTTCCAGTTTCTGTATTTTGGAACCATGTTCTCATTTACATTCTTGCATTAACAGGTAGAGTTCGCCTTCCCTGTTGATGTTTACCTTAGTGTTCCCAAGGTGGCATGATGCCGCTTATGTTTACAATAAGGAGAAATGATAGATTTCTTTTATATGTACCATTAATAAGTGTCATAAAATAGAAGAATAAGCTAAGTCAATATATTATTGTTGCCACAGAAATTGAATTTGTGTCAAAAGGATTTGTGCTTGTGATGTAGTGATTCGTATATTTTTCTTGGAATTAAGTCTCTAACAGGTGACAACATCAATAATTCACAGAACCAAGGAGCTTTTTGAGATTGGTTAATTTATATGTGAATTAGAAAACAACGAATAATGTGCTTAATATATACTGACATACTGGAAAATATGCATTAAAACCCAGCCTATTAAAAATCTACTTACAATATTTATTGGGCATATTTTAGATCTCCATTTATTTTTTACTAATGCATACATTTTTATCTCTAAAGAAAATACACTAGTTTTGATTCAGTGTCAAAAGTATTATCTATAGTAAAATCTATAGGGCCTTTTTTATTGTAAAAATGTATATTGCACGCAGCTGGGCTACTGTGTAAGATTATGAAAGCCATGCCTCAAATCCCACATCCTAGATACATAAAATCATCCGTGGTTCCTGCTTTTATAGAATTGTAATTATAGTGCATATAGTTTTAAATGCACCATATTGTAAGCATTTTGCTGTACTGTATAGCCACACAGAGGGCTATTGAATGAGAATACTGAGATCATGTCTTGTGCCTCACAAGTCCCTATCTAACATCATTTGGCTCCTGTGTTCTCATTAATCAGGTGGACTATGCTTGTTACTGTAAGTTACGTGATCAACAAGATTACAGTGGGGCAGCTCCCTGCATCCACTGCAGCCTGTCTATCATGAAATGTGTTTGGAACTGCGTGTGGATAACCTAATCAGTGACAAGAACAAATGGAGGAAAATAATTGTGGTTCTTGAGATCTGCAGAACTGAAAACCATGGTGTGACTAGGTGATTAAGATGTGCTTCTTCGTTTAACCACAAATGAGAAGGTAGCCACCTACCTGGTCTCTCTTCATAAACGGCCCTGAACCAGCTGTCCTACAGTATGCGGTCTAGGGATGAAAGTCTTGCCATCTTCTGCTGCCCTTGCTCTGCTGACTGGCTTCTGCTCAGTGTCCAGGAGAGCATGGCTGTTGTGCTCTAACTCCGTGTTTCATTCTTTGTCGTGCTTTGGGAAACTATGTTGATGGCAGTTTTAGCTCTTTAAAGTAGTATAGCGGTGTTGCACACTACTTGTAAGTAGTATAGCGGTGTTGCACACTTATATATAATCCTCTTTGTGTATGCTGTTTCTCAGTGACTGTTGGTAGGATTCACAGGTAGTAGAGAATGTGCATTGGGCTTGTCTTACTTCACCCACTCAGTCAGGTGATACTGGGATAAACAGAACCCCCTTCAAGTGTATGTGAAATAATCTGTAGTGCTGTGTTGGCCTCAGCAATATTCATTCTCAATTCCTAATTTGGACCAGAGCCTAGTAGGAGAGTGCGCCATTGCTGGGGTGCCATTGCGGGGCCTGCAGGGCCTGGGTGACCTCTGTTGTGTGTTGGATGCTCTGGAACCAGCTCATTTTCCCTTAGAGCAGATCTTTGCCTTTTATCCAGATGGAAACCCTCATGGAACTCCGCTCTTAACCTAGAACTGAACCCATTTGTAAAGTGATTCAGAGGCCTGACCAGCATTTTCCCTGGATGCACCGTAGGAGTGCTTTTCATCTGATGGTATAGATTTAAAGAACAGGCGCAGTTGAAGAGAAAAATCTGAAAGTAGGACTTAAAACTGTACTATTTGAATTAGCTTCTGTATTTAGCTACTGAATGAATTCATTGAGAGAAGAATATGTCATATTTAAATTTTTTAAAAGATAGCTTGTTAGGTACCTAGATACAGTGATGCATAATGTCAGAAGGAGGTCTAAAAAAAAGTTGTTCTTTTTGGCTGTTTTTTTTTTTTTTTTTTTTTTTTTTGGCAGTGTGGGCTTTAGCAGGGATGTGCCTTGATCATATTGAAAACTCGGCTGTCCCATCATAAAATGCATTTTTTCCTAGCTTTTGGAGTCTCTTGGATGCTGCCTTCTTCTAAATGCTCATCTTTCCTGTTTCCACAGAATGGAGATTATGGAAGAGGGAGGCATGGTCCTCTGTGACAAAAGCCAAGCCTGGTTAAAGGATGGTGTGATTGTCTTTCTTAGCCAGTCAGGATTACTGTGTGAATGAATGATTAAAAGAGACCGCAGAGAAATGCCTAACATCTCCCTGACTTTTCTCTGTGCAGACTAAAAACATGCTCCATAGCTGCACAAAGGGCCAGTGAACTTAAAAGTTCTTCTTCATGTTATCAGAGAACCAGCCTTTCTCTTGCCCTAAGGGGTGGGAAAGCCACGGTGTTATTTTTGTACCTTTTTGAGATGTTAAATCCAGAGACCTTGCAGAGTGATATTTTCACTTTTGTTTTGTAGTTCTGGGATTGCCTGGGAGATGACCCAGTAGGTGTGTTTAGTGACAGGGTTAGAAGTAATATTTTATTTTCATACTCTTTATAATTGGTGTTGACATTAAGATAAACATAGCCATGTGGATTAGAAATGTTATTAGGTTAAAGTCCACATTCCTGTTACCTGTATAAAAGACTTCAAAACAAATATGAACAACACTTTAACGTGTCCTCTCCCGCCACAGATATAATTAGGGGAAGACTGATCCTTGGGTTTTCACCATCAGGCATTACTTGCTCAGTTAATAAGCTGCCATTTTATAGTCTGTGAACCAGATAGTGTTGTATCTGTGTTTATTTTTGTTCTTTAGCCCAAGCTGTCTCCAGAATGCTAGAATTACAGTCTCATGTCATGATTTGGTATAATACTCAATTATTTAAGTATTAAATATATTCTTTTCTAAGGTTTTTACTTTACTTTTTAGATTGTATGTGTGTGAGTGTGTGTTTGTGCAACATGTGAGTGCATTCTGACACCCACAGAGTCTAAAAACAGGGATCAGAATTCCTGAAACTGAAGTTTATAGGTGCTTATAAGCAGCCTGATTGTAGGATGAGAGGGCAGTATCTGCTCTTAACTGTTGAGCCTCTCTCCAACTACCTTTCCTTCTCCTTCTTCTCCTTTTCCCTCCCCTCTTCTCTCCCTCCCCTTCTACTTCTTCTCCCCCTCCTCCTCCCCCTTGCCCTCCCCTCTCCTCCTATTCCTCTTTTTCCTTTTTCCTTTCTTTCATTTCTTTCTTTCTTTCTTTCTTTCTTTCTTTCTTTCTTTCTTTCTTTCTTTCTTTCTTTTTTTTTAAGACAGGGTTTCTCTGTGTAACAGTCTTGGCTGTCCTGGAACTCAGTTCAGAGATCTCAAATTCAGAGATCTGCTGGCTTCTTCCTCCTGAGTGCTGTGACTAAAGGCATGCACCACCATGCCTGACCATCTCTCCAACTTTTATTAAATGTATGCTTGTAGATGAAATATATTGTAGCATTTGGATAAGCATTTGAAAGAGTGGGAGTTGGTAGCTCATCTTACACAGCAGCCATTGTTGAGCGCTCTTAGGGATTAATTGGTTCCTGTTCCTCACTGATGTCAGAGTCTGCCCTCACTATTCTAGTTCCTTGTTTCTCACTTCTTGGAAATTATTAGTTTTTTTTTCTATACCTTTCATGTGACTTCTTTACAACATATGAAAGACTGAGAGGCAGCAGAGGCAACATTGGCTGGTCAGTGCTAGAGCAGAGTGTCTCCTGTGGGTCTGGGTGAGCGTCAGCATTACCAGAGTTAACACTGGGCATGTGAGTTCCTAAGTGCCAACTAAGACCCACTGACGAGGCTCTTGAGAGCTTGGGGCTTTACAGGCATGGTGTGATTCCTATGCACAGCAACAAGCTGAAAAGCAGGTGATCTGAAAGGTCTAGTTTATGGGATGTGTACCTTAATCAGGCTGCTTTGAAGGCATTCTTACAGCTGTGTCCTGCTGCCGATCTTTTCAGCAGCATAGTTAAATGATGGAAAGCAACTGGGTTAAATTGTATTGTACAAATGTAAATAGTGTCATATTTGGCTTTATGAAAACAACAAATTCATCTAGTCCTGCTAGGTTGACACTTGATGGCTGTCATGCTATTAATGACATCAAGGTCTGGTGGTTGCATGTCCTAACTATAAAGATGGCTAAGGTCTCAGACTACAGCTTGGAATCTTTTTTCTTTGCACATTCCTCTGGGGTGTGCATGGTGGTGCCTTGTATATTCTGTATTTGTCTGTCTTTGTCAGTTTATTATTTGACTTTATTATTTTTCTTGTAACTGTTGATGGTGGAGGGACTGTGTTTTCATCCCTCTTGATATTCACAGCATTTAGCGGTATGCTCTGAAAGTTCTAAATCTATCTTTTGACAGCATGCACTATCTTCAATAAAAGTTTTGATGCATTGCTTAAATGGGAGTATAGAGACCTATGTTCTGTGTTTCTACTTTTTTCCCTCTCTCTTGGATCCTATGTTCTTTTGAAGAAAATCCTATAAAAGCCTCTTTTTTCTCTTTTAATTCCACAGTGACCCTCTTGACCATGTGTCCTAGGAACTGTCATTAGTAGAAAGCATTGTTACCTATCTGTAAGTCATGCCCCTTACTTTTAAGGGAGAAAATAGAATTAGCAAGTTGAACATAGGACCAAGCAGAAAGGGTGAGGTTTTGGCTTAGGAAAAGAATCTTTATGGCCTTCAGCTACCATTTGGCCAATTACCAGTGGTCCTATGTACAGAGCTCCGTGTATTTTAGTATCAGCAATGTTATTCTGGTCCATTGCCATAAAACATCAAGAACTCTTCAGGTCACAGACCCAATGTAAAAAGCCACATTAATTTCTAAAAGTGTATGTTTTTAAGTTTTTATTTGCTTTTTTCATGGGTAAATACAACCCTAATAATTACTACTGGGCTGTTAGTTTTTTTCTATGGTGTTCTTAGCTGTTTCCATTTAATAAGCCTTAGCTTTTCATTCTTGAAGTAGATGCAGCCTGTGCTGCTCATGAATTGATTGACACATGCAGTTCTTACTTTTGGAAGGATAAGAGAGAAGAGAAGTAGAGGCTGGCCATGACCACGTGGAGAGAGAGGAAGCGGGGAGGTGGGGGGGGGGGGACAGAGAGGCAGGAGGCATGCCTGGCTGTTGCCAGGTAACTGTGGAGGTGGTGTTTAGACAGAATACTAACAACTTTCCCTTGGAAAATAATAAAAGTTGGTGACTAGGAAGCACAAGTGCTTCATTTAAATGTGTCTTGGTTAGCCAACACCTATGTACCATTACCAGTATACTATATCTTTGTTATACAGTTTTTCCCCCTTAACAATTCAGGAGATTCTCTTTTGTTTTTATACACTAAAGTAAGGACAGACCCCCACAGAGTTCTCTGAGGGTTTTGAGCTAGTCATTCTCTTTTGCTCTCTGCAATTTTAAGGAAGCAGATAGTCTTCATTTTAAGTGTATAAGCCAGATCCTCCAGACAGTGGGAGCTTAATAATGATAAAACTCAAATTGAATATTACCATTGAGGAGCACAGAGATGTTTCATTGGGTCAAATGCTGCTTGTGCAGGTTGAGCACAGACTTTGGATCCAGAGAACACATGGAAACCAGTTGAGCTCCTGTGAGTCTGTAATTCCTGGTGTTTTTACCTTGATGTGTGGCACAAAGCTCAGGGGCAGAGAGGTACAGGAGAATCTCCTGAGGCCATGGTCAGGCTAGGTGGGTGAACACAGTGGTGAGCAGGAGACCCTGCCTCAAATAAGGTGGAAGGTGAGAACTCACAGCAGAAGCTGTTCTTTCACCACCAGATGCCTGCCTATTGTGGCATACCTGTCTGTCCTACATATAAATGCATTACACAGACACACCTCACACACACACACACACACACACACACACACACACACACACACACCAGTCAAATATCCCATAAAAGGTGCTGTTACAACTTTTGTACTTGCTAACTAGCACTTACATGTGTTTCCTTTAGGTTTGTAGGGCCTCTCTTCGGACATTACAATTTTTAGGGGAAATCGCCAGTGCTAGGTCTTTTCAGTGTTTCAGTGCTTACATGTGGAGGGAATTACTATGTTTGAGAAAGTCACATTTTGAAATGAAGCATTTTTTGACTTTATTGTTTTGATACAGAAACAGATTTCTAAGGTCAAATGTCTCCTGGTTAGTCAGTATCTCCAGGCTTGTCCTCAGCACTTGCCTTTGCCACCATTCCCAGCCCTGTGAACCTGTCCTGCTGGGGGTGAGACTTGATAGATAGGGAGGTGTTTTTCTGAAAAGTAGGAACTGACCTAAGCTGCTTGTTTTCTTTCCTCAGGCTCTTGTTTTGCTTCTTGTACCTTGAGCTCTTGAGGTTTCTTTTTCTGTGTTTCCTACCCCTGTTTTATGATTCTGTTTTGATTCATCACATTTTTCTGTGTATAAAATAGTGTATTTAATAATATGCTGTCTCTGGGTTTATATATACCTGCGTAGTCTAAGATCAAACTTTGAGCAAGTATTTAAATTACATTGGAAACTACAGTGAGGTAGCTTAAGAGAACAAGCTCAGAACTAGGAAAGAGATGGAAAAAGATAGCTGGGTTTTATATGAGTATCTGCCCACTTAAATGAACGTTGTGTGTACAATTTATTTAGTTATTTACGTTTCTTTTGGCAGTGTAGTCCAGTCTGGCCTTGATCTTATGGTCTCCTTGCCTTAGTTTCCTAAGTATTGGATTTACAGTTCTAATGTAAAACATTCAGCATATAATTCTAATTTAAAAGGTTGTCCAGTTCTTGACCTTTCAAGATATATACATGTTTTTTTTTAATGAATGCAATAAATCCTTTTAAAAGAAAACAACAACAACAACAAAAAAACCCTAATGATTTTGTAAGAGGTTTCCAATTACAGTTAAGAAATCAATGATACTGGTGTTTAAAAGGATCTGTCACCTAAAAAGAAATTAGCCAGTCAAACACCCAATTAATTATTTGGATATTCTGGACTAAAATAGATGGAAGACTTGCTAGCACAAACCTTTTAAATAAAGAGCATGAAAGTACAAATAATTCAGGTACTCATCCAAAGTTACCTCTACCATTCAGAAGTCTCACACCCATGAAGTCTCAGCAACATGATAGCTTACACATAAGCTGAACAAGAAACACATCGATAGACATGCCAAAGTGAATGGAAGAAAACCCATGAGGCCTCAATACTATACACAAAGAGATATAGGCAACTAAGGAATGCTGAGACTGGAAGAATCTTCTCCAGCGTAGAGCACAACTTTTTTTTTTTTTTATTGGATATTTTACTTATTTACATTTCAGATGTCATCCCCTTTTCCCATTTCCCCTCCCTAGAACCCCCTATCCCATGCCCCTTCCTCCTTTATGCTTTTATACCATTTTGATTACATGCATGTATTGACGTCAGTTCTAGGTTGAGGGACTAGCAATACAATAGATGCACATAGTCGAGGAACAAGCAATGCAATAAACACAAATAGTCAAAGAACAAGCAAGGCATTAAACCTAGTTATGTGAACACTCCCGAAATCACTGTTTCTAAAGGGCTTATCAGGATGACCAAACAGTCTGAGCCTACTTCCCTATCCTAGCCCAAGGTCATTTTTCATGTCTGAAGCCTACTTCCTTGTTCTAGCCTAAAATTTAGATTCCTGTCTGAAATTACTACTTTGTTCTGGCCTAATATTTAGATTCCTGCCTGAGATTACTTCTTTGTTGTAGCCTACAATTTAGACTCCTACTTGAAATTACTTCTTTGTTCTAGTCTAATGTCAGATTCCTGCTTGAAGCCTACTTCCTTGTCCTTGGCCAAAGTCATATTCCTGCCAAGCAGCCTCTTTCCTTGTCCTCGGCCCATGTCAGCTTCTTGCCAAGCAGCCCCAGGATTGGATCTGTTGGAAAAGGATTACTTTCTTGCTCTTTCTAGGGTATAATTTCCCTCCTTGTATTGGAGCTTTCCCAGCTGGGATTCCCAGTACAAGAAGGGCTTCCTCCACTATTATCCTTTGTATTGCTGGGTTTGTGTAAAGATATTGTGTAAATTTTGTTTTTTCATGGAATATTTTGATTTCTCCATTTATGGTAATTGAGAGTTTTGCTGTGTATAGTAGTCTGGGCTGGCATTTGTGTTCTCTTAGGGTCTGTATGACATCTGTCCAGGATCTTCTTGCTTTTATAGTATCTGGTGAGAAGTCTGGTGTAATTCTGATAGGTTTGCCTTTATATGTTACTTGGCCTTTTTCCCTTACTGCTTTTAATATTCTTTCTTTGTTTTGTGCATTTGGTGTTTTGATTATTATGTGACAGGAGATATTTCTTTTCTGGTCTAGTCTATTTGGCATTCTGTAGGCTTCTTGTATGTTTATGGGCATCTTATTCTTTAGGTTAGGGAAGTTTTCTTCTATAATTTTGTTGAAGATATTTATTGGCTCTTTAAGTTGGGAATCTTCACTGTCTTCTATACCTATTATTTTTAGGTTTGGTTTTCTCATTGTGTCCTGGATTTCCTGGATATTTTGTGTTAAGAACTTTTTGCATTTTGCGTTCTCTTTAACAGTTGTCAATCTTTTCTATGGTATCTTCTGCACCTGAGATTCTTTCTTCTATCTCTTGTATTCTGTTGGTGATGCTTACGCCTATGACTCCCGATTTCTTTCCTAGGTTTTCAATCTCCAGGGTAGTCTCCCTTTGTGATTTCTTTATTGTTTCTACTTCCATTTTTATGTCCTGTATGACTTTGTTCAATTCCTTCACCTGTTTGGTTGTTTTCTCTTGGAATTCTTTAAGGGATTTGTGTTTCCTCTTTAAGGGCATCTACCTGTTTCCCTGTGTTCTCCTCAATTTCTTTGAGAGTGTTATTTATGTCCTTCTTAAAGTCCTCTATCATCATCATTAGAAGTGATTTTAAATATGAATCTTGCTTTCCTGGTCATATGGTGAATTCAGGACTTTCTTGTGTGGGAGAACTAGGTTCTCATGATGCCAAGTACTCTGGGTTGCTGATGCTTATGTTCTTGTGCTTGACTTTCGCCATCTGGATCTTCTTAGTGCTAATTATGTTGTCTCTGACTGGAGCCTGTCTTTCCTATTATCTTGGTTGTATCAGAACTGTTTGGGGTGGGTGTTGCTACTTGGGTTAGAGCTGAGGCCCAAGATCTGCTCAGTGCTTGGGTGGAGACTGGAAGGAACCAGTGCCCAGGACCAGGAGTGAATTTCTGGGTCCCAGTGGGTCCAGTTACTTCCTGTTTGGGGTGGGGTGTTGCTGTCTCCTTATATAAGATACTGCTGTGGTTAGAGATCCTGGGAGCCCTGCTTCCTCTGAGTTCTGTGAGATTGGGGGCAGAGCTGCAGCCCAGGATCTGCTCAGTGCTTGGGCCTCGACTGGAAGGACTATACATGTGTTTGTTTGTTTTTTTTGTTTTTTTTTTTCCCCGGATGTTTGCACCTTTGGTTTTATAGCATGTGACTTGTATTTTTTTATATGACTTCTACTTTGATTTTTTGATTTTTTTTTTTATAGATTTTATTTATTTCATTTATATGAGTACGTTGTAGCTGTCTTCAGATACATCAGAAGAGGGCATCAGATCCCATTACAAATGCTTGTGAGCCACCGTGTGGTTGCTGGGAATTGAACTCAACACCTCTAGGAGAGCAAGTAGCCAGTGCTTTTAACTGCTGAGCCATTTCTAAAGCCCATGGCCTCAGATTTGTTATGTATTCTAGGCTGGCCATTAAAGCCTTAATCTTTATGCTTTACGCCTCAATTGTTTGGATTACAGGGACCACAACGTAGTGATCTTCTGCACCTCCTTTATAGGGTTTAGAAACCTGTTATGTCTCTTAAGTTTGTCTATTTTTATTGTTTGCTCTTAAAAATCTCTTACTTAAGGCTTGAGAGATGACTCAGCACTTAAGAGCACTGGCTGCTCTTCCTGAGGACCCAAGTTCAATTTTCAATACTCATATGGTGGCTGACAAATGTCTGTATCTCCAGCTCCAGAATATCTGATACCCTCCCATGCAGACCAAATACTAATGCACATAAAAAATGATAAAAAAATTTATAAAACCTTCCACTTTTATGGAGTTTTCCTGAAACTACTCGTGGTGGTAGTATTTCCTTTGGGATAGTAGGTTGCGTACTATTCTAAATAGGATTTCAGCTTTATACTTGCTTTCCTTGACTTTGCCTTTTAAGAATTAGACCATGTGACATGCTACTCTCAGAACCTGATACATCCTCTTTTGTCACAGGTGCTCGAAATGGCCCCCTTTAGGAGCCAGCTGAGTTGTAATTGGGGTGATACCTCCTGTTGTAGAGTAATAGCAAGTAGATTTATTTAACCAAAGTCAATGTGCATAAACCTCTTCTTTTGGAGGGTGCACAGAGAGCAGGTAGGATTTGCACCTTCTTTGGGAACTGTGTAGTTTTAGTATTTAATTGTGGTATCTGTCTCTGGGATGACACTGGTGGTAAACTTTACAGGCTTGTTAATGATCACACAGTAGTATTATTAAAAACCATATTTCATATACCAAGATTTTCAACAGTGGTACATAGAACAGCATTATCACTACTTTTTTTTAGGTCACAGCAAGCTGCTTTAATTCAGCAGGTAGTTGAGTCTGAAACTTAGTGGAGTGGCTAATCACCGTCATTAACATGGCCACCTTGGTATACACAGTTTATTTATGGTTCTTTCAGGTACATTCCTCCCTCCCCCTTCATTAGGAAGGGACATGTTGGTAAAGGCAGATAATATGGAGTATTATTTACACTGACAAATTTTTAGTTGAGATCATCATTATGGTAAAGTAATGAATATAAATCTGTTTCAGTAGAACAGAATGAGTGCAAATTTTATTCTGTTCAATAAATGTCAAATTTAACTATGTAACACTTACGTGTTAGGTGACAATTGTTAGCACATCTTCCTTTATAACCGTGAATGAATAGATCTAGTTTCCTATTTAAAAATGTTTGACCCTTTCTGTCTTTGAAAGCTCTAATGCTCCAATGAATAAAGAAGGAGAATTGGAAATTGAATACAACTACCTGAATACAAATTGCTGCCCTGCCCTTGATTACTAAAACTGATATTTTTCTTCCTAAATACTTTTTTCCTTTGAACTGTGCTTTGTGTGAAACTAATTTATTCATTTTCTAAAGTGGCCTTGTTTGTCTAGTAAGGAAATCAGCCAAAGAGGTCTCAAATAAGCGACAATGAAATTGAAAAGTGTCTACTGTCACCACTGGTGATAAATCAGAGTGTTGTTAAAGATGCAGATGATCATTCCAGTACACTCTTCATCGTTCCTAGAATTATTTAAGTTCATTAAGCCAGCAAAGTACTTCATTATCTATTATGCTGCATACTAATGGTAAATTTAAAGTTACAGTGTTTTATAATACAAAACATTTCTGAAAGTCATATTTAAATCTTTATATCACTATAGTATGAGTCTGGATATTGAATAGTACTAATTATTAATTGGGAGAATATATTTATTCAACCCCTATTAGGTTTCTAGTTTGTGAGGTTTATAAAACTAAGAGATTTTAGTAAGTATTTAAAACTATTGTGTACAGGGTAACTTTTGTCTGTCTTATTGACAAATAGATTAAAACAATATATAATATACTTTTATTGCACTGTCAGGAATTTAATTACCTCAAGTTAGCATTGTAGAATGTACTTATTAACTAAAATAAAAAAGCTGTTATAAATTACTGACTGATTTTTTTTTTCATTTGCAGCATTTAAATATTAGAACACTGACAGATGATATGGTAAGGCTACCTTCAACTTTTCCTTTGTCATGTATTTTAACTGTGTACTGCTCTTGGCATGCTATATTAGCATCTCTGAAAATGCCCAAACCAGCATGTGCTAAGAATGTCTGTATAGTGCTACCATAAGAGCTAGAACTGGTAAAATACATTAAATTGTTGCTTGTATGCTGTGAAAAGGAATAGTCAATATGTTAATATAAAAATTGTGTTTAATTACAAATTGTTAGTCAACTTTGAATCATTCAAATCAGCTCTCATTCTTTGAGGATGAGTTGCATATTTCAAAAAGAGGGAGGAAAAGCAGCTAACGACATGGTGGCTTGCTAGGAAAATGTAGTTGCTAATTAAAGTAGGCCAGGTTGAAATTCTATGCATGTATTTGAGAAATTCTGTTTAAAACTGAGAAGCAGGCATACCTGCTTGACTTTCAGGTTAGTAGCATGGCTTCTTCTAAGTAATGCCTTTACTGTGAGGTCAAATGATTCTTCTTGAGAATTATACTTTTGATACACAAATATACATTGTGTAAATGTAAAGGAATGATAACAGTACCAGCCACAAATAATGAAAATAGGAAAAAAATCTGTGAGCACCATGGAGAGGAAGAAACACAGTACCTTACCAGCCAGGCTTGGTATTCAGCATCGCTGACAGTAAGTGCAAAGTGGAGTGCAGTCAGAATGTTTGTCACCTTAAGTATCCAGAGTGCTGGCTGTAACACCTGGTTAATTTAAGGTAGGTGTATGAAAACAAAAGAGACGTAGATCTTTACCTGAACAATTTTAAAAAATGAAGTATAGTGTTGGTATATTTTCCTGAATAGTATCTTAAGAAAAACATTTTTTTAGTTTAAGTATCTAAAAAAGAAAAGTATTTATGTGAATTTTTCTCAGCAGTGCAGTGCATAGTCATGACACCTAACACCAGTCTAATCTAGTCTAATTGTGAGCTTCAGGCTAAGAATCTACTCAATCATAGATAGGGAACAATAGAGGAAGACACCTGAGGTTGATCACCATGAAGACTCTACCACACACACAGAGAACTAGGTGATTTCCTCCTTAGATATGAACCACAATGGTCTGGTCTGTTACACACAGAGCCTGTGCAGTATATGCCATTCTATATGCATTCCATCATTGACTGTAACGTCAGATGGAGCGTGACCAGCCTCATGCTTAGAAAACGACAATAATAATATGACAACACTGACATAGGTCATACAGTAGCTTCTCTTCCTGCTGAGTAGATATTATTTTTATTTCACAGTTGAGGCATGGAAGCCGAGAAGGGCCTAGTACCTTGTCCAAGGCAGCCTGCTCTGCTGTAGCTTGAATTCATATACTTTCAATTCCCATATACTTACTGTGCTGATTCTCATTCTTTTTTTACATGAATACCTTTTTCTCTCCCCACCTCTGGTTTTTTGTGTTTGGGAGAATTGAACCCAGGATAATCATGCTAACCACTGAGATGTATACTCAGCCTCCATAAACGAATGACTTCATAAAGTCAGCAGTAAAACCAACTGTAATTTTTATGTTTTATATTTGGATTTTATGAGAATGTACCATGCTGTAATAGCTTTATTGAGATACAATTTACATAGCATTCATTTTACCCACTAAAAGTTTATAATTAAGTGGTTTCTAGCATATTCCCCCAAATTGCCCACCACTATAATATAGTTTAGAACATTTCCAAAATCTTCAGAAGACAGCTCTGTACCTGTAAATACTTACTACTTATTTCCCTTCGATTCACCAGTTCTGGCTAACCACCAGAACAATACTCTATGATTTACCTGTTTTTGATACTTCAAATAATTGGAACAGTCTGTGATAATTTTTAGCTAAAAAAGAATGACTTTGTTTTTCTAGGGTAATGTGTTCAAAGTTCATTCATAATGTTTTATGAATCCTACATGGTCAAGTTACAAAACATAGTAGAAAAAATCATATAAAATGGATTAAAGATAAAGAGATGGCTCAGCTGATAAATTGCCTGCTATGTTAAGAATGGGGACTGAGCTGGATCCCAGCCCCTCTATGAAAAGCTTCAAGTGATGGTGTGTGCTGGTCACCTCAGCAGAGATAGGCAGATACCTTTAAAACTCATTGATGACCTATTAACGGCTAACTGGTGACCTCCAGGTTCAGTGATAGACTTTGTCTCAGAAATTAAGATGGAAAGCCTACAGGAGGATCACACCTGAAGCTGATCTTCATGCCTATGTGTGCACACTTACTCACACACATGCATACACATACACGCTAATGTTGTAAGGGGGTTTATGATATTTGTGTTGTGCTGAGTCTATCCTCTCCTTGGATGTGGCCAACTGTAGGCTGAGGTTTGGACACGATGCATCCTTCCTTTCATTTAGATCATATATAAATGATCTTTTGATATACTTTTGAGGTTTGTTCAGACTTTAGATACAGTATGCTTTTGTTTCAGATGCCGTTCTTTCATTACATGGCCTTCTTTGCACACTCCAAAGCCACAGCCTTTACTTGAGTTTAGAAACCGTCATGGAATAGCATTAATAGGCCACTTTAGAGTACATCCTTGGTGTCTGCTGTGGATTAACATCCTTGGTGTTAAAGGTGGATTCCTCCCCAGTGAAAACTTGTTTCGTTCTTTTCTCCTTCCCATTCTCATTCTTTGCTTCTACTTCTCGTTTTATGCTTGACTTTGACAAGATCAAAATATTTGGTAGCTAAGTGCATCTTTAACATGGCACTATTTCCTGTTCTCATCAGTTTAAACTTTTGGAAGGTAGAGACAGTGAGACAATACATGTTTCATACTTTTCTAAAGCATCTGATAGGTCTTTTACTGGGTAATTGTGTTTTTTGAAAGGGTCTGACTTGGTAGTCTGGACCTCACTGATCCTAAACTCAAAGCCATTCATCTGCCTCAGCCTCCTGCGGGCTGATGATATTACAGGCAGAACCTCCACGTTCTGGCTCTGTAGCAAGCCTTACAATTTTTTCTGATGTTGGCCCTGCCCCAGTTACTCTGACCATCTACCTGCTTGATCTCCATTTATTGCCTTGATCCCACTTTCATCTCGGCTGTGCACATGGCTGTCTCCTGGATGGCTAGCTCATCTCTTCACCTGGGTTCCTGACTGCAGCTTCTCCTTGGCATTTTTCTGACCTTGTGCTTTGTCTTCTCCTCTGTGAAGGCTGGGGTAGTGGTCTGGAGAAGGATGAACTGGCCATTGTCTTTGAGGAGGAGAATGAGCATGACTGTTTTGAATAGAAGAAAAGATCCCTTTTTTTCCGTGTTGGGGATGGATACAGGGAAAGAGCAGTGCCCTTGGAGGCAAGAGAGCCTTGTTGACAGTCAGAGCTTCTGTCCTGCCTTGCTTGCTCTGTGGCCTTGATAAGCTAAGCACTTGCTTGATCATTTATTTGTAAAGTGCAGCTTGTTATATCCTCACTTCTTTCTCTTGGGGTTCTGGTGGCTTCCATATAATCTGAAGCGCATTGAAGCGCTGCTCCCAGTTCTGTGCTTTGCTGTCCTTGTCTCTTTTTATAATTGCCTCCTGGTGTGCAGACAGAAACACAGTGTGCCACATTTGCTGTGGGGCTGTACAGGGGAGGTTCATACTTGATGGTTGAACTATGGTAGGGGAATGGGTGCCGGGATATTTTGAGAGCTCTTTAAAGGGTGCGTGGCATGTTAGAGTTTAGGGAAGCATTGCTGCTCATGCTTTGATGCCATGCTGGCAGGATAGTTGTGATTAGATTTGGGCCTCTCCAAAGCATATATGCTCCATGTGTGCTTTAATGTAGAATTTCTTAATGTGAAGAGCTGTTTTGGGGCATAACAGGAGAAAAGTCAGAAGAATAGCATTTTTCTGTGGTCCTACATTAAAGCAACAGAAACAACAGTAGAAACAACACTGTCGCAGCACCAATGCTAGAAACCCTGCCCTTTGTCTGGGGAAATGGCTCAGGGGATAAAGGGCTTCCTGTGCAAGTGTTAAGATTGAGTGTAGATCACCAGCACCCTAAAAGCTGTGAGAGGGAGTGCATGTCATAACCTTGGGGTCAGGGATGCAAATCAGGGGAATTGGGTGAAGACAGGGAAATCCTTGGGACTTAAAAAAAAAAAAATAAGGTGGAGAAATAGAGGAAAACACTCAAGTCAACTGCTGGCCTCTGCACGGGTGAATGAACCTGTATAGATGCACATGTCACACCTCTCTCCTGTGTACAAAGAAAATAAACTCAGTCCCTTTAGGTTGCTTTGTTAAAGATCAGCAAGGGTACTTCTCATTTCAAGGCTATTTTGTGAGTTATCGGAATTGAATTGTCAGGCAGCAGTCTTGTTATAGGAACAAAGGATTATTGCAGTGTTGGTTTCTCCTTAAGTAAACTTGAAGCAGTGTCCTTTAAAAACAGATGTGAACACCTTCCACATTTAAGAGAATAGGTCCCATAGCTAAAGTGATGAACCAGTGCACCACTGTTTCCTTTGAAGACTTGGGCTTGCGTTTTCCTCAGAAGTAAAGAGATAGGGAGGAGAGAGGGGGAGGGGAGGAGGTGATGGGCATGGGAGGGTAAGGAGGAAGAGCTGGACGTGGGCCTCATGCTGAATTGCCCAGATGGCCGTTCACTGAGTTCTTCTGGCGATAGGAAGTTTGCACTTGTTTCTCACAGTCATTCTTAGTACTTCTACTGGACTCCTTAGTTCTCTTCTGCCACTGTATGAAGATACACATTTAACAATTTTTCTGTTACCCATTTTTGGTTGTAGCAATGGTATTCAAATGTCTTTTTGACTAGGAATCATGGTAGGGTTTAAGGTTTGCTTTTCTGTTTCAGCCCACATAAACCCACAGGCTGATTCTCAATTGGAACCAAAATTTTTATAACCAGTATATGATTTTCTAATTGTAGTGAACTCTGATTTTTTTCCCCCTCCATTTCTTTCCACTTTTCTTCACTCTGCTCCAATACTTAAAAAACAAACTGGTGATCTAGGTGGATTTGATGACCCACAAATAGCAGCTACAGCTAGAGAACAAGCACTGGCCTGCAGCGATGCTGGAGGAAGTTACGGGCTTTTCCATTAGCGTCTGTTCTTGGTTGCCTGGGGTTTTCCTGTGGAGAGATAGGTTAGAATGAGAGCTATCACCAGTAGAGATGCCAGTTTGTGTAAGTAATTAGCTTTTGCGATTTGCTATGTGTTTATAGGTGTTGTCCAAGGAACAATTAAATAAAAGTTCTTGGCAGACCAATGCAGATATAAAAGTAGGTTTGATAAGTACCTTGCATGTTTCAACTGGATGCATGATATATATGTAATAGAATATTCCAGTTTTAAGGTTAAAGTCTGATTTTTGAAAGTATTTATAATTATGAATATACTATAGTTATAATTTAAAAACCTTTGCACCCAAAAGGTTACCTCTATGCTCATTTGTGGCTACTGTTCTTCCTCTATCATAGGTCTTGACAAACAGCAGATATCCGAAGTACAGTTAAGGTTGAGAATTCACATAAGTAGAATCTCATGGTGTATTGGACTGCGTCTGCCTCATTATTTTAACAATAATACAGAAGGCTTGGCTCTTCCACCTTTGTGGTTATTTTGTGAATAGAGTCACAGTGAGCATTTGCTTATTGTTCTTTCTTGTAGACAAATGCTTAGAAGAAGAGGATCCTGTGCTAAGTATATGTTTAACCGTAAAGAACCTGGCAGTTCCCCTGCTGCCCGATGATGGGGACAGTCTGTCTGTGTGCTTATTTCTCACTGTTGTTTGCAATGTCTGTTACTAAATAACAACTATTCAAGGAATCCGCTTCTTTTCATTTAGGAGAGTCATGCTAGTTTATCTTTCAAAGAATTTCTTTTTAAGACTTTGTTTTCAAGTTTAAAGACTTAATATTACTTATGGTATTTTCTTACCTTTTAATGTAGGGTGTATTCTTTTTTTCAAAGCTGATATTGATAGTTTGTGTTCTCTAGTTTTTCTTCTTTCTTGTTTAGTCTGCTTGAAGTGTGTCAGTGTTCCTGATTATTCAAAGAACCAGTATTTTGACTAGTGATTATATTTATTGTTCACTTCTATACCTATATTTTGTTTTGGTTGCTCATATAGAAACCTCATTCTTTAAGCTTCTATTTGTGGAATGTGATAATGTCTCTTGACTGACTGATGTCTTCATGTGCTGATTAGTTTTAATCAGGGTGATACATACTAGAGTGTGAATAAGGAACTGCACCTGAGGAATTGCCTGTATCAGACTTCCTTGTGGGCAAGTTTGTGGGACAGTTTTCTTGATTGGTGTTTCATGTGGGAGGGCCCAGTCCATTGAGTGGTACCATTCCTGGGTAGGTAGTAGCTTGTTTCCTTATACAACGTTGACCATGGGGAACCAGCAGGAAGAGGTTTTCCTCAATTCCTGCCTTGGCTTCCCTCTATGATAGACTATTGTTTTGTCAAATGAACTCTTTTCTTCCCCAAGTTTCTTTGTCTTGGTTTTATCACAGTAACAGAAACTAGATACTTAATTTTCTGGGTATAGTAGTCTGGGCTGGCATTTGTGTTCTCTTAGGGTCTGTATGACATCTGTCCAGGATCTTCTTGCTTTTATAGTATCTGGTGAGAAGTCTGGTGTAATTCTGATAGGTTTGCCTTTATATGTTACTTGGCCTTTTTCCCTTACTGCTTTTAATATTCTTTCTTTGTTTTGTGCATTTGGTGTTTTGATTATTATGTAACAGGAAGTATTTCTTTTCTGATCTAGTCTATTTGGCATTCTGTAGGCTTCCTGTATGTTTATGGGCATCTCATTCTTTAGGTTAGGGAAGTTTTCCTCTATAATTTTGCTGAAGATATTTATTGTCCCTTTAAGTTGGGGATCTTCACTCTCATCTATACCTATTATCCTTAGGTTTGGTCTTCTCATTGTGTCCTGGATTTCCTGGATATTTTGGGTTAGGAACTTTTTGCACTTTGTGTTTTCTTTGACAGTTGTGTCAGTATTTTCTGTGGTATCTTCTGTAACTGGTATCTTTTTTCCTGGTGAGATGAGGGTATTCAGGACTTTCTATTGTGGGAAAACTAGGTTCTGATGATGCCAAGTACCCTGGGTTGCTGATGCTTATGTTCTTGAGCTTGCCTTTTGCCATCTGGATCTCCTTAGTGCTACCTGCCCTGTCTCTGACTGGAGCCTGTCTTTCCTATTGTCTTGGTAGTATCAGAACTTTTTGGGGTGAGTATTGTTACTGGGGTTAGAGCTGAGGCCCAAGATCTGCTCAGTGCTTGTGTGGAGACCGGAAGGAACCAATGCCCGGGGCCAGGAGTGAATTTCTGGGTCCCAGTGGTCCCCAGTTACTCCCTGTTTGGGATGGGTGTTGCTGTCTCCTTACCTAAGATACTGCTGTGGTTAGAGCTCCTGGGAGCCTTGACTCCTCTGGGTTTTGTGAGATTGGGGGCAGAGCTGCAGCCCAGGATCTGCTCAGTGCTCGGGTGAAGACTGAAAGGCTTTCCTTTCTTTCTATTTAGATACTTAATTTTCATTCAGTTGGAAATTTGTTTTTATTTTTTGAGACAGGGTGTCACTTGGCTGTCCTAGAACTTGATGTGTAGATTAGGATGGTCTTGAACACACAGAGCTCTGCCTTTTGCTCCTGAGTGCTAAGATTAAGTGCATGTGCCAGCACTGCTCTGCAGTTGGAAATAGTTTGTAATTCCCAGTTTAACATCTCCTTTAGTCACTTACTGTTTAAATCTCAAACGGTTGAAATTTTCTTAACATGTGTGTGTGGTTTCAAGCCTTCCCAGTACGATTTGCTTTATGTCTCACATTGTGGACTGTGTGTGTCTTTTGCTTCTGATGAATGTGTCTAGATAGTACATATATCCTGAGAGTTGTTGTTCATGTTTTCTTCATCCTTGTTTTTTTTGGCCTTCCTTTTCTAATAGCTTTGGGTTTTAGTTTGTCATTTCATTTCTGTCACTGTTACTTTCTGCGTTTGAGCTTTGTAGGTAAGAGCATGTTGTTGTCCTTGTATATTCATTAGAATTGTTTCCACGTCACCCTGCAGATTCCCAAATCTACAGCTGCTTAGTTACTTGGGTAGAACCTATGCATATTCTCCCCTATACTTTAATGATAAGGACATCAGGGGAAAATGAAAGCCATAGTTTTCCTTATTCATGGCCTCTCCCCTTTCCTGGTAAGAGCTGAGCCCAAGGACCTGGGAGGGAGGCATGGGAAAGGATATGGTGGGTAACCTGTCCATAGGAGTAAGGAGACAGTTGTGTGGCCTCTTCATGTCCAGAGAATACAGGCATCTCTGCAAGCACAACTCAGGTAGAATGGATGATACCTTTTGTAATTCCAGAGTTCAAAGGCCAAACTCAGTGAGAAAGAAGCTTGGCCTCTGGGTCTTCCCTCTTGGCTGTGGCCTTGGCTAGAGGACAATGAAAAGAACAAATCTATCCATAGTCCACACAGAGACAATATGCCGCTTTCTTTATTGTCTTTTCATTTGTGTGAGCACACAGGCATGTGTGCCATAGCAGGGATGGGAGTTGATCCCCTCTCTACCCTGTGGGTTTCAGGCATTAAATTCAGGTTATCAGTACCTGCTGAGCCATCTTGCTGGCCTAAGAGACTTTTAAAGGAAAAACAAAACAAAACAAAACAAAACGTCAAACAAAAGCAATGTGTAGTTTTAGGCAAGTTTTCTTCTATAGCTAATTGCCTGTGGAGGGCTGACCTTGCAGCATAGTTGTGACTTGGTAATCATTATGAAATGTCTTTTTCAAGTTCATAGTATTTGTCATTAATTTTTACATCTTGCAAATTTACTAGGTTTATCTATGTAACTTGATGTAATTATTGGTTTTCTTTTTGAAGAACAGAGCTTTCTTGTCTTTGGGGAGAACAATTTTCCCAGTTTCATAGTCATCTGACCTTTCTTTTTCATTTCTAGTGTGTGTGTGTGTGTGTGTGTGTGTGTGTGTGTGAGTTTTGTCTTTCTGTCTTCAGCTGTTATTTCTGCAGTTTCTTTTCTGCAGTCCCTGCTCTGCTCGCTATGTGGTGCCTTACTTGGATAATCATCTCTGAAGATTGCAACTGCCATTGATACCTCTGACCTTTCCTTCAGTAGAGACAGATGATGCGCTGGCCTACTGGATACCTTCATATGGCTGTCCCATTTATTCTAGGGACTAGTGTCCTTCTGTAGAGCCCTCCCTTACCTTGACACTTGTTTTTACTCTCACTGTCTCTTGTGAGGGAGTGTTACCCTCCCAGTGCTTCCTTTTGATTATTTCCTGACTTTACATTCTTTCTGTCACTGCCCTCATTTCCACCTGTTTGGATTCTTTGACCCCTTCTTTCTCCCCAGGAAGCCGTGGCTTGCACAGCAATCAGTTATCTATCTATATTGAATTGGGCATATTATACCCCAGTTGAGATTTCTTACTTGTGCCTGTTGTCTATAGATTGTTCCTTAGCCTTTTCTACTGAAAATATTTTTTCTATAGTAAATTCTGATCAGTTTTCCTTCCTTGACTCTTATTTAATCCTTCCTACCCTCCCCATCCATTCCACTCTATGCCACTGTTCTCTCAGAAAACAGATGAATAAGAAAACAAACCAGAATAAAGCAAAGCAAACAGAAAAAACAGAAAACCAAAACAAAAGAAAGAAAAAGCACAAGAGAAACACACACACACACACACACACACACACACACACACACACACCCCTACCTCTCATAAAAACACAGGAAACCATTATAAATAAGTAAGAGTCTTTGAGTAGAAATGTCCAAAGAAAGCATTGTGTAACAAAGGATCTCCCTAAATACCGTTGTGCTCTTTGATGTTGGAATCTATTGATTGGCATGGAGTCTGTCCTTAACTGGGGTTTGTATCCCCAATGAGATAGAGAAACCTGATTTTTCCTTTTCTGGCAATTGTCAATCGGAGGTAGCTTCTGAGTTAGAGATGGGAACTCATTTCCTCTTCTCATAGGCTTGGACTGTATCTGGCTTAGACCTGTGCTTGCTGCCACAGTCTGTAATTACATATTTCTGACTTGTTTGGTCTTAAAGGCTCTGTTTGCTTGGTGTCTTTGTTCTCACTGGCTGTTAGTCTCTCTGCCTCCTCTTCTGCAGAGTTCCCTGAGCCCTGGGGGAGTGGTTTGTTAAATCTCCCATTTAGGACCGAGTGTTCCAAAGTCTGTCACTCTCTGGACTTTGTCATGTTGTGGGTTTTTTGAAGTCCCCAGTGAGTGGGGATAGGGTTAAAGAACAGGCCCCTGCACGTGGTCTGTTATGTGACTGGAACGAATGTAATGGTAGACAGGAGAGAGAATGAAAATTTGCTACCTGATTCCCAGTCAGTGAGTCCACTCGGTTCTCAGGTAGAGGGTGTTCCTAGGTACAGGTGACTGACACAAGGAGGTGGGTGGGGCAGGGATGGAGGAAAGCTTAGTCCACAGAAACTTTTGGCAGAGTCCCCAGGGAATGGGGTTAAGGTGAGAGGGCAGATCCCTGAATGAGGTCTGCTACAAGACTGGGAACGGGACTGTTCCTTTTGCTTGTTAATATGACTTACAAGCCTTCTGGAGTAGGATCCTGTTTTGTAACTTGATATAAAGCCCTCAGACCATATGTGGCTCTTCAAGTAATAGAATGGCTACTTAGGAAATACAGTAACTTGCTGTAAGCTTATGCTAGAGGCTTGGAGCTCTTCAGTGGAATACATCTCCCCATCCTGCTGTGGCCTTCTGGCTTTTTGTGCTCCAAATCCATTTAAGATACAACTTTAAAGAAGTAAAGAAAATTCATAACTAGGGAATTATGATTATTCCCCCTATATGAAACATACATTTAGTACTGTATAATCGTTAGCTTGTACTTAGGATGTACTAGCTATGTAAATGCTATTCAGTTAAGTGTCTTAGTACTATTATTAACATTTTAAATGATGGGGACAGAAAAGGCAAGAGAGTTCAAGTGACCTGTTCATAATCACAGTAGTAGCCATGGAAATTCTGGTAGGCCTGTCCCAGAGACCATGTTGATGAGGAACCTTCTGCTGATGCTGGAGTAGTCTTTCTTTCCCTACCCAGAGTGCTAAGTGTAAACTCCAGAAGTAGATCTTATTTTGTCTCTCAAGCCATGTCTATATAGGATGTGTTATTTTTAAAATTGTATCACAGCCGTTAACCTTAATCCAGAGAAAGTTTTTGTAGTTGTGATGGCCCACTATATCTAAAGAGCTATATGATGAGAAATTCATTATTTCCAACATTTCAGATAAAACTGAGAATATGTATCCCAAAGGAATAATGATATTTGAGATATGCCAACAGGTAAAGAATGTGAGATTTGTTTTGGATGTAAGAAAAAGCAACTTGTCTAAGGACGTCTTTTCATGATTCTGGCAACAACTGTGGTTCCCGGTTGCCTCTAAAGCTCCCACGGAGACAAAGGTCTTGGAGCCAGCGTGATTTTGCTTGGTTTGGGGTGGATTCTCATGAGTTCTTTGAGAAGTTCATCTCTCTGGTCCCTTGCTTCTGACACTTCTGTTGCCAGACCACTTTTGCAGATTGAGTATTTTCTATCCAGAGACATTCCTAAAAAAGAGTAGCTTCATAGGGTGGTGGGCTCAGTCTACCATGAGATATTCTAGGTATTGTGAGATATATGTGGAAGCAGATTTCATTTGTATGAAGGAAGAAAATTTAATTCAGTTTATTTGAATTTTTGCCTAGATTTTGTTAACTTTAGTATATAAGAGCTCAACCTTAATGATTATTTTAATTTTACTGTCCTAGTAGGATAGAAGTCTTTCTTTACTAAAACCTCATTTTACATTTTTACTAAATTTTTATATTTTCCTTTGTTAAAAGCAGGTGATAAAAGTGTGATTTTATTTTCATAGTTATTCTACCAAGCTGTATGTTACTGTTAGGTAAAGTAGAAATTACTAGTATGGGCTAGGGCAGCTCTGTATGTGTAGGACAATATATTGAAACAAGTTCTATATGATTTCAAGTGTTTACTTAGTCAGGTGGGCCTTTCAGAGCCCATTAATATGAGTTAATTATGACTTCCTGTACTTAGGTTTTCAGCAGGAGCTCGTAAGTGCTATCTTAGAATTTTTAAATATTTATGGACTGATTTAGAGAGCATCTCCTCAAATCAGAAGAAATGTGGGGATAAGATCAAGAGCTTTCAGATGTAACAAAGATGCAATGAGTGCGCGTACTTGTTTATTCATTTTTTGTCTACCTCTTCATTAAGCATTTATTGAGTGTCTAATACTCTTATAGAATATAAAAGTTTATAAGCATGTCTCTGCCTGGAACGCTGGGGCAATAGATGGCCACTCAGGATTTGCAGTGTGGCGTGATAGTGGATGCTACTGTAAATAGGGAAGTAGCATCACTTTAGTGGAAGCAGCAAGGTCAACTTGATCTTGGGAAGACTGCAGAGAGGATGACTTTTCAGCTGAGTTTTGAAGAATAAGTTGCAATTTTGGCTGTGAACTTCTACCCAGTAATAAGTTTGTTTCCTAGGTATGAACAAAATGGATTGCTAGTTGAAGTATGTAAACTCGGAAATTAGGAAGCAATTGTTGATATTGTTAGTTGATATTTGTGTGTAATTCTGAACTATTTCACTCAAAGTGCAATATTTATTTACAGAGCTAATTTACATTTCATGTATAGCCATTAATATTTGAGTTAGAATTCTGGGTTATTGAATTGATTTTTAGTGCTCTAGTGTGTCTTTTATGCCCAGTTTCCTTACTGCTGGTGTTAGTTTTGGGTTACTATACCAAGGTATTTGAAATTATGGACTTAGGAGGGAGTTCATTTTTGTCTCACAGTTTGAGAGATTTTCATGGTGACTTGGCCTGTTGCTTTGGGCCTGTGACAGCACAATACCTATGGGAGCAGTGTATATAAGAGGGGGGCTTCAGGGTAGCCAAGAGGCAAAGAGAAAAGAAGGGGTTCAAATGTACTTCTAGAGACCTAACTTCTGCTTGGGTCCTCTTTCCTTATGGTCCCACCTTTGTCATGATCAAAACCAAACCTTAAAACACGTGGGTTTGGGAGATATTCAAAAATACAAATTACCGGCTGGAGAGATGGCTCAGTGGTTAAGAGCACTGACTGCTTTTCCAGAGGTCATGAGTTCAATTCTCAGTAACCACATGGTGGCTCACAGCCATCTGAAATGGGATCCGATGCCCTCTTCTCATGTGTCTGAAGACAGCAACAGTGTACCCATACATTAAAATGAATAAATAAATCTAAAAAAAGGGAGAGAGATTTAAAAAAAATACAAATTACAACATTACTTTGTGTCATGCATGCTTCTTTATACTTTTTTCTTTTGTGTGTGTGTTTTTTTTGTGTGTGTGTGTTTGTAGGAGGACTATGCTAGTGAATTATCAGTGTTGGGATTAGTATGGATTTCTTATTCAAAATGTAAAACTCACAGTCACCCAGCACACTCCATGTGTGATAAGTTTCAGGGTCATTTTGTGAGTAGAACACCAATCCGTTCCTTTAGGATTTGCTACCTCTTTCAGTAAGCGCATATGCTAAAATACAGATTCAGATTAGTGTACTTCCCATGAAATTGCAAGTTCTAGATTAGGAGGTATCTCCTGGAAAGACCACTATATGAACTGTCCCACAAACTGGGAGCTGAAGATTGAATTGACATCAGTTAGGCATAGATAAATTCTAGGTACAAAGAAGAGATGACATTGAGCGTGCATGTTCGGGAGACTGGGCTAGTCATTACATCTACATCTCATGTTGTAGGTGGAGAATGGTAAAGAGATTATTTGGTAAGGAAGAAAAGTTGGGGTCAAACTTGATATAAGAATCATGCTAAGACATTTGAACGTAATCTTTTGACTGATGGGGCAACATTGGGAGGGATGAGGGTACCGACTTGCTTTGTGTTTAGTAAGATAAAAAATCAAGTGTGGGAATTGTTGGATAGACAGGCATAGAGAAAGAAGCAGGGAGCACTCAGATGGACGCGGATCAGGACGGAGCCTGCATTAGTGATACAAAGGGCCTGTACTAGGGTGATGGCAGTTGGGGTAGACATACCTTGATAAGATCTAAACCACGGGACCTTGTGATTCATTTTTGATTCTTATTACAATTCAAGACATACCATTAGTCAAGATAAGAAACAGGTCAGCTTTCAGCTTACACAAATCAACATCAGTCAGAAGTCACAATTCCTATACTCAGTAAGAATCCCTTGCCTGTCTCTCCTCAGGCCTATTTATTTTTCTCAACTCCTCCAGACTTCCCAGACCCTCCTACTTTGCCCTCTGGGACTCAAAAGTCAACTAAACCTTTCTTTCCTTCTTTCTCTAATTGGAGCCTAGAAGGTCTTTGATGGCTTTATTTTCCTGGTGGCTTCTTCCTTCAAAAGCTCCCAGTTCCTTTTGAGTAAGAGCCATCAGAGCTTGCAGCCTGTTGCACTCCTTGTTGGTCTCACACATAGGTCTTCCATCCCTCCCTCTGTTTCACTGACGGCCTCAGAACCTGAGTGACTTTCTTCCTTTGACCATCATTTTTTTGTTGTCATGCTGTATCTACCTACCAGGCAGGGATCTTAACCTGGGGCCTGTGCATCACCAGGGAACTTAGGAAAGATTTTATGATATATTTAGAAAGGTTGAATCTTTATTTTTGTTAAACTTTAAGACAAATTTGCTTTTTTTCTGTATTGTGAAGATGGGGAAGAAATAGCATTTATTAGTGCACCAAACAATCCAAAACACAAAGGCCAGTACCACAGCGTATTTTACCTATGACAAAAAAATTCAGATGTTGTTAAAACCACTTATAGTTATTAAATGCTTCTAAATATGGCTTATAGTCAATATTTTTTAAAACTAGACTTGCCTTCAACTCTCATTTAGTTCTGTATGGCATATATATTAAAGCTTGTTAAATTTTTGCATGGCTCCATTTTGCTTAAGTTTTCTTTGTATTTGTGTTTGTATAACTACATAAATTATTTATATATATATACATATATATATATTGTATATGTATGTATATGTAGTATAGCTACATAATATGTATGTATGTATATAATGACACATATTTATGTCATTCAAAAGTATTTTGGAAAGATCTTTATACTAAACATTTATTGCTATATAGTACATATCCTCCAAGTGTCATGGCATAAATTAAAGTGATCTTAGGTTCTTGGGTCAGATATAGGAGACAGTGTAGCATAATGGTTCTGATTTTGCAGTCTTTTAAGCTAAAATGTTGGTTCACAGCACTCTGAAATCCTACAGTGTATATCTTTGCCCATCATGTCCATTTCTTGACAGAAAGGCTATTGCCAATTGTTTGCAGACTTCAGTTCTTCCCTCTGTAGGGTCTGCACAGACAGCTCCCACACAGAGCTACTGGGTGTAGAATGCGTGCTTATATGAGTCTTTTTTTTTTTCAAGACATTAAAGAAGTTTTATGAGCATAATTAAGGATGTTCCTCATTTAGCAAGTATAAAAAATGTGAAAGTTAAATATGAATAAAATATTTAAGTTGATTAACTTTTTTAGAGGAGTGGTAGTAAATTTTCAAACGAGGCTGTGACTAACTTACAGAATTCATAAACTGAGGATTACCAGCTGGAAAGCCTTTTGTGATTTTTGAGGATATTGAAGTTAGAGTATAGTAGTTGTTAAGATTGTGCCTAAGATATAGTAGGCTTATCCCACCTGAAAGGATCAATGAACATCTTTGCCTCTTAATCTGGTATATAGTTTTTAAAAATTCATTTCATGTGCATTTGTGTTTGACCTGCACATAAGCTGTGTGAGGGAGTCAGAGACACTGGAACTTGAGGTACAGATACTCGTGAGCTGCTATGTGGGCGCTGGGGGTTCTGTGGAAGAGTAGTCAGTGTTCTTCACTGCCCCTCTGAACCAGGCCCAATGTGATATATTTCTGTGGGGTAGGGGGATGTCACTAGCAGTTAGCAAGGGTGTTTTAGTTACTGATCTAGTGCTATGAAGAGACACCATGACCAAGGCAACTCTTACAAAAGGAAGCATTTTTTTCAGGGTGTGTTTATAGTTTCAGAGGCTTGGTCCATTATCATTATGTCAGGGAGCATGGTGGTATGCAGGTAGGTATGGTGCTGAAGAAGTAGTAGAGAGAGAGAGAGAGAGAGAGAGAGAGAGAGAGAGAGAGA
>JANHMN010000001.1:228569883-228595476 GCA_030674055.1 Rhabdomys pumilio | reverse complement strand
AGACAGAGAGACAGACAGAGAGACAGACAGAGAGACAGACAGAGAGACAGACAGAGAGACAGACAGAGAGACAGACAGAGAGACAGAGACAGACAGAGACAGACAGAGACAGACAGAGACAGACAGAGAGAGACACCGAGAGACAGACATACACAGAGAGAGACAGACACACACACAGAGAGACAGACACACAGAGAGATAGACACACACACACACAGACAGACACATACACAGAGAGAGACACACACACACACAGAGACAGACACACACACAGAGAGACAGACACACACACACACACACACAGACAGACACACACACACACACACAGAGACAGACACATACAGAGAGAGACAGACAGACAGAGAGACAGAGAGACAGAGACAGAGAGACAGAGAGAGAGAGAGAGAGAGAGAGAGAGAGAGAGATTTTGACAGACACTGGCTTTGTCCTGGAAGGGCTTTTGAAACCTTAAAGTTCATCCCTAGTGACACACTTGCTCCAATACCACACTTCACACTTCCTAGTCCTCTTAATCTTTTCAAATAGTGCTACTCCCTGGTGACTAAGCCCCTGGGGATCATATATAATGAAACCACTGCAAAGGGCTATTGGGCAAGTAGGCACACTGCCTAGCTGTTAACCTTCTCTTTCATGATTCCTGTTTCAGCCTCACATGGTTCCCTAACATCGTGTTTGTAATGCCTCTTTTGGGCATGGACAGCTTTCTTTGTTCCAGAAACCATCAGTTCTTTCTATCTGCTATTTATTTATTTGGTCAAAACATTTTCCCCAAGTTTTGAAACATTGCAGAGATGGTATTATTTTTCATAAGATTTTTATAAATTTAGGAATTCCTCATTTATAACTTTAGCAAACCTGTCTGTTGACATTAGTAGACTGCTGTCTGTCTAAATATGCAGGCTGAATATGTACCTGACACTGCGGTATTTGTCTTTTGCTATGGGACAAATAGTTCCGAAACTTAGCGGCCCACAACAGACAGTGTTTTCTCAAATACTTCCTGTGAGTCAGGATTTCGGTAGTTACTTAGGTAAATGGTTGTAGCTCAGGGTCTCATGAAGCTGTAAGGTAGATGTTTGCTAATGTAGAGCTATGCTGACCTTTAGGCTTGGCAGGGACTTCCAAGATGATCATCCATGGGCTGTGTAGATAGATACCTTTTTCTGTTGGTAAAGTGAGTAGTGTCTTAGGGCTGTGTCACGTGGGCCTGTCTTTTGTGAGTTTTGGCAGATGGCATATGCCAGAATGAGTGATCCAAGGAAAAAGCTGGTGCCGTTAGTGACCTGTTCTGTAAGCCAGAATAGGTAATCTCCTGTTGCTCACACAAGTCAGAGGATCACATGTCATTTCAGAGAATTGGTACACAAAGACTTAGGTGATGATTGATCTGGTAGGGCCGTTCAACTGCAGTAGGAAAGAGAGAGTGTCAGTGGTTACCAAATCAATGAACTGAACAGAATTTTATAACTAATTTGAAAGGACATGAGAATATAGTGAGCCTTGAATGACAAGGGGGCAGGTTGGCAGTGGGAGGTGGCGTGAGGGGAGGTCGGGTGGGGGGGGGTGAAGGCTGAGAGTGCCTTGACTTGTGGCTGAAAGGAGTTGTTCACAGTTTTGTTTCTGATTAACAAGAATCTGTGACAGACACTGTTGTGAGTGCCTCGATTATGAGACCACAACAAGCCAGTGGCTGGTAGGATTCAGCAGTCAGTGTCTGGGGTCATACTTTTAATCAGCAAGTTGCTGAGTTAATAACGAAACTGATTAACCCACACTTAAATGTAAAATTGCATGAAAGTTAACCAAGTTTTGAATAATACATTTTATAGCTTAGATGTGTATTTGGGTAAATTGATTTTATAGTTAGAAGGAGCTTCTATTTGCTTATCTCTCTTGGATTCCATGAAATTTTCAACTTTCTTTTTGGTTCTAGGAAAATGTGTCTCTAGCCATATGTAAAACTACTAAAATTGTAAAATACCTGAACATTACACTGCCCTTTTAAATGAAAAAAAAAAATGCTGTTGACATTTACAATGCTGTAACAATGGGAACTTTAAATAATGAGTTTTTACTATCAAAATGTTATAACGGAAAATCCAGATAGTTTTTTAGAACCCTTTTTGTTTAATTAATTTATTTAAGCTGTCATTACTGATTATCAGTGTGATTCCTCAGCATGAGATAATACTCAGTAGGGTGCTCATTTAACATCCCCTGAAGATAAGTGATATTAATTTATAAAACTCAGTATACCCCAGACACAGGCAAAGCCTTGTTAATTAAGTGTGCTGTTCTACCTCTAAATAGCAGCGTAAGAGAATTCCCCAGTCTTGTCTGTGTTTAATCAATTCTTCAACCAATGTGAATTGCTTGTGTATTTTACCTGCCTAAGTTGAGTTTCTAGTTTGGCATTTTGTGGGGAAAATTCCATATATATTACTTGTTTTTTTATATAAAGATAAAGTACATAAGTTGTGAAAGAAACCATCTTCAGGTAAATTGGAAAATATAACAATAGTGAATTTGCTGTCAGTTTAAAGGCAATTTCTACAATGATTTTAAGTACAAAATATTTTTAAAGTTTAACTATGTGTTCTATTGTGCTTTGCTTCAAAGGCAAATAATACATGCAGTTCCATTAGGAATGATTTGCCTGTTTTTATGTGAAATCACTCTAGCATCAGTTTTTTTTTTTTTAAATGAAACTTCTCAAGCACATGTAAAACAATTTGATAGTCAAGATGACTTTGATCTAGCTTTGTTACAGTGCTCAGATTTTGTACTTAGAATTTACCTGGAGTGCTTAGTAGAGCATACTTGGGTATGCTTGAAAGCTCTACTTTAAGCTTTTGATAAGCAAGAGTTAATCTTAGTATACAAAGAAGAAAATGCATTCTTGTATTGCTTTTAAAAATATACTCATTTATATATTTATATCTATTCATCTTATCTGTTTTTTCATGTGTCTATCTCTCTGTGTGTTGGTATGATTAACTGTGTATTGAGGTCAGAGGACAGCTTGTGGGAGTTGGCTCTCACCTTCCACCATGTAGGACCCGGGGATTGAATGGAATTCTTCAGGTTTGGGAGCAAGTACCCTTCATCCACTCAGCATCCCTCCAGTCCTGGCTCTTCTCATCTATTGTCTTTCGTCTTTCTAATTAAGAAGAAAAGGTATTACATTGGGAGCATGAGATGCTGATCTTTTGTATCTCCCATTACTATCTGACCTTTGTGGATTTAGAATCTGGAAGAGGATGTGTTCATTTTCCTCATTTTACCATTGGCTAGCTCTAAGATGGTGAGGTAAAAGTTTGCTTCTCCACATCAGACCTTTCCTTAGAGCTTAATTGTAAGCATTCAGGGGAAATGTGTGATTTTACTTTCTTATTTATTTATTTATTTATTCTATAATTTTTTGTTTACTGACACAAATGTAGTTTTATTACTACAATATTTGGTCAAGTTTCTTTGTGCTGGTCTATAGATAAGCTAACTACTATGGAATTTGTTCTGCTTATCTTCTGTTTAGACATGTGTTTTCTTCATTTTACAGAGTAAATGAACATTATCTATCCTTTTCTGCTTTTCATGCTTGTACCCTCATACCTGACATGCAGAGGGGTCACTAAATACTCACCCCTGTGAGATTTATTACTTTTTAAACAACCTTTTTATTGATTCTTTGTGAATTTTACATCATGGACTCCATTTCTATTCATTTTCCCATCGCTCTGTATCAGTCCTCTGCCCTTGTAAATCCCCTCCCCCAAAACAAAAGAAAACAAAATCTAAACCAAAACCAAACCAAAATTTTGCTGTGGAAGCTGTGGTGTGACATGGTGTGTCACACAGAATATACCCCTTTGCAGATGCTCATTGCAGTGAGTCATTGGTTTGGTTAGAGGCCTCTGGCTTCTGCTACACTGTTAATGCTGGATCCTCACCAGGTCTCCTTTTCAGAAATCCTGTAGTTGTCCTGTGTCAGGGAGATTCTGCAGTTTTGCTTCTGCAGGACTGGCCCCTTCACATGCTCCATAGATGGAGTGGATTTTGGGGTGGGCCAACTCAAAGCTCTGGATCTGGGTCTGGATGGTAGCTGAGTTGGTCAGCCTGCCAGCTCTCTAGCACTGTCCCGGTGAGAGATGGAGTCAGCTAGCTCTCTTGCACACCCTCATACCCTCATGTTGGCTCTCCCATGGCCAAGCCAGCAGAACCATCTCTAGTGTGCTGCTCAGGCTAGATACAGACCTCAGCAGGTGAGGGGCTGCGGCCAGTTATGCCACCCTACCCAGGTCAGCTCTGTTTAGTAGCCCTCCGACATTAACATGGCCCCAGGTGGTAGCCCAGACCAGGGGCTTCTTCATGGCTTATAGTGGTAACATGGGCCAAAGGCATGGGTGTCTTTCACCTCACCCTCACCTTATGGCAGCACGCCGGTGATGGCAGTGATGGTGGGGAGAGAGAGTGTCCAAGTTTCAGTACATTTATGGATTTTTATTTTTAAACGTACCAGCTTTTGTTAAAAACAATCATTTTGTGAACTCTTGTGTCACCAGTGGAGCCGTAGGCTGTGCATTTCCCATCTTCTTGTGAATGCTTCGGTTCAGTTCCCTTTCCCCACTTATTGGCATGTTTACATTTGTAATATTGATGCTGCATCAGTGATGCTGTGTTTAACGTCACTTCAGGATAAGTGTCACAGTTCATTACACTTCGTGTGTGATAAGAGGTGAGATCGTTTTTATACTCGGGCATTGATGCTGCAAGTACAGAGGTTAGAGCGCTGCAGCAGTCACTCACGGGAGGCTAACGAGTCCTTGGCTTACAGAAATTATTTTGGTATCTCCTGCCTGTTTTCAAAGAACAATTAAGACACAGAGTACAAATACACCCAGGGAGTATAGCTTCTGGACACATGCTCTATTTCTTGCTTCTTTTATAATAGATAATATTTATTTGGTGAGTTAGATGCCAGGGTTTTACATACATGTATTCTCTTTGCTGGCATTCTCTTTACATACATGGTTCTCCTTGCTCCATATCTGTATGGCAAGGTAATTTGTAATTACCCGCTTTCCACCTCTTGAGTGTCCTAGCAGCAGCTAACTGATACATTGTCCATTGTGTTCTTCTTCTTTTTTTTAAATCTTTTTGTGGATCTGGAATTCTCACCATTGCCTTTTAGATTGAAAAGCTTAATAGTTTTTGTATTACCTGTAGGTCTTCTGGAGCCAGTTTATTTTAGCTTTTGTCTTCATTGTCTTTATTTTGCTTCTACTTATGAAAAAAATTTTATAGAGCATTTTAGTACGGTAGAACTTTTCCTTCATAAGTCAAAAGTTTTTTCATTTCTCCTCAGAAGAGAAAGGTGTCTTTTCCAGGTGATTGGAGTACGAGGCCCGTCTGTTAAGAATAGGGCTCACTTGGACCTTGTTTCTCTAGTTTGAATTCAGCTTTTCTGTGGCTTCATATGATTTGTATACTTGGGATCTGAATGACACTGAAAATCTGACAAACTTTTTATTTATTTTTAGTGTTTGTTTGTATGTGTGAGTATGTATGTATGTGAGTATTCTGCCTGCATGTGAGGAGTGTGTGTATGTGTGTGTGTGTGTGTGTGTGTGTGTGTGTGTGTGTGTGGTGTGGTGTGTGCAGACCCATGTCAGCCAGAGAAGGATACTGCGTGCCTTGCGTTATCACTGTCTGCCTCTATGTCTATGGTCTATGTATCTATGTTTCGATCATCTATAGATATCCAATTTTTAATAGATATCTAATTAGGATCTGGGTATCAGATCCTCTGATGTTAGAATTACAGGTGGTCGTGAGTAACCTGACATGGATGCTGGTGACTAAACGTGGTCCTCTGCAAGAGCTGTGTGCTCTTTTTACCTCCTAGGCATTTCGAGGCTTTTCTTCTTTGGTTCGGTTCTTTCACTGAACCTAGAGTCATGGTGAGGGCCAAACCCTAATGATCCCTTGTCCCCACTTACCCAAAACCTTGAGTAGCTGGGGCTGCAGGCGTTCCTAAAACAGCACCTGGCTTCCCATGTGGGTTCTGGGGATTTGAACTCAGATCTTGCTTTGCAGCAGATGCCCAGCCATGGTGTCAAGTTTTACTTAGCCACTGAACTAGTGAGTGTCTGATATCTGGGATAGCTCTCTGTTTTAAATCTGATGTCTGCTTTTAGGGTTAATGCTGAGTTGTCTTCTGTTAACTATTTCAAGTTTGCTCTCTGCTTCTTCCGGAAACCTGGTCTGTTGCTCTTTGCCTTCAGAGAGAGGCTGTCAGGATCTCTTTAAGGTGTGGGCTAGATCGTGGACATTTCACTCAGGTTCTGTTCTGCTCTATATCATTGGAGGACAGCTTGCAGTTGCTGAGAACCTTCCGTACCTGAGGAAGGATATCCTTTAACTCTTCCTGGTTCTAACCTTCAACATACTGCACGTGTGGCCAAGAAAGAATTGAAGGGAAGAGTTGGTAGCAGATTTGTTTTATGTCTAGGTTTTTTGAGAGAACTTACTGGTTTTCTAATCACTGAGCCAGCAACCATGCACCACAGTAGCTCATTGGACACTCACTGCTGTTCGTTTGCCTTTCCCTGACCAGTGGTGGAGCACAGTAAGGGCACCTTTGTAAACTAAAACTAACAGTCATGAGGAAAGGACTTCTGCTACCTCTTGGCATTTCATTCTTTGTGACCTCACCATCTGTTTTTCTCTAAAGGAATTTCTTCCAAACCTTATTTCATTAAATTAGTATATTCGATTTGAATTATATGCCATCATCTAAGGCTAAAAAAGAACACGCTTGTCCTTACAGATGTACATAGACTGTTGAACTCCATTCACAGAGGCTGGGAGACAGATAACAAATTTTCCCTAGTCTTGAGAAATATTTTAATTCAACTTTTCAGTACTGGTGAAATAAAACAAATTTAAGACTATCACCTGGAACTTGCTGAGGTTAGATATATGCTCTTTTATTACTTACAATAATACTTGATACAGTGAAAACACTGTATTATTATTGAGGGCACATGGACAGGAAAAAAAGTTTGTATATGCCCAGTTCATATAATGTCCCTATTCCCCCTGTTTCTTTGCCTCCTTTCCCCTCCCAGTGACTCTTCTTTTCCTTTCCTGTGTCTTCAGCTTTCACATGAATTAACACAGCAACTATCAGTTTGCAACTTTTGTGGCTTGTTTGTTAGGATGTGAGCAATGCTATGTTATGACTGCTCCTAGAAGTGTAGCTTATGATAAATGGACTGTGTGTAAGTACAGTGCATAATATTTTCCCTAGACATCATCTTCATAGATAATTCATAGGGGCCCACATTTTATATGTAAACATTTGTTTACATCGTTAGTTGACCTATTTCTTTAGTGAATTAAATAATACCATAATTTACTGCTATTTTTAAAAATAAAGATTTCTAGGTATTAGATATCTTTAAGACTTCTACTAGGTCTTTTAATAGGGCTTTCTACAATAAGAGAAATATTGTGAATGTGGATTTACAAGTATTGTAGCCACTAACTATATATGTCCCTTGAGCATGTAAATTTGTTTATGCAGCTAATGAAGTAAATATTTAACTCAGTAACCATATGTAGCTGTTGCTACTGTAGGGTGTAGTATACTTCTAAAATCAATACATTTTAAGCATGTTATTTTTGTATGTAAGTGGATGGGTCATTCTTGTTGGCCCTCTATTCATATTATAGTGAAAACAATAGGTTTATATTTATATAAATGATGGAAAATTTATGATTTTTATGATTTTGCTTTGAATAAACATTTATTTGAAGCCTCCTTTAAGATTTTTGTCCTTTTTGAAAGTTTTATGTACCTTGAAATAGGAATCTGTTTTTTTCCCCCTGTGAGGAGAAACAATTTTGAATGAATAGATAATTAGCTTTCTAGAATAATATTAATATATTTCAAATAGCAGTTAGCTGTTTGATTTTGTTATGGAAGATAGCCTGTTATAACCAATGTCTAGCTGTATTAAGGCCTTGCTCTGTAGTTGTCCACAAAATTCAGGTTAGTCTGGCATGTGCAAAAAACGATGTTATCAGGTATTCGATTGTCTACATAGCTACAGAAGCATTACAGTTAAAAGTTTAAATATTTAATTCATGTCCTGTTGTGTACCTCCTTGTCCCCTACTAGGAGACAGTATGCTTGAGGGCACTGGTGAAGGGCAGGGGCAGGCTTACAGGGCAAGAAGTAACAGTTGGTGCCATCACTACTAGCCGAGTCGCTTCTGTGAAACTGTTCAGTTTGCTTATCTATAAAGCACAGGTCATCTGGCACCAGAATCATGTAAAATTTTGTGATTTTTGTTTTTTAAGATCTGAACTTTATATCTATAAAATATAAACCTATTGTTTTCACTGTAACATGAATAAGGGACGAAAAACATTGGCTCAGTAGGTAAAGGCACTGGCCAACAAGCTTGATGACCTGAGTGTGAGCCATCAACCGTCGTACAGAAATAAAGGCTTCAAAATGTATAGATTATTGTGCACTACACATTGCAGAGGCCTGAGATCTTGTGAGGTTGTGTGATTTCCTGTCTGCTCTCACATGGGATTCCTGCTGGAACCTTCTCAACACTGATGGTCAATGTTGTTAAGTTAAAGCTTCATTAGTGACAATAAAATTGATTGGCCCTGTAGTTTTGCCCTGTTTTCAGAACTAGATAACAGTTGCTGTGTGAGAAAATATTTACTTGTGTGTTATTTTATCTTTTTTCATAGCTGGACAAATTTGCCAGCATAAGAATTCCAGGGAGCAAGAAAGAGAGACCTCCTCTTCCCCACTTGAAGACTGTGTCTGGAAGCAGTGACTGCTCTGCAGTGTCTTCAGAGACAGTGGAAAACAATCCAAAGTTGCTGTCAGAGAGTGAAGTCTTGAAACTTTTTGAGAAGATGATGGTAAGAGGTTTGATTCTGTTTTGATTCTCAGTTTTACTCAGTATATTAAAGAGTGATGTCTTAAAGGGCATCTTTCATATTGCATAGCTGTGCCGTCTGAGCTCATGTGCTTCTCAGGTAGTCACAGTGTTGTCTTGTCATCGGGGCTCTGGGTTGTTTCTTACTGCTGTGTCATTCCATTTTCCAGCCTCAGTATCCTCCCGTTATTTATGGCGCTCTATCAGCTGTGCTTGTAGAACTCAACTTGACCCTTTTCTTGGTGTCTTCGTCATTTGGTCTTTAGTCTTTCACTGTCAGATTCAGCGTCTGATTTTTAATCTAAATGAGCTGATTTGATCAGCAGTCTATGTATGTTAAGAAAGTTCAAACCACTTCCTCCAAATGGATGCTAATTTTATATAAATAGATTTTTATCTATCAAGTTGCTACTTTCAAGTTCATATCTATTATGATTCAAAACAAATATTTGAAAAATTGCAGAAGCAATGCCAGAAGGTAGTGTTTAATAATTCAGTTTTTTATGACTTCAGAGTAGGAAGAAACTAGTTTTTTGAGATACCTAATTAACTTCAAGGAAAATATAGCAAATTACAGTATTTTTGGGAAATTTGCAGAGAAAGTCAGTCTGGGCCAAGTGGTAATTGAGAACTGTATAGGCAGAGGGAAGGAAAGTCTCTTGCTATGAAGGGAATAGCAGTAAGCAAAATTACAGAGCTAGTCTTTGAATAGTTCCTGGGACCAGTGAAGAGGTCTGTAAAGTTAGATTGAAAAGGTAACTAACTTGGGACCAATTATGAAAGGATATTCTAGATCCTTCTGAAGTGCTGTGTGTATTTCCAAGTCATGATTTATTCTGTATATGTCTGTCCATTTGTCTATCAGTTTTGGCAGCTTTATCCTTTTTTTTAGATGGAAGTTACTGCATTTGCTAATTAGTTACCGGTTTATTGTGTATGAAATTTGGATACTGTTAATAGCTCTTCTATAGTTGTTTAGGAGGAGTGTTGTATTTGTACTTTACTGCCTTACTTTTTATTTATCACAAGTATTTTCTTTAGTGTTAACACCTAGAGTCTCAGAAGACCCCGAAAAGAAAATAAAAGCCCAGCTTGTTTTCATAGGATTTGTAATAAGTACTAGTGATTTTGAATGTACTTTCAATGTTGTACAACCTCTAGCCTTGGGAAGCAGGTCTGCTGTTGTATCAGTTCCCAATGACGTGTTACTTTTTTTTTTTTTGCATACAGTTTGGAATTTCTTCCCTATTGACACTATGAGCTGCTATAATCTTCACCAAGGACAAAAGAAAAGCATTGTGCTAGCCTTTGCCACTAGTAATGAGGCTTGTATGAAGGTAGTTCTCTTCAGTATCACCTTTGCTGACTTGCCATGGCAGAGGGCCCTTTCTTCTCATGCTCTGAACATGTACATTAATTATCTCTGAAACTTTGGAATGGTACGATTTCGGCTCTTATAACTACAGTAAAATTTTCTTAAATTTATAATTGTGCGTACCGTCCGAGTAAGTAGAGAAAGCAGCCCATTGCTATTAACATTATATATAGAGAACACATTTTATGACCACATGCAGTTAGTTAGTTATAAGGACAAGCATCCAAGAAATAGTGAATGTAGGATATACTATTCTTTTGGACTTGCTACCATTGCTTATAAATTCAGGGAAGTATGTTCAGGTCAGTTGGATCTGGACAATTTGAAGTAATTATAGATAATTGATGAGTAACTGGGCCAGATCACTTGTTTAATCTGAGGCAGGTCTGCTTGGTAATAGATCTTTTCAATCAAATGTATGTTTTCTTTAGCAGAAGTAGAATAGAAGCATTGCTTTGCTGGGACTGTTAAATATTCAAGGGATGAGTCATTGCTAAGTTCTTTTTCAAATATATACAACAAATTCTTTCCTTCTTTCTGAATCCTTGGTTATATTAGAAAACCTCGAATACAAAACCTGCTCTTGTGTCTGAAGCTGTAGTCACCAAGGAAGTGTATCTTGCTTCTAAGTGTGAGATATTTTTCTGGGCACCGTTGTTTGTTTGTTTACTGAACTGTCAGTGTTTAGTCACAGGACTGTCAAAGAAAGAGGGTCAGGAGAGATGGCTCAGCTGTTAAAGGCTAGGCTCACAACCAAAAATGTAAGAGGGTCTTTCCAAAATGTAATCAGAGTCTAAAGCAGCAGGGAAGTCCAGCCTTGAAAAATTGATCCTCAAACAGCCCTGCAGAAGCATATTTATTGATTGGTACACAAATATTGTTTTTTGTGAAACAAGCTCCTCAATACAAAGCCCTCCATTTAATCTATCTGTTTTGTGAAGGAAACCAGTGTGCTCCTGCCTTTTTAGTCTGCTTCAGTACTGTACAATGCCAGGCATTGTGGGTATGCCAAGGCAGAGTCAGGCAAAACCTGTAAAGCTCTAGCAGAGAACAACGCTGTAGAGAAACACTGAACGTTTTCTGCAAAGATTTCTTCAAGGTCAAAGAACTTCTAGAAAACAACTACTCATTCTGATATCTACCCTAGAGACTGAAAAACAGCTATTTCCTTCTAGTGTTTGCTCTAGATAACAATGACTGCTAGAATTTCACTCTACTGGACTTGATCAGTGCTGTTCTAAAATATGGATTTGTATATATTCTTTATTCTTTGTGAATATCAAATATGCATATAGTGCCTAAAACGTGTACACACACATACACACACACACACACACACACACACACACACACACACAATATTTATATTTATAACAACTATATAATGTTTATGTTATTCATTGAATTCAGTTTGTGTTGCTCATCTATTGGAATCGTGAGAATGGTCAAGCTAGTAAGGGCTTAAAAAATTCCCTTTTTTTAGCAGTCAGTCATCAGTTGTCAAACAGCTCCTCACTTATAAATGGGCCTCATGGACCTCTCTGTCCTCCATCCTGGAATGGAATGGCTTGATCCTGTATAGCTCTTGTACAGGCAGCCACCACAAAGCATGCATTGCTCCTTTCATGTCTAGAAGACACTTGTCTAGATCCTCCCGGACTTCTGACTCAGAGGATTGTTCTGAGTCTTGAGCTTTGGGTGGAGAAAGAAGATAAACATAAAAGGGCACAGCTGAGCAGAAGTTTTCATTAACCAAAAAAAAAAAAAAAAAAAAAAAAAAAAAGTACTCCTTACAGAAACATTTAGAAATCAGCTATATTAACCTTTTGGCATTTGTGCTTGTAAAGGTTTTATCATATTTAAAATTTATATGTAGGGTCTTTGTGTCACAATTGTACAGTTTTAAAAACAATTATTCCTATTTACCAATTATATAAAGTATTTAATTTGTACATGAAGTAGCAACTTTATTTTGAAGAACACTTGTTTTTCTTCCTTAAGATAGTCCTCTGAAATATTACTGACTTGATTATTTAATGAATGCAAAGTATAGTGTAATACTTCAACATTTCATTTTTGCTTTCAGAATTGATTTTCTTGCTCTCATAATGGTCTAATTTCTAAAACAGTGATGAATTTTTTAGTTATACATTTAAAATGTTATGTTTATTTAATGGTGTACACATACATGTGTGGGTGATTATGCCACAGTGCATGTCTAAAGGTCAGAGGACAACTTGCAGCACTTGGTTCTTCTTCCACCATGTGGGTTTCTGGGATTGAACTTAGGTTGCTAGGCGTAGTGTCAAACAGGTTTACTTGCTGAGCCACCTCACCTACCCTCAGCTAAACTTCCTAATAGCTTCCCTTAACCCGTGCTTTTATTTTACTATATACCGAAAGACTGTCTTGGTTTTCGATGAATCTTAGATGTATGAACGAGTTGGAATCAACATTGCATATGTATTCAGCCTTGATATCTGAAACCAACATCATTGAATACTCTTGCCTGCTCTATTAACTGTCATGAAACTGGCCTTTTGAAGGTTATGAACTCAGTGGGTATAACTAAAAGTGACTTGTTGATTACAGACATGTTCTCTGTTAGTCCTTTCAGTTCTTTCCTTGTCTTCAAATAATAGACATGTCTATCTTACTATATATAATTAACGCCATCAAAAGAAAGCTTATCTTTCTTCACATTCCAAACTTGCTGTATTTGGAGATGACTGTAGGTGCTATTGGTGGAGTACAGTTGCCCTCCATTCCCCTCCTTTCTTTTCTTAATGAGTCTGTCTACTGTAGGGTTAGACTGGAGTAGAGAACCGAGCACTTGTTGGCTTGGGTTGTTTATAACCTGCCATAGGATTGTGTTGGTTTCTGGAATATTGCTACTAAAACAAATTTCTGAATTTACAACAACACAAATGTTATGATTATATAAGTTGGAAAACCAGTCTGGTTCTGAAGGCTTCATGAGGTTGAAGCAAGTGTCAGCTGACATGTTTACTTTTCACTCATTTAGACTGTTGGTACAGTCCTGTTCCTTGAGGTTGTTAGACTGATGTACCCTTTCTTGGTTAATGGGCAGGGCACTCAGTTTCTGGAGGTCTTTCTCTTGTCTTCTGTGTGGACTTCACTGAATCTTTCATGCTTAGAGAATCTCTTGCTTCTTGTTGTGTGCCAGTCTTCTGACTTCATTCAGAGAAACTCATCTGCTTTAATGGTTCATATTATACCAGGCTTTCCCAGACAGCCCAAGAAAGTTTTCCTATTTTGAGATTCATTGCTTTAATTCTATGTAGGTGTGGTCTCTTTTCATGCAGTATATGGATTAGGGCTTGAGTTTTTCTGTGGACTCCTGTGCTGCATACAATCGGCATAGAAGATTCCAAGTGCTGACACTGTTTTGCTGGTATTGTGTCTTTGCTTTCCTTAGATGTCTCTCACTCTTCCCATGTCACTGATCACTGTCCTTCATGTTGTTACTTCATCCACTTTCTTCTGAGTCTGCTTTACTGCATTTACCAATGGTTCAGTTTTGAATCTAATTGGTTTGCATATTCTGTTAATGGAAAGCCAATATGTTCTTAAGTTTGTTCAAATTAATATACTCTAACTTCTGCAGAGAATAATTTATTCAGAATGTCTCTATAATAGTTTACACCTTTGCAGCATTTCCTTTTGGTTGTGTACCTGTGTGATTGCAAACAGGTTTCTAATCGATAATTAGTTATATTGATTTCTATTTTCGCTCTGGGTAGAGTGATGCCTCTTTTCTGTTCCTTATCTACATCCTCTCTTCTTACATCTTCTTTTCCATCTGTCTTTTTCTTTCCTTACTGTTGCATCTGGCTCTCTTGTCTTTCTTTGTATCCTTGGTTTTTTCTACACTCTCTCCATAGCTTTGGAGCTTTCGTGTTGTAGAATATCTTCCATATGCCTCTTATAGAAGACAAGTTAAAATTAGCTATCTAAAAGATATCAAATCTCAAAACCTAGAAATGAGATATACTTATTCCTTAAAAAAATTACATCAAATTCCCATTTCTACTTTAGTCCCCTCTTTGGAAAGCTCTCACTTAAGTATGAGAGACTTTGTCATTGTCTTAGTTTGTTTTCATTGTGGTGAACAGACACTATGACCAAGGCAACTTTTATAAAGGACAACATTTAATTGAGGCTGGTTTACAGTTTCAGAGGTTCAGTCCTTATCGTCATGGTAAGGGAACATGGCAGCATTCAGACAGACATGGTGCTGGAGAAGGAGTCAATTACAGTGGCCTTTTCTCTTTGTCTCGCTATGTTTCTACTTGAGAACTCTCATATACCTCATGTCTTAGGGTAAACAGTCTTTAAAATCTTCCCCTGTGATACATTACAGAATTTGTCCTTTGTTATTTGGACATCTGCGTCCCTACTAGATTAACTACCTAATATCATAATTCTAAACAAATGTCCATTGAATATATGAAACTTCTCAGCCTTTAGGCCTTTTTTTTTTTTTTTTTTTTTTTTGAGATATTGTCTCACTATGTAGCTTTTGCTGGCCTGGAGTTGCTGTGTTACAGCCTGGCCTCAAACCCACTGAGATCCATCTGCCTCTGTCTCCAGGGTGCTACAATCAAAGGCAAGTACCAAGCCAGGAAACATTTAAGAGTTTTAAAGAGATCGTGTGTTTCTCTGCCTGAGACTATCAGGTTGGATTGAGGCTAGCTGGAATTGCTATTCTGCCCAGCAACCCAACAACACAGAAATATTAAGAAAGTGAAGAGCTTTTTCATGCATTTATCTTTTTTTGTTTCCTCATGTTTATTATTGAGAGGATGTGCACCATGTGAGACAGGTCATCTGTCAGGGTGCCGTCAGCAACTGGCATTAAGTGAGTACCAGTGATAGTAAATCATTCTGTCAGTAATTAAATTCTAGAATGCTCTCTAGAATTGTACAGAGAGAACAGTTTAGTAAAGTTGCTTGAGATACTTACATATTAATTGAGATTCTGTAATTACCTTCTGCGAAGATATTTATCAGGCTTTGTGGTGGCATAGAAGAAGGTGAAAACCCATTTGTACAATACAGCATCTTGAAAGCTTGTACTTGAAGTGTCTTCTGGCTATAGAGCTTCGGTGACCTCCTATCTAATACATAAGCTGGCATTTTTATTGAAGGGAAATGAGAAAGGTACTAAAGGTATTACATTTGTATTTGAAACAGTGTTCAGTATATAACAGAACTGTAGATCTACTTGCGTTTTTCTAATTGTAGAATGTTTCAAACGTATGGAACAGTATAGAAAACAATAGTCAAAACCACCATAGACAAATTGACCTCCTTCCGTGTGATGCTTTCAAAACCATTTTTTCCCCCTCTTCTTTCTTACATCTCCAAAGACCTCCTCCTCTGTCAAAGTGGGAAAGTCAGCCTTTATGTCTGAGGTTAAGTGACTGTTTAATCTGTAGTGTAATTTATGAGGAAATGCCTGGTGTTTTTAAAAGTTTCAAAGTAAGTGAATGAGACACTTTTTAATCAATGGCGGATGTCTGTGCCAGTAGGCGATTCTGAATATGCTTGATAGTTCTGGCTAGACATTATTCCTAAGTAAATCACACTTGTGAATCACCTTGCATATTCATTACACTTTTTGTTTGTTCTATTAAAACTAGTTTATACAATAAAAGTGATACTTAATTGATTTTTCTTATTGGTGCTTGATGTTGGCATGAAGACACATTGGAATTTAGTTTTCAATTAAGATAGTTTACACTACTCACTGTATACATAAAATTGATAGGCAAAATAATAAGCTTATTAATAGTAAATAATAGTAAAGTAGTAATAATATTAACTCTTGCAAGCATTTCTATCCTATTTCCCATTTCATTTTATCTTTTATTTCATTTTAATGTATACATATCTGTAGTTGTGCCAGTGTGTCTTTACGTTGGAGGTCAGGGGTTAGAGGTCAGAGGTCAGGTGTCAGTTTGTAGGAGGTGTCTTTCTGTCTTTGCTGTTTTCAGGCTAGGTTTGTTGACCTGTCTGCTGAGGGACACTCCAGTTTCTGTCTTCTCAGTGACCTGATTACAAGCCCATGACATAATGCCTTGCTCCTGACTTGGGTGCTGGGATCTAATTCAGGTCTTCATGTAGTATAGCAAGCACTTTATTGAGCTGTGTCGTCTCCACAGCTCTCAGGTTGTTGCTGGTGTTTATCTTTCACTTTTCTCTTTATGTCTAAACTCAATCTAAAATTAAGAGTTATTGTATTGTCAAAGTAAGATAGATTTTGCTAGTATTCGAATAAGACCATGAATTTTTCATTTTTTTCTTTCACTTGCCATGAAACCATTCATGTAGGTGAAAAATACACCTCAGTGTAGGGATAACCACCAAAAGCACCATTTGATATTGTATAGTTTTGAAGAACCATAAAAATGTGCTTAAAACCTAGTGTCATACTTTTTGAAGATATTTGGGTAAAATTATGCTTTTACGATGGTGAGCTTCATAGTCCCAAGATGTATAATTAGACTGTCAGGTGAAACTCCTCTTAAGATGTTTAGCCAATTTCTGGCTGCAGTGATGTGATTAATAAACACCTTGCAAACCCCCAAACAATACACAAACACTATTTAAATCCAGTGATAGCTTTTTCTTTAACAGTGAATATTTAGTTTTGTTGTTGCTGTGTTAATTTTTATCTTCCAGTGTTCTAATTGATTCCTAAAGTATATTGATCACTTATAACATCTTTCCTATGCTCGTTTTCTGACTGTAGCCTCTGCCTATCAAGTGCTTGTTCTGCTTCCTGGCAGAAGTCCTTCACACCTGACCATCTTCCACTCTCTGCTTGTTTGCATTTGCTCAGGGCTCAAATAGTCCGTCATTTTAAATGTAATCTGACTCTCTATGGTGTTAACTATCCCACTCAACTTGATGTATGTAAATTTAATGAGTATGCTGTCTTATAAAATCTACATTCATGAATGAAATTATTGAGTCTAGTGTTTGTAATTCAGTTGAAAAGATGCCTCCTCTCCGGTTGCTGTTCTCTGCTCAATTGCTCTTTACTGTCTAAATATGCTCATATATTATGTTTACATCTCTTTGTTTCTCATTTTTGCTGGAGATAGTGTCAAAATATTTACTTTGTGCCAATATTTTATCAGCTTATGATGGAGTCAGTGTGTCTAAAAACAGTAGCGGCAAAATGGTGAAGTTTTGGTATATAGGACCCTCTGGTCTTCTCCAACTGATAGAGAAACATTTTTGAAGTCTCTCTGCAGCTACTGACGTGACCTGGTTTCCATGTTGGAAACCTGCCCTTGATCCATTCAGTACTTTTGTACAAAGTGGAAGGAGTATTTTTTGGGTGGACATAGCACCAGTCAGTCACCAAACTTAGTGATATTTGGGAGGAGTCTCAGCATCATTCACTCTGTGCAGATGCTGTTGTACAGTGCTCAGTCACATACTGACCCTGATGTCACCAAGGGTCTGTGTAGTTCTCCTGTGTTCCTTTGCAGGAGTGATGCAGAACGATTTATAGCACTTTTGGAGTCGATTTCTGCTGCCAGAAAAGCAAGTGCACTGTTTTCTGAAGACTCTTGAGAGTCTTATGGAGTAGTGGTTGCTTAGGATTCTAGGCTAGACCTGCTAACATTCAGGCTCCAACTCTGTGTTCTAGAACTTTATCCTGTCTCATTGTTGTTATAAAACAGGATTGGCAAGTTACTAATGAGGTCCGTCCATTGTGAAATGTGCAGCAAATTGCATTAAACCAAAACTGATCTGTAAGCAGAGAAAGGTCCCACAGAGTAAAGCAAACATGTTGAATATTGTACACAAATATTGGGAGAAAGAGAGACATGTGGGGAACCTAACAAATGTAGAAATAATTGATAGCTTAAAGAACTGGTTTGCATGGGGACAGAAAATATTGAAGTGGAGATTTCAGTGGGATAAAGAAAAAGGTTTGCAACAAGTAAAGCTGGAGGATGGAAGACTGAGGTCAGGGGCAGGAGTGTGGGGTTAGCCTTTGAGAGAAGGCAGCTTTTAGGTGAGAAAACAAACAGGGCGTGTCCTGAAGGATGGGGGCTGAGGAAAATGAAAGCGAAGGTTGCTGCTGGCAAGAATGCCAGTGACATCCAGGGCCTTCATGGGTGATGGCAAGCCATGCAGATTCGGGTGCCAGCATGGGGTGTTGGGGGCATAAGTATGGCTCATCTAGTATTGAACCCTAGGAAATGGGCTTTACATGTAGACAAAAAATATGGAAACACGCATGGCAAGCTAGACAGATGAAATTTCAGGTGCAGGTTGTAGGATCACGGTCAACTTTAAGAATTCCCCATAAACTGCATCAATAGAGGGATTATCTCAAAAATTAAATGGTGTTTATTAATGTTTAATATGGAGCCTGGCCCGGCCATTTAATTCTTATTTAAGATCAAAGAAGTTTGAGGAGTCTTTTGTGGAAAGGTTGTTTGGAGAAAGGCCAGATAAATAGCTCACAGAGCAGACTTGACGTCCAAAGCAGGAGCAACTGGAATTACCTTAGGCTTTATGTTTGGGAAAAGACTCATTGGGTGCCTGGTCCCTGAGTTGTGAATGGAGTTTGAATACCCATGTTTGAACTCTTGTTGGGAGTCTTGAGTTTGTCCTTATTTTTCCACATATTTATTTAAAACAAATACTCTAATGTCTGTTTTGATAAGTTTAGAGAACTTGAAAAACTTATTTTCCTTTCTTTTCTCTTTATTTTTCTCCCTCCCTCCCTCCCTCCCTCCTTCCCTCCCTCCCTCCCTCCTTTCCTCTTTCTGAAGGCTGTTCCAACTTTTGTCCAAATTGTTTATTAAAACGTATTAAAAATGGCTTTGCCTTGTCCAACAACTTTATTTTAAACTTAAACTTAGAGAAGTGAAATAAACAGAGTTTTTGTATTTGTATTCTTTATTCAGTATTTCCTTGTCACTATCTTCTATAATATATGGACAATTATTAAATATCCATGAAATGAACCTTGTTAATGCATTATAGACTGTATTTCTGGCCACCGTTCTGTTTTGTCCAGGATCCGGTCACAGTTTGCATTTTGTCCCCATGTCTCTTCCACTCGGTGATAGTCTTTTTAAGGAGCCTGCTCATTTTGTAGAGTGCTCTCAATTTGAGTTTGTCTTATTTCCTTTTCCCTTATGTCCTTCCCTGCAATTAGACTGAGAAATGCTTTGGGAAGACAATCCTAGTGCTGATGTATCCTTCCCAATATATCATTATCAGGAGATATGGCATAGTGATGCCTATGAAGTGGAGTCCTCAAGGTTTCTCTGTGAAGCCTTGGCTGTCCTGGAACTCACCCTGTAGACTAGGCAGGGCTTGAACTTAGATATCTGCCTGCCTCCGCCTCTCAAGAGCTGGGGCTAAAGTTGTATGCCACCACTGCCCTGCTGGGTGTTTATCTTTTGTAAAGTTACTATTTTTACTTTTATTAGCAGGAGTTTTGAACAGTCTTAACAAATTACTTGCCAAACCTTATAATTATGTCTTCCATGTAGTTTGTCTTCAGCATTTTATCTGCCATATGTATTTGATGAAACAAATAATACGTTGCAACAAGCTGCCATATTGGGGTCTGTAAAAAGATCTGTAGTGATGTTATCATTTTCTGCCTTTCTTTATAGTGTAGAAAGTATTGTATATTAAATTTGGAAGGATGAATTAGTTAATTCATAATGATTTATAGTGCTCATTTAGGCAATCTCTACGAGTTCTTTTTTTAGTTGTATTGGAAGCCTCATTTTAATGAAGGAAATTTGTTTTAGATGTCACAGTGGATTCTGGTTGATGCCCCACCCACCCCTATTTTTATTGATCCAGGGCACTAGAGGTGATGACAGTCCCTCAAATGATTTATTGTTATCTTTCAGGTATTTATACCCAGCTCAAACTAGAATGCTAACTCCCAGGCCTGGCTAACCTGTAGAGTCTGCCCTCTCCAGCTGGTCCAAACTATGTTGCAGTTTAGTTCAAAGTGTATTACTTGGTACCATTCTTGCTTCTGTTTTGCTTCCTCATCTTCCCTTATCTTGAGATTGCCCTCTTAATGCATTGCCTTTGGTCATCTACTCTGTGCCTTTATTGAAATTAACTAAGAGATGGAGGCTTGATTATTTTGAGAGAATATGAACTGAAAAATATTGATGTGGTGTTCTTCTATCTTTCTCAATCATACTCTGCTCACTTTTGCAGATAGTCTGGGAGTCCAAACTCCCTGGAACTGTAACTCAAAACATAGCTGTCCCTCGGTGTTTTTCAGGGACTTCATTACTTCTCAAAGCTGTGTGCTGTTGCTTCAGGAGGTTTTTCTTTTCTTTACTTTTTCTTTTTAAAATCATAGCACTGTTTTCTATGGATGAAAATCTATTTTCAGAATCTTGCACTATATATTTCCATATAATTATTTTTCTCCATTCCTTCCCATTTCTCTTTCTAGTGCCCTTTCCTCCTTGTGTAGAGAATAATAACTTGTTATGTGTAGTCATATACTTGGAGGGTGCTGCATCAAGCTTTGCTGTGATTTGGGAGTTAATTAAATCCAATTTTCTTTATCTTCTTTTTCCATTAAATAAACCAAAACATTGGGATTCTGTCATCCCACACTTCTTAGGAAAATGACTGCATAATGAGACAAGAGAGTTGCCATAAACCAGAGGAATGTAGTGAGATCTGTCCTAACACAAGTGTACTAGATACTCCGGTCTCTAGAGAGTCCTGAGCCAACCGGAATACTAATAGCTACAGTGGCATACGGAAAAGCCTTTATTAAGGGACTTGTCTTGAGGTTATGGAGCCTCATTTTTAGCAAGGCCTTTTACAAGTGGAGAATGTGAGGGGCTAGTGTGGACACAGTGGTTTGTAGTGCGTTGCCCAAAACCTGAGAACTGGAGGAGACATAGGCCCAACATCTCCTCTCCCAGACACTCTATGGTAGCTGTCTGGCTACTTTTCTATCTAAAGGATAATTCTAAAATTAACTGTCAACTAAACTTAAGTATCACAGTGATTCTTAGTTATGGATGGATGTTATCTGATAACACCTCTTTGAAAAGAAAGCACTAGCTTTACATTTTTTCTCTTTCAGCCATAGTTCTTGAAATTTTAATTTGATTTCAGCTCAACTAAGAAGTTATCTGTTTCTCAGTATTCTGTGTCTCTTAAATATTTTAATTTGCTGTTGTAAGTAATTTAATACAGATCGTATTGCTGCTAGGTCTCCCACTTTTTATAAGAGCTGTTCCCTAACTCCTCTTTCTCCAGTGTAGTTCTTCTTATGTAATTGTCACCTAATAATTGTACATTGTCATGAGCTCCAGTGTGAATTCAACACAGATCCAGTGTGCAGTGATCAAAGCCAGAGAATTAATATATCCATAACTTCAATCGTTTATCATTCTCTATGTTAGAAACACTTAAATTCTTTTTCATTTTGAAATGTTAATAAATGAATTATTACAGTCACTCAGCTGTGGTGTGGAATGCTAAAGTTGACTATATTTTCTACACCTAACCAGCTTTCTTTCTTGTTTCTACCCTACTAGCCTCTGGCAAGGCCTGCTCTCCTGTGTATGTCCTTGGAGACCAACTCTTTTAACTTCCTCTTATGAGTGACAATATGCACTTTTGAGTTTGTTTTTTTTTTTTTTGGCCTGGCTTATGGCCAGTAAAATTTTCTATACATAAAAATGAGTTACCTATATATTTATAATTAAGAATCCAGTATAATGCCATAGTATAACATGTATTTTCCATGCTTCCATGAGGAAACATTCCTGAATGTCTGCTTCATTGCTGATGTGCTGTTTTGGTATTCGTGCACTACATTTTTGGAACAAAGCACAGTATTGGGAAAACTTGAAAAGGGTAGTGTGGCTATGGAATAGTTGATTTCTGGAATATTTCATATACATTAAACTCCTGTAATACTATTTACTATGTGAGTTGACATATTACTTTTAGTTTTTCATTTTGTGTCTAATCCCATTGGATGATCTAGTGCCAGAACTTTGATTTCTGGCGGCGGCATCATCATCACCACTACCACCTTGTGTGTACATGATGTATCTTAGTGTTCTAATGCTGTGAAGAAACGCTGAGGCAACTCTTATAAGAGAAAGCATTTAACTGGAGGCTTGCTGACAGTTTCAGAGGTTTAGTTCATTATCATGGTGGGAAGCATGGCACACAGGCAGGCATGGTGCTGGAGAAGGAGCTTGGAGTTGCGCATCCAGATGCGAAGGCAGCAGGAGGAGAGGAAGAGAGACTCCATGGGGTTTTGAAGCCTCAAAGCTCATTCCCTAATCCTTTCACCTAGAGACACTCCCTAGTGACAAAGCATTCAAACCTGTCAGACAGTGGAGGCCATTCTCATCCCAATCACTACAAGGTACCTGTACCACAACATTCATGTGGAGATCAGAGGACAACTCTGAGATGATTCTTTCTGACCTCTTACCTGGGGATCTGACACAGGTCTCCAGGCTTGTACAGCAGGCACTATTACAAAGTCCTCCTTCTTTTAAAGGGTTGTCTCCTTACATCAATCTTCTTTTTTATTCTACAGGGTTAAGTGAAGAATGCCTCCTGAAGTATCTCCTTTTGAATGCTGACATCATCCTTGTCATTGCCATGATCAAATCTCCCAGGAATTCTAAAAATTCTTAAACACACACACACACACACACACACACACACACACACACACAGATTTTATTTTTGAATGCATGGGCATGTGTTGAGGGCGGAGAACAACTCATGGTGGTCGGTTCTCTCCACCATGGAGAACTTTCAGGTTTCAAAAGCCCCTGGAGTTTGAGTCATTGAGCTTAAACTTAGGTTGTCAGGCTAGGTAGCAAGCCTCTGAGCCATTTGGGTGATCCCTCAAAATTGTACGTGAGGCTAAAGCCTATTGAGAAATTCGCCTAGAGTGGGGAAAGAAAGCAAAGACATTTATTTACCTAGGCTGTTTTTAACTAGACCATGAGGGGCATTGCTTATTACTTTCTTTTGTCAGCCTATTAAACCTGAAGTTCTCAAATCTCAGAATTTCTTACCTCTCTCCCTTGTTCTCTTTCTTCCTCTCTACAGGGTCTTGCTGTGTATCCCAACTCATGATCTTCTTGCTTCAACCTCACTAACTCAAAATACCCATCCATTGGAAATATTTCTATCAGTGTGAAATGAAAGGAGTTGTGTTTGAATTGCTTGATGTTAGATAAACTCGTGATCTGCATTGTTGAAGAGTGAAACTTGGGGACATTTGGCTTACTGGGTTGTATAGGTGACCTGAAGTTCTGATTTCTATGAGTTCATTTGTAGTAGATCTAGAACTTACATGCAAATGCTTTGTGAATCATCCTCTATGGTCCCTGGGAAATCACTGGTGCTGTTCTTCTCCACCACATTTGTCTTCAGCCTCCCATCTTTTACCAGAATAACAGCATAAACAATTCATGGAATTAATCTACTTATGTGGTTATTTTAGACTTGGGTTATTAGTCAAAATTAGTCTTATAGCAAACTATAGAATGCTTAGACCCTTGTTATGTTTGATGTTGAGAAATGTTAGACTTTTATTTTGATCTAATTCATAAGCACTTGTATTCATGCAGAGCCTTCACTTTTATGTTATTTAAATTATTCAGTAAATTAACTACTTAATATTTTTGATAGAGATAGAAAGGATTAAAACCATAGAATGTTAAGCCATTTTCTTGCATTAGTAGTAGGTATCTGTTATTATGCATGTGCTTGTAGCTATCCTGGAAGGCAGTGGTTTATTTACTTTTTTATTTTTATAGTATGCAGATTATCTCTTTAAAACAGTACAAGATAGCTTCAGGTGCAGCTGTTGTAAAATAAATAAATATATTGAAATTTTGAATCCTAATGACCTTATGAAAGGCAGAAATCTGCAACTGTCTAATTATCTATAGTGATATGAATATAATTTTAATAGCCTGCTGTGAGTTTAAAGCTTTTCTGGTAAGTGTTTTACCTGTTAAATGATCTAGAAGGCTGTCTGTCTACCCAGCTCTCCTTCCTTTAGGCAGAGCCATGTGTAAATCATTCCAAAACAATTAATGCTGCTTTAGTCACAAATTATTGATTTTTCTGTTTCATAGAGTATACAGGGAACTGCTGCTCTACTTAGATTCTAAAATCAGGCATTTTAATTGTGTTTTCCAGGAAGATATGAATTTAAATGAAGATAAAAAGGCACCATTGCGGGAAAAAGACTTCAGTATCAAAAAAGAAATGGTGATGCAGTACATTAATACTGCTTCTAAGACAGTAAGTAAAGCTGTCAGCGTGAAAAATAATGCCGCAGTGTGCAGTGTGGGAAACAATGCATTTGTCTAATGAAGTGCTTACGCTTGTGCAAAACTGCAACCGGAAGGCTTTGAATGCATAATTAGAAACAAGTATCATAATAAATTACCTTAAGATATTCTCTTAAACTTTGTTTGTGTGTGTATGTATGTGTGTGTGTGTGTTTTGCTAGTGTCACTGCTTAGAAGCATGGTAGTATGGTAGTGTGTTCTGAGACCGTACTTAGTGAATTAAGATGGTCATTGATTTCCAGTGTCATTTATAAATGAAGATCATATTTGCAGTATAGAACTTTACTTGTCTAAGTTAGGATTCACAGTAGTCAATTCCATGTTGTGCATTTTCCGGTGGACAGATCATCTTGGAACCCAGTATAAATATAAGTATTGAAAGGAACATTGTATCTCCCCATAGTAACCAGTTTTCCAGGGAAACTGAAAAGCAGTGGAACTATTAAGTGTCTAGGAAAGTATAATTGGCACACAGAATCTGTTGTATTAGTTTATTGAGAAACTAATGAACTTAATAGAAGCTGTGAAAAGTGGGGATTGGATGAAAAATATAACAGGGAGGTGTTTTAGTTTACTCTGTTTTTCTGTAATGAAACAAAGACCAAAACCAACTTGGAGAGGGAAGGGTATCTTTTATTTAAGCTTACAAATTAAAGCCCATCTTCAGAGGGAAGCCAAGGCAGGATCCTGGAGGCAGGAACTAAAGCAGAGGCCATGGAGGGATGCTTCGTACTGGCTTGTTCTTCATGGCTTGTCCGCCTGCTTTCTTATGCAGCCCAGGCCCTCCTCCTCCTCCTCCTCCTCCTCCTCCTCCTCCTCCTCCTCCTCC
>JANHMN010000001.1:228555121-228569483 GCA_030674055.1 Rhabdomys pumilio | reverse complement strand
CTCCTCCTCCTCCTCCTCCTCCTCCTCCTCCTCCTCCTCCTCCTCCTTCTCCTTTCTTCTTCTCCTTCTCCTTCTCCTTTTTTCTTCTTCTCAAATTGTAATTTTTACTTTTTAACACAGGGGTTATAGACACAAAAATGCAGGATGTGGGGAAGGGGATGACACAGGAGTAGGTGTTCAGGGGGAGTACAGATAACTTTCAGAACAGGGTATCAGTTGGGTGAAGGTTTAGGGGTCAGGTCAATATAACTCTGCCTATGATTCACTTGTCCTTATCTAAGTTGGTACTATCAGCAAAGGCTGCCTATTTACAAGGTCTATGACTACTCAGGCTGGTAAATTTCCACAAAAGCTGCCTGTTTACAATAGCTTATAGCCATCTGTTTCAGTGTTTATCCACAGGCATCCTAGGCTTTTTGTTAGCAGGCATGTATGTCAGGCCTATTGCTGATTTTAGGTTTATGCCTTCAATGTATAAGCAGGGCTGCCCCTGACATCTCCTCCCTTCTCCAAGTTTAGAAGGGCCATGGTGATTCTAGGTGATTCTAATCTTGCCAAGGCAGGGATAGAGGCCTGACCTCATATATATATATATATATATATATATATATATATATATATATATATAGTTTGTTTTGTTTTTTTGTTTAAGTTTTTTTATTGGATATTTTATTTACATTTCAAATGCCATCCCCTTTCCTAATTTCCCCTCCCTAGAAAACCCCTATCCTGTGACCCCTTTTCCACTTTGCTTTTATACAATTTTATTTAAAATGTTAATCAAGGGCTTTATAAGTATGGTAATGCTCAATCAGAAGTGTAACCTAATACCCAACCTAGCTATGTAAACTATCTTTGACTGGTGGAGACACGTGAACTTTTGCCTCCATGACCCCTCTCTCTTTCTCTCTCTTTTTCTCTCTCATTACCTAGCTTCTCATCTACTTCATCTTCTCCTCTCCTTACTCCATCTTTTCCTCTCGGTGCTCCTTCCCCCTTAGCTTCTCCTACATATTACCCTTCCTGTTAAAATAAAGCTTTTCTCTGAGAATACAATTAGAGCATAATTATTCCTATTTGTACCAGTGAGGTACAAGATAGTCTTAATTCCCAGTCTATCCTTTTGTTGACTAACCAGAACCTCTGTCGTCTCTCTTGACTAAAACACTTAGTTTTGAACCTGGCTTTTTCTTGGCTTTAGAATGAATGTCAGCTGAAAACCCTCCACTCAGATCTTTTCTTTCAAGGTAAATAGCTAGGACTGGCTATGAGTCTATAGGTCTTCAATGCCGTCAGAAATCCAGAATGACTAAATTAACTGAAGTTATGGGAAACACTAAGCATAGCTTCTAAAACTTAGCCAGTGTATAGAGACTGCTGAATACCTGGACAACCCCTATACTACCGAACGTTGGAGCATCAAATCTTCAGCCTTCTGGCCCAAACTCATCTGACAGACTTCAGTGCTGCAGAATTATTAAGGGCTGGTTACTCTGTCTAGGCAGATATAATCAGTCGACTATTCTGCAAGTGTGTTCTTTTCTGGACAGTAATTTGTCTATAGATGGAAAGAGGCAATTCTTGCCTGGTGGCTGTCTCACCACCACTGGAGTACCTCCAAGGATGCTCAATTTCTTCTTAGAATCCAAGACAGGAAGCTGTCAGGAGCAGACAGGTCTCTAATCAAAATGAACATTAATATAGAAATATTTGTGTCATCAATTCTGTGGATTTCTGACGTTTTGAAATCCAACTATCCATGTAAGGTAACCTGGACTGTTGTATGTTAACTCCTCTCAGCTATTTCTAAATAAAATATAGAAAACACCCTAACAATAAACTCAAAGTCATGAATTTGCTATAGTCCCTTAACTCACAGGCTAATCATCCCAAATCAGTTAAAAAAGTTAAAGAAGGACTGGGTCTAAGCCTTGTATTTCTAAATGTGTCATACAGGCACAATGCCCATGAGAGTATCAATATTCATTTCACTCTCATATCAATAAGAAGCTCATACCAATGAAAACCTTACATTTGAAATCCAAGTGAATTTTGTATCATTTAAGAAATTATAACTTCATCTTGATACTAAATTATACAGATTTCTACCAATAGGTTATGGCTATGCCATAAATCCTAGCTAATCCTCCCTGTTCCAACAAAACCACTACTTTTCCCCAGAGAGACAGCCCAATATTAACCACCTTAGTCCTAAAGGGGACCTTATAATGGCTCCGTTCCTCCTGTAGTTGTCCAGTGAGGCATGAGGGCCATACCCATTCCAATGTCTTTTTTCTGGAGAGGGGATACTTTTGACATCAACCCCTATGCAGTCAGGCTTGTCCCTCAGTGAACCCAGAAAGGTATTTTTAACTTTTATTTATATTCCCTTGTAGTGCTTAGCCTCGTGGCCTAAGCAAGAATTCAGAACGCCAGTCAGCGAGGGTTCTGGGTGGCCCCTCTCTGCTTGGTCTAGGGGTGGAAGTCCCCTCTTTTAGGTTGGATGGAGATGAGATTTGGTAACACCCTGGATAGAGTAACAACCTCATCTTGAGTCTGGTGGTCCTCCATAACTAACTTATGACAATGTATCTGAATAGATTTGCTATCAAATTATCTATCCCTTGTTTCACAAAGTTAGTCAGCCTACTTAAGGCCCAGGGACCAAAAGAAATAAGCAAAAATAACCCAATTAATGGTCCCAAGATGGAAGGAAGTAGGGTTGACAACCATTCTTGTAACAGCTTTCATATTTCTCTTTCTCTCTCTGTCTCTTCTCAAGACCTTCTCTGACCTTTTTCATGCTCTCTTTAATCATCCCTATTTTGTCTATGCAAAAGTAACATTCTTCTTTAAGGGCTGTACACAGTCTAGTTCTGTACAGTCTTTTCTCTTGTAAAAGAATAAATCAAGTCTAATAAAGTCTTTTGCAATTTTTGGAGATCACTTCAGACAGCGAAACAAGGAATTTCTTCAGATTAGTGATGTCAGTCTCTAACTGTTTGATGTCCTTGTCACAGGCCCATTGAAGGTCTGAGTAGTATAAGCCCAGAGGCCAGCATCAGGATTAGAACTCTAACAGCAGACATCACGGGTGATTCATTTTTACCTGGAAAGGAAAAAGAAGGGAATTCTCAGGGAGATTTCTCTTCCCTGGATGTCAGTTGTTATTTATCTTATTAATAATTGGGCCTGGTTTTGTGGGAGTATCTATTTATTTCATTAATCTTTTTGGCGGCCATTTAACCCTGCCTTCTGTGGTATCAAACAGTCATATCAATCCTAGGCTCCATATGAGAACTGGGTCCTGGCCATTCCATTTAAGGGTAAGAGGTTCCTTCCACATAGCTTTTATTGGTCTCAGCAATGCCAGAGGCAGTCACTAACAGATTTGCCATGAACTTTCAGTTTTAGAAAGTTAAAAGTGAACAAGGCATGATGGAGAGTATTTTTGGGAGACTCATTCTGGAGGTACAGTTTCCCCTCTTTTCTTTTTAAATCCAATTTTTCAGAGTTCTTGTAAAATCAGGGCAGAAGCTCCAACAGCTGCTCCTTCCACCCACCTGAAGACACTATTTAAAGAAATATAAATCTTTATCATAGGATTATTATAAAACAGCCAACAGCTAATCAATCTATATAATATCGATTAATGATAGCTGCTTCTACTTTTTGTAAATTACTCCTCTTTTGTCAATTAATTGTTGAGGGAAGTTAGGATTTTCATCTCTCTTGAGAATATTAAACAGAGACTTAAATTCTTTTCTGGAGAGCTTAAAATAAGATCTTAGCCAATAAGCATCTCCTGGAAAGTTTTGAAAATAATTTGAAATAAGTAAACTATCTTTTTTTTTTTGCCAGACCCATTATCTGTTTTTTTTTTTTTTTATTGGATATTTTACATATTTACCTTTCAATGTTATCTCCTCTCCCATTCTCCCCCAAAACCTCTTATCCCATACCCCTTCTTTCTATTTTTATGAGGGTGTGCTCCCACAATTCTCTCAATCCCACCTCCCTTCTCTTGAATTCCCCAACACTAGGGAATCCAAACTTTTGCGGACCATGGCCCTCCACTTCCACTGTTGCCTGACAAGGCCACCTTCAATTACCCATACAGGTAGAGCCATGAGTCCTTCCCTTTGTGTTCTCAGGCTGGAGGTTTAGACCCTGGGAGCTCTGTTTGTGTATTTTGATACTCCTTCTAAAAAGGACCAAAGCACTTACACTTTGGTCTTCCTTCCTCCTCTTGAGTTTCATGTGGTCTATGTATTGTGTCTTAGGTATTGTGAGCTTTTGGGCTAATATCCACTTACCAGTGAGTATATACCATGTGTGTTCTTTTGTGATTGGGTTAACTCACTCAGGATGCTATTTTCAAGCTCCATGGATTGGGTCTTCTTTATCGTTAACAATAAAGAGAAGCCCACAGGCCAGTCTGATAAAAATACTTTCTCAAATAAGTTTCCACCTTCGCCAAGTATGTCAAGCCGAGGACTGAGGTTAACTGTGACAGGAGGGTAACCAAGAAGTGAAAGGCAGGACAGAGTGCTTTTGACTGAATTTATAATAGGATTAGAAAGAAGTAGCTTATACACTGATTTTCACAGGATACTTTAACCTAAGGCCAAACTATGAGAACATAAATTATTTATACCTCATCTCTGTTTATCTACTAGACAGTCTGTAACTCAGGAGGAAAGACTCAAGTGATGTTTAATTTTTAAACATATCTCTTGTTTTGGCAGGCTCATCTTCAGTTGTAGAAATCACTATGAGTAGTGTATGCCTTTTCTAGTTTGGATTCAGCTGCTGGAACACTGAACAATCAACCAAAGAGCACACACATGGGCTGGTCCGAGTCCCCTGTCACATATGTAGCCAAGGACTGCCTTGTCTAGTTAAACTTCGTAATGGAAGCTCTGTATGAGTTTTCTTTTACTGATTTAAAACTTAGTCTTTTAATTATTTTGAACCAAATTTTGAATTTGTTTATGACAATAATCAGGACTGAAGGAGATTAGTTGTCTGGAGTGTGAGTGTAACATTAACTTAGTGTTAATTATATTTGGAATTATATTTGGAATATTTGGCTTTTTCTAAAATGGCAGACATTGTCAGAAGATGGTTTTTGTCATCAAGATTCTTGGGCCATAAGTGGATTAAGTAGGTTTGAAGACATCCTCCCTTGAGTGGCTGCCTTCACCCAGCTTTCTCTCCTCTTTTCTCTTTGGATTGTGCTATCACACTAGGTCTGTGTTCCAGTGTTTATAGTAGGGCGTACTTTGTTATGATTGGTTGAATTTATATTCAGGCTACACTTTCTCCATGGCTTGATAATAAAAGTTAATGACAGAGGCCAAGGAGACCATAGATGAGGTTTTAAACAATTAAAAACTGCGTTAAAAGAATTTTGGTTTAGAATAGAATTTAGATCAATTAGATATCTTTTCTTCTATCACGAAATATTTGTAAAAATTAAATGTAACACTTGCTTTTAATTTTTCAAAAGAAGAGAATCTTCCAATGTTTGACTTGTAAGATTTTTCATAGTAATTAACCATCATAGAAAAGTGAGGCCTTGGGCAGTAGTTCTCAGCTGTCCTAATGCTGAGACCCTTTAATGTATTCCTCACATTGTGGTGACCCCCAATTTTTGTTCCTATTTTATAATTGTTTATAACTAATTTTGCTACTGTTATGAAGTATACAGTAAATATCTTTGTTTTCTGATGGTCTTGGTCACCCACGTAAAGGCTTTTTCGACCCCCAAAGACGCTGTGATCAACAGGTTGAGAAGTACTGCCTTAGAGGCACCAGGCTATATCCCACAGAAGAGATAGCAGACCCATGAAATGAGGAGAGAGCACAGAGGTGGTGAAGAGCTGATTAGGGAGACCAAGTTTACAAGCTGGTACTTTTTTAGGAAGAGTAGCATGGGTCTGTGACTCATGGAAATTTGCTAGCTCTCGTTTTTTGCTTGTGTGTTCATAGTCTACCTCATTTCTGTGTGACTGTAAGGATTTCAGTCCATTTACTAGAAAAATTCAGATATTCTAACTGCTATCTTTCTTCCTTAAATATTGCTGAATTAGTACCCAGATATTATTTTATTTATTTATTTATTTATTTATTTATTTATTTGTTTTGGTTTTTGTAGACAGGTTTTCTCTGTGTAGCCTTGGCTGTCCTGGAACTCATTCTGTAGACCAGGCTGGCCTGGAACTCAGAAATCTGCCTGCTTCTGCCTCCCAAGTGCTGGGATTAAAGGCGTGCACCACCACTGCCCGGCTAGTGCCCAGATTTTTGAAAACAAGAAACAAAGGCTAAATTCCAAGCACTTTTAGAACCTTTAAAGAGACATAGAAAAAGCAATAACATTTTAAATATCAAAACTAAATGATGTCGAGTTCTAATTTGAGTTTCTAAGTGTAGGATTGTAGAATTGTATATGTAAGTATATGTATGCATATACATGCAAATCCATGTGTACAATTGTGTTCATTCATATAGGTGCATGCGTATGTAAGGACTTATTTATATTTGTGTGCTGAACATGCATGTAAGTGTATTTATTTGTATGTGTGTTACAGGTTCATGATACAGTGTTTAAAGGTGTTAAATGGTCTTGTCATGGTGCCACTAGTTGTATCTCAGACTCATGCTCTCAAAATATGGGGAGCATATATTCTCCAGCACGTTGTCCTAGGCCTCAATGGAAATACTTTGAGAATGTATTAGACATTCAGTTTGATTTTTCTTTCTAGGTGACAAAACAAGAATTAATTTGTTTTAGCCTTGAATTATTAATTTTATGACACTATAAGGAAATTTCTGTGCTTTCCATTTTCTCTCTTTTTTTGGTTTAGGATTTAAGTGTTGGCTTTATTGATTATTTTCATATGTCTGTGCATGCACATCTATGTGGGTGCAGGTGCCTGAGTAGGTCTGGAGATGGCATCAGATCTTTTAGAATTGAAGTTTCTGATGGTTGTATGCTTCCTGTTGTGGGTGCTGGGAACTACTTGCTGAACTTCTGTGAGAGCAGCAAATGCATTAAGTTGCTGTATCATCTCTCTGACCCCTTAGATGTTATTTTTAGGAAATCTGTTAGATACAAATAAAGCAAGGTTTTGATTTTCCCTTTTATTTAAGGAGTTTATATAGAAACTTAGACACGTAGATGAACCAATTTTGCACTTACTGCTTGTTAAATTTAACATGGATTGTTTTGCATGTATTTTAGGTTATGGTTCCTAAAGTACCTCTCATGATACAAAAGCATAGTACAATTAGCTGGTTGGCATTTGGTGTGTTAATCTCAGCAGCACTCTTGCTGGTTGTTCTTTGCTTGTTTCTCTCCTGGTTTTGTTTGCTGACAAGGAGAAAATTTCAGTGCCTAAGGGCAGGAAACCCATTTCTTTTTTTCTTTTTTTCTTTTTTTCTTTTTTTCTTTTTTTTTTTGTTTTTTGTATTTTTTTTTTGTTTTGTTTTTGTTTTTGTTTTTCGAGACAAGGTTTCTTTGTGTAGTTCTGGAGCTCACTCTGTAGACCAGGCTGGCCCCGAAATCTGCTTGCCTCTGCCTCCCAAGTGCTGGGATTAAAGGGGTGCACCATCACTGCCTGGCCAACCCATTTCTTGTTAAGCATATTTTCTCATAATCTACATACTACTTATAATTTCAACTTCTGCATATATATGTATATGTGTATATATATATATATATATCAGATTTTATTTATGTAAAATTAAAATGATCTTTAAGAGCTCAAATTAACAGAATCCTCTTGAGTTGTTACTGAGCAGAACCAGTAACAACTTTTGCTGCTCTATTTCATTACTGTCTGGTGGAGTATTACTCAAGGAGGAGATGGGAATAAACAAATCCAATCACTTTTTCTTGTAGGGAGAGGTTTTTTTTTTGTTTGTTTGTTTGTTTGTTTAAATTACAATTAAACATTATTGGTCTTTAAGACCTTATGATAAAAATGGCATTTTTGGTAGGATTTATTTATTTATTTATTTATTTAATATTTTATTTACATTTCAGATGCCATCCCCTTTCCCCATTTCCCCTCCCTAGAAAACCCCTATCTCATTTCCTTTTTGCTTTTATACAATTTTTTTTTTAAAGTGTGTTAGTCAAAGGCTTTATAAGTTTGGTAATACTCCATCAGAAGTGTAACCCAATACTCAACCTAGATATGTAGCCCATGGAGCCTAGTGTTGGATTTCACCAACATTGATGCCCAACCTCTCCCATCTCCTCCAGCCATTCCGTAGTCCTCTATTATGGTGCCAGAGCAAACTCCTCACATTGCAGGGAGACTGCTAGTAATTCTTAGCTATTTTGGGTTTTTCTCTTTCTCATAACCTTGTTGCTTTCTCTTGTTTGTTCCAGTCTGATTTTGATAGTGTGAAGGTCTTGTGGTCTGATGGTGAGTCGCCAACTGCTTTCTTGTGAAGTTGTGGAGGACAACATTGCTACCCAGTGATATTTTATCCATGTTTGGTATTTAACACTTGTTTTTGTCTTTTTTATTTTCTTTTGAGAACCTAGGAGGCTTTCAGAACTGTAGTATTTCTGCCACATATCCAGATTTTCCAGTCCTTTGTATTTTCTGTGCTTTATGGGGAGTTGTAATTTAGGTTAAAAATGGTTCTACCATCTCCTCCTCCTTCATTTTCCAGGAAGTAGTGATGATTTATTGAGGGAAAGCAGTATTCTGTATAACTTCACCTGGTAGCTCTAGTTTTGTAGTTTATTGCATCTGTAAACTCCCATCAAACCATGAAATGGTCCATGACTTACAAATAGATTTAGATGAAATGCTAGTTTTAGCTTTCCTTTCTGCTATGCTTGCATGGTACAGTTGTCTCATGTCTTTCCAGTAAGCTGTACAGGATGTGTCATTTGCTGGATCCTAGCTGTGTGGAAAACGCACACTGCCCTTCAGTGTTGTACCTCACCCATAGAAAACTAGGTCTCATCTGCTTGTGTGTGTTTATAAATTAGTGAGTGTGTTAAATCTATCACAGCATGAAATCACTTCAAGCACCGTGAAAGACTATCTTAAAGAATTTAAATTGATTGCAGATGTTAGTGCAATTAAGCAGGCCTGATGAGCTAAGAATCATGGTTCTCAGATTTGAATATGAATACATTTAAAAAAATTACAGTGATGTACTCCATGTAAATGGAATTCATAGGCATCTGAGAGTTTTTAATCACCTTCTGTTTTCAAATGCTTCAGAAACATGAAAAGTGATATGTGACCCCTTACACAGATACCTGAATCACCTAGGATAAATATGTATTAGTCTGAAGTCTTTAGTTCTATGATATCCTTAGCCAACAGGAATTGATGCTGATTATCTTTCATTACTTTACTTTTTTACCCTTGGCCTTATCTGTTTTTGTGTCTGTAATTCAATAAAAATAGTATTCTATTAGTAGAGAAAAATGCAAAGTTACTTCACCCCAAATTTTTAAGTTGAAAAATGAGAATAAGTACAGGCAAAAACTAACATTTAGATTCCAGACCTCTGCTAGTCTAACTCCGTCTAGTTACCTAGCACTCCACAGCAGAAGCATAAAAGAAAAGCCTAATTGTGTTTAAAAGCATAATACTTGTAAATCTAGCATCAGGTTGTGAAGCAAGATGGGAATAAGATGAAATCAAGTGTATATTTTCAGTTTGTCTCAAAATTAATCCATGATTTAAGTAATTATGCTTATTTATTTCTTTAACATTGTAAAATATTATAGACATTAGGACTTTATTACATGCAGTAGTAAAGTGAAATACCAAAATAATGAGGAATCATGTAAGTACAACTTACATGAGAAACTAAAAATTGTTGAAAACATCTGAAGAATAGTAACATTAATAACTGGAAAGAGAATACATTTTCCTTTATAGATGTTACATGTTAAAGCTTTGTTTTACAATACTATATGGAAGCTTATTTGATTTTAGTATATAGCAGTACTATTTTTAGGAGTAACTAATGTAGCTCAAATTATTAAATTCGAGGCCTCATTAAATTATCAAAAATTACAACTCTCTCTCTCTCTCTCTCTCTCTCTCTCTCTCTCTCTCTCTCTGTCTCTCTCTCTCAGTGTGTGTTTGATAGAGACACCATTTAAAAGCTTCTAATAGCCTTTTTTCTCCTGTTTGTATGTCTTTTTGAAGTTAAAAGTAAAGTAGAAAATGGAGTAGAGCGAATAAATGTTGTGATAGAAGCATTCAGACTCTCTCTCTCTCTCTCTCTATATATATATATATATATATATACATATATATATATATAAATAGGTATATATATATATATATATATATATATATATATATATATATACCTATTTTTGAATATATTGTTTAGGCTTATAAAGGACCTGTATGATTTTTACAGTATGACATTTTTAGTTGTTTTAGCTGTACCTAATTTGAAACAATTTCTTTCGAAGTGATTACTAATCCTACCCTCCCTAAAAATAAATATAATTAAGTGCTTCCCCATCTCAGGTGTGTGTATATGTGTGTGGTGGCATTTAAATGTACATATATTGATACATTCACCAGGTATATATGCATATGTGGATGTATGAGATAGATGTTGGTGATCTTGTATTGGGGTCTCCCTTTATTTTTTGATATGATCTCTTATTGAATCTGGAGCTCACCATTTTGGCCAGATAAGCTTGTCAGCCTCAATATTTGACTGTCTTAATCCCTTTCCCCAGTTCTGGTATCATAGATGTTTACCAATATTCTCAGATTATTTTGTTTGTTTGTTTATTTATTGTGCTGAGGATTCAAATAAAAGTCCTCTTGTTTGCACGGTAACCATGTTACCCACTGAGCCATCTCTGTGAAACACATTTTCTTTTAACTCACTATGATTATACTATGACATAACATAATCTGTTTGGTATCATTAAAAATAAAGTCAACCCTTGGCCTTCCTAGAATTCAGTACACAGGAGTAGGTATATTTAGCTACCACATACATTTCTCAACATTGTTGCCTAGTCTTCCAGATGTCTGTCTGCAGACTCTTAGCACTAAATCTGTTTATGTCTCCTTTTTTACCTCCTTAGAAATATCATGGGGATTTTTTTTCTGTAGCATGTGATACTCTGTCCTTTAATTATTCTACTCTCATTGTCTTAGGAATTGCTAATTTGGTTGGATGTGAGTCAAAGCAAACAGATCTTACTGGCTTGTGCACCTGACAAAATGACTGTATTTGATTGGCCCAGATTCAAGTTCTCCAGCAACTAAGGATGTCTATTCTTTGTATATCTCGTAGCCATGTCTTCTGTGAATTGGTTTATTTGCCCATCTTCTTTACTTAGTATACGCAGAAGGTTATCATAAGCTCTTGGCTTCATTCCTTTCTTTTGATTTGTGGTCCTGAAAAACTCTTCCACTCATTGTGGAAGGTTTTGTACTTTGCAAGAGTGCTGTAATAATTGTAGTTTTCCAGACTTGATGGTAACTCTTGATTTCTTGAAAAATATCAACCCCTCTTTTATTTATTTATTTATTTATTTATTTATTTATTTATTTATTTATTAAAATGTTGGGTGTTCACTAAAATCAGGAGTAGACAAGGCTGCCTACTCTCTCCCTATCTAAATATAGTACTGGAAGTCCTAGCCTACCCAGAGGAATAAGACAACAAAAGGAAGTCAAAGGGATACAAATAGAAAAGGAAAAAGTCAAAATATCACTATTTGGAGATGATATGATAGTATACTTATGTGACCCTGAAACCTCCCCCAGAGAACTCCTAAACCTGATAAACAACTTCAGCAAAGTGGCTGGTTATAAAATCAACTCAAACAAATCAGTAGCCTTCCTCTACTCAAAAGATAAACAGGCTGAAAAAGAAAATAGGGAAATGACACCCTTCACAGTAGTCACAAATAATATAAAATACCGTGGTGTGACTCTAACCAAGCAAGTGAAAGATTTGTATGACAAGAACCTCAAGTCTCTGAAGAAAGAAATCAAAGCAGATCTCAGAAGATGGAAAGATCTCCTATGCTCGTAGATTGGCAGGATTAATATAGTAAAAATGGCCATTTTGCCAAAAGCAATGTACAGATTCAATGCAATCCCTATCAAAATTCCAACTCAGTTCTTCATAGAGAGTAAAAGAGCAATTTGCAAATTCATTTGGAATAACAAAAACCCAGGATAGCAAAAAATATTCTCAACAATAAAAGAACTTCTAAGGGAATCACCATCCCTGACCTAAAGCTGTACTATAGAGCAATAGTGATAAAAATTGCATGATATTGGTACAGAGACAGGCAGGAAGATCAATGGAATAGAATTGAAGACCCAGAAATGAACCCACACACCTATGGTCACTTGATTTTTGACAAAGGAACTAACACCCTCCAGTGGAAAAAGGACAGCATTTTCAGCAAATGGTGTTGGTTGAACTGGAGGTCAGCATGTAGAAGAATGCAAATCAACTCATTCTTCTCTCCTTGTACAAAGCTCAAGTCCAAGTGGATAAAGGACCTTCACATTAAACCAGATACACTGAAACTAATAGAAGAGAAGGTGGGGAAGATCTTTGAATACCTGGGCACAGGGGAAAAGTTCCTGAACAGAACACCAATGGTTTATGCTCTAAGATCAAGAATTGACAAATGGGACCTCATAAAATTGCCAAGCTTCTGTAAGGCAAAGGACATTGTCAATAAGACAAAACGACAACCAACAGATTGGGAAAAGATCATTACCAATCCTCCATCTGATAGAGGTCTAATATCCAATATATACAAACAACTCAAGAAATTAGACTCCAGACAACCAAATAACCCTATTAAAAATGGGGTAGAGAGCTAAACAAAGAATTCTCAACAGAGGAAACTCGAATGGCTAAGAAGCACTTTAAGAAATGTTCAGCATCCTTAGTCATCAGGGAAATGCAAATCAAAACAACCCTGAGATACCATCTCACACCAGTCAGAATGGCTAAGATCAAAAAGTCAGGTGTCAGCAGATTCTGCCTAGGATGTGGAGAAAGAGGAAGACTTCTTCATTGTTGGTGGGATTGCAAGCTGGTACAACCACTCTGGAAATCAGTCTGGCGGTTCCTCAGAAAACTGGACATAGCATTACCTGAGGATCCAGCTATACCACTCCTGGGCATATACCCAGAAGATGCCCCAACATATAACAAGGACATATGCTCCACTATGTTCATAGCAGCCTTATTTATAATAGCCAGAAGCTGGAAAGAACCAAGATGTCCTTCAACAGAGGAATGGATACAAAAAATGTGGTACAGTTTTTACACAATGGAGTATTACTTAGCTGTTAAAAGCAGTACATTTGTGAAATTCTTAGTCAAATGGATGGAACTATATAATATCATTCTGAGTGAGGTAATCCAATCACAAAAGAACATACATGGTATGTACTCACAAGATACAACTCACAGACAACATGAATCTCATGAAGAAGGAAGACCAAAGTTGGGGTGGTTCGATTCTTCTTAGGAGTAGCAAAATACTCATGGGAGCAAATATAGAGACAAATTGTGGGACAGAAACTGAAGGAGGGGTGGTCTGGAGACTGTTCCACCGGAGTATCCATCCCATGTGCAGTCACCAAAGGTAGATGCTGATGTGGATGTCAGGAAGTGCATGGTGCCAGGAGCCCGATGTGGCTGTCTCCTTAGAGGTCTGCCAGAGCCTGACATATACAGAGGTGAATGCTTAGGGTTCCCAGTGGAGGAGTTACAGAGAAGAATGAAGGATCTGATAGGATTTGTGTTCTCATGTGAAGAGGAGCAATACCAACGTACCAGAGCTTCCAGGTACCACCAGCCACCAGCCTTGGGAACATGTAGGGAGAGACCCATGGCTCCAGCTGTATATATAGGGGAGGATGGCCTTATCAAGCATAGGTGGGAGAGAAAGTCTTTGGTCCCATGAAGACATGATGCCCCAGCGTTGGAGAATTCGAGGGTGGGGAGGTAGGAGTAGGATGAGTGGGTGAGGGCATATTTTCATAGAAACAGGAGGAAGGGGGATGGGATAGGGGTTTCCTGGCGGGGGATGGGGAAAGGGGATAACATCTGAAACGTAATTAAAATATCCAATTAAAAAAAATGTTGGGTGATAGGAATGGAACCTGGTTCCTGGGCAAGAGCAGCACATGCTCTTTTTTATTTTATTTTTTAATATTTTGTTGATTTTATTATTTTTTAGATTTATTTAATATATACATTAAATATATACAGGTATAGTTATATATAAGCGCACACATTTAATACAGACACAAACACACACACACACACACACACACACACACACACACACACACACACA
>JANHMN010000001.1:228512924-228555111 GCA_030674055.1 Rhabdomys pumilio | reverse complement strand
CACACACACACACACACACACACACACACACACACACACACACACACTGTAGTTGTCTTCAGAAGAGGGCATCGGATCCCATTACAGATGGTTACGAGCCACCATGTAGTTGCTGGGAATTGAACTCAGGACCTCTGGAAGAGCTGCCAGTGCTTTTAACCACTGAGCCATCTCTCTAGCCTTTTCTTTTTATTGGATATTATATTTACATTTTAGATTTTATCCTTTTACCCCATTTCCCCCACCAACCCAGGAACCCCCTATTCCATCCTCCCTCCTTTATTATTTTGCTCATCATTTATTGAATTGTGAAGCTGAGGATTGAACTAGATCCTTGTGCCATGTAAATAACCTTGGTGACCCAAGGACACACAACTGTTTAATCTTTTCTTATTCTTCTGTGTTCTGGTTCCTCATTTTTCTTAGTAGTACTCGGCTCCTGCCCTCTAATTAGCCATATACCTTAAAGACTCAGGTTGAGTTAGTTATTTGATTCCAGTCTTGCCACTTTGTTTGCTAATAGCATTAAAGAGTTAGTATCCAGAGTGAAGGATGCAATGGCTCTGCTTTCACATGTTACACTTGGAGGTCACAGACTTAAAGTCATGAGTCACATTCATTGATTGTCCAGACAAGATGGACCTCTATGAGAATATCATCTTTGCAAATTGATCGTTGTTTATATGTGATTCTTAGAGGGTCACAAACTCAGTTGTTCAATGTAATAAGTAAGATTTGGTATGTATGTCTTGAGAAAATGTATAAACTAATATACAATGGTATTTACAGATGAAAGCATCTTCATAATTTATAATTACAAATTCTTCCCACTTTTCTTTACAGGCCTTTCTATGTAGAAGTCCTATGAATTGTTTACTTAATTTTTGGATGACTTATAGATCCTAATGGCCAGATATTTAGACTAAAGTTCTGTTACCATGAATGCCGTTAACACTGTATGATGTCTTAATTGTCTCAAACTTTATATATTTGTCCATTTTACTTGATGTGAATCTTCCTGATGGCAAGGAATTCAAACTGTGATAAGCAGAAGATGTGTGTGTTTTTGTTTCTGGTTTTCCTTCTTATGTGAAGTCTTGGAGACTGCAGAATGTCCTGTCTGTGGCTTCTTCACATGTTTAATGTAGACGGCCTCCTCTTGGTACACTTACTGTGTATTAGAGTACTTTTAAATGGATTCGTTTGTGCCTTTTAGTGGTAATCTTTGAATTTATTTTTTATCTTAATTTATATGAGTCATTTTAATGATGGTTTATATAGTTTCATGTGTTTTGAGTTTTCTCTAATTACCTGAAGTTGCTTATAATATGATCTGGTCATAACTTATAGTTGGTAAATTTATCTCCCCTAAATTGCCCACACTGCCTGTTATCTTTTAGGGGAGAATTGGCTGTGGACTGGTTTTGTGTCTCATTCTGTTTTCTTACTGTTTAAATTTCATAACTCATGATCTTTATACATTTCTTTTATCATTTTTGAAATTTTTCTTAGGACAGAAATGTTGTTTCAATAATCAAAAGAAAATGATTACATATTCTAAGATCAACTTGTTTAGTAATCAAGTGACATCCCAAGTACCATTCATTTATTCAGATGTTCATCTTTAAAATTATTAAAATCAAAGATACAACTTAAAAAGATAAAGTATCATTTATTGAAGCAAGTCTTTAATGTAGAATGATTTTTTTACTGTCTTATTGCTCTGTTTGGTCTACTTTAAAGAAAAAAAGCTTCTGATTTAAAAATACTTTTCATTTGACCAGTGCTTGTTGAAGGAATATTTTTCTTGTGATATATGGTCAGAAAGCATTCAAATACAAATTAATGCACAATAAGGAAGAATGGATGGGTAGAAAGGGTTTAAGTAGTTATATGTACATAGCGCTTATTTATTCCTAATATAAAATCCAAGGTGGCAGTGAGAATAAAGGGGATGTGATGGAGGCATTGAATGGAGCTCATTCTCTTTGTTGTTATGAAAGTACAAAATTTAGAATTTAGAAGACAGCATGTCTAAGGAAACAAGTCCTAATCAAAAACGAGGCATAGCTAAAATATTATGCTTGTCTTGATTCTGAAAATGTATATGAAGTGATTTTTGTTATAGTAAAACTAAGATTTGAGGAAAATTGCTCTTTTTCTTTTACTGGTGACATTTTTCAGAGAAGTGTGAAGTCTAGGTTAAAACCTGAACAACACCGTTATGGGAGGACTGTTAAATGACCTTTGCTACTATTAGTTGCCATCACTTTGAGACTATGCAGATAACTGAAGAAAGGATGGATACGAGGGCCTTCTCAAGGATGGTGTTGCGCTGATATGGCATCATTTTTTATCCTCCATGAGGATTTGAGCCATGTGAGTGCACGTACCTCAAAATGTCTTAGAGATGAATGTGTGCCTCTCTAGTTTACAGACACAGACGTGTCTCTGCATGCAAGCCATGCATGGTATTCTTTGTAGTTGATAAGTTCTAAGGATAAGAGAAGCCATGTGGTGAAACCCTGCTAATTAAGGACGTAGTCTACCATGTTCAGATAGCTCCTCTGAGGTCTGTGCAAATGAAGGACTCACGTTACCAGCACAGTGTCCCTTTCTCTGACCCTGTCTGGCGAGATCTGCCTCCCACACTTTAAACTCTAGCCAATGAAATGTTACCTGAAGAACAACCTCTTCTCACTCTCCAAGTTTCATATGTAGACCTGATTCAGCCTGAATAAAATGTATGTGTACAAGCCCACCCTGAACCTGAATAAACCTGCACAAGCTAAGATCAATTAAGAGCTGTTACATTAGACTCCTTGGAAACAACCCCCCCCCTCAACCCCCTGTTCCTCTCAGAGCTGGAGCCCATATATTTTAGACTCCACTTCTTCCTTTCAGCCCTGTGTGCAGCTGTTGGGCACCCTGACCGGGAGAACATGGAACCACAGCTGAAACCCAACAAGCATACTACAAAGCCATGAAAATTGCTTTGGTTGTAAAGCAAGGAGAAAGATTAGACTAGTGTTGGAACCAGATTTATGTAAAATGTTGTTTAGAAGTAAGCTTCTCATTGCTGTTAGAAATGGCCTGCATGGAGAGTTGTTGTTGAACACATGCAGTTAATCAGACAGCGAGAGTACATGTACAGTCTTAATAAGGAAAGGACACACAAGTTTCTTAAAAGTCATGGGCAGCTCTTGCCTCTTCCAAAGGGTTGTGGTAGTGTAGGTGACAGTCTCGTCTAAGGTAAGGTACTTTTCTTCATCTTCTCCTTCCTCCTCACTGTATTCAGCTCTGAAGGTGTATCCCCCAGAAGCTGTTAAGTTGGGATGGAGAGATTGAAGATCAAGTTGAAATAAGTTGAACACCCACATTTGTACTCATGCCTGTATATGTAATCGTTAGAGCATGGTCTATATTGAGAAGCATGGGAAACACTAATATTAAAGCTTTAATACTAGATTCTCTACTCATAAAAATTTTTCTTACAAGTTTAGATAATATAATATTTAGAATATTATTCTGAGGTGATATTGCAAAAACCAGTATCAGAGTAATACTTCTTCCATTTAAATTAGAAATTATTTAAAAGAGGAATACATTTACTAATAAGAATCATAGAGTAGTAAAGGGGACAGTAAATAGTGTCTCAAGAAATCAAAAACTTTATAGAAAATATTGGTTCATATCAGTCTGTAAAGAATACCTATATATCACTAAGATGAAGGTGACAAACCCTAAGAAATTACTACTCTTTTTGAGTAGGCAGTTTACCCACAGATTATTAAGGCAAACACATTGAATAAGATGTCCAATCTTGATATATATATTAAAACAGATTTGGAAAATATTTTTAATCTGTCAAAATCAGAAAACTGAAAAGATTGCTGGTAGTATTGGAAAGGACATAGATGTATATGTGATGTATACATATGTATATAGAAATACACTCATGTAACAAGCCTCTTCCTTCAAATTTATCTTAAAATACTAGCTTGAAAAACAAAGATGTATGTATGGGAGCATTATGGCAGGGGTGAAACATCAAGACAGAATAAAGAGAATGTCTATTGATAGTGAGATTATTAAATAGTGTACATTGATGCAGCTGAGGAGTTAGGCACAGCTGGCAAGCTCCCCATACAAAAAGCAGTGTAGAATTATAAGTGTGTTTGGTACCATGAGTTTATCTAAAGAAAGTTGCTGTGCATTTTATTCTCAGATATTTAAATAAGAAAGCAGCATCTTGTGTATGTATTCTGTTTTTCAAGTTTTCAGTCTTTATAGCAAAAAGTGCCCTTTTAGAAAAATGTTTTTTTAGCAAGAACAAAGTCTGATGTTGCTCCTAACAAAGAACACTGTCTTGATCTTGTTTACTGAGTTGTTTTGTTATGGTGCAGATGGCCTGATAACACGGACCACATTTCAATTAGGAAAAATAAAAACAAATCAGCAGAGCTAATAGTATGCTGTCTGCGAAGCTTTCACTGTGACTAGGAATAGCTTGCAGAGTCATTTTATATTCTTGTAGTAAATTGGTACTCATTTAATAATCACTTTTATTTACAGAACTTAGTTTTGGAAACATCTGGATAAATCTATGAATAATTTAAGTCTTCAATTTGTGATCATTGCCAAATAGTGTTTCTTAAGCATTTGCTGGTGTGTGAGAATGCTGGGTGCTCTAAACACTATGAAACTGAGAAGTATAGGAGGTGTGGAGACTAGCATTCAATCCTGTAACCACTAACTTGCAGAGATGTTGTTAGTGTTAGATTTCTGCCTGCTTCAGGTTTATGTTAAGTGAACTGACTTTCAGTCAGAAGATTCTGAGGACCAGAGATAACATCAAGTCACTTTCTAGTTTTTTTGATTCTTTCTTGTATTAGGAAAGGAAATGCCACTCAGTTATCAGTTGTAGGACCTTGAAAGGCAGCCCGATTTCTGGTTGAGGTAGATTTGAAACCGTTACAAGGGACAGTAGGCCTTTCACCAGGCTCCCAGACAGACAGGAGTCAGCAGCCCTCCATAGATTTGTGTCCTTTAGTGAACACTCCTACTAGCTCCTCTACAGGTAGAGGGTATGATCACTGGTCATATTAATGAGGTACCTAAAAGCCAGAAGGGCATAGCCAATGAAGCATTTCTTCCCAGACCCTCCTCTCTGCAAAAGGTATTTAATCTCAGGTCCACCCTGAAAAAACGGGTACAGTTTTTCATCTACTTTTCACCATGACAATAAACATTTTAAGACTATGGTCTGTTTCTCTTCTTTGGGATTCGGTGTGGGGAACAGTGGAGCAAGCCTTCACCTACAGAGCCGCTTTTTAAATTTCCTGCAAATGACCTCTTTGTTCCTAGCCACAGAGACCACCATCCCAAGCAAGTCAAGTGAAATGCAGTGACCAAACCAAGAACTCCCATCCTCACAGGGCACAGCCACATTTTTCTCCTAGCCCATATGCCCCAACTTTGTTCTCAGCTCTTTTATGGCTCCTAGCAGTGCCTAGAGGCCCAAGAGCCCAAGCTAGCTCTGGCTCCCCCGGGACCTCAGACTGTGCTCTCCTACTTTCAGAGCAGAGCGGGGTCCCAATGCTTTTCATAGCCCGCCTGGCGTAGGTGTGGGGAAGAGTACAGTTAAACTTCCCACACCTCTGTCTCAATGAGTGGCTCTAGCCCATGGCAGGACAGATATGCAGGACACACTTTAACCCAACAACTGGTCCGGGACACACACTACAACCCAACAACCAGTTGCTGTTTTCAAGCTATTTGTTTGAAAACTAGATGTGATTTTAAACAGCTACCATTTAAACAGTAGTGTTTAAAAGTCTTACAACTATATATTAAAATTTGAAAGTAATTTATCGATCTCTGCCAGAGGTAACTGCTGTTAATATTTGTTGTTGTTTTTGTTTTACAGTCTTAAAAAAGGTAAGGTTTAGCAGTTGAGAATACCATTTCTAAAGTGGTTTTTAGAAAGAGAACAAAATACTACTTTATATGACATGTTTGCTATGCATTATGTTAAAATATTGATTATACACTATCTTACTTTGTATTCTTTTGCTGTGATAAAATATTTTGACAAAAGCAACATATAAAGGGGAAACAGTTTACCTTAGCTCATAGTTCAAGGTGACAGCCCATCATAGTAGGTGTGGTGGTTTGAACGAGAATGACTCTCATAGGCGAATGTTTGAGTAATTGGTCCCCAGCTGATGGAACTGTTTGGGAAGGATTAGGCTGCATTGCCTCCTTAGTGGACTTGTGTAACTGGGGATAGGATTTGAGGTTTCAGTAGCCCAGGACATTACCTGTTAGCTTTCTCTGTATCTTACGTGTGGATAAGAATTTAAGCTATCACCTACTATTACAGTCCAATCCCTGCCTGCTGGCCTGATGCCATGCTCCTTGCTATGATGCATCTGCAACTGTGAGCCCCCAAATCAAGAAGTTTCTCTTATAAGTTTTCTTGGTCAGGGTTGAATAGAAAAGTAACTGTGATGGTAAGGAAGTGAAAATGGTAGGAATGTGAAACAGGTAGTCCTATTTACAGTCGAGAGCAGATAGACAGTGAGTGCTGTATGCTCAGGCTCAGTGTTGTTACATACTCTGATCAAAAGCAACTTGGGAGAAAAAGGACTTATTTTTCTTACCTTTATAGGCCACAATCTATACTTGAGAAATGCCAAGTTTGAAACTTGAAGCAGGACACACTCAGACACATTCTTAGCTAGCTTTTTATACAGTCCAAGACCCTGTGTCTTATATGATTAGGACAGTCTCACTGTGGGCTGGGCACTTATGAATCAATTCTTAATCAAAACAACTTTTCCATTGACATGCCCAGAGAGAGAGACCTGTTTGATTTAGGCAATTCCTGAAACAAGGCTTTTCTCTCAGATGACGCTAGGCTGTGTCAAGTTGGTGGTTGATAGCTAAGTAAGACTTTTTCTCTCACAACACAGACACACGAGTGTGTATGTACCCACATATACAAATAGACATGTGAAAGTTTGGTTTTGCTTATGGTAAAATGGTTTATCAGATAAGCCTGATGACCTGTGTTTGGTCATATTGGACGGAGAGGATTGAATTCTGCAAACTGACCTCCACATGTGTGCAGATATTACACAGACACACACACAGACACACACACGAGACCCTAAGAAGGGAGTCCTGAACTGTATTAATGTAGATAAAGCAAGCGCTGCATAAATATGCATGTGTTTACTTGCTTTTATCTTTTTTAACATTTATATATAATGTTAAATTTTATATGTGTGTTTTGTATTTATATAATTTCCTCTCCTTTCTCCAACCCTTCCAGCGCTCTGCTACTCTATACTGTCCCTCGTCCCATGTATACAAATGAATAAATATGTAAATACAACCTGTTGAGTTCCTTTACTGTTACTCATATTTGTATTTAGAGCTGACTTCTTGGATTGGATAATCTATCCCAAGTCTCGTACTTGGAGAAGACTGATTCTTCCTCCGTCAGCAGCCACTGCTTACCTGTAGTTCTTCATCTAGGGATATGAGGCCTTTTAAGATCTTCTACAATCCATGCTAAGATGTCAGTGATCAGATTTTCCAAAATGTGCAGAAGTGGGACATGTATCCTGGGGTACACCAGCTACCTAATTGGTCATAAGGTCTGCACAATCAGAGAGAATTCATGCCTAGTTCTTCATACTCATGCAACTGTCTGTGGCTGGTGAGGCCATGGAACCTATAAGATAAGCAACTACTGCTAGTTTTTTCTTCGCTTGAAATGTTACTCGTTGCTTCAAGTTTCTACCACCTTGCTAAACATGAACACACACTGAATACATAGCTAAAAAACAGTGTTAGAATAGCTAAGTCTCATACAGAATACTTACTTGTAAAGAGTAGAAGAGTCTGTTTTTTCCCCCTAAAATTCATGAAGCTTGTTAAAAGCTTGCCAAAAGTAAGTTTTCAAGTGTAAGTTGACACAACTGAATAGAGATAAATTCAGTTAGCAAGGAGAGAGTAAAAAGTGGAGTAGAAGGGAAAGGTTCTGATGGGGGGTTGTGGGGTGCAGGGGAAGCAGAAACCCAGGGCAGTAGCCAGCTGCTTTAGTTGTATCAGCGTCCATAAATACTGAATAGAAAATGAGCTGGAGGAGTGTCAGGAAGAGGGACATGGACAACGGAGTCCAGGCCTGTGAGATTAGGAGAAAACAGGATGAATGTGTAGTGAGAAAAGTAAGTAGTGACTGTGCATCAATCTGGCCAGCTTTGTTGGTAAGAAGGAAAGAGAGGAAACTTGCCCAAACTTTTCAAAGGGTGTGGAGCCATAGTACTATAGTCAGCCCTCTTGTGGCCAGTTTTCAGGCCCCTCTACAGAATCCTAGAGATTTGAGGGATATAGTGGAGACTAGTTTGGACTTTGCTGGTGGTTGAGGAACACAGTACACAGAAAAAGAGGGTAACACAGAGAAGTCTGGACCTTGATGTCAGCTGCTCCAGGCTGTGGACAGGTCAGAGCATTCCTACTCTGCAACACTACCTAGAAGTAGTCCTGAGGTTTATGGCCAGAGAACACAGAGGAAACAGTAAGTACATTCTAAAATTCAGAGTTAACTCCCAGTTCCTTAATTTTTGGCTTAGTGTCTATGGAAGTGAGGCTTACTTCACCTTAAGGCATAAAAAGATAAAATATTAAAGTATAAATTTTAATAAACTTTGGTTAAGAAAAAGACACTTGTCAAATGAAACTCAATATTGTCACTTTAGTTCTTAGGAATAATTTAAATGATACTTTCAGTCATAGGCATTTCAAAATCTTTGGAATAGTACATTGAGGAATAGTTAAGATTTCATTTTTATTTTTTTTAAAAATAAAGTATGTAAGTGCTTAGTGATATTATCTTTTATGGCCATATATAGACTGAGAAGACTGACATCAATAATAATGGCAGGTAATTTCCTTGGTCCTAAGTTTCTTGTACTGATATGGAAGTGGTGGAACATTCCAGCTCCAGTTCAAGGGGATAAATAAGCACATGACACTGTGAACTCCTCATGCGTTGTCGTACACAGAAGCCTGGCATATAAAATTGTGTCTGGGGAATGGTGCTGATGCTACACATCTTTGCCCATTGTGCCCTTTCTTCATCTTTTGCCTCTTTCTTAACAAAGATGCTCCATTCTTTGACTGCAAAGTAGTTTTCTTCATTTGGAAGTCTTGAAAGTATGAAAGAATACACAGGCATAATCAGGTATTTAGAAAAGTACTGTTGATTATGATGAATTACAGATGAGAGAAGACAATGGTAAAAATATTTCTAATGATTTTTGAAAAAGAATTAGTATATAGACCTGGAATGGGTTTTGTGTTTTGATTAGAAATGAAACTTCAAAGGGGGAATAACAGTCTACAGAAAAATACTAATTTATTAGTAAATCCAAATAAATATTTAAAGATTGTAAGTTCCAGATGTTCAAAATAAAGTTATGTTGCACCTTTTAAAATTTAAAAATTTTAAAATCTCATTAGTCTTGGTGTGGAAAGAACAGTTATCGGTGACTGATGGTGCTATAAAGTCACATAGTAGTTCTGAAAAGCTATTGAACAAACACAATTATATCTTTTTGGTTTTAAAAGTTTTACTCTCAAGGCTTTATGATAAAGCCTTGAATAAAGTCACTAGTATAATAAAGTAATATAGTAGTATAAATAAATATATATATTATATTTATATAAATATAATATATATATTTATATATACTATAAAGTAATATAGTATAATAATAATATAGTAGTTGAAGGTATGTTAAAAATGTTGGATTTGCTAAAAAGTTTATAACTATCCATGGCTTGGAATAGTATGCCTGGAGTAACAACTGGAAATCTATCAGATAAAACCTTTACAAGGCATAAATTATTGAGGAAAGCATGATATGGAAAATTAAAATATACATTTGAGGAAGTTTCGAGACCTTTTCCACTTGTAGTATGTGTACATAAATATATGGTTATTGTATCATAAGCATGGTTATCAAAATATAAGTGTGTTGGTTATATTTGTATCATATGATGTGACAGGAAATATATAAACCAGTGGAGGATTTTGATACTATGCTAGTAAGATGTAGAAGGACTGCTTAGCCAAGCCAATGAGTGGGACATTTGTTTCCTTTTAGAAACCAATATGGTATCAAAAGTTGCTCTTAAAATCATGTAAGTTGCTGTAGTTTGAGTTTCACTGTAGAGTAGCACTATTTGCACTAATCTTGGTTATTTGTGTGATTTCTCACCTCAGTATTTATACATACGCATCTTGCATTGATTAAACAATGGTTCGAAAAGATGAATACCTATTATACAAACATATCAGGCACACTATCTTAACAGTTACATATACTGGAAGATGTAGAAAACAATAAACAGATTTTTAATAAGAACTCGGCTTTTAAGCATATCTTTGATAATATTAATTTTATGCATATATTAAGCATATTACCCCTTGTAGGAAAGGTATTAAATCATTCATTTTGTTATGTTTTGGTTAACTTTATGCTTATTTATGGAAACATGTATGAAGTAATACTGATAGCTGAGCCTAGTCAGAGTAAATGTAAAATGTCCATTGAGGATCAGAGACAACCAGCAGCCTGATTTTAGAGGGTGTGAAATTCATATTGGGTCACGCTCTCCACATGTCTAGAATTTCATCCCAGAAAGAGGCTGTATTTCTGGTTATGTTTACTCAGCGAAGCTGGAACGTATCCTATGAGGAATGGTTTTGATGAGCATTATGATATGAACACAGTGTGTCAGACACAGATAACTTGCCATAGTGTTGTTTGCCAGTGTGTTCTAGACTCAGTTTCTTGTACTCTCTCAGAGATGTTGGATTGGTGGCTTTGGATGGACCAATTGAGAATATTTTCTATGTCACTACCACTTTGGTCTGTATTCTCAGGAGGAGGTGATTTCTAAAATTTACCAGCAACGTGATTTCATTTAGTTATGAGTCATCACTGTTGCTGAGGTGATTAGACATTAATTGGAAAACGGATATTAAACTCCAACATTTAAGTGTGATTTATTAAAAATTTAAGTATGAAATACTGCATGCAAGATACTTATCTTTTGTTTATTTACTATTTTATGTATAGACTCTATTCAAGCTATTAATAACCTGTCTTATCAAAATCGAGGATAGGATAGCCTAGTTCCTCTTTGAAATAAATGGCTTATTGCTTCTGGTACATACAAATGTGTAGCAATGACTTACTAAATTTTATACCATCAGGAGCACTGGCTGCTCTTTCAGAGAATCTGGGTTTGGTTCCCAGCACTCACTTAGTATCTCACAACTACTTGTAATTCCAGTTCCAGGATATCCAGTACCTTCTGCCTCTGTGGACATCAGGCACACGTGGTACACAGACATATTTACAGGCAAAATATCTATATACATACAATAAATATACAGGATCTTTGAATTTTCATAATGTGTTTTATGAAGAATAATGTCTTAATTTTCTAAATATCTCATGCATAATTTATATCTATACATGATAATTGTTCATTTTTAAGTATATCATGTGAAGCAATGTTTTATTGATACCTTTTCATCTTAGTGACCACTGTATTTGTTCATTTTTCTGTTGACCAATTAGAAAGATACGTAATTATGTTTCCTTTTCTGTCTTTACCTGAGTTTATGCTGTCCTTTGTACACTTTTGTAACTTCCCACTTTGGTTGCTAAGAGCATAGGTTGGTGGATTTTTCCTTCCCTTTAGTTTGGTAGCTGATTTAACATTTGATAACACTACCTATGAAGGTAGCCTGTATAGAAATAAATGACTGTAGGATTCAATGATAACTGCTTTAAGATCACCTCAGGATGACACTAGTAGTTACATACAGGACAAGTATTCCTGTCATCAGTTTTACTTTTAGACATTCTCTATAGCAGTGTAATGTTTTTAAACTTTTTCTTGATACTTTGTGAATTTCACATCATGCACCGAATAACACTTATCTCTCTCTCCTCTCATACCTGCCCTCTACCCTCTAAACCTGCTCCATAACTGAGAAAAAAAATCTCATTGTGAAAGCTGTAGTGTGTCACAGTGTGTTCCACAGCAGACTCTTGTCCATACTTTGCTTGCAAATGTTAATTGCAATGATTCTTTGTCTAGTATGAGGCCTCTGGCTTCTGCTGCTCTGTCAATACTGGACCCTCGCTTGGATGCCTCTCTGGTATCCTGTTGTTGGCCTGTGTCACGGAGATCCTGTAGTTTTGGATCTTTCCCACTAGTTCCTTTATATACTCCTGCAGTTCACTGATGGGGTAGAGTTAGGGCTGGGCCAATTCAAAGCCCTGGGTCTGGACCCAAGAGGTATCTGTACTGGTTAGCCCACTGCCTCTCCTGTGCTCACACCCTTGGGCCAGTTCACCAGCAGTCTCTGCAACCGGGGCCACCTCTACCCTGCTGCCTAGGCGAGGTTCAGGGCCTGTTCTTCTCAGTGTTGTAGCTGGTAAGGGTCATGGCCAGTTCTCCTGTCTGCTACAGATGGCAAGAGATGAGGGATGGGAAGAGGGCAGCTCTCTCTCATCTGTGGTACCACTTAGCAGACAAGAGGCAGGGTGTGCTCTCCTGTGCTGACACCTTCAGCACACCTGCATCCCCCACATTCCATGGCTACTTTTGTTCTGTTGTCCAGATATGGTTTTGGGGCCCACTATCCTGAGTGCTGTAGCAGGTGAGGTGCAGGGCCAGCTCTCCTGCTCTCATGACCCTAGGGCCAAATCTCCTGCTTTCTATAGGTGGCCAGAGGTGGTATGGTGATGAACAATGCTAACCAGGTACCTACTACTTTGTGGCTTGCACAATCAGTAAATATGTAGTAATAGCAGGTCTAAAAGAATTCCTGTGGTTATTTGTAACGGTTAATATTTCTATTCAGATTCCTCCTTAGTGTCTTAGCACTTGAGTAGAGGACATCTGTTCCACCTAGATGTATCTCCTTGTTTCTCCAGTGGGCCATCAGAAGGTATGCTTGTTTGGTTCAGATGTCAAAGTTCAGGAGGTACAGTCAATAGGATGCAGAATCAGTGCCCCACATAGCAGGGAAACTGAAGATCTAGGAGGCTGTCCCCTATGCACGGGGAAATTAGCATAAATTCTGCTGGCTTTATTTCTTCTGCAGTTTTCAACATGTAGAACATGTTAGATGTGCAGCAAATGCGTAGTGGACAGTGCAATGCATGTTTTAGACCATCAGTCCTTACATGGTCACTGTCAAAGCTGGGCTTATAAAAGTCTTCTAGATAATTATACGTTCTTTTGTAATGCACAGATTAACAATTAACTGGTGATAGTATGTCCAGTAGGATTAATTAAGCAGCAATTGGAGGTTAAAATTGTGGATATTAGAAATACCTTTGGAAGGAGAGCAGCCAGGTCTGGTGGTACATAACTGTGATCACAGAACTCCAGACCCTGAACCAGGAGGATTGTTTTGAGTTTGAGGAAACCCAATGATGGTACATAACATTTGTCTCGAAAAAGCAAGAAGAGGCAGATGGAAAAGGAGATAGACATGTTGAAAGGCAGGTAGGATTTGAGCATGTGTAGTGTCTTTTTCATGAAGATGTATACATGTAGAGGAATCCAGTCTCTATTTAGTTGGATAAGGTGCTGTCTCTTGTCTAGAGTGAAGAAGTCATTAAACAGGAAAGTAGTAGGAAATGAAGTTGGAAAGCAGTGGTTTAGAAATGTTGAGATTTTGCAATAGTTCACAACTAAATGATTTTCAGGTTGTTTGCTAGAAGATCTTTTGTGCCTGCCTACCAACAGGAAGTTTCTGTCAATGTTTTGTCTTTTTATGGATTAGAAAAATTGAGACACGGGTATCATGATACATTCTAGGCTTGCCCTGCAGTTACATTGCCTAGGCTACCCCTGAAGTCAGATAACTTGTACCTCAGCATCCTGGGTGCTGGGATTGCAGGTGTGGGCCATCATATCTGATTTATGTTTTATCTTTTAAAGTGCCTTGTGGATATAATATGTTTGGATTTCGTGAGTGATGTGAGGATGCTTTTTTGAACCATTCTTGTTACCTTAGTCCTTCTTGATTACATTTTAAGAATGTGAATGATGTATTCTTTCATAGAAGTCTACCTGAACTTGCCTTCTTGGCTTTGTGTCCTCTGAGGCTCATGTGTGTCTTCCTTATAGTTGCTTGGGTGTATTAACTGTATTTGTCTTTCTAGAGTGAATTCCTGTTACCTATGGTTACTGTGATATGGACTTTGAATGTATCTTGGATACCTTTGTGTTAGATCTTCGTTCCTAGCCCACGATGTTATTGAGAGGTGGAGGAAACTTTAGGATGTGGGTCCAAGTATAAAAGAAAAAAGACTGTTACTGTGCCTTGGAGGGAATACTGTCTCTCTCAGCCTCCCCTCTTCCTCTTTTACTTCTAATCTCTGAGAGTTGAGTAGTTTCCTTTACTATCATTTGCCTAAAGAAACAAGACCAAGTGATCACAGACTGAAATTTCTGAAATTTAATCTAGATAAACCTTTCTCTTTGAAAATTGATTTATGGTAGACATACATTATAATGAGTAGAAACATGACTAACCCAGTGTGTAGAAGTTATTTCCTTGGTGTGGGGTATGAGGTGTGTGCATTTCACATTCTGGTTCTGTGCTTTCTCTGTGTCCTTTTTTCCCATGTTTATAATTTATAATGTAGCTATGGTGTCCCTAAAATGCTCCAGTTGTCTCAGCTATCTGTAATTGAGACACCTATAATTGATCTGCTATCAAGTCTTCCTGAACTTTACGTAGCACGATGAGCAGGTAGCAGATGCCTTGTCCCGTGTTAGTGCCATTCTCCTGTCCAGTCCCCATCTCTCAAGACCTGGTTTTTGAGGGCTGGAGATGTAGTCAGTTCATCAGTTGCTTGCCTTGTGTGATGGTTTGAATGTGATGACCCCCATAGTCCAAGGTTTTGAAGTTTTGCTCCACAGTTGGTAGCTGTTTAGCTAGTCCTATTAGGTATGGCCTTGCTGGAAGTGTGTCACTACAAGTGGGCTTTGAAATTTCAAAAGATGTATGCCATTTTAAGTGTGCTCTTTTCTGCTTCCTCTGCTCTTTCTTCTATAAGTTGCTCATAGTCTTGGTTTTTATCACAGCAGTAGAAAAGCAACAAAAGAACTTTGTAAGCTTGGAGAACTGGTTGATCTCAAGAGCACATAATAAAAATGCTGGGCACGGTGGCTGGCACTTGAAATTCCAGCACATGGGAGGTGGAGATTGATTGATACCTCAGGCTTCCTGACCAGCCAGCTGACCCTGTCTCAAAAATTTCAAGTGACCGGAGAAATTACTTAGCAGTTTTGAGCACTGATTATTTTTCCCAAGGATCAGACTGTGTTACCCAGCACTCACATGGTAGTCTATAGTCCTTTGTATCTCTAGTACCAGAGCATTTATCATCATCTGTCTGTCCACAGAAATATATGCAGTACACCCATATACATAAAATTAAAATAGATAAATATTAAAAACAACAACCCAATGTAGACAGTCTTTGAGAACAGAACGCTAGGTTGTTCTCTGAATTCCACAGGAGGTTTACATGTGCACATATACCTACTTGCATACGCACTTGGAGACACACACACTCAAGTGTTCGCATAACCGACCTAGTTTTCAATTATACCTAGTAGGAACGTACTCACCTTTATTTCTGCATTATTATATAGTCTCATCTCAGTCTATTGTGTAAAATGGCAATAATTTATTTTCTCTCTCTCTCTCTCTCTCTCTCTCTCTCTCTCTCTCTCTCTCTCTCTCGCTTGTAGAGACTAGATTCATATCTAGTCATACTTTGCAACCACTGGATGTCCTTTCCCACCCTTCTCACGGACAGACTTTTATTCATTGTGGAATTTAGTACTCAGTATAATGTCGCATGGCAGATATAGGTAAATTCTAATTGTCTCTTTAGGTGGAAAATTGTGTTATACTGAGCACCTTAGAAATGACTAGTTTAAAAGGATGTTAGGAGTCTATCAGTGTTAGATGGCTGCTTTGTTAAGTTTTTTAGATGAGACATAGTAGTTCACTAAATTTAGGTCTGTTAACCTCTCATTTAAGAATTGTTCATATAATGTCTGTTCATAATAACACATTTGGGAAAATACTGCAATGTTTTGCTTTTCCCATATCACCTTGGTTGTGAGATGAACATTAGCACAACAGTCTGGTGCTGGGCTCCAGCTGCTTCTGATTTGATAATTCAGTGTTTCCAGCTTATCTATATCTTGCAGTCTGCGGGCCCAACCTTTCTTCTTGTGGTTTGATTTAGAACTGCACTCTATGAGGTGTTTATTGCAAACAAGACATGCTTACAGTGATGGTGATAGAAGTGTATTCACAATGTCTTTCAGTTTTGCAGCTGCCAGCACTCTGTAACCACAGAATATCTTTCTTACATAGAGAAGCTCTGACTTTCTTGTCTCCTAACTAGTTATGGCAGGATATGATTCAAATTTCTTTGTTTTCTTCTTTATGTATCCTCCTACATTCATCCTTTATCTTTATTACATAATTTAGAAAGTGTGTAAGAGCTTGAACTTTTCCGTTTTGTTTTTATTTTTAATGTGTATGGATATGCCTCCATACATGTCCATGCACCACTTGGAAGCAGTGTCTGTGGAGGTCAAAGGTGGGTGTTGGATCCCTCGTGCTGGAATTGCATGTTGTTGGGAGCTGTCATATGGTTGCCGGGAATCAAAGTTCCATTCCCTGAAAGCGCATACCCTGCTCCGAGCCCCTGACCCATGGCTACAGCTGCGGTATTGGCTTTTACAAATGTGCTGACTCATAGGAACTTCCATGTCTAGAATGGTAGGTATATAAGGGTGGCGGGTGGTTTCTTCTTAAATCAAGAAAAAGGAAGGATGACTTCAGCTGTCAGTGTTCCTTGTGATACTTGTAAGTACAGCTCAGAATCACGGAGGCAAATAATTGCACAATTACCTGGAGGAACTGAAAGCAAATTGCCTAATTTTGAAGACTGGAACATCTGGTGTTTTCTCAGCCCCCATCCCCTTATAGTAAATGCCCAAAGAAGTTTTATTGTGGCTTTCTTTCTTTCTTTCTTTCTTTCTTTCTTTCTTTCTTTCTTTCTTTTTTTTTTTTTAAATAAATGTAATCAACATAATAAAGAAGATAATGAACCAATGACTAAGAGTGTCACTCTGGTGTTCTCTCTGCTCAGATGTGCCAAGCAGATCTTTCTTCTTCATTGAACCATCAAATAGAGGCTGGCAAATTAGAATATCTATGTTTATTTAATCAATTCCTCCACCCCCATCCTCGGGCTCTTTTTGTCGTTAATCAGTGTTCTCAGATGAAACTAAACATCTTTCCTTTCTGAGCATGCTCTGAAGATGGTGAGTAGAGGCAAGTGGCCTATGTGACTCTTCGTAAATTTACCTTTTATTATTCAACCAGGAAACACATGATATTCCAGAATTTAATGTAAAAGTATGCAATTTTAGAAACTGAAAAATTTAGAAAAGTTATTAAAGTTAAAAATGTTTTGTAATATTTAGTTTATATTCATGTAGCAACATCCAGATAAGCATACCACTTGATGAATTTTCACAGACTAAACACAACAAATGACCTATTTGTATCTACCCATATCCTGTAATTTTGCTTTTACTAATCAATAACATATTGATGAATTTAAATCAGTTGAATATTCCATGTTTCCAAAGAATAATGTAATTTGTTATTATATTTTATTGTTTGAGAAATAAGATAAATAACAAGAAAAGTCTGATCATGTTCAGTACAAAATACTTGATAGGCTGTTGGTAGAATTTTAGTTGCATGGACTGAAGATTTGGAGAGCTGATTGTGTATCTGTATATGGAAAACATGTATGAATGCATGCACACATTTCTACATTTTCATTTCTCTTTCTGTAAGAGTCCCTAACTCACTCCCTCTTCTTCTGTCTGTCTGTCTCCCTACACACACACACACACACACACACACACACACACACACACACACACACACACACACACAAATGGGGAGAGAAGTGGTAGGAAGATTCATATTGGTAACTTGCAGTCTAATATTGTAGATTCATTGTACCTTCTATATGTTAATATACTAACTTGTTTATGTGACCTAAAGTCCCTTTAGTTTGGATTTACTGCATTTTAAAATTTCTTCCCTTCTTTCTAAATTTTCATTTTTTTCTCTTTCTTGTTTCTATCACCTTGTTTTCTTTTCACAGTTGAACAGTCTTGTGTAATTTTTTGTCTGCTAACTAGTATATGTTATTTTATATACTTACTTGCTGAAAAATGTTCCTTCAGTAACAAAAGGCAAGTATAAATGATTGCAAGATGGCTCAGCGGTTAAGGGTACCTGTCTCCTTGCCTGATGACCTTATTGTAATTCTCCCAACTTACATGGTGAAAGGAGAGAACTTAGTCCTTCAAGTTTTTCTCTGACTCCTGCGCGGCATCCCTCCTGTATAAATACATGCGTGTTTGTTTGTGTGTGTGTGTGTGTGTGTGTGTGTGTGTGTGTGTGTGTGTGAGAGAGAGAGAGAGAGAGAGAGAGAGAGAGAGAGAGAGAGAGAGAGAAAGAAATAGGTAGGGCTAGGGAGATAGCTCAGCAGGTAAGGCATTTCCCCTGCACCTTTGAAGATAAGGAACAGGAATTTGGATCCCTAGTGGCCACTTAAAAGCAAGCTAGACATGGCAGCCCAGCTGTAGTTCTGTGTTAGTGCAGCAGACAGAGATGGAGTATCCCCAGGGTAGACTCTGTATGTTGAGTGCTGGAATCAGTGCCTCACATTTATCAAGGGACCCTAATCATGTTGAAGATGGAGAGCAATCAAGGTAGATGCTGAGAATGATCTTAACTTTAGCATTCACATCCGTATGCACCTGATCAGACAAATGCGACCATCCAAACACATGCACACATTAGGACATGTACACAAATAGGCAAAGAAATAAATAGACACATAGGGAAGAAATAAGTGTATTGAAAGTAATGGCCAATGTAGGAAAACATGTACAATAGAGGTTATATTGTAAGTACTGATAGATAATAAAACTATAAAGTGTGTTGAATTTTTAAAAATTGTTTCCAATTAATATATAATTTTCTAAAATTAATATTGGTTTGTTAGGCTTTAACATTTTTCTTTGTGGAGTATTTAGAAACTAGACAGGCACCTTTGTTATTATTTATCTTTGTACCTTTTACTTGGTAATTCTAAACTTTAAGCATGCACTATTTTAAAAAACATATTTGAACTAATTTTAATCATGTAGTGTGTGTGCATCAGTGTGGGTAAGTGTACATGAGTGCAGCTGTCTGTGGAGTTCAGAAGACGGTAATGGTGGGTCTCCTGGAGCTGGAGTTGCAGTTGGCTGTGAGCACCCGATGTGAATGCTGGCACTGAACTCAAGTTCTCTGCAAGAACATTATGTGCTCTTAACTGCTGAGCTCCCTCTCCAGCCTCAACATGTGCTGTTTTAAATATATAGGTAAACAGGTTTCCAGAGCTATAGGCAGGGCTTTGATATATAATGCTGCTCATTAAATGCTTGATTTAACAAGGGAGATTTTTATGAAATGTAGCTTGGGTCGTCAGTGAACCTGTCTCTGGTACTTTTAGCTTCCATGTTTCTGTTTTGAGTCTGTATAAAATCATGTGAGGTTTTATTGGTCCTACAAGTTGATTTGAGTTGTAGATGTTCCGAAAATGAGTAATTTATGCTGCTGACACAGCTTAGTGTTTTTGTTGGTCAGTGACATTAGACATGCTGAAATCATTTAAAAATTCAAGAGAATTATTGCAATGCATTTGAATAATAGTATACATCGTAGTAGTTAGGTTGTAATTATCCTCTTGGCAGTGATGTGCTGCTGACTACCCTTGTGGTGACTCTGCTGTCTTCTTAAATTATTAACATAAACTCATTAAAATAATTCTTGGTAATGAGATCTATTTATCTATCTCTATCTATCTATCTATCTATCTATCTATCTATCTATCTATCATCTATCTATCTGGAATTAAGAAAATGTAAGACGGAAGGAACAGAGCTGGTTAACTTATGGTTATGGACTTAGAAGTCTAGAGGTAGATACATGCAGCTATGTAAGACACTGAGGAATTGGACATTATATGTTTTCTACTGATATCAATGGCTGCTTTCTTTTGTTACTTTTCCTAATTTAAAATACAAAGTACGTGACAAAGAGAAGGTCTTATTCTAATAACTCACTTTACCTCAGCCTGTTTATATTTGTCACCTAAGTTTTGATTTTGTTAATCTTTAGCAGCTACATATTCTGGATATTTATATTTAAAATTGGCATTCTTTATAGTTTTAAGGAAAGTTAAAAGACTGATGTATTAAGAACTATAGAGAATGCTACATGGTGAATTTTGGGTATTTTCACTGAGGATTGAGGGATGTTTTAGTGAAAAAAAGAGCGAGCAGCAGTTGTGGAAGTATGTCTCTGGTCATTAGAAGCCATCATATTGAACACTATTGGTACACAGAGGTCAGGGATGAGTCCTTGCTGGTATTTCCAGGTGCCATTTCCCTGCAGAGTTTGTATATATATCTAGACCATGGATTTTCTCTTCATAATTTAAGAAGTAAGTCAGCATTAAATGATAGCTTCTTCAAAGCTGTATAGAAATCATTGAATTGTGTGACAGAGGTGAGCAGGCCACTCCGTCACTACTCTCCACTGGTAACTGTACATGGCTATTTTGTCAGACATGGGATTCTGACTTACTATACAAAGAAATGATGTAGGCTAGTGAATTTGCCTTTTAGCTAAGCTGAGATGAAAGGAGGGAGGTCCTCAGGCAGGAACAAAAGAATCTGGTCAAGACAGGTCAAAGGAAATGGCTACTATTACCTTTAATAGTCACTTAGCAAGAACGAGACTGCTTGGGTTTAGATGAACAGCAAGAGTAGGAGTAAGAACAAATGTGTGCTTGTTACCTTTTATGCCCTTGGATATCCTTAGTAAAGAATATGAACGGCATAATCTCTGTACTTTTCTCCATCTTGCATTTGGTATTTTAGAATAAATTTCACCAAGGGATTAAAAAAGATTTAAAAATTATGTGGGATAAATATCCTTCTAATTTTTGTGATGTCAGGCAGACATCCTTATCTCACTAATGTGTTTTGATACCACAGGGGATAAAGCTTTTCAAGTATTTTCATCTTTATGGCTAATGGATTTCAAGATATGCGGCAGCAAGCATCCTTTCCATCTCCCTCTACCCTCCGCTTCCTTTGAAGTTAGCTGAAATGAAAGGAACTGGAGACCGGGGTTGAGAAGGAGGCTTTCTCTTTCCTTATACATTTTCCTCCCTCTCAATTTTATTTCCTTTATACTTTTATTTTTATTTTGGTAAGGAAGTTGTTTTTTAAATTAATTTACCAACCCAATTAGTTGGTTTCTTTCCTGTACTTTATCTGAAATGTTGCTAAGTAAGCATTTGTTTCATAATCTCTAGTATGCAGTATAGATATTTTCTGGGTGATTGATTTTTTTTCTGTTCTTATTTCCATTCTTTTATTTGACTTTTATCGTAACCACATACATTCACTGAGTGCAGGCATCTTGCAAAGGACTTGTGAATTAGTCAGAATGGGCTGCTGCCCTACTAGGGTGCATCACACAGAGATGTTAACATTTACTAATAGTCTTTCTTATTTCTAGGAGATTTGGCTTTTTAGCTCATTGATTTTTCTTCCTGTAACTAAGCAGCACCATTGTCTTTAATGACTTCCCTACAGAGATGATCCATCCACCACTTGACTTTGTTATCCCAGTCATCTCAAGAACTGATACGTAAATGAGAAAATGAGCCTTTTATTCTATTTTAAGAATAAGTCTCTGAGATTTTAGATACAGATATAGTGAGTAGATACGAGTATTACAGTATATAGTATAGTGAGTTATAGTGAGTATGTATTGTTCTTTGATATCATCAAGAGTAAAAACAGTTTCCCTAAAACAAATTTACCTTTCATTGCTAGTTATGCCTTATTGCATAATATTTTGGCAAATTAATAAAGCAAAAGAAACAGACAAAAGAGGTACTAGATTTTTAACTTGTGTTTGAATGTGCTCAATTCCTTTTCTTTGTACATCTAATCTCAGAGTTTTCCTTATTGTTACCTTGATGTCTTTCTCATTTCCCGTCTGGAATCCATTCATACCTTCTGAACAGGTCTCTGCTGTTGCTCTTAGGTTGTATGTCCATAGTATTTATTTTAGTAGCCTGGAAGCTTTCAGCCCCAGTGCCAGCTCTTTTGTTTCTTTATACTTTAATTCCACCAGGCATGGCAGAGACTTTTGAATTTCCACCTGTGGGGGGCGTTCATTGATCACCATAGTCAAAATTGTATGTCTCATACTATGCTTGTTTCTCCCATTTGGTTATGTTTCTCTCTAATGTACTTACTATTTATAGTACAGTGTGAGTGCGTGTGTGTGCGTGTGTGTGTGTGTGTGTGTGTGTGTGTGTGTGTGTGTGTGTGTTTGATGATACTAGGGATTGTACCCAAAGATGTGTTAGCCTTCTCAACAATTAAAACCAAGCTGATGTGATGTGCTCACATTTAGTAGGCATTTCATGTGTTTCAATTAATGAAGGAATTCTAGGTCTTTGAACCCATATTTAATATACACTAGATTTTTCCAAAATCCCCCTTGGAATATTAAGAGTATAGTGGGACTTTACCAGTTTATTGTCTGTCTTTTTTCATCAGCTGATTTTTTTCTTTGTACATGCTTGTGCTATTCTTTTAAGTATTACTGTGTAATTTGTGTGTGTGTGTGTGTGTGTGTGTGTGTGTGTGTGTGTTTGTATATGTGTGCAATATGGAGTACCTGTAGAACCAGCCAAGTAGAAAGGAACCATTTGTGGGGAGGAATAAGAATGGTCTTAAGGGGTAGGGGGCGTGTATGACGGAACAGTAGACAAGAATGGGAAAGGAGAATAAAAAGACAGGAGGTTTAGGTGGGAAGATTAGTGGAGCAGTTCAAGAAAGGAGGTTGGAGAGGGATAACTAACGTTAGGATGTTTGCAAAATGATACTGAAATTGAGGTTTATGAGCTATATATAAAAATTGTGTGTGTGTGTGTGTGTGTGTGTGTGTGTGTGTATGTGTATGTGTGTGTGTGCACGCACACATAAATTTTTTTTCATATAAAAGTTTCCTTGGAGTTACCTTGCACAGGGCTTTATACTTAGCCTACAAGCTATAGATTTGCCAAATTTAAAACCAGGTTTGGGTACCTCCTATTGAATTGTTGGTCAGAGGATGTCTTGAGATTCACTAATGATATTAAAAAATACATTGAAGGTCTTGAGAATGAAAATGATTATTTTTTATTGAGTTTCAATAGTCAAATGTCCCTAAATGTTACTTTATTATGTTTCTAATAGTATATACTTAATAACTCTCCATGACATGTTACATTTGATAAAACAATTATTTTCTTTTTTTTCCCTCTTTTATGTAGTTGGTTATAATATTGACATTTCAAGTTTTATCCTCTTATCCCATTTCCCCCACCACCCAGGAACCCCCTTATTTCATCCCCCTTTTTTATATCCCTTCTATGAGGCTGTGCCCGCACCTACCCTCCCCTTCCCTCCCCTTCTGTGTTTGTGTTTCATGGGACCAAGAATTTCCTCTCCCACCTATGCCCAACAAGGTCGTTCTCCACTACATATATAGCTGGAGTCATGGGTCCCTCCCTATGTGCTCCCAGGCTGGTGGTTTAGACCCTGGGGGGCTCTGATTGTTTGGTATTGTTGCTTTCCTCTTGGGTCACAAACCCTTCCTGCTCCTTCAGTCTTCTAAGTTCTCCATTGGGAAACCCTTGATCATATCAGTGGTTAGTCTCTGGCAGATCTCTAAGGAGACAGCTATATCATGTTCTTGACAGCATGCACTTCCAGCCATCCACATCAGTGTCTAGCTTAGGTGACAGTACATGGGATGGATGCCCAGGTGGAATGGTCTCCTGATGGCTCCTCCTTCAGTTTCTGTCCCATGTTTTGTTTCCATAATTGCTCCCTTGAGTATTTTTGTTACTGGTTCTAAGTAGAACTGAGGCATCCCCTCTTGGTCTTCCTTCTTCATGAGCTTCATGTGGTCTGTGGGTTGAGTCTTCGCTATTCTAAGTTTTTGGGCTAACATCCGCTTAACAGTGAGTAAATACCATGTGTGTTCTTTTGTGATTGGGTTAACTCATTCAGGATGATAATTTCTAGATCCATCCATTTACCTAAAAATTTCTCAAATTCATTATTTTTAATAGCTGAGTAATACTCCATTGTGTAGATGTAGTACATTTTTTTGTATCCATTCCTCCGTTGAGGGACATCTTGGTTCTTTCCAGCTTCTGGCTATTATAAACAAGGTTGCTATGAACATAGTGAAGCATATGTCCTTGTTATACGTTGGAGCGTCTTCTGGGTATATGCCCAGGAGTGGTAAAGCTGGGTCCTCAGGTAATGCTATATCCAGTTTTCTGAGGAACCGCCACAATGATTCCCAGAGTGGTTGTACCAGCTTGCAATCCCACCAACAATGGAGGAGTGTTCCTCTTTCTCTGCATCCTCGCCAGCATCTACTATCACCTGAGTTTTTGATCTTAGCCATTCTGACCGGTGTGAGGTGGTATCTCAGGGTTGTTTTGATTAAAACAATTATTTTCATTCTCAAAACATTCAGTGTTCTTTTTAATAATCATTTGTGAATAAAATTATGACTTTATAGCTTTTTAGTTAGAATAATACCACCTCAAAATAGTAATTTTGTTAGTTGTAACTAGCTGTTACTAGGAAAGGTGTGATGATTTTCATATTTTACAGATAATCTTCATGGAATATGAGTTAAAAACTTTCTTTTGATTTGTTTTACAGGGAAGTCTTAGAAGTAGTCGACAGATCTCACCTCAGGAGTTTATCCATGAGCTGAAAATGGGGTACACAGACGAGAGACTTTTCACATATCTGGAGTCACTGCGAGTATCATTGACCAGTAATCCCGTGAGGTAACTCATCTCTGGATGTTACATAATTGAGCACACATCACCAATGTCATTTTTATTTAGTTTAAATTCACATAGCTAGTATAAATTACCAGTTTCTCGAGGTAAAAACCCATACCAAGTGGTCACTGTGAAAACATGAAAACATATACATACAAGTAACATACAGACTAAGCATGTTGAATTATGTTTTTAGGAACACACACACACACCCACACACACACCCACACCCCTACACACATACCTATATAACGAAAGAAGAAAACCTTGAGTTTGAAAGATAGCCAGCTGCTTGGTCATAAGAGGGTTTGGGTGGTGATGAAAGGGAAGGAAGAAATGTTGCAATAATATAGTCTCAATCTAAAAAAGTTATTAGGGAAAGAATATAAAATATATTCATGAACAAAAAAGTTCTCACTTACTGAGAAAATCATAACTGATGGACTTAAAACAGTTTATAAAATTCTTAAAAACTTGTTTTGTGAGATAACAGTCATAATAAAAATTTATCAGTTTAATATGAGTGTTTTACATTCATATTTTTAAAATTCATGTTGATTCTTATTTTACACAGCCAGGCATACCACTTGTTCATTATTTCCCTCTTTTTAAAATGGCTACAGATTAATGCTGCTGTATTTAACAAATACAAGGAGGTAGGGTATAAAATCAAGTTAGAATTTTAAGCTTACTAAGCAACCAGTTAACAAAACCAAACAAAATCAAACAAAACCAGAACAACAAAACTCATCTGAAATCCAGATTTAGCTGAGTGTCTTTTATGTGACATCCATACCGTATCTTTTTCTATGTATAGATCAAGTTTGCATATTTTCAGATTGGGCTACATTTTGGTGCCATTGAGAAATTTTGATTTGAGAAATATTGTGTTAAAAAATGTAAAAGGCAAAGTAATGGTGACAAACTGATCCCATTTAAAATTTAGATAGATTATAGGACAGAATTTAGTTTTCATAGAAACTTTATTCTAACTCTGAATTAGGTGGTTATCTTTACTAGATTATCCTTGAAATAACTTAAGCAGTTGTCAGTAAATATTTGAGTAGTCAGAGTCTGAAAATGCATTTGAGAGAGATAGCCATTGACTTTTTATTATGTAAGTAGTTGGTTTTTGGATAGAATGTATGTGTGCATATTTATGTCCATAATATGGGTAAAGAAGTGGAAAGCCACAAGGGTATAGTTCAGTTGGTTGGTGTTGGTATGAAGAATAACGTCCTTGAATATTCTCTGTGATAAGTACTGTTTGGACATATTTAGGTTTGACTGTAAGAGGAGAAAGTCTTTGGCTGCAAAAATATTTGATACAAAAGCCTTAGGTTTTAAGACATGGAGGTGAATAGGGACAAACAGTAACCACACAATCTCTGTCATAGTTCAGCTTTATGGGTTTTTCCTCCTGGTGTGTTTGTGAGACTGTGGCCTAAAGATGGCTGGGGGATGAAGGCTTTCCTGTGTGCTATTCATGCTCTGCATCAGTCTGTTCTTAAACATGTGAGAAATGTAAGAGAGTTGTTGGCTGAGAACAATGAAGCTTAAATTTAACTGTCCCGTTTTTCTCTTGTTTTAGCTTGTTTATTATTAGAAGGAGATTGAATAGAGAATTTAATAGATATTATTTGTAAAATTAGTAACTTGTGTTTCTAGCTCAATTTATACTTGCAAAATATATAGATTTAAGCATGTTTATTAGAGCCTGGGGAGATGACGCCATTAGTAAAGTGTTTGGCATTCAAGTATGGGGACCTGAGTTAGGATTCCCAATGCCCATGTAAAAGATAGGATATGGTTATGTAGCTTTATTTTCTGGCACTGAGGATTTAGAACCAGGAGCACCTCCACAGATTTCTGGCCAACCAGTTTAGACAAAATGGCAAGCTTTGGGTTCAGCGAGAGACTTTGTCTCCACAAATAAGGTGGAGAGTGATTTGAATAAGGCACCCGACATGAACCTGTGATGTGTGCATAGTATGTGCTTGTACACCTATGTACATGTATGCACATGATGAAGAATGTGCCATTCACAAACACACAAATATTTATTAAGAACCTACTCTTTTCTCAAGTGCTATATTGATTGTGTTGCTTGAGAAAGACATCCCTGTTTCTATGGAGTTTAATTGGAGTGAAAGTATGTTTTGAGGTGAATGAGGGAGACAACTACACCCATGTCTGCTTATCCTGTTAGGCACAGGCAACCAGGGAGTCTTCATATGTTTTCAGTAGAAAAGCTAGATTAAAGTCTAACATGATGGGGTCATTGATGATGTGCTGGCTGCTTTCCCAGTGTAACTATTCGCCCAACAGCTTCTTCCCTCTTCTCTTTCCATCCTTTTTGTAAAGTAGATGATGCGGATAGCAGAGGAGATAAAAATTAAGGGTTTTGTATAAATCAATCTGTGCGTATATGGTGGATTGGATAACCTGTTAAAATTCTACCTCAAAATACTGAGAAATTATATTCTGTATCCTCATTCAAAGAAAATCATTAAAATACCATTAAATACTTGTAGACAGTTTTTTTTTTTTCTGCGAGTACAGAGATTTTTGTGACATATTATTGCAAGGCACATTATTTCTATGAAGTTCTTTTAAGTGAAAATAATTAGTAGTCTAGATGGAGCAATCTTCACAAGAGAATTTTCTTGATTATTTGCTCTCCCCATCGTTCACTGGAGGAGTGCCTTGTGACACATTGCTGTATGCTCAGGAGCCGCTCTTCAGTCTTTCCTCGTGTGACCTGTCAGATTGATCTGCCCAAAAGTCAGCTTTCCATGTCTGCTTCTGTCCACACAGCATGTGACTCATCCATAAGTGTTTTGGATCATTGTTAGATGTCAGCTTTCACTGGACAGATAAGAGTCTCTTCCTGTTGTGGTGGTATGTTTACTTATTAGTTTAGATGAGGTCTAGCTATCCTGGAACTTGCAATCTTCCTGCTTCGGGCTCCCAAGTTCTAAGTTTATAAATGTTTGTCTCCACACAGCACTTAAAATTCTTGAGTCCTATGGATAAAGTGCACTGAACTGATCAATGCTTTGTCTACAGTACTGCTTCAGAATTAGAATTTAGTTAAACCAAATTTAGGGAAATCTAGCCTTCTTGCCATTCAAATTAGTCCTGCCTTCCCCAGCCTGGCCATGGAATTTCTCAGAACTGTTCGTTAAATTATGGAAACTGCTTGATAATTATGAGCAATATTAATCTTTCATCACGCAGATGGGGAAGTATGCGAAAAGCAGGTATTAAAGACCTGCTCCTTTGCCTCTTTTTTATGAACATTTGATGTGAAGTCTATAAAGCTCTTCTGTTTGAGGAAGCTCATTGATTATTCAGTATTCTTTGTGACAGTTTGTAGCTAGGTTTGAACACTAGTGAAAAGATTAATTTTTTCAAATTACCAAATATAACTTTCAGTGAATCTTGACAATAGTTCTGTTTGAGTGATTGGATGCATTGGGTAAAAACAGAAACAGGTAGACACTAACATCATTCTGATTGATCTCAAGCATGTATAGTTCTTACCCACTTATGCATATGTCAGATTAGCTGTAGGACGCATCTTCATTTTCTAATTTTGGTGTACCTGTCAAGTGTACTCAGTATAATAAAGTCATTTTTTTTGTATATACATTTTGCTTTTCCAGTTTTATAAGAGATGTTTTCTCATTTTGCAGACATTTTCTTAGTCTACTTAAAGGTAGGTTTGATTGTCTTGATAAAACTTTGACAAAATCATTTCAGTGAATTTTGCAGGGAAATATGTTTCCACCTAAACAAGTAAACATGTTCATTATTATTTAGTGCACTGAGTGTTAATTCCATAGTCTCGTTTGTCAACACTCTTGGCTGGGTACACAAAGCATGTGCCCTTAGTGTTTAAAGCTGGCGGCAAGCAGTGTGCTCACTGGGACCACCATGATCTGAAGAAGCCTTTACTTAAGACAAAGGCTTTGATGTCACTAGTATATTTGGTCTGTTTTATTTTTTTAAAAGCAAACTATTAAAAATATTGACAGGACTGTTTGTAGTTATAGTAAAACACCTATCACTGGGGTTGGTTTATGCACTGTTGTAGCCTTGAAACGTTCATATCCCTAGAAAAACAATCATAACCTCCCTGTGGCAAGTTCTGTCCTGATATTTGGATTTGCCATTCCTTTTCTTCTACTGCATTTTCACTATTCATGTTACTTGGTTTAAGTCATTTTAAAAATTTTATTCCCCTCGTGATTGTGTGTGACGTGCACCTGGGCACATGCAGCCACAATCACGTGTGGAGGTAGTGTCATCTCTGGAGTTGGTTCTTTCCTGCTCTCTTGGGATCTGGGGATGCCAAGCTCCTCTAATATTGAAGCCCGTTCACCAATCTGATGACTTGTCTTTCTTTTTTTGTCTTTGCTAGCATGACTGAAGTGGATTTCTCCTCTACACATCTGTCCAGAGGTTATGTTTTCCTTTACTGTTGAGGTTCCTACGTTTGCTCATGTTAGTGTGTGTAGCTGTGCGTGCCTACCACAAGTAATAATGTGCCTGGTTTATAGTTTATACTCTTTGTTCTTAACTGGTAGTTTATTGTTTTGCATTAACTTACAAATGCATTGGAATTACTATCCAGCATTCGCTTTTGAATTTCTACATTGAACCCTCTTTTTACCTGCTGCAGCTTTCCTCATTTCCTTCTGTTTTTTGTGGCTTCTTCTCCTTTATCCTTATTTTGTATAGAATTTTGATTTCTTATTTTATTTATCTTTTCTTTATTGAAAGCATGAGTCTTTTCTGATTTTATAATAGACCAAAATTTATTTTAACTACATAAGTATGTAGTTAAAAAGAGAGAGAAGTAAGTATCAATCTTTAGTTTCCTCTTGAGTTAAGGAATCCTTGAATATCAATTAGTAATTTAGATAGTAATTTGAGTGAAATTTTATAGGTAGATATTAATAAATAGTTTAGGTAGATATTAATTCAGGTATCTACTTAGAGTTCCTTACAGTTTGTTGATGGCAGTGTCTTTCTCTGACTCATTCTTGCCTGAAGTTTTATTTGCATGTGCTTTGGAAGGGAGGATCTCATGATGCAGAAGACTTACTTCTTACATATGTTTTCTTAGCATGTCCATAGTTTCTCTTCTTCCTCTCTCTCTGAGAGTGTTTGAGCCCCATCTAAAGCACATTCCTTTGTAGGACATCTGCTGTATCTCTCTTGGCTCTTTTCTATGTCCTTGGTGTTACAGAGTATTTTTCTAATTATAGAATTTACTTTTTAAGAGATTGTTTCAAGTTCCTTCAATAGTTTGTCTTTTTATTTTTCTGAAAATTTCAGCCATTCGCCCTTAAGATATATTTTTTTTTCCAATCCTGCATTTCTACTTGCCATCTTTTCTCTCTATTACATTATTTGTTCTGAGTTCTCAGAACCAGTTTTCTTGCAGTCTACTTTCATTGGACTTTTAGCTGACCATCTTAGTGAAGGTATATATCTTTGAGACTCTAGCATTTTCTAGTCTGTTCAGGCTTGACGGTGCACTCTGAATTACGGTTGTCTCGCAGAGGACATTAGATTTCTGGAGCTATCCATGTTCAGTGAAGTAAAAGAGTCTTGAGGCTGGCTTTTCTCTTTTACTCTCTGTATTTAGTTCTCATGGAAATCACCATCTCCACCATCATGATGTCTGTCGTAATTGAGACAAAGTCTCTCCTGTAGTCCAAACTGGCTTTGCACTGGAATCAGTGCTGGGATCACAGGGCTGTCCCATCATATATGTGACTTGTAAATACATGGTTTCCAGAGTAAGGAAACTTTTTCTTAACACTGTAGGTAGGAATTTCAAGTTGTATTTTAGTGAATGTTAGGAGGGCTATTGAGAACATGTCTTTAAGACTAGAAAATAATAATGAATGTGGAATTTTAAACTATAAATATACTCATTAAGTCTTAATTTCTCTGGATAATTAATGCATTAGAAAAACAAAAACTTCTTTTGGTCAGTAAATTGCTGAGAGCACTCACAGTAGCAAAATTTGTTTGTTTTTATTTTTGTTTGTTTGTGTTTGTGTATTTCTGTTTTTATGGTTATGCATTAGCATTTTTCAGTTTTTTTATGTTACTCAGTATTCTCTCCTTATTATAAACCATCCTAGATGGTTTTTCTTTTAGTGATATGTTTTAAATTAATTTACAAGATACATATTTAAAAAATCCTACTGATAAAAAACATCTGAGAATATATACCCAGGTTTATGGTAGTGTCTGTAATGATGGCTTCTGAAATGGCTTCTACACTAGAAGTTCTCTAGGTGACTCACATTCTTGTGCTCTTCTTCTGTGTCTCTCTTTATAACCACTGGCAGATCTTAGACTGCTTCCTTCTATTAACACAAGAGCTGCTAGTCACTCTAGTTTTTTATATTTAATTAATTAACTTCAAATTAGAAAGTGCCACCTCTTTAATTGCTCAGGAGCCACATGTGAATAATGGCTGCTGTACTGGACAGTATGTAGAGACCATTTCTGTCATGATGAGAATTCTATTAGACAGCGCTGTCTAGGGAACTTAGCTCTTATGCATGTTCCCTGACTCCATTTACACAGGCTCCATGGTTATCCAAACTCACTGTTCAATTCAGTATGGTAATATTTCATTAAAAAAATTATTGTTCCAAGAACAGTTTTAAATGCCCGGAGGATAATTGGATATTGATATCAAGAGGGCCCCGAGAGGACGAAAAAGTGGTCAGGGGAGGTTGCCTTTGGCAAGAAGTCCTTTTTGAAGAATAAAGATTGAATGGGCTTTCTGTCAGTTATGAAGGGACAAAAAAAAGGAATAAGGAGGCATGCCCGCCAGGCAGGGATATAGCTACGGTCTTTTGATTCCCTCAGAATGGCTGCTGAGAGCCAGGAATTAATACACTAATAGTGATAGCAACATCCCTTTAGGTAGGTTAAAAATTTTTGCGTGATTCATTTTTTCTTAAGCAGTGTTTTCCTCAGAGAGATGTGTCTACTTTACTTCTTAAAAACATTTTAAAGAATTGTTTTATGAGTAATAAAAAAACTATAATGTATGGTATTAATATTTATCTTTTCCTCTTTCTTTAGATAGAGCCATGCATCTTAGAATATGCCATTTATTATTTATGTTTTAATATTCAGGCTTCATAATTTTTATAGCATCTATTACTGCTTATAAGAATATTTGTTGAAGATAATCCTTTATTTTCAGACAATTTTGAAGTCCTTTGTAAAAATGCTTTAAATGAGTCAAATATTAATGACAAATGTGCTGGAAGAGAATGTATGTTAGTGTTTCCATGTAAACCCCATGTTGATCTCCTCCCATGTTCTCAGAGGGCATGTTGCTGCTTTTTCTGCCTTGGTAAACTAAGTTTGAGACCCCAGCGGACTGAACCTTCTCCCCCTGAGGAGGCTTCCTCTTTGTTTATTGTCGTACAGCAGCTTTAGTCTGACGTTTTAGGCATTGTAAAATGTGTTTTCAATACTTGGGCTCTGAACTAACTTTATCTGTGCCTTAAAAAGTTTGACTTTGAATACAAACTTGACCATCAAAGTAGAGCACACTGGAAATTCTGCAATTGCTTTTAGCAAATAAATATGCATATTCTGTAGATGGTGAAATAGAGCCATTTAGCTCAATTTATACTTGACCCTAAAGCTCCTAGAATTGTAAAGTTTTCCTAGTGCATTGCAAAAACTAACACATACATATGCTTTTTTCTCCTTCCCAGTCTGTTTAATATAAAATATAAATTGCTGTTTGGATTGCCAGGATAGACTTCTATAAAGAAAAATACATTAACACAAAGTCAGTGACAACATAACAGAGTTCAAAGCTTCCGTATTTATGTTGTTAGTAACCTTCTGCATTGATTGAGAGGCATGGTGTGTCCACACTGTGAGACGAAGTAGCCACTTCCTCATGTGGTTATTGGGTTTTTGCAAAGTGGGTGATGTGGTTGAGTTATAGATGACTGGCCTTGAGCAATGAATATCTTAGGTTGTTAGTTCATAATCAAGTAGACCCTGTACATGAAAACTAAAGACAACTTACTGTTGAAGAGATAGTAACCAAAGATACTGAACTTCAAGCACTAGAGTTGCTACTGTCTTACAGAGACTTGACATAACTATTTTCAGGCTAGTTGTTTGAGCTTTCTACTGTGTCTTAGTGTATTGCTAGTTACGGCGTGTAAAGGACTTAATGAAAACTTTTGTCTTACTCTTCTCTTTCACGTGTATATATAAAGACATGGTTATCTATACATCAGAAGAAAGAAGTCTTGCCGAGATGAGCAGAATGTTGACGAGAGGAGGGAATTTTAGTGTTCAATTCAGAAAATACTATAAAAGTGAAAGTTCCATTTTAGTATCTGTCTTGGCCATGGATTTGTACTTTCTTATGTTACTTGGACAGTGCATGTTGAAAGAAATAGGTGCTACCTATTGTCATTGTTAAGATTTATAGGAGTGGCAGTAAAAACAACAATAACAACAACAGAAGACTCAAATGAGTCTTAGTGTCTAAAATGGCCTGCAGCACTTCTGCAGGACTAGGGAAGAATCAGATTTTTTGCCCAGCAAAACCTTATGCAACAGTGGAATTAAAGTTTGTTTATGCTGTTTAGTACTGAGTCCCCTATAAAATGTGGCTTGTGAGTACTTAATATGTGCCAGGTTGACTGAGCAATTGAATATGAAATTGAAATTGTCACCTGTTGGCGACCCTGCTGGACTATCTACAGTTTACCAACTGAAAACTTGTTTTTTCTCTGCTCAGGATTAGCCCTATGATAGTGTTATCAGGTTTGCGTCTTCATTAGGAAGTTTTTTTTGACAGAATACAAGGGAAGGAGTAGTAGAGAGGTTTTAAAGGGAAAGTAGTACACTTGAAATGGCTATGAGTAGATTCTGCACTGGAGAATGTTCTGTAGAGTCTTAGGCTGCTCAGTTCTCTTTCCCCACTGTACTTTACCATTTCATTCTTCCCTGACCATTCAGATGAGTGGTCTAGAAGTAAGCTGCATTTAAACTTTGTTCCCCATAGCGTGTGTTCTCATCTACAAATGACTGAATCCAAAATTGCCTTGTATCCTTTGTGCTGGCTCATGAACTCATTTCATGAAAGGTTGCTGATGGTGACGTCTTGTTCTTGTTGAGATAATGTTAAACAAGACTTCCTCTTTTTAAGTTGTTTTGCTATGTAGACAACCTGTGGCCAGTAGATAGTCAGGTTGTACTCATAGGAAGTAGAACTTGTGCTGTCTTAGCACCTCCATCTCTTAGCCCTACGTCTAATGTCAAAACATCACTTGCCCAGCATGTACGACAGCTCGGGTTCAGTTCTAATCCCACCCTTCTCCAGTTGACTTCCCATGTGCAGTGGTTTAGAGCCTTTATACTCCTGAGTTTACCCCATGTCTGCTCTTCTTATGATAATGTGCATTTCTGAGAAATACGTTATTCTGGAATTTTAATGTGGAACCCAGAAGATCAAAGTCCATGTTAAATAGGTTTAAATAGTAACGTGAGAATAGGGAAATTGATACATGAGATAAAGTGAAATGCACAAACCTATACTGCTCATTTTGTGGGACAGGAGATCAAATATTTAGTATACCTTTATGCAGTCTCCTAGAAGGAAAAACAGAGGAGATGCAAAGGCTTTTCCTGCTTCCATTTAGTGATTTCATGTAAAATGAAATACCAAACTTATGTGAAAGATCATGGGACACCACAAACTCTTATCTAATAAAAACTGGGAGACATAGTAGATTAACACACTATTAGATTACAGGGCGGAATTTGTTAATCTACCCATGGTGTTTGTATTCTGATCCCTATGCTAGTGAACACAGTAAACAAGGGTCATCTAAAGTATGAGATGGAAATCATAATATGGAGTAGATGGAAGTGAACGGTAGGCAGACCATGAATGCCTTTGACCTGGGAAAGCATTGTATAAATGAGCAAAGGGTCTTAATTTACTCAAGAAAAATAAAGTGGCCGAGACCAGAAACTTGAGAGCTTTTCTGATGCAAGCTGGTGACAAACTGTTGCTGTTTAAGAGAGTAAATGAATGCAAATGTTGGATTGTTTGGACCTTTGTTGGGGGAGCCTCTAAGCAGTGTGGCAGGGCTTAGAGTGGGGAGAGGAGGTGAGAGTCTGACAGACTTTTGGAGGTAGGCAGTTGCTAGGTCTTGATGAAAATATTGGTCTTTATTTTTTTCTTTAAATCAATTGAAATGATTGAGTTTCTTCAAGAAAATAAATACTGAAGTGGAAAATTAAGGGTTCTTTGGATAGTCAGCTTTGTCGGATGGTGTTTTTCTGGGGCAAACACATGAAGGGGTGTTTTCCTGAAAGTGGGTACATGCGAAAGGAAGCAGATACAGGTAAAATGATGTTCTGCCAAAGCAAGCACATGAAAAGACATGTGATGAAGAATTTTTCACTAATGACATGCATGCACTCACTGGTCTGCCTTACATTGCATAGTTGAGCTCCATTTGTCCAGACTTCATATGGAGAAAAGCACTAAGAAACTTCTGATGGTGTGCTGCAACTTCTTGTCACTTCTGCAGACTGATACTGATTGGCAGAATGATGTCAGCTGAGACAGACCCATATACTGAGAGAAGACACTGCTGAGAGGCGAGACCTGTGGAGGATACGTGATGTTTGGAGGGAGTATAAAAAGGACTTGAGGGACAGTGATGTAGGTTGAGCTAGGCTTACTTATAGAGCTAGCAGTGCAACTCTTGTTTGACTCATGTCTTTGTTGATCCTCACTTCCCTGAGAGAGACACAGCCAAGATCTTTTCCTGGTGTCCCACCTGGTCCCTTCTGCTTACTTAGGACTGAGGCTGAGGCCTGCCTGCCTGTCTCTGCTAGGTAGTACCACTGCTACTGATTCATGCTTCCTGTCCTGACTTACTGAACTGGACTGCTGGTGTATCTGTCAAGTGTTTATGAGTGGATCAAGCTGCTGCTGGTCGCCTGTGAAGTGAACTGCCAATTTCCGGACAATACAGATGGGAGTTGCTCCAAGAACCTTTCTTAGTAGATCCATTTCCCCTGTATGCTTTCGTTTCCACTACCTCTGGTGAGTGGTGCACTCAAAGGGAGGTTATAGCATTTAAGAACCATCATTAAAAAGAGGGTTTGAAAAAAATTAAAGTTACAGAATACTGATAGTGAACTAATTTTTTCGAGGAACACTTGTACTTCTCGGTAACTGGAATTGCAGCTCAGTGCTGTAGAGTATGTGCCTAGCATGTGAAGCACTCGGTTCCTTTACTAGTGTCCCACCATCTTTCCTCACTTTCTCATGTGCTCGAAGTAAGGACCTCAGCAGTATGACACACTAGTGATGGGAGAGCTATGGGTCGCTTGCAGGAAGGTTGTGGAAATGTGGGTGACAAAGGAGTGGGTAGATAAATTGGGGGCAGAACCTATGGGACATGCTGGAGGACTGTGGATGGAAAGGAGGACTCAAGAATGGTACCAAGCTTTCTGCCTTGAACAACAGGGTAGACAGTAGTGTTGGTAGTTGTAATGGAAATTGTTAATGAAAACACTCCTTTAATGAATGACATGTCAGTTCAGGTGTCATGCACAAGATCAGAGAGCAAAGGTAAATGCTATAAGGATTCCACGTTCAGAAGCATCCAGAAACAGTTGAGTACAGCAAGAATTACCAGAATAACAGATGATGTATAGTTAGTGTGGGAGAATGAGAACACAAAAGGATGATTCTCTGAACCAAAGAAGAATACTTTAGAAGGAAGCAACGTGACGTGGGGCACAGCACTGCTCCTGCTAACAGTGGGGTTGGTGACCTTTGAGAAGAACAGTTGTTGGTGATGTGGTCGGAAAAAGCCGGACTGAATATTGAGTAACACATAGGATTAAAAGAGGCTGATGATTTTGGAGTGGAATTGCCTAAGAGAAGTGGGCACTGACAGGAATGGATGTGGGTTTAAATTAGTGAGGGCTTAAGGAAGGAAAAGTAGAGGGCCCTTGATAGACAAAATTCATTTGTGTGTTATGTGGGAGACAGGCTGTGGACAGGCTGGCTTTATGGATGAAGACACAAAAGCCATAAATTTGTAGAATTAACAGCAGATCTTGGATTTAATCAGGACTGATGTAACTCACATTGGGCTGTACTGACATGGATGTTGGTCTGTATTGACATGGATGTAAGACTGTAACATAGGATGGTGGGCCTGACATGTAATAGAGATTCTTCCACGTAAGTTGAAGGTGCATAATTCAGTCTTTTCAGGAGCTACTGATGCTCCTCCTTTTGATAGCTAGAAGCTTACTTGCTCTGAGTTTCTGTACTGTACTTTTGGTGCTTCTCGGAGTTGTGGAGCTTTTACTGGATATGTGCAGTGTGCTGCTCGCAGCAGGCTTGTGCTTTAACCTACAAGTGTATTATCTTAGCATTGCTGTTCACCTGGTTCCTTTTTCTCTGACTTGCAATATTCCCCCACATATGTCACAGGTTTGAATCGATTCTAAAGCCGCAGTGAGAATGTATTGCTGCTTGTTCCTCTAGTGTCTCGTTTAATGTGCAATGTAGGCATAAGTGGTTATTTTAAATGTGTCATTTATTCCAGAAAGTTGACTCAAATAATAACAGTTGCATTTTGAAGTTTGGTATGTTTTTACAACAAGGACATTATTTAGTTTCTGATCTTCTTGGGGTGGGAGGAGATTCTTTTCTAATTTACTGTAATTTTTTTTGTGACCTGGACATTGAATGAGATGTGGATATTTGAGTATTTTGCCCTACAGAACATGCTAATTGCTTTCCATGTCCCCTCAGAGCAGTTCATTTTAAGTATTTAGTCACCTTGCTCATGGTAGGTGAAAGTGAAAGCTAAAATCAGCTATAATTATATTCAGCATCAGTGATGGATTGTGCTGACTGAGGAATGTAAATTGGATCTGAATATTATACAGGATTAAAGCTGACCTTCTAAGTTTAAGGTATGAAGTTTGTTAGTTTGTCACATGTGTACAATGCCGCCACGTCCCACATCCTTCCGTTGTTATGAAGTTTCTGTGGATCTTTAGCAAAGTATACTTTGTCTATGTATATAATCATGTTACATTGTTTTGGGTAACTAAAAATTAGAATTCCCTTGTTGTGACCTCCTTTTTTCCTTATGTGAAGTAACTATGACCTTATCATAAAGATAATGAAGACTATCTGATGCCTGTTTGTACACAGTGACTTCATGTGATTTTGTGTGAGTGAAAGAGAGAAGACAGTTCTGCAAAAAAGTCCTCCTGCGCAATGCCATTGCTTAGTGATTTGAAGAGTTTCTGATGTCATTAAAAATGATTCAAATACTCTAAATTATTTTTATAGTTCAAAACCTAAACATTTTTCATTTACACCTGTGGGTTGAATGACCCTTTCATAGGCGTGCTGAATATCAGATATCTTGCATATCAGATATTTACATCATGATTCATAACAGTAGATAATTTACAGTTATGAAGGAGCAATGGAAATAATTTTATGTTGGGGGCCACCACAGCATGAGGAACTGTATTAAAGGGCCACAGCATTAGGAAGGCTGAGAACACTCAGACAGTTTTATTTATTTATTTTTCCATTTTTTAAATTTTATTTTTAACAGATTTTTTTATACAATAAGTTCTGATTACAGTTTTTATTCCCTCAGCTTCTCACAGATCCCCTTCCATTTAAATCCCTTTTTTCACTCTGTCTTTGGAAAAGAAGCATTGAGAGAAAGGGGGATATATATATATATATATATATATATATATATATATAGAGAGAGAGAGAGAGAGAGAGAGAGAGAGAGAATGAAATAAGCTTAACCAAAAGCTAGAGCCAGGGGCGAGGTATATACTCAAAAACAAACTTTCACATACATATTATTCCAATAAAACCCCAAAGCAGAAATTATAAAATATACACAGGGGTTGTATGAAGAGGGCTGAGGATGGAGTGGGTATGAGAGGCAATGGAGTCATGTCACTAATCCTGGGAGGTCAGACTCCAGAGATGAGCATCACGGTAGAGAAATGTATACTCAGTGTTTGAGCCAATCTCAAGTCCCTAAATCTTTGGCTAATCATATCTTGTCACATCATCATTGTCCTCTAATGAAAGCCGTGTCTGCTGACATAACTCAGGAGGAAGGGTCAGTCATTGCCCTGTTAGGGTTTCCATGAAGACAGGGAAACAGTCACCACCCTGGCCTCAGTTCCTTTTTGTTGTCTTGCCTGTGTTCTGTGAGCCGTCATAGATCTAATGCTGCGTACAGCAGATTGAGACTTTTCAAGAAGTCGAAGGAGCCTGTTGGTGCCTTGCTTTCCATTCCACTTTTTTTTTTTCCAAATGTCTACCTCCTCACCCCTGACATAAGGATAAAAAACAAAACAAAACAAAACAAACAAACAAACAAACAACAACAACAACAAAAAACCCCACCTAAAACCAAAACATGCAAAAATAACACCTGGGAAAGAACTTCCAAAAGTGCCATTGAGTTCATTTTGTGTTGATCATCTACTTCTGGGCATGGGGCCTGCCCTTGCGGTTTGTATCCCCAGTGAGATTCTACTGGAGAAAACTAATCTTTCCATGCAAACAGTTGTTAATTGGAGACAGTGTCTGGGTTGGGAATTGGATGCCTATGTCTCCTGAGCCTCGTGATCTCATCTGGCCCATATCTGTGCAGGTCCTGTGTGCATGCTGCAGCCTCTGTGAGTTTATATGTTCATCGGTCCTGCTGTATTTAGAAGGGCTTGTTTCTTCATTGTCTTCCATCTACTCTGGCTTTTCCACATTTCCTGTCTCCATTTCTGCAGCATTCCCTGAGCCCTGAGGGAAAGCGTTCGATGGGGGCATTTCATGTATGATTGTGTGTCCCAGGGTTGCTTCCTCCCTACTTTGTCCAGCTATGTGACTGTTTGTTCCCAGCTATGACAGGAAGAAGCTTTTCTGAGGATGGCGGAGCAAAATCTTGATTGATGAGTATAGCAGAATGTAGGTGTCATTTTATGGCTGTGATCCTTTAGCAGAACAGTAGTGTTTGGTTTTCTCCTAAGTCCTTGGCCTGTCTAGTCTCAGTTCTTGTTCTGTCATTCCCACCGCATTGTCTAGACATGACATGTGGGACCTAGAATTTGTTTTGGTGTAGGTGAGTATACTGACTGCATGATTCATACACTTTCATCCATTACCTTCCTGATTTTGGTGCTTTCACATGGATCATTAACTTAGGAGATTCCAAGCAGATGAATCTGAGCCCAAAATTCCTATTGTTTGCAATAATGTTTTAGGTTTTGTGTTCCACTTACTCATAGCAGCACTCATACCTGCTTTTGTAGCAATTTAAAATATGGAAAAATTTAAAAAAATATGGAAAATGTATGCTTTTCCAGAGCCTCAGGCTAGGTGTTATAAAAGCAATAGCTTTTCCCCCACATGGTATATTATGTGCTTATATGCTTTTATAGCTTCATCATCAGCCCCTCCTCCACCACCGTCATCATCATTCACAGGAGCAGCGAATTGCTAATAACACATTTGAAAACAAATTCCATTGACTTTTTGCGGGAACCAAAGTGTGTGGATGTGCTAGTAAATAGAATATTAGTTCTGAATTTTAGCCACAGGCATTAATAAATATTTCATATACATAATTGAGTTATCTGCATAGGTGGAGGATGGTTAAGAATGTTTGTGTAGCTACATATATTTGTATATCTTCCTGTGTGAGAATGAACACATTTTAAAATAAAAATAGTAGTACAATCTGTATTTTAAAATCTCACTTACAGAAGTATTTTTCTATATTGATTGTAGGTCTAGTTTTCTGGTAATTGGGTTTGTTTCTGGCCTCCTGCAAGGTCAGGTAGACTTATGTAAGCATCAGTTTATCTGAAAAAACACCACAGAGGAAACCTATGGGTCTTTCCTCCTCATATGTGAAAAGCACAGCAGGAATTGTGGACCTTCATTTCTACCATAGAGTAGATACTCATTCCCATTCTCAGCCTTGCTCACCAGCACCTTGGTAACACCCTCTTATCCCACCTCCACCTTGCCAGTAGAAGTTACGCAGTAAAGATTAACAAGGCAGTCGTGCTCCTGTCTGCTAGGATCAATCAGTAGAGGCCAAATTTCCAGTCATTGGACCATCCTCCTCTGTTAGCCTATGGTGTACACACAAGAATGCTATTCCTACTCAATAGCTGAGGTGCCTTTTCCTCTTCCAGTGGCACTATACTAAAAATCAGCTAAAATGAGAAATTTCACTGTGATCCTGTGTCTTATACCTTAAATCTCAATGTTTTTTAGCATAACCTATCATACCAGAACATTCCAAATGGAATAAAGAAAAAAAAAATCAGTACACACCAAAATTCTAGAATTATCCAACGTGAGCCTTTAAAGCAATTATGAAAATTACAGTAGGTGTGAAAAGTCCTGAAAGCAGAGAGAAAGGACAGCTAGAGAAAAGCACTTCCTATGCAATGGGTGCATCATTGTGCACTGCAGACCACAGTGTTATTCCAGGATGGCAGCAGGTGAACTCCGAGCACAGAGATGTGCACAAGAGTGTTCCTTATACCTGCTCAAGACAGCAGTGTTTAGAGTGAGTCAGTGGTGAAGGCTTCCAAATCTGTGTAATGTCAAAAGTGTTTGGAGAAGGTGAACATACCACTCAAGTGTTCACTGGTGAAAGCACGGAAAAACACTAATTAGCGTCTCCAGAGGAAGCCGTGTAGGGGAGTTTATGTGAGCTCTCTGTGTCGTTAAAGGGTGTATAGAAAAGGAATTACTGGGAAGAATTAAAGGTAAAAGGTGCACAGGTGCTAGGATCAGTGTGCCCTTGATGATTAAAAGCCCTAAGAATAATATAGTACACTTTATTTCCCCCTGGCGTGTGTGTGTGTGTGTGTGTGTGTGTGTGTGTGTGTGTGTGTGTGTG
>JANHMN010000001.1:228490254-228512914 GCA_030674055.1 Rhabdomys pumilio | reverse complement strand
GTGTGTGTGTGTGTGTGTGTGTGTGTGTGTGTGTGTGTGTGTGTGTGTGTGTTAAAGGGATGAGTATTGACAGGAGAAAATGTTTACCTTGAGAAAAAGCCAAGTTACATCACTTTCTTTATTCTTCTCACTGAAGCAAAGTCATATATGACAAGAGATGAAGTGATCTTATTTACAATAGGTAATTAACTGAAATGACCACAGCTAGCCCTGTTACAGAGAATTCCTAGGCCTGGCTATAGAATTCTACAGTTCTGAGGTGTGTGACTGGGACTGGCTTAGACTTTGAGGAGAATTGTCACAAGAGAGGAAGGTGACACAGTGTTGACTCAGGGTCAGCTGCTCCATGGCTGCAGTTTTATCAGTTCAGTTCACTCTGGGAAATAACAGGAGTGTTCCTATGGTTAAGTCCACACTCAGGTACAGGTGAATACAAGCAAGAAGCCAGAATTCATGCCTAGGAAATCTGCAGAGCAAAAGCATCTCACACACTGTATGTGCTTCCAAGCATCTTGGGTCATGAGAGGTCTCTACACAAGCAGTGCTGGGCAGGTAGCTGATACTGTACAACAGGGTCTGATGCTGTTTTATGTTCCCACTGGATGTTCCAAAAGCCAACAAATAGGCAGAACTCAACACCTTTAAGTGACAGAATGTAAATATATATTTAAGTGTTGAAAAAGACTCATAGAACCAGTTTTTCTAACAATGACCATGAAGCTTAGATCAAGAGAAGCCATATCCCATGCCTTAAAGTAAATCTGATCAATTTAAAAACACTACAAAAGACATGGAAATCAGTTTATACATATTTAAAAAGATTACTATACATTTGTAAACCAAAATACATAAACAATTTATGGTTCATAGAACTGTTTCTATTCATAAAATTGTTTCTAGGGAAATAGAATATACATTTTACTTACTACACACATTTTAAAACGTGTGATAAAGGTAAAGAAGTACTCAGAGGGCAATGCATAGCACCAGAGAGATTTAGAAAGAGGAAAAGCTCAAGTAAACATCAATGCCTCCTTAGGATTTTCCATTGGCAACAACAGGGAGGAAAAGGGAAATCAAGCCAACAAAAGAAAAGCACGTAAAGGAAGTAAAGGCATGAAAATAATCAAAATGAAAATATAAATTAAAGTGAAGACAGAAACAGTAAAGGCAGTCATTGAAACAAAGAATGGGAATTAATTTACAAACCTGAAATAATATGAAAAAATTTTTAAAGCTTTCTGTCTCCCTGTGTTGTTTTTCCCTCAGGTGTGTCTCATGTGGTGCCATCTGCTGTGGTTTTTACCAGAAACTGAACACATGAGCCTGTCTAATATGGGGCATTGTGTCTCCTGTGAACTAAATATACCCTCTCTTTCTGAGGTCCTCAAGCGTCTGGCAATTGGTAGAGTAACAGAAAATAGATTAGCACAATTGTAAACAGCTTTAAGTACACAAGTTGAATAAGTTGGATGAAACTAATTTTTTAAAAGTATTAGACCGTTACTCAGCATGCAATATAATATAAAAAGTAAAAAATTTAGATAGTTTTGTAAGTACTGAGTCAATGACATTCTTAATTAAAATGTCGACCCAACATGTTTAGGTACAGATGATTTTTCTTGAGAATGTGTCACACATTTAATGAAAAATTATTACCCAATCTGTAAGTCTCTTCAAGGAAGTAGACCATTAGGAAATATTTTAGTTTATTTCATTAAGTTGTCAGCCAGATAGTTAAATGAGATGAAGACCGTGCAAATGTAAAATATACAGAATAGACTGTAGACTAGTATCCATCTTAGATAGTATCCAAAGGTTCAGTTAATATACTGTAGCTTAAGCCAAAGAAGAAAAGTTATATAATCAAATGGATTATTCCAGAACAACCACTGGCCAAAACCTAACATTTGATGATTAGAAAAATAAATTAAAAGTCTGAGGAAAAAGTTGGACAGAGGTTATAGTGACAACTTTAATTGTGTTGACATAGTCACTTTCACTTATTTAAAAAAGTTGATATAATTAATGTGATGTATGATGGAGCTTGTCAACTGCACACAAGCTAGAAGCACCAGGGAAGAGGATCTGTCAGTTCTTGAGTAATTTCCTCCATCAGATTGGCCTATAGGCAAGCATATGACACATTTTCCTGATTAATATTTGATGTTGGAAGAGCCTAGTCTGCTCTGGGCAGTGCTACCTCTGGGCAGTTGGACCTGGGTTGTATGAAACAGTAAATTGGGCAAGCCATGAAAGCAAGCCAGTTAGTTCCATTCCTTTTCAGCCTTTGTGTTTCTGCTTGAGTTCTTGTCCTGGTTTTCTGTAATGAAGGACTGTGATCAGAAAGCATAAGCCAAATAACTTCTTTCCTTTTCCAAGTTGCTTTTGTCAGAATGTTTTATCACAATATTGGGAAAGCAAACTAAGAACATGACTTTGACTGTGTACTCAGTAGAGTAGAGACACAGAGTTCTGGTGTGGAAAGCCAGGAACAGGAATAGCAGGGGTGCTGACTTCTGGGAATCAAGAAACAGTATCCACAAGATGCCATCATTTTGGTGACATCTTATTCTTGCACTTCTGTCCTCTGGAAGGACACATTTTTTGTAGAGTGTGGAGAATGGTTTATGATAGACATAATTTTGGTTTCGAATGGGTGAGTTTTGAATGACTGTACAGCAAGCTAAAATAATAAGTAGCAACTTAGAGACAGTAAAACATCATCCAATTGAATGTTCAGAGTATCAATAAAAATCGATTGGGTAGTCTCTTTTATCTGTTCAGGTGCACTTTTGGTAGAAAGTCCCCTCCAGTGAAGCTTTCAAGTAAAAGAAAAAGTAACAGCAGGAAAGTAATGTCACCAGAGGGGGTTTACAAACACCAAGCTGAAGCCACCAGGGAAGCTCTGTTATTGCAGTTAGCTAGAGTTCCACCTCAGAGAGTCCTGGGAAGAGCAGTGTGTCCCCTTAGGTGAGGCCTCTAAATAAAAGAACAAATTGTAAAATATAGAGTAACTTTATCAAACTGGTGCTCACTGCATCCAGCAGAAAACCACTGTCACTGGGGGAAGGTACAGAAGCCACTTAGAGTTTTTCATTGAGTTTTCTTGCCACAGTGAGCCTCCCATGGCTGAACTTCTATCTTCTCTCACTTGAAACATGTAGATTTTGTGGAGCTTAATACATGCTAGGTAATCACTGTTCCTCTGACCAATCCTTATTCAGTTGTTCTATTCCCATCCTTATATAATTGTTAAAATGGTTATTCTTATGCATGTAACAGTTTTACACTTGGGTCCTTGTGTTATTCCCTCTGGGTCACAAAGTTGGTGTGGCACAGCCTGTCTTCAAATAAATGGCTTTATAAATCATTAAAGCAAAAATACTTAGGTCTAAAATAAGACATTGATAATGTTGCTTCAAGAGGCAACTTAAAAAAAAAATCATTTATTTAGATGGGTACACTGTAGCTATCTTTAGATACACCAGAAGAGGGCATCAGATCTCATTACACATGGTTGTAAGCTACTGTGTGGTTATTGGGAATTGAAGTTTGGACCTTTGGAAGAGCTGTCAGTGCTCTTAACCCCTGAGCCATTTCTTCAGCCCAAGAGATAATTTTTTAGTGAGCTTAAATGACAGTTAATAGTCTATGAATAGACTGTTCGTGGCAAAACCGAGTACCTATGTTGTTTTAAACCACCCACATTTTCTTGCTTTATTGTCACAGCTCTAGGAAAACACTGTACTCATTAACTTTTGTCCACTTGATAGTAAATAAAATGCTACTGCTAAGGGTCTGGAGAGATGGTTCAGTGGGTAAGAGCACTGGCTGCTCTTTCAGAGCTCCTGCATTGGATTTCAAGCACTCACATACTGGCCAATAACCATTTGAAATTCCAGTTACAGGGGATTTGGTGTCTTCTTTTTGCCTTTATAGGGTTCAGGTTTACACCTTATGTACTGACATACATGTAGGCAAGATAATCTATTCACATGTAATCGTATTACAAAATAAAAAATTCAGGGAACACCCTACACATTCTTATATTTAATGATGAAAGACTAAATCTTTCGCCTGTAAGATTGTGAGTACAAGGATGCCTACTTGCATTTCTTTTTCACAGTGTAGGTTGTATCCAGAGCACAGAGGCAAGAGGAGGAAAGGAAAAGCACACTAATTACAAATGAAAAAATGAAAGTCTCTGCTGAAGGCAAGATTGCTTAAAAAGAAAATTTCAAAATTACCAAGTGTTCTTAGATTTTTATCAGTAATTTCTGCAGGGATGAAGAATCCAAGGTGCACATAGGAAAATCAATTTTATTTCTATGTGTTAGCTATTAACTTTGGAAAAATAAAAGATCATTTATAATCTCTTAAGTATTGTAATTCTAATGAATAAAGTTCAGTATGTTTATACTGAAAGCTATGAAACAGTGAATAAATCCAAGAGACTCCACACTTATGACAAATAATGGTGGATTGATTCCTTTTTATGGTTTGTATCTTTTAGTTTGATATTCTAATTCTACTGAATCATAGTTTCTAAGTGTCATACGATTAGCTGAAGTTTCTTTATTTAAAAATCATCTAACTAGTATTTATTCTTTTTAATCCCTTTGCTAGCATGTTATGGCACATTCATAGTTCCTGTTGTTAGGATGCACATATGTTTAGGTAGGCAGGGAGGATGAATGTACTGTCTGTCAAGACGTGCAGAGAACCAGTGTTCCTTACTCCTCCATCTCTTGGAAGAGCAGACTTTAGTTAGAGCAAGGAGAGCAGGCAAGATGGCTGACCATTGTTATGTTCCATGCTAGCTAGGGCCTTTGGCCCAAATGCTCCTTATTCAGTAATATCCATGGGGTTTTGGAACTTGCCTTAGTCAGGAAACAAACAAACAAATAATTAACAACAAAAAACTGCCTGCCTCAAAAAACCCTATAGTTCCTTTTAGCCTAGTCAGATGCTGTTTGTAAACCTTGAACCCACAAAATGGTGAACACTACCCACTCCATCCCATCCCTACTCCTCAGATACCTTCGCCAAGCTTTCTGTAGATGGGCCTGAAAGTGCATCAAACTCCATTGTGCTATGCAGTGCAAATGCTTTTTGACTGAGGGGTGACTGAACTCAGCCTCTATCTGAAACATGCCATATCTTCTGAGGCCCTAAAACATAATACTCTCCCCACATGCCTCGTTGTTATCCATGGTATATACAGTTGTCCAGTTAAATGCTTAGTGCCCATCTGTGTCACTTCTGATAGAGCTTTCTCTGGTACTCATCCCTGGGACCCCTTTTACAGCTAATACCTCTGTGTATTTTCACCTGTATTAAAACCTCCTGTTCTGTGACTTAACCTTCAATACTTAGGTCAGACATCAGTTATCATGAAGTCATTCTGTTCTCATACTACCACAGTGATAGTGCTTACTACCTTATGGAAATAATTTTGTCCCAGCATTTGTTTCAGACAGTAACCTGTGATCGCTTCAAGGACAAAGAACATATTTTATTCATTTTTGTTTTTCTCATACTTAATGCAGAAACATGCACACAGTGAGCCCCTAAAAAATGCTGCTGCCTTTGTTAATGAACACTTGAAGCTTAATAGTAAGGAAACATCACCCTTGGAGTGGCAGTCAGGCAAGTCCTAAACTGTGAATTAGGACAGTGACTCCAGATCCATCATTCTTGGTTCAATGTGGATGCTTACTCTATCTGAAAGCTGAATTGATGTTTAGAGCATGGAGGCTGGGACCAGCTCAGCATTGCTGCAAAGACACTATCTCCTTGTGCCTCTTCTCCATATGTAAAGTAAAGGTACAGGTCTGGGTACCAGCAAGAGGAGGCTGCATCGCCATTTAAGTGACCTTAGCTTCTTGCTACATAACCCTTCTGTTACATAAAATTATCAGATATGGTCTTGTTTCATTTTATAGGCTCCCTTTAAATTTTAGTTTATTTTTCATTTTTTTTATTTTTGTTTTTCTTAATTAAAAGAAAAAATCTAAGATTGTACATATGTGTACAGATGTCCAAGGAGTCTAGATACCTTGATTCCCCAGGAACTGGAGTTGAAGATAATTGTGAGCAGCTTGGTGTGGCTTCTGGAACCTAAAGTTGAGTATTCTGAAAGAACAGCAAGCGAAGCACTTTTATTTCATTCTCAACAATTTTTTGCATCCTTAATTTATAGCCAAGTTGAGGCAAAATGAGAAATGGTTCCTTGCTTTAAAAACCTTGCGTTTAGACTATCTTTATGATCTGGTAGTACTATTAGAGTTCTGCTCATTTTCCCTTCCTTTCCTAAGGATACATATAAGGAAGAGAGGCAGCAGTAACTTTAAGCAAAGCAGGCCGATGGTGAGAGGATATTTATGAATTTTTGTGTGACCACTCTGAAATCTGACTGTTGTCCCCACTGTTCATTGAGTTCATTGAGGTGACCAAGTATATTTGCTTTCTTTCTTTCTCTCTTTTTTTATTACTTTTATTTTTTTACAGTCCAGCTGTTGCTGCTCTCTTGATATTCCCTCCCACAGTTGCTTATCCCATTCTTCCTCCCCTTGTCTCCAAGAGGATATTCCCCTTTGTGCCTCCCACTCCCTGGGGCCTTAAGTCTGGTTAGATGAGTCTTCTCTCACTGAGGCCAGACCAGGCAGTCCTCTGCTGTATATGTGTTGGGGGCCTCGGATCAGCTCATGTATGCTGCCTAGTTGGTGGCTCATGGCTCACCAGTTAAGAGCACTGACAGTTCTTCCAGAAGTCCTGAGTTCAATTTCCAGCAACCACATGGTGGCTCACAACCATCTGTAATGGGATTTTATGCCCTCTTCTGGTGTGTCTGAAGATACCATTTTTTTATTTGCTTTTGATTTTATCCTGTGTCCCTGGAAGCAATAACTGATTTTTGCAACCTAAAGTGCTTTTGAATATTTAAAGGTTGTTTGGAGTACAATTGTAAAGAATTAGCCAACTCTTCCCTCTCCTATCTCTGTGCTGAGGTTCACTACTCATTTTCTTCTACACTGAGACCCCTACTAGGAAGTTCTACATGGTCGTTACTTAGCTTTCCTTAAGGGGTTTGAGAATTTGATTATCTTCTGTTACAGAGTTTTAAGAGGGAGGTTAGATTAGTGTCTACCACATGGATCATTTTCTACTTTAAAGCATTTTTTTCACAGTACAGATGTCATAATCATCTCTGTAATTTCCGTTCACGAACAAGCAAGGTTTATATGTTGCTCATTCATCCTCAATGACAGTATATTTAGTCTGATGGCACTTTGCAGCCAGATCAGAGCAAAACCTACTCCTTGTGTTTCCTCAAGATTGATCATTTGTAGATCAATCAGTTGGTAATGTTTTTCCAGTTATTTTTTGTAGGACTGTGAAAGGCAGCCTAATTTCTGATTGAGCCCAGGCTAGAAACCATTGGAGACCCCAGGTGGGACCAGGTGATACCGAGGGACAGCAGGCATTTTGCCATGCCCCCAGACTCCAGGCTCCTTACAGGAGGTTGCAGCCCCCCATAGATTTGTGTCCTTCAGTCAGAAAGGGCAATGCTGCTAGCCCCTCCACAGGTAGAGGGGGAGACTATAGGCCATGGAGCTGCAAGACAGATCTCCATATTAATGAGGTACCTAAAGACCAGAAGGGCATACAATTAAGCATTCCTTCCCAGACCCTCCTCCCTGCAAAAGATATTTAACCTTAGGCCCGTGCTAAAAAAACTGGGGTACAGTTTCTCATCTATTTTCCACCATAACTATAAACATCTTAAGACAATGGACTGTTTCTCTTTCATGGGGAGCAGTGGGGAACAGTGCAGAAGGTTTTCACCTACAGAGCCACTGTCTAATCTCCCGCAGAAGACCTCTTTGCTTTCCCAGCCATGGTGACCACCAAACCAAGCCAAGGAAGCTCCTGAAGAACTCTCATCCCTGCAGGACATGGCTGGAGCTTCTCTCGTTCTCTCTCCCCTTCAGCAGTGGGCCAATCCACCCCTTAGCCCCCACTTCATTCTCAGCTATTTTGCTGTCTCTCAGTGGCGCCTGGAGGCCCAAGAGCCTGAGAACCAGCAGGTTCTCTGCCCCAGCCAACTGTAGCAGTCCCCAGGGACCTCAGACTGTGCTCCCCACCCTCAGTGGGCCCGCGGCTTCCCATAGTTCGATGCCCACCCAGCACTGGCACGGGGAGCGCACAGTCAAACTTCCCATATCTCTGTCTCCCTGAGTGGCCTCTAGCCCTATGGCGAGGCATATGTGGGACACGCTTTAACCCAACAATTATTTTCTCGAGTGATGAGAAACTTTCTGTTTTTGTAGAAATCTGTGAATTTCAAGTAGCCCTGTCAAGACTACACAGCTGCTTTCTCAGTACCACATTTTATCTCCCAGAACACAAATTGTGGTTATTTGTGTCCCTAAATAATGACTGATGGAATTAGTTAGAGTTGAGGTGTAATGTGGGCTTGAGTATGCTAAGGAAAACCACCTATTAGAACAAACATTGCAAATGTCACAAAAGAAACTTTTTTTTTTATGTAGACCTGTGTCTTCCTTTCCACTGCTGGGATGGAAACTATGGGCTATCATATGCGGTTTCATATGGAAAAACAAAAAAAAAAATCCAGATCTAGCCTCAGTGAGAGAAGAAACACCTACCCGTTGAGAGACTTGGGGGTGGGGAGGTCTGGTGGGATATGGAAAGTGTAGGGGGTTGGGAACATTCTCTTGGAGATGGGGAAGAGGAATGGGATGAGGAAGTGTCTGAGGGCAGAACAGGAGGGGGATAACGACTGGACTCTAAAAAAAGATTAAAGATAATAAAAAAAAAAACAAAAAGGAACACACACATACAATAAAGTTTATATAGGAATTAAGCAGCCAAAAAAAAAAAAAAAAGTGAGTATATACCATGCATATCCTTTTGTGACTGGGTTACCTTCCTCAGGATGATATTTTCTCGTTGAGAGAAATAGCCTTGAACTTCTTGGTACAGAAGAGAACTTCCTGAACAGAATACCAGTGGATCAGGTGCAAAGATCAACAACCGATAAATGAGATCTCATGAAACTTAATAGCATTTGTAAGGTACTAGACACTGTCAATAGGACAAAACTGAGGCCTACAGATTGGGAAAGGCTCTTCACTAACCCTACATCTGACAGAGAGCTAATAGCCAAAATTTATAAAGAACTCAAGAAGCACCAACAAACCAAGTAACCCAATTAAAACTGGGGTACAGAGTTAAACAGAATTCTCAACAGAGGAATCTTGAATGTCCAAGAAACACTTAAAGAAATGTTCAAAGTTTTTAGTCATCAGGGAAATAAAAATCAAAACAGCTCTGTGATTTCATCTGTACCAGTCAGGGTGGCTAAGATCCAAACCTCAAGTGATAGCACGTGCTGCCGAGGTTGTTGAGTAAGGACACTCCTCTGTTGTTGGTGGGAGTGCAAATGTGTACAACCACTCTGGAAATCATTTTGGTGGTTCTCAGAAAACTGTGACTAGGTCTGTCTCAAAGTTTTTCTTGGTCTGTCAGACTGCCATGTTATTGTATCCCATCTTATACTGTTCACTAGCAGTGGACTCACCTTGACCTTGTTATTGCTGAGAAATATAAATATAAATCCCATAATAAAAAGATTATATGATTATGATATGAGATTTGCTAATTCTCCTGGTACCTTAGTAAGTTTTGTTTCATGGACAGTTAATTTATATGTAGTGTGAGTGCTTGAGAAAAGACATATCCAGGATATCTGGAAATAGTATATTTAAGAACTCTGGGTCCTGTTTTTCTACTTGTAATTGTTGTGTTTGGGTTGATAAACTTCTCATAGTTATGTTCTATTAATTACTTAGATCAGAGAACTTTCTGCTTTACAAGAATTTGTATGCTTTCTCAATTTCATTCTGCATCACAGTAGCAACTGTTTTTTGTGACATTAACATAGTTTAAAATTTCTCTCTATATTTTAATAAAGGCAATTTTGTGAATAGTAACTTTATTCACCAGTGATTGAATGTGATAACAGTATGAATAATTTCAAATCATTCATATTAGCTTTAGCATATGAGCTATCTTTCAAACACACCAGAAGGCGGCATTGGATCCCATTACAGATGGTTGTGAGCCACCATGTGGTTGCTAGAAATTGAACTTAGGACCTCTGGAAGAGCAGCCAGTGCTCTTAATGGCTGAGCTATCTCTCCAGCACCATGCATATGCTTTTGAATATGTAGATGATTGGAAATTCACATTCAATAAAATATTGAAGGCCCATTGGGAAGTACTAACACAAGAGGTTCCAATGAGCAGGGAGACTCTGCACATCCAAATACCAGTCAAATAAAGCACATAAATTACTCTTTACATGTTTGATTTCAAGCTTCTGTACTACATGTGGAATAAGAGTAAACACGGTATACGATGTCAACAAGGGAAACAGCTAAGCGGATGCTGTAGGTTATTTTCATGAAACATGAAAGCCAGATTTGAAATGCCCATGGGTAATCTGTCTGTAGCTGATAGTGGAAAGTGAACTCTTCTCTTTCGAAGTGGCATCTTTGTTTGAAAGCAGTAGTGTCTAGTTAGCTGTTTTCCTCATCTCAGCCATAATAATGGTCTTCAGCTTTTGATGGAGGAGTGTCTTTCTGGTTCCTGGCATTGTGGAGTTAGGTATTTCATAGCTTTCACTGGGCAGAGAAGTGATGAGGATGGTAGTCTGACTGGTGATGGCCTGTGTAAATGTAAAGTTCATTTACTCTGTGCAGTTTAGGATTATATTTGACTTTTTGTGACGTCAGAAGTACTCAAAGACTGTGGTGAAACTGTGTCCACAAAGTGTTAAATGTAGAAGATGAGTTTTAAATAATGTACATAGTTTGTTGTAAAACAGACAGGAAAATTATATATGATATGGGGTGTATTGTGTACCGTTTTAATACCTATCTTCAGTATGATATTTAGGTTAAACATATGTCCTCTTAAACATTTATCATTTCTCCTTGCACCTATATTTAAAATTCTTTCTTCTGACTTTAGAGAAAGTTAGCTGCAATCCCCCTTTGACACACCAGAAGCTCTGTTCCTCTCTGTCAATACCCATTCATCAAACCATCCATGCTTCCCCTACACACTCTGATATCCACTGTTAGTATCTCAGGTTGAATGACATCAGCTTTTCTAAATTCTACTTTTAAGGGCGATGCTACAGTGCTTACCATTCTGTGCCTGGCCCATTTCACGTAACATAAAGGTGTTCAGGTCTACCCATGCTGTTGCAAATAATATAAAGACTTTATTTTCTATGCCCGATTAATGTTCTGTGTATTTCCTTTAGATAGAGTTCCTTTTCTTTTATTAAATTATTATTATTATTTTTTTACATTCCATCCAATGCCGTCCTCCCTGTCCCCTTCCCAGAGTTCCTTATCCAAATCCTCCTTCCCCTTATCTCTGTGAAGGTGCTTTTGCCCTTAACACCCCCAGCTTCCCTGTGGCCTCAAGTCTCTCCAGGATTAGGAACATCTCCCACAGAGGCCAGACCAGGTAGTCCACTGCATGTTCTCTGTCTATCTATCTATCTATCTATCTATCTATCTATCTATCTATCTATCTATCTATCTATCTATGTATCTATCTATCTATCTATCTATCTATCTATCTATCTATCTATCTTACACACACACACACACACACACACACACACACACACAATATATTGGTAGAGACCTCAGACTAGCCAGTGTATGCTGCCTGATTGGTGACTCAGTCTCTGAGAGCTCCTAGGGGTCTGGGTTAGTGGAGACTGCTGGTCTTTTTTCTATGGGCCCACCTCCTCTTCAGCTTCTTCAGTTCTTCAAATAGGGCAATTGAATATTCATAATTGATAATTCATATTGTAGTTTATTAAACAGTCAAGAGACCTCTCCCTGTTTCTTGTAATGGCTGTACTAATTTACATTGCTAGCAGCGATGTGTAAGCCTTCCCTTTATCCCCAACTCTTGACAGATGGTTTTCCTCTTGTCTTTTGTTAAAGAGTTGTTCTTTATGGAATAGCCTGGTAGTTGACTTTTCTTTTCCTTGTTCTTTTCCTGGCTGTTAGCCATCCTGAGCATATTTTCTTTACTTTTTGACTATTTCTTTGTTGTCTTTTAAGAAGTATCATATAGGTTGCTTCCCTGCTCATTAATCAGATTATTGTTATCGTTGGGAGTTTCAGGAATCTTCTCTCTAGTGTGAGGATTAACCTCTTGTGAGATGTCTTGTTTGCCAATGCTTTCCCAGGTGTGGTGCCTGTCTTTGCTCACTGCTGCTTCCTGCGTCATGGTGGTACAGATGCCTTTGGTTTGATGTGATCATTTTGGTTACTTCTGCTTTTGTTTCCTGTACCTCTGAACCTGTCACAAAAATATTCTTGCCATTCCAGTGTCTGGAAGCACTTATCATTTTTTGTAACCCAGTAGCTTTATTGTTTCAACTCTTTTATAGAAGTCTTTCATCAATTTATGGTAGTCAGCTTTTGTAACTAGACATAAATAATCTGGCCTCATTCTACATATGGATGTCAAGGTTCCCAACAGCATTTATGGGAAAGACTTTTTTCCCAGAGTGTGCTTAAAATTGCCTTGCAGAAAATGTCTTGAGTGTGGAAGTAAAGGGTTACGTCTGGGCTTTATGCATTACCCAGGCAGTTACTTTGTTGTTTTTAGGCTGGGATCACTCTTGCTTATGCTTGTTTTCGGTGGAGAACTTACTTTGTATCATAATTGAAAAAGTTGCAGTGTGTTGCGGGATGTGACTTAGGTTTGTTTTTATGCTCTTTTGCTTGTTAGATGGAAGCTTTATTTTTAGCATTTAGTTCTCATACAGCGCACACATGGGAAACGGGACATGAAAACAGCACATAAGGGAATATACACAGAAGTCCTCTTGCCTTTCCTTTGTTTTGGCTACAGTCATCATTCCATTCTGTGCCGATACAGGTTTCCACATCACCACTTGTGGTCTATTTGCTTCAAAGTGAATTTTCTGTGGTCAACATGATGTGTTGTCTAATGTCAATAAGTGTCACTCAGTCATGACAGAAATACATGAAAAGTATTTCATTTCCCCTCTAATTTGTAAAGAAATTGAATTTGGAAACTTAGGATGTTTTCTAGACCTGCAGTTTTGGAGCTTGGGCCATTCTCCTAATATGCCCCTGTTCATTTTCCCCTTAATCTTTACTTCCTTTCAGTTTATTGCCTCTCTCCCTACTTGTTTCTTCTCTGCCCTATGTTTGGTCTTTGCTGTAGACCAGTCTGAGGCTCATCCAGTGTTGTTGATGGACTGAGTGAAGCTCTGTTTGATAGTGTTCCTAGGTTTTTGGTACAAATAATTTGTGTTTCAGTGGCGGACTCGTAGTTACCAACACATTGAACATGGAGCATGGTGAGACTCAGGTCTCAGCAGCCAGAGTGAACCGTGGTAGTCCACTGCTGTCTTGTTCTTTAACGCCTGCAGTCAGGGTTTATGAAGCACCATCAGTATTATGTCTAGTGTTATGCTTGTATTGTAGGCATGATTACGACTGAAGTTTTTAAAATAGGGATAAGTATACAGCGTTTCTTATTTTTGCTAAGTTTTACCTTAACGTGCAACTCACCCTGTTTTTTCTCCCCCCAGTTGGGTGCAAAGCTTTGGACATGAGGGACTCGGAATATTACTGGACATTTTGGAAAAACTAATTAATGGGCAAATGTGAGTATTTTTAATAATTTTTAATTAAGCTCTCTTAGTATGTCCAACTGTAAGCTAATATTGTTATCTTTTATCTTAATACAGTCAAGAAAAAATTGTGAAGAAGACTCAGCACAAAGTTATCCAGTGTCTGAGAGCCCTGATGAACACACAGGTAAGCAGAGGAAGCCACTGTGTGCTCACCGCAGGCTCTCACGTGAATGAGAGCATCACCATTGAGGGCTCTGTTTGCAGATTATGGGGTGATAACAGGTTTCATTCCAGTTTGATGGAGCAGCAGATCTTAGGAGAAGCTTGGCAGAGAACAGGCTCACTCTTGAAGCTTAAACCCTTGTCTGGAGATGAACTTTCATTCTCTCCCCTTCTCTCCACTTTCACTCTTCTTTTGCTTCTCTCCCTCTTGATTTTCAAAGCCTTGGCAGGATCAAAGCCTTAGAATGCTACACAGTTACTAGCTATATGTTGTCATATGTTACCATAGATTTAAGTTTTGTGAAGACTCATGTTTCTTAAGAAAATAAAATGAATGTATACAACTGTGAGAAGATTCTAGAAACACAGTAGTGATACATTTATTATTGAGGCAGCATATGGCACATCTGTAGCATGTGTGTAATAAATTTTAATGAAACAGAATACTTCAGACTTTCACTGCCTAGCCCACCCCCATTTTGCTGATTGCTGATATTAACATTATTTCCTGCCATTTCTTTAGCTCTGAGTATGATCCCCCCCACCTCACAATGAGTGAAATAATGATGGGTATGTTAGTTATTGTTGGATATCAGGTTATGTATGGGAAAAGGTTACCTTTGGGTGTTGTGATGTGTGATACCTGTTATATAGAAAACGGCACATTTTTCTAATGTGGATTTTTTTGCCTTTTTTTTTAAAATAAACATTCACAGGGTTAAATATATAAATGTTTAAATTATTACTATTTAATTTTATTATAGCAAACATTTGTTTTTTAATTATTTGTGGTTTATGTGAAAGCATTGTTAAGTTTTTTAAATACCTGTTTATGTTGTGTTTATGTGTGTCTGTACACGTCACGTTTACCGCAGTGTAAATGTGGAGGTCAGAAGACAGCCCATGGACATTGGTTCTCTTCTTTTACCGTGTGGCTTCTTGGGACTGAACCCGGTCCTCAGGCTTAGCCCAAGTGTCTTTATGTGCTGAGTCATCTTTCCTTCCTGGCTACTCTAGTACTTTCCAATGAGACGGCCTGATGAATAGACCCAGAACTCAATTTTTTTTTTTTTTTTTTTGAGAGTTAATCTTTGTTTTTTGAAGTAGGCGATTTGTATATTCTTGAAGTGTAAGACAACTAAGACTTAGAGTGAGGATTTGAGAATCTTTCCCGGCCTGCATGAGCCACTTTTAAAGTGAGGAAGTTGAAGGGGAATTTTGCTGGTGACTTGAAGCTCATAGGAGAGGAAGTGCAGGTGTGTCTTATTCGAACCAAACGCCTGTACGTGACTAAAATGGAATTTCAGAAGACTAAGGTTTAAAATGAATTAGTATGTAACAAAATAACATCCCTACTTGGTTTTCGTCAGCATTTGAGGGTAACATATCTATATTCTTTCCTCAGTCTGTTATATCATAGTAGATTTTATTTCTTGTAGTTTGTTAATGTAGAGCCATAAAAATGCTGCATTTGAATTTGATGGTGGCACTTAGGCTAACAAGGGCACAAATTCAGTTGCTGATGCTTGGGATTGATATTTTAATATCTGAATTCTCATATACAGTATTTTATTGTTGGTCAGATTACTTGTCTGAGTCTGCAGTTAGCTCTCCTGCACTTCATTGACTCAGCCATCCAGTGCATACTTTGCCAATTGTCACTGTGAAGTCTTTGCTGGAAATACAATCTTCAAGTTATTTGGTATCAACAATTAAGTATGTCATTGATATGTACAACTGTGACAATCTATGGAAATGAATTTCTTTTATCACATTAAATGTCACTGGGTGGTGGTGGCGCACACCTTTAATCCCAGCACTTGGGGGGCAGAGGCAGGAGGATTTCTGAGTTCGAGGCCAGCCTGGTCTACAGAGTGAGTTCAGGACAGCTCAGGGCTACACAGAGAAACCCTGTCTCGAAAAACCAAAAAAAAAAAAAAAAAGTGGCTAAAATATTTTTTAAGTGGATCTTTTAAACACTGAAGCAATTAACCTTTTCCTTAGATGTTTGGGGTTTGAATCGTGTGCCCGTTAGCAAGGGACTCTTGCGGTTAGTCTTCCCATCACTCCATTCTCTCTGCTGTGGCTGTGGGGATACACTCACCATTGACCATTGCTTGTCTCCATAGTCATGTAGTACGATGGTGGGTGTCTTTTCAGAGGTGAGAGTATTTTTGTTTCTTTACTAACTCATTTTCAGAAGCCTGGAATTCTGTTAGGTAACAATAGGACTCCTGTGGAATACAAATAGAACCCAGCCTTGGACCTGGGTATAGAACAGGCCAATTATATTACCCCACGTGGCTTCTTGGCATTCAGGAACGATACTCTTTTAGACCTTCATAAATTGATGGTAGCATTCTCACTTGTAAAACCTTCATTAAAGCATTTTGATGTTAGCACTGGTAAGTGAACTACTTCTCATAGTCGGTTTCTTTTTTCTAAGTCATTGCATACATTATTTTATTGAAGTATATAGCAGTTCCCTTTTTAGTAGTGGTTACAGAAAAGGGCTAATCTGGCCTCATTCTATTTTTATTTATTTTATTTTTAAATTTTTTTTTAACATTGAGAAAATTAGAGAGCATGCTACAGAGTGGTGATCAAAGCATGACATCAGAGTATGCTCACATTCTAGCCTTCCTCCACAGTAGTTCAAATCATAAAGTTGGATAGAAAAGGCAAAAAGTCTGCCCGCACACATTGAAGCTTGTCTTGAGTCTGGGGAAACCACCTTATTCTGAATCTGGAAGGCAGGCACCAGAGACAAGCTTCACCCAGCCCACAGATTTGTTAGGCCAAAGCCTGCCTTTCGTACTTGGTAACCTTTGACTTTCTGTGACGGGTCCACGGTGCTCTCTAGACTACTGACAATTTTCTGTAATACTACCAACACATGAGGCTTTTAGCTGTATGCCAGCAGTTACAGTCTTAGCTTCTAGTTATGAAACAGTTCAGAACATTATAAAAGCAAGCCTTTCCCGACCAGTTTAATTGTTGGTAAGCTTTCTCTCATTAGTAAGGAGAAGGAGCGCTTTCCCCACTGCTATTTCTGTGGCTTTGGCTCCTCTGATTGCACTTCCTTGTCTCTGGGTGCACCTTAGTGTTTTCCAGCAAGTGTAGTATTTCCGCACAGTGTCGTTTGTTTATTTTCTGTCTTTCCATAAATACTTATATAAGAAATAAGTTATAAATATGATTTTATAAAAAAGAATTTTGGTTTAAGCTTGTTAAAATTTTGCCTTTTATACTTATATTTATTGCCAATTTTCAGCTGTAATCGATAGGTATATAATTGGGATTAAGTCTCCTGTGTTCATTTATAGTAGTGACTTCATCCATAAGTGCCGTACTATGTAGAAGGATCCTTTGAATTACAGGAGTATTATTTGCTGTTTTCTGTTGTATGCATTTTTATACTGATGCAGATTTTTGTTATGCCAAAAGATACATACATCTTTAAAATAATATGCATTTAACCTATGTACTGGGTTAATTATCTAAAATTGCTTATTTTTTTCATGAAAATGACACAGCTCTTCATGATGTTGTCAACCCTACCTTTCTCTTGACAGTGCTGATCTATGTGTTTGCTCTTAGCTCCTTTACCAACTTTCTCAGAGCAGAGATGTTCTTGTCTTCAGTGGCTATTTTAATATTTGCCTATTTGTTTTGTATGTCACTTGAGAATTCTTCATTTTTTCCAAAGGTTCTTTGCATTTGGCAGACTTCATAGCTCTTACCATAAAGTGGATACTTGGGAAACTTTTATGATGTTAGAAGATCTTCATAAGTTGTCTTTCTCAGATGTAAATGTAATTTTAAAAATATATTCACTTTCTTTTGGACTCCCTCCTAACATTTAACTTATTTTTGAATGTGACAGTATGGCTTAGAAAGAATTATGAGTGACGAGAGGAGTCTTTCCTTGTTGGCAAAAGCCATGGATCCCAAGCAGCCGAGTGTGATGGCAGATGTGGTGAAGCTTCTCTCTGCAGTGTGCATTGTTGGGGAAGAGAGCATGTAAGTTTTTACTGTGACCACTGCGTCTGGTGATTTACAGAAGTTTACAGTTTAAATCATGACTTACTTGCAGGTAGTTTGTTCAGTTTCTTATTTGCATAATTGTAATATTTGTCCAATCATTTTGTTAAGGAAATTATTAGTTAGGGGTCTAAAATAATCCTATGAACAACTGATTTTCTCATTATATTTTAAACTGCTTTAAGCTCAACCCTTAATAAAAATTCTAAGGGGAGGGTGAAAATATACAAGTGGGTTCTTTTCTTATCTAAGTCTGTCTTATGCACAATTAATTGAGGTTGTGAGTCACACTGGCCTTTTCTAAAAACAAATACATTAGTTCTTGAAAATTTATATGTAAGACGTGACAAGTTGAATCTGTAATAGTACTAAAAACTCACTAAAGCGTTTAGGCACTTGGTTACATCTATTATGGTTGCAACTAATCAACTACTCAACATAGATCCGAATAATAAGATATACAACCCTCTCCTTAAGCAAGATTAGGAGACCTTTAAAATATTTTTTTTCTAAGTGAGAAAACTGAACAACTGAAGAACAAAGATAGTGCTTATAGTTATCAGAGAATTGAAACAGTCCTGGCTAGATTATTTTGAAAGCCCTAGGCTTGGGCCTGGTTTCAATACACTGTTTAAGGAGATGTTAAAATCCAGAGAAAGGAGAGTTCATCAAGATGTCTACTGGCAACAGCATCCAGTGATGGATCCCATGTATATCTTTAGGTTACTGGATGTTAGCTTTTTACTTACGTAGAGGAAGAACTGACATGCTGAGCAAGAAATGTGCAGAATAGAAACCCTCTAGAGTTGTCTGTGTGTCACAGCTGCTGGAATGTTCTCTCTCACAGTAGGAGCTCTGCATCTTTCAGCATGTACCCACAGCGCTCCCTGTCACAGTTAGATGTGGTCTTGACCTGAGTACATTTGGTAGAACTTCCATGATCTGAGAGTCAGGCTTGGGGCAATCCTGCCAAAGCAGATACCACTGACTGCCTCAGTGTGGCTGGAGTGGGCCCATTAGACACCACTCTGCAACCAGACTCCTGTGCCCATGTGGCTGTAGTGGTCATTCAGCTATTCGGACCTGGTCCCAGGCATGGAAAACGCCAAGCATCCGATTTCATTACTTTCCCCAACTAAGAGAGGTTGTTTAGATGTTGGTATGCAAATTTAAGTTGATGTGTGGTACTGAGTGCTTCCTCCTGTCTTCCTTTACTCTTTGTTAGCCCTTCCTTCTCTTTCGCCTTCCTCTTCTCTTCTCATTTGTTGTTTCTCTCTGTTTGCTCCTCTTCCTTGTAGACTCTCCTTCTCCTTAGCTTTTCTTTTGTTCTCCCTTCTCCTTCTTTTTCACTACTTTTTCCATTTTCTCCCTCCTTCTTCCTCCTCTTCCTCTTTCTCCCCCACCCTTCTCCTCCTGAGCAACAGATTTTGTGCAATTCCTATTTCTTTCAGAGCTGGGAATGGTTCTCTAAGCAAGCCCTCTCCCACTGAGCTCTAGTCTTAGCCCTTTTGTATTGCTTTTATTGTTGCTTGGATTGGAATGAATGTGATAGTGATTACCATAACATTTAGGGGTATATATTTTCATCTACAGAAGATGAATTTATATATTTTTTAAAGTGAAAATGTTTCTTTTATAAATATTTTATTTTACATTTAATGATTTAGTTTGCTTCCTAGGCTGCCAGAGTTTCGATCCATGAATCACCAATTTGGAGAAGTACATGTTACACTGTGAAAAGTTGTTCAGTCTCTATCTGCCTTGATTTTTTTATTTATATTGAATACTAACATATCTACTTCATATAATTACGTACATTAAAACCCAGGATATGTTGATTATTGAAAATGATAATATATGTTTTAAAAAAGGTAGAAGGAATTTTAAAGGCTTTTGTCATGAAAGAATGTCATATGTGGGAGGTAGTTATACTTTTCCTGAGTTATTATTACATGGCTCCAACATGCATTGAAACATTGTATCATATTACATAGTTTTTTATCAATTATACAGTAAATGGTCCTATATGAAGTTATATTGGTAAAAATTGTTCAAATAGTCTCTGCTGTTTGGTGATTTATAGATGCTTGACAGACACCTTCACAAGGTATTGGCAGGGAAAAAAAAAATCAAAATATGTCCTTAGGGTATCGCCTTATTCTAGACAGAAAGACACCATACTCTAGTGGTACTCTAGTGGGTGCCACTGGGGAAAGGGAGCTAATGTAAGAGTAGAAGACTGAGAACATAGGGAAGAGGCTGAGAGCCTGAGAGCCTGAGGCGGGGAGAAGTAGGACAAGGCAAGTGCAGTGAGGATGGGTGTGACTGGAGATGGCCCAGGGCATGCACTTATCTTTGCAGTTGGCACACACTTGCAGTCATGACACGAACTCATTAAGCTACTAAGAAATACCACTGTTGCCTGGGCACATTGACTTAATAGGATAAACTGGTTATATTTTGCTGTTTTTGTTATTTGATTGTTGCAATTTAATTAAGAGTCTAAATTTCTGATAGCCTTGAAGAAGTTTTAGAAGCCTTAACTTCAGCTGGAGAAGAAAGAAAAATTGACAGATTTTTTTCCATTGTGGAAGGCCTCCGGCATAATTCAGTGCAACTGCAAGTAGGTTTCTTGTTTGAAAGTCTAGTTCTGAGTGACATATCATGTGTATTGTTTGGAACTGTCTTGTGATTGAATTTTATGTAAACATCATATAACTGCAAATGTCCTTTTGTGTTTTCTATATAATGAATATATAGGATTCCAGTTTGTATTCTCAGAAAATCTTACAAATGTCTTAGTGAATACCGATGGTTTCTTCCTTAGGTTTACTTTCCAACTGTAAACTCACAAAATTTTTTACAAACCATGTCACAAAGTCCTGTTATTGTTTGCTAATTATTTTTAAATTAAGCCCTTTTTTAATTATACGAATTGTAACTTGTTATTGTAGATTCTATAACTGATATTGAGAGTATCTGTAAGTAATAGTAAGTGTTCAGATACTAGTATGCTGAATGATATGACAGAAATCTGATTTAAACTATATAAAAGTTTTTATATATGTAAAATATTATGGGTGCTTTAAAAAAAGAGGCATCTATGCAGTGCTAAGCTAGGCAGAGACGCAGCAGCCTAAACAGTTGGCTTGTCTGGCGGCCGCTTTTTTTTTTTTTTTTTTAATAATTACACAACAAAAAGATGAAGTTTTACTTTCTTTTGGGGTGGGATATTACTGGGTATGCTCTTTCTAATCGAGCATACTATAGTAATATAATATAATATATAGTAATATAATATAAAACACTCTTGTCTCCGGATCTTCCACAAATAAGGCACATCTTAGAGTGATTCAGCTATGTTTCCCCATAAAGCTTGTTGTTCTAAGTGCCCACTTCATTCTATTAGATGTGTAATTTGCATTTATTAAAATGTACTAGTGTGGGTGATATTAGCAATCACCAAATTAAAATTACAACTTTTTTGTTACTAAATAAAGTGGAAACCAATTGTTTGCTTCTAAATTGGAGAAAATGGAACTTAATAAAGAATAATGAGGATCTTTTATTGATATGCATCTTTCTGATAATATCTGTCTTAAAGAGAAATTTTAGATTTTATTCTGATAATAAAGATAGTTTCTCTGATTGTGGTTATGATAGAATGAAGCATGCTTTTCTCCTTTTGATATAGTCTGGAAAGAAACTACAACTGTAAGCCTAGGATGAATTAACGATTATCTTTCAGGCCTTAGTTTTAGGAAATAGATTAAAAGAAAAAACATTAGGCTTGAAATAAATGTAGAATATTTTCTCTTTTCAAATATGTCAGAGAGCCTTTCAGCTGCAAACAGCCTAATCCATTTTGGACCATTTATGCAGAAAATGATAGAATTTCTAGAATGCCCAGGGAGGTTATGTAAATAACTTACCACTCAATGTAATACAAAGGAGAAATGTCAGGTCACAGCAACGCCCCAGTAGTGAAACCAGTTCTGATGTGGTTCAAACTGGTCCTCGGGGATGCTTGGTCAGGTGAACCTGCTATAGCTCCCCTGGTAAAGCCAAAGTGCCTGTCATAGTAATGTCCATTCTTGTTGGCCACATCTTTCTTTGAGGACATCTGGGATCAGTATAGACTAAGTGGTCTCTAATTCATGCCACAGTTTCTTCTTTCCCTTGTTCTTTTTCTAGTTCATGGATCTTTGTTATCTTTAGCCAAACCTGTTCTCTGCTGGGGCATCAGAAGGAATATTCCGGGTTGGAGAATCTATGAAAATTTTTTTGTTAATCAGGACTGGTTGGTTTTTAGGACAGGATTCAAAGGGAGACTCAAATTTTGTATTGGATATTTGACTTTTCTTCTGTGGATATGTTCTCTACACTGTGGTGAGAACTACAACTCCCCTCCCCTCCCCAGGGATGTGCCTCATCCCTTTATTCTGATCCTGTGTCTGGGAATTTTAAGAATATAGACTGACATAGTCAGTTTGCCAGTTTAATGGGTACCTGTCTCAGAGAAAATCTTCTAAGTAAAATTAGAAAGTTGTCCCCCTTCTCTGTGTGTGTGTGTGTGTGTGTGTGTGTGTGTGTGTGTATGTATGTGTATATATATATATATATATATATATATATATATATATATATATATATATATAT
>JANHMN010000001.1:228443424-228490244 GCA_030674055.1 Rhabdomys pumilio | reverse complement strand
TATATATATATATATATATATATATATATATATATATATATATATATTAGCATTTGTAGACACATATGTGTGTGAGTCTTTGTTTTCATGTGTGTACATACTGGTGGAGGCCTGAAGTTTGATAGACTTTCTTTCCTTTCTTCCTTCCTTTCTTCCTTCCTTCCTTCCTTCCTTCCTTCCTTCCTTCCTTCCTTCCTTCCTTCCTTCTTTTTCTTTTCTTTTTCTTCTTTTTTAAGAGTGTCTTTCTTAATCTGTCTCTGGTAGTGTTCCTTGATTGTGAGATTTCCTATGAGTTTCTTACTCTGTCTCTGGTAGTGTACCTTGATTGTGAGATTTCCTATGAGATTGCTTTCCTATGAGATTACAGCTGAGTTTGATCACCCATTGCCATTAGGCCACAACCTAGAAAGGACTGTTTGCTCAGACAAACTGTTACATCAGATAGCCTGGCTTGCTTGAGTAAATAGTTCCAGGGAGAAGAGACCCAGAAACCTAGCCCTCCAAAGTTTATCAATTTTCCAGTTTCCAAGCTTCTATATAAATTACCAATTCTCCTCTCCCTTCCTACAGCCCCTCCATGCCCATAGGAAAGACAATGCCTCTCACTGTGCTCTGATAAGCTGCATCTGTGAAGATTAGACATTGTTTTCTTTCCTACCCTTTGTATCTATATTCTATATCCAAAATCTAACACTCTGCTCTCTATATAAGCAAGGCCTTTCACTGAACCTATAGGTCTCTCATTCCAGCTAGTCTGCCGACAGGTTACTCAGGGGCTCCTGATCTCTGCCTCCTTTGAGCTGGGATTGTAAGGTGCTGGATGCTGGCCATCTGACCTCTAGTCTTTATGCTTGTATGGAAAGGGCTTTATTCCTTGAATTGTCTCCTCAGCCCACAGAGGACTTCATAGCAATAGGTTCTATGAACCTCATTTCCCATCCTTGAAGGTCACACTACCTATGATATGTCTAGAGCTATTTGCAGAAGGCATTTGAGGAAACAAATTTCATACAGTCTTTACGTTACCTGGACAGAGAGTTGAAGCTTACCAGAGTGCTGTCCATGATTAATGTGATATCATTGGCCACTTCAGCTTAAATTGTGACAAAGTCATATCATCTTGGCTGTTATCTATAGTAAGGATAACTGATTATGCAATATATTCAGTGAATAATAACCTTTCCTTCTAGGAAGCTTCTCAGTGTAGCTAAAGTAGCCACAATTTCTCCAGAGTTATCTGAGGGCTCCATAGATATTTCAACATCTTTTATGATTATGTATAATGTGCCATCAAATTAATGTTTGCTTCCCACCCAATATATTTAGTTGTGAAGGTATACCTGGTACTCTTAGAAAGTTTCATTCTCCTTAAGACTTCCCACTTGGGGCCTTAAATGAAAGGGGCTTTATGGAGACACCACCTTCCAATGCCCTGTTCTCCTGTATTCTCGGAACATCTGTGAAGACAGTCCAGTGTATCATTTTTGTCTATGTGATTCTCCATCTCACAGATGGTAGACACACAAACAGCTGTGCGGTTAGACACCAAAGGTGTAGGAACATGTTTTACATGAGGTTTGAAGGAGTTCCCTTTTATAAATGAGAGAAACGTTTTGGTGGTGATAAGAGATTTTGCTCTAAGAGAGGGCCATTGAGATTACAGAATGGTTGTCTTTTCAAATGTGCTGTAAGTATTGCCAAAGGGGGACATTGAATCAGGGGCTTAATTGTCCTTTGACTTGGAAGAAGATATTGTTTCTGCTTTCTAAGGCATTATGAGATAAGACTTGTGTAGATTCAAATATGCCAATGCCTCTACTGTAAATTCTGCAGAATTGAGAATGACTCCAAGGAATTGTCTTGCAATAGAGAACAAACTTTTGATCCAAATAATGCCACCTTTTTTTTTTTTTTTTTTTTTTTTTTTTTTGCTTTGCCTTCATTCTTGATGTTTCTAGAGTTCTTTAATGTATTCATTATCCTCCAGATTCAGTTCAAATAGAATGAAGCCTGCACTACTTTGGCTTATGTGGTACAAGACAGCTTCCTCTACATTAGTTACTTAATTAAAAAGAAAAGCATATTGTCCCAAGTTTCTGAATTATGAGGGAAGAAATGTTTCATTAGAACAAGTCAGGGTAAGGGAGAGATTGGGAAACATTTCTGAGAGATGCACAGTTAGTGTCTTTGATTCTTTGTTGTGAATCTGTAGTTTTAGTTTCTGGGCTTCCTCATTCAAAACATGCTTAAATCTTCATTTAACTGCCTCCATCATTTTAAAATATTGAATGAGTGAACTTATACTGTAAACTGGTTGAGATTGTATCTTTTTGTGGACTACTTACTTATTCTTTTCTAAATTAACTCAGATCTTAGAATTTCAGCAGACCTGCAGAAAGTGAAGCATATATATTCCTACCCTTAAGAGGCTTATGCACCATTATTTACAGCTGTCTATCACTTGATATAAAAATATATATATTACTAGTAGTTTCCACAAAATGCACAGGAGGACGTGGCAGAAATTAATGATGTCTCAAGGGGAGTAAATGTTTCTAAAATGTAAGTTTGTGTTTCATCTTTCTGTTCATGCAAATTTTAGCCCTGAGTATTGCAATTCATTTATTCTGAATTTGTGGGTAGGGCATTTGCATTTTTCAAGTTTTGGCTTGTTCTCTAACCATACCTATCATTTATTGAACATCCAATTGGGAGCATAAATAAGATTATAGAGCTTTACTTTATTCACATTACTGTTTTGGGGTCTATCTACATTACGTAGTCTATTTAGTTTCTGAATTAATGCATATTTATTATTTAAAAATTTTTAAAGCGTTTTGTATACTGGAGGTAACTTCTTTATCTATAAGCATCATTTAGTCATCTTAACTTGACATTTAATTATGCAGTGAGAGATGGGTTCTGCTGTCGGGTAGGGAAGATGAATAACAGTTGAAACCGTGTTTTCCAGACCTAGATAGTGAATAGTCACAGATATGACTGAATTCTCATTTGATTATTTCCTGGTACTTGTTTTCAGTCTTGTTTGAGCTCCTGAAAGCACACTCTTTTCACAATATGGTCTAGCCACAGGTTTGTTTACCAAAATACCTACTTATATTGAGAAAGAACATGTTGATTCTGAGCTGACCTTTCTAATGTCAGTTCACTTTCCCTGTCTTAGACTCTATTCTAAATTCTTTCAGCATAGTTATCTCTGTTCTGGTGGCCTTAGAAAAATTGGACATCACATGTGTTAATGTACCTTGAATTTTATGCATAAGCATATTTGTACACAAAGGTTTAGAAGACAAGGGTTAAATGTACATAAATTACTTTTTTCATATTGTGTGTTGAGCTGAGTGAGTAGTAAATTGTGTACTCAAAGGAATTTAGGTGGTATGCATCTGTATTTGGAGAAAGTTTCCATCACATTCAAGATCAGGACACCTCTTTGTGTGAGCAGTGGCCCAGTTCCTCTGTCTTTTCAACCTCTTTATAATTCTAATAATTTTCCTTTACTTTTGCCTTGTTCTTGACATTGCTTTTTGTGGATTTCATCCTTTGTATTATGTAATTTTGAGTTGGCTGGTCTGTTGTATTTATTTTGTTGTCTCTGGTTATGCCTTTAGCTCCTAAGAGTAGTGGGAGTTGCCTTGCCAGTGTAAGTTCAGTTTGTCTGGCTCCCTTGTGGTGTGCCCTTGTGCTGCAGCTGCTCGAGAACAAATCCATTGTACTTACTTCAAGAATGGGTACTTGACCTCCCCCCCAAACCCTCCCGGGAGGAATTTTGTTGTTAAAGACACCTGTCTTCATGAAAGACAATTTTTGGATAATTGGGAAGAGAATAATCAAGTGAGGTTATAGTGTTTGATTTTGACTCTTTTCTATAACAATGAAAGAACGTTGTCCTTATGTGGGAATGCTTAAGCCAAGGTTAAAGAGCAGTGTTCCTCATGTATAATGATGCGCTTGAAGTAAGGAAGAGAATATTTTGGAGTCAGTTTGAAGTGTATGCTTTGTTTTGTGCTTGTTGATGGTACACAGGGGAAGGTAGGTGCTTCACAGTTGCACAGTGCCTTCCTCTGTCCTTTTGTAGAAGGGTTTTGTTGTCCTATAGTTCCATTTGACACATCCATCACACTCCTTTCCTCTAGATCCTAGGAGCTTCCCGATCCCTTTTCACTTTTCTATTTCCCCTTTGCTTTTGTTTTGCACAACGTACAGATTAAAACCATTCCTTAAATGTCTTTTTTTCTCTATTTCGTCCAAATGATCTCATTTGAGATACTGGATTTCACGTACTACTACTGCATAGGAAACTCATTTTCTAGTAATACTGCCTATATCCACTATGTGTTGTGGATGCCACCCTTAGACTGGTCCTGGTTTCTGTAAGACAGTAAGTTGAGCTCCTCCATTCTCTCTGCATCAGCTTGTGTCTGTAGGTTCCTGCTCCTTTTGAGTTCTTGCCTTGGCTTCACTCAGTGGACTGTGACTCTAGCTATGTAAGCCAAAAAAAAAATTTTTTTTTTTCTTCGCCTATGTTGCTTTTGGTGATGGTACTTCATCATAGTAATACTAATTCTGACTAATACAGGAGTACGTAAACAACTTCTGCCCCTTTTGTCATAGCTAAATCTAACGTCTAGAACAGTGTCTAGTACAGAATAGGAACCAGTTAGGCTAGAAGCTATGAACCAATAATATGGAGACCTGTAGTTTGAAGCATAAAGATAGACCCTTTATTTAAATTAGAATGCTTTTTGGAGCGTGCAAGTGACTTGTTTTCTCACGATTAAGCTCTAGTGGAAAGTAGTTTTGTCCTGCCTTTGGAACAATTCTGTAGTTTAGTCAAAGTTGATGGGGATCATATTTTGTATCTTTTGACATTTGTAAATCCATCTTTATGAAGATTGCATTTTATCAATTGGATTTCTGTTAGGATCCTTAATTAAGGTGACTTGATTTTGATCACTAGCTTTTAATGTAGTTAAGGATTTCAGGGATCTTCCTCTTGAATCAGGAGTTGGTGTCTCTATTAAGTAGAGTTTGTTCCCACTTAATACTAGTTCCTTTTCTTCCCATATAGTAAACTTGCCTTATTGCATAGTGTGGTTTTATCTTTGTAACTTTTCATCTACATTCGAGTATACAACTTCACCTGTATGCTTTTGTACTTCCTGAAACTGTTTCAGTGTTTCTAAGCTTACAGGCATGGCCAATGTCTTAGTTATTCTTTTACTGCTGTGAAAAGAGACACCAGACTAAAACAACCTTTAGAAGACAAAACATTTAATTGTGGGCTTGCTTACAGTTTCAGGAGGTTTGTCCATAATCCTCAAGGCCAGAAGTATAATGGCAAGCATTCATGGCATTGGAGTAGTTGCTGAGAATGTTACATCTTGATCTGCAGGCAGCAGACAGAGAGCAGGGAGACTTTTGAAACCCCACATCTCACTCTCAGGAACATAGTTCTCCATCAAGGCTACACCTCCTAATTCTTCCTAAAAATCAAATCAAATCACCACAGTATATTATTCTGGACCAGTACCAGAAGAGCTAACCAGTTAACCTGTTATGAAATTATGTTGTTTTATAGTACTGTATGTATGTGTAGATGCTATGCCAGAACTCTGTATCCTGAAGGAACTCTTTGGTCTTTCCTTCAGTTATTGAATTGTTCTTCTTTAACACAAATCAATATGATTTGGTATAGATTTATATTTACAGAGATATTGAGTGATTTAGATTAATTGAAGTATAATTGGAAGCCATGAAGCAATTATTAGAATTCGGAAAATATTTTATATATTTAACCTAAAATTTAACTATCAACTTTTCCTTTTCAGGCAAGTTATCTTTGTGAATCCTTCTCAGAAATGATTTGAGTCCTTCTATGCCTTTATGCTTTTTAATTTCAAACCACTGTTAACTTCTCTGTTCTGCTTAGACACTATTTTCTACTAATTTTGTTTATTTTTGGTATTTTCTTATAGTTTTCATTTTTCTACAACCTTGGTAAATGAGACAGATGTAGCTTCCCTGAATATAGACAAGTATAGAAAAGTTAGCAAAAATTTTCCTCTTTCTCCTGTATCTCCTGTCCCCTTATTTCAGCTTTGTTTAGAGTCTTGAAAGTTACATTCTTTTGCTTAGAAGGAAAGTGTGTGTACCAAGTACGGCAAGGCAAGGGAGTAGAAAAAAACATTTAAACTTGACTTTTTGACATGAACTGGTCACAGCTGAGTGAATATGTACTGAAAAGGTTGACTGTTTAATGTTTTCTATTTTTTAAAGTCTGTGTTTTTTCTCATTTTTTTCTACTTTTCTGCTGTATTTCCCATCTCTACTTTAAAAAAATTTTATGTTTTGACAGTCAAAGTATGCTGGTCAGATTTTAGTGTTTATATATCAAATATAAAAGTTACTACTATGTTTTTCAACCAGCAGGAACTGAGACCCCTGTTGGTGTCTTAATCCAAAACCAGCATTTTAAATTCACATAAACCTTGCCTTAAGGGTTGGAGAAAAGACAATTTAGGGAACAGCGTGAGGTCAGACATATTGATCAGTGGTCCAGTCGTTGTTGCTAGACCTGGGGTAGAATGTACACGTGGAAAAATAACATTATCAACAACAAAGAATACTTCTCCAGAGAGAAACTCTTCCTTTTCTCTTCTTTCATCTTTGTGATTATAATTACAACATAGTCTCTCATTCCTTCTTACTCCCTCATATACCAGTCTTTGCTCTCTTTCAAATTTGTCACCTCTTTTTTTTTTTTTTTTTGCTAATTTTTATTCCATGAATATATGTATATATAGTTGTGTTCCTAAGTATAATCTGTTCAGTTTGTATAGTGTTCCTCTTATGTATGTTTTCAGGGCTGACAATTTGGTACTGGACAACCATTTAATTCATGTGTTCTTCTGTCAGGGAAGGCCACTTCATGTTCTCCCAGCTTTCCTTTCTTGCCTATGGTTTTTTGAACAGTGTTGTGTCCTAGTCGGCTTTTTACTATTTATTTTGGCATCTCCATTACTACTGTCCTCTATGGCTTACATTTGGACATTCTTATTGATGAGACTTTAGCTTGGGACATTCCAAGGTGCTCTCAGAAGAAGCTCCTTGAGCTCCTGGCTCTTACAGTTGTTCCACCATCCCTTCTTCTGCCACATTTCCTGTGCCTTAGGTGTGGGAGTGAGTTTGGGGTGTATCCACTGGTGCTGGGCTCTACAACTTTTTATTTTGGTTAGTTGTGATTTTTGTGTGTGTGTGTGTGTGTGTGTGTTTATGGTAGTGGTCTCCATCTGTTGCAAAGAGAATTTTACCTGATGAAGGGTGAAGACTACACTTACCTGTAGATATAAGGACTGATGTTTAGATTGTTGTTAGGGATTAGTTTGCTTTAGTAAATTAGTGGCTCTAGATTCTCCTCCAATGGCTGTTACTTCACTAGCACTGACTAGTTGGATAGATTTTTTGGTAACAGGCATGGTTTAATTCTTGTCCAGTACATTTTAATTCCAATTAGAGATCCACTTGTCATCAACATTTGAATGTCACTACTTCACAATTTGGGTTCCAGTACCATTTAGGTCATTTATGTGGTTTATAGGAATGTGGAATTGCTGGCTGCCTCCCTCCTTTGGAATTTTGTATGGTGCCTTGTGCTACCATGACAGTTAGTCCTCAGGCAGGGGATGTTCAAGTCAGTTCCATCTCAGGTGTCTCACGGAACCTGCTTCTAAACTGCATGGTGTCTTCAGCACTTGTAGGGGGCAACCAAGGGCAACATCAGTAGGCTGCATGTTTTAGGAGTTCCTTGACAGTTCTACTCAAAAGAGGTCTTCTCATGTTTGCTATTGTTTTTTTAAGGGAATCCTTGCCTCTTGGAGCAAGCATTGTCAGCCTAGATGAGAAAAAAGAAATGATTAAAACTATATAAGTATGTTTATACATGGGATTAATATAATAAAGTTTTTCTGTTTTGTTTTCTCTCCCTTTCTCTCACTGTTTCTCCCTCTCTGTCTCTTTGTGTGTGTGTGTGTGTGGGTGTGCGCGCGCGCGCGCATGTGTGTTTGTCTGTCTGTTTGTCTGTCTCTGATAGGTAGTTGAGTAGTTGTTGCTGGATTTGAGGTAGCATTTGGATATGCAAGTGTAGTTGCTTCTCTAAAGAAAAACTTTCCCCCCCCTTTTAAAATATGGATTTGTGATGATAGAAAAAGCTGTCTTTTATCCCGGGATTAAAAAGTCAAGAATATAAAAGTAGGAATGCTTCACTTCAAAGTGAAAAAATTGATTACTTTACCTCTATAACCTAATATGGGGTGTGGTAACTATATAATTTACATTGTTCATAAATACAGTGTGCATTCAGCTTGAATTTTCAAGGAAGTATAAGAGTGATTGGCTGACAATCCTTACTTAGGCAATGCCAGTTAGTTTTTTCACCTTATTTAATTATTCCTATCTATTATCTATATACCTATGTATCTATGCATCTATCTGTATATCCATCTATCCATCTGTCTGTCCATCCATCCATCCATCCATCCATCCATCCATCCATCCATCCCCTCCCACCCATCTACCTACTCATCCATCCATCATGTTTGTTTGTTTGTTTGTTTGTTTTTCTGTGTAATAGCCCTGGCTGACCTGGAAGTTGCTTTGTCGACCACTCTGGCCTAGAACTGACAGAGTTCCTTTTGCTTCTGCCTTCAGAGTTCTGGGATTGAAGCTGTGCCCCACCGTGTGCCCAGTTTATTTTATTCATTTTTATAGTAGCCTTATCAGCCATATTTAGGATCTTACTGAACTTGAGGTTTGGGGGAATTTGGCTTCTTTAGAGGAATGGAAAATTATTGTACTATTCTATTTTTCTTTTTATTCACATGCTTATAGTTTTTATTTACCATATTTTCTATTTGTATTGTATGTGCTTAGAATGGTATTAGGCAAGAATTTCAGCTATATATACATGAAGTTTCTGTGAAAAGAAAATGGTTTTCTGCATATCATTCTGCAAATAAATGAGAATTTAGTTGAAACTATAAATTTTTGTTTTATATGTGTATGCATACTTATATATATAAATATTTTACTTATTTATCTTACTAGGTTTTCCTGTGAGTGATATTTGATAATCATTGAAATGAAGCTTGATTTCTTTCCTTTTGCTCCTTTTGTTTTCAGTGCTGTAAACCCTTTCTGTGTCTCCCGTGTAATCTGTTGTAGGTAGCTTGTATGCAGCTCATAAATGCCCTTGTTACATCTCCTGATGATTTGGACTTCAGGCTTCACCTCAGAAATGAATTTATGCGTTGTGGATTGAAAGAGATATTGCCAGTAAGTGCCCTGCAGTCTCCTCATTAATATTTAAATTAGAAGTGTACTTGAGTGGGGGAAATTTAGATAAATTACTCTCAAGAATAATTTATCTGCGGGAAAAGACTTGAGTATAAAAATCTAGTTTTGAAATATAGATGGTAAGATTTAAGTATTAACACTTTAAGTGTTTGAATTCTGCAAGTCAGGCTTGAATGATTGGTTTATTGTTTATGTTATTGACAATTTACCCATACTGAAAGCATAATCCATCATAATTTTTATCTAATTTCTATAGAACTTAAAGGGGATTAAGAATGATGGCCTGGATATACAACTTAAAGTATTTGATGAGCACAAAGAAGAAGATTTGAGCGAGTTCTCCCATCGCCTTGAAGACATTAGAGCTGAATTTGAATATCCTTTTGCACTGAGTCCCAGTTAGAAGAGATCTAAAATGACTCTGTCATCCATAGTAATGAACTTTACCCCATGAAGCATTTAAGTCCTTCTATAGAAACTTGAAATCAACTGTGTATGTAGTATAAAAGTGTCACTATTTTAATAGCTTAAGTTTGTTGTTTTGTCTGTGTATTTGTGGAAAGGAAGAGTGCCCTTAGACTGGATAGTTACATTATGTGTACAATCTGTTGTCCATATGGTTGTTGCCTGTTTTCTTTGTAGTCTTGGAGTTGAGATAACCTCCACCTATTGAAGCCTCCTTTCTCTGCAATGGATGCAGTACCTTGTAGGCCTCATGTAAGTTGGTGGGTGTACAAGTGTCTGCACTGTTTATGAGACACACCAGAATCCTATTTTGTACTACGGCTTCTCACTGATGCACTTCCTTTGTTGCTCAGGACATTCTTGGAACTTAGTGGGTGTTTCCAACAAGCTGTTGGCTGTGTGCCTACTGTATTTCTAGCACAGTTGATGGTGAAGGGCGAAAAATTTTCATGTCAACTTGCCATCTCTGGAGTCTCTACACTCCATTCCTAGATAGCCCTTTAAAAACAATCATTACTAGACAGTTGTTTGCGTACAAGTCTTCCAAGCCTTCCTAAAGCATACACTGTGTTATATTAGCTGTTTGGTGTAAGGTTTGAATACATTTATATGGTCCTTAATCAGCTCACTGAAGCGTCTGATGTTTACAGTATGGTATGGGACACAGTTAAGGAAACTAGAGCAGAGGGACATTTTGTTTCTATTCTTCAGCATCTTCTGCTCATTCGAAATGATCATTTTATAAGGTAAGGGGAAGCTATATTCTAATGTTATTCTAATAAGCTATATTCTAACTGATAAAACTAGTACTTGTGACTTTGAACTGATACTTTATTCTGACAAACAAATTATTTTTCTTTCTTTCATGATAGTGATCTAAAGACTGTTGTTTTCTTCAGGCATGAATTTACTTAGCTATGGCTACAATGCCATTACTGTTGCCTTTTTCAATTCCAGAAATTGCATAGTTGTATCGTCTTCTGTGAATGAAAGTTGAAGCCATGTTTCTTGTTCTTTCTTGTTCTTTCTTGTTCACACGGGGTCAGTCTTTGTGAGATTTTATGGGTATAAATTCTGAGGGTCCCTAGGACACACAATCTGCCAGCACTCTCCCTGATCCTCTGGCTCTTACGTTCTTTCAGCCTCGCCTTCCACAGTGATCCCTGAACCTTAGGTGTGGAAGTGTGTTGTAGATCCAATGGGTTACATGTGAGTAACATGCAGACTAATCAGGTTATATTTAGAAGTCTGCTTGTGGATCTGTATATATGTCTGTCTCTATCTGTGTCTGTGTGTACACATATATTTATACTTACATTTATGTAAAATAAATTAAAGAAAGGCCATGTATTTTAGAGAGAAAGGGGCTATATCTGAGGGTTTGGCTACAGGGAAATGGAGAAATTATGCAATTACAATCTATAATAAGTGAAAAAAGTGGGAACCATTGACAGCTTATTAATTTATTATCATGTGTAATATTTTGTGGTTGTTTCTTAATCACCAGGAATGCTGTTGATAGACTTGATGTTATAAGTCATAGAGTATTAATAATTGCTTTTAGTAGTGTTTAAATTGTCTGAGTCTATGTTATTAATATTTGCATGTTTAATGTTTTTAATCTATCAGGAAAATGATACAAATGCGTTGTCAACCTGGTTTTATCTTGGCTCTCTGAGTTTGGAAACTGTTCTTTGTTTACTTCACATAGAACATAACTGTGGTTGTAGGTAGACATGAGTACCCAAAAGACTATACTATGATTAAATATGTTACGTGAGGAAAATTGGGGTTGAATTCTTGACACATAGTGTATGCTCAGTAAATGGTCTTCATATCAGTTTCTGCTTTTATCAGTTAAGAATTTTCAGTTAAGTCTTCAAGTATAAAATCATTATGTTACCAAATTCGTTTGTAGATTATGGGAGATAATTAGTCTTCCCACAGGTAATTCATATAGGATTTATAGGACAACCTTATTTAGGTTGCATACCCACAGGTGATATCAGAGGGTTTAACTCAATGTTATTTGCTACATCTTACAACACAGAAGAAAAATCGAAATTAAACTTTTCAGTCTTTAGAATGATGTATTTCACACTTCAAGTTTTTATTGAAATTATAATTTCTGCAAATATTCTCAACTTGACTTGTAACCTGTTTTGTTGTTTAATGTGCCATTTTTTGGAACTTTGTTTAAATGAAGGAGACTAAATATTTAAGCACAAATAAGTGCTACCTGAATCTACTAACTGATTAAATTAAAAATAATAGGATAGCCTGTTAATAAATGTTGTATTTATACTCTAAATTTATGTAAAATTGGCATGAAACATCTGTATAAAGAATTTTCGTGCAGTTTTTGATCATCACATGGCTAGTTCTGTCACCCTCTGGTTGGTAAATGACACCTGAGCCCCCATGAATTCAGGGTTATTGTTATTGTGTTCAGCTGAGGCAATTTTATTCAGCATTATAAATGGTTCATTAGGTGTAAGTTTTTAGTACACAGATAGTAGTAGTACTAATATATGGTTCATTGGGAAGAAAGCTGAAATGGCCAGAAGGGCCGTCACATATGAAGAATATGGTTTGGAGAAAAATAAAAAGCTGCTTATAAATCACCGCGAAAGGAAATCAATTCACAAGTGATGGGGGATGTAGGGTTCCTTATTATAAACCACCCTGCTGCTTGAATTGCCTTTGCACATAAAAGTTATTATTTATTTTTTATTTTTTTGTATTTTCTTCACATTGCCTAAAGTTAAGGAGATATTCCTAAGTTGTTAGAAATGCAGATAGATTGAGTTGTTTTTTTCTTCATTAATTTATTTATTCATATTACAGTGTGATCATGGCCTTTCTCCTTCCTCTCCTCCCAGTCCCTGCCTCACTCACTCCCTCTCCCTGATTTTCAATCCCTTTTTCCTCAGAGAAGGAAAGGTCTCCCATGGTTACCAACCCATGCTGGCTCATTAAGACAGCATGACTAAGGCCATCCTATCCCACTGAGACCATATAAAGCAGTACAGCTGTCTTAAGTGGGTCCAAAGGCAAATAACAGAGTCTGATACTGTCCCCACTGTAACTGTTAGGGGATCCACGTGAGGAATGAGCTGCACATCTGGTACATCTGTGCAGGGGGCCTAGGTCCAGTCCCTGTATGCTATTTAGTTGGTGGTCCAGTCTCTGTGAGCACCCATGGACCTAGGTTAGTTGAACCTGTAGGTCTTCTTGTGGTATTATTGACCCCTCCAGATCCTTCGATCTCTGCCCCCACTGCTTCCCCCCTCCCCCCACTCTTCCAGTACATTCTCCAGCTCTGTCTATTGTTTGGCTTTGAGTCTCTGCATATGATTCCCAAATGGATTGAATTATATCAATAGCACATCCATTTTTTTTGAAGCTTTTACCTAAACTTTGACCTTTGTATATTGATATTATATTAAATTTTCCAGTCTTCCTTGACTAAGATATATTAATTTAGTTTCATATCCTTTAGAGATATCAATTCTGAATTTCTACAACATGATACTAAGAAGCTCCAGTAGAAATTCTTAGAGAAGACATTTGATGGGCTTATACTAATAAGATGAATTCCTGGTAGCCATTCAGTAGCTGTGCTCTGAGGGTGGCTTCAAGTACCTCTTACTTCTTAATAGTATCTCTTTTTAATGAAAATCAATGAAATAAATGTCTGACTTTTATAAGAAAATTACCCTCAGTTTACAGTATACTTCCTGACATGTCATTAAAATATGTCATGATGTTATTAGATAGATGACTTTCCCATGCTATATTATGCCATCACTTGAATTATGCTGAGTATAATTTTAAATTGAAGTCAGCCTACATCAAGTATATTCATTTGATGTAAAATTCTACTCCTTTATTCAGTGAGTATATATTTTATTTATTTATTGAGTATATATTTGTTCTCTTTGGTTTTAGACATCAGTACTTCAAATTAATTGATGAGTGTGTGTCACAGATTGTATTGCATAGAGATGGAACGGACCCTGACTTCACATACAGAAAAAGACTAGATTTGGACTTAAGTCAGTTTGTAGGTGAGTTTTTCTTTGTTATTTAAGTAGAGCTATATTGAGTTTAGTCCCATGGGTTAGCTCTAACGTACTGATTTTCTTCATTTGTCTGGAGATGTCCTGAGAACTCTTGATCTTCTATGATGAAGTCTTAAATGTCTAAGCTATATTCATAACAACTTCATACCAATCTTTGTGTGTTGGTATCTAGAACTGATGATTCCAAACAATGGTTTGTAAAACAGGTGACTCCTGATATCACTATGTTGGCACCAAACTGTAATGATAGTCATTGTACACTTTTCTTTCAGTACACTGGAACAAGGAATTTGAGAATTTTTGACTAATTAATTTATTAAATATTCATTCATATGCGTGTATGTATGCTCTTTTAAAATGCTGTGCTGTGCAATGGAATATGTGCATTGAGAAAACAGATATTATTTGAATTATATGCAGAACTGGCTTTTTTACTTTCTTTTGATCATTTCTGTGTTGGTGTAGTGTGTATATTTGTGAGTGAGCGTGTTGTGTATACACTGGTATGCATAGGGATAAATGCACAGGGCTTCTTGCTGAAACTTAAACTTGCATTTTGTGACCAGCTTGCAGTCACCAAGCCTTGTTAATCTTTTTTGTCTTTATTCTGCTTCTTGGGGTTCTGTACATGTATGGGAAGCTTTTATCTGGGTTCTAGGACCCCGACTCTTGTATGTTGATTGCATAGCAGCTGCTCCTAGACACTAAGCATCTCTCCAACTGCCTCTCTGTCATAGAAACTAAACTCCTTGTGCAACTTCAAGGGTGCAGCCCACTTTAGGATTCATTTTATTTTATGTGTAAAAATTTGGTCCAAATGTATATTCGTGTACCTCATGCTTTCCTGGAGCTTGCAGAGGAAAGAAATGGTCACTGGAACTGCAATTAAAGTTATAAGAAAGTGGATCTATCTACATAAGGTCTGGTGCATATCCCACACATTCATTCACTTCCCAATTTGAATCCTTTGCGTGTGCTCATGACTCCAGTGCACACTTATTAAGAGACAAAATGAAATAAAGATGTATTTCAGTGAAAATGATCAACAGAAATTTTTGCAAATACAAAGATCTAGATCTAGAACATTTAAGTAAGAATTTGAATTTTGAATGCTTGTATGAACTATTAGTTTGATAGTACTCAATACTAAATCATTTCCTTGCTTCCAAGGTCATTTAGGGTATTAACCTGTGTGATTCTTTCAATATTGTATACAGAGATAGGTCAATACTTTGAAGTTGTGCATGGCTCAGCAAACTGCAGTGTTCTTAATGATCAGTGCTGGCTGATACAGACTTAGCATAGACAACCAAGATCTACTAACAGTGCCACCTCATTCATGGATCTTAAAGTTATAGCTCTTCCAACACTTCATTTACAAATTATTCCACAGCCTGTCTTCTTAAATAGCAGCATTAACTAAATGTTAATATAACCCAATGAAAAATAATGAGCTTTTAAAACATGTCAGGCGTTTGTGCAAGGAGATTGGAGGATGGTCAGGAAGTAAGGAACTCCTCAAACTTAGTGACATTTAGAAACAAAGTGTTTGCTTTCTTTGTAGATTAAAAATGAAAGTTGCTGAGGTGCAGGAGGTGAGCTAATACATGCTGGCATGATATAGTAAGAATAAAGGGACATTATGTAGGAGTTAGAATCCCCCACACTGTCTCTCTTTGTTTTTCTCTCTCTCTCTGTTTTTCTCTCTCCCTGTTTCTCTCTCTCTGTTTCTCTCTCTCTGTTTCTCTCTCTCTCTGTTTCTCTCTCTCTCTGTTTCTCTCTCTCTGTTTCTCTCTCTCTGTTTCTCTCCCTGTTTCTGTCTCTGTTTCTCTCTCTCTCCCTATCTATCTATCTATCTATCTATCTATCTATCTATCTATCTATCTATCCATATATATATGTGTGTGTGTGTGTGTTTGTGTATGTGTGTGTGCACTTATATCTATATACACATGGGTGTGTGTGGTCAATTTTGTAAGTAAAATAGTATTAGAACTAGATATAAAAATATTAGAACTAGATGGGTGAGATTTGTTTTAATTTTTTATAATTGAAAATTTCTTAAAATGGCTTATATTGTATAATATTTAGTTTTAAATAAAATAGTCAGCAGAATCGTGTATGTATGAAATAGAACTGATATTTTGTTTTGCTCTTTCTCTTTTAACTCAATTGTTTCCTTAAACTCATTTGCATATTGGTTTTATTAAGAGGAACACAGTATATTATGATAAATAAACTTGAATAATTTGTTATACCTAGCACTCGACAGATGGATGTACATAATAACTTAGTCCATTATTGTTGGTTATTGATATTATTTTCAGTGCTTATGAACATAGTGACGTATAGATGAGTAGTCTTGTCTAAATGCAAAGTTCTAGTTGTTAGATGAAAGGAAACCCAAATTAAATTTTAAGTATTACCTAATTTTTCATCAGTAAAGCATATATGTCAATTATTCTATAGGATACTTGGTTCCCGTATGCAAGCTCTAATGCCCCACATAATGGATTACATACCTTTTGCTATTATTTCTCACTGAATTTATATAGGATCAAAAAGTAGTTGGGAAAAGAAATAGTCGTCATCTTTTTATCCTAATTTTGTTTCTCACTCCAGCCTACTTTTCTGATTGGTGTTGGGTCTTACCATCTCTTCTTTCCATATCCACATTGATAATGGAAATCATTCCATGTTGCATGCTATCATTGATCTATCTCCTCTTCCCTGATGGAAGTTTAAAGTTCAATATGAATTCCTCTGGCATCACACTTTAAGGAGCCTCTTTGTAACATTGTGCTATTTTCCTCCACTTTCCTTACGTTATTATTGATTATGTTTTCTGTGATTATTTTTCATAAGATCAACAGTTTGCATAAAACTTCAATTTAATTTTTGTTTCTCTACTTTTAGATGTTTGCATAGATCAGGCAAAACTAGAAGAGTGGGAAGAGAAAGCATCAGAACATTGTAAGAATGTAAGTAACTGCTTTACTCTGCAGGCCTGTGTGGGAGCTGCTGCAGGGCACTACCTCTTCTGGGTGCTTGTTACTGCCTCAGATCTCGAGTCCCTCAGGCTGTGTGAGAGGGCTGCCCCATGGAGTACTAGCTAGACCAGTTTGTTGTTGGAAATATGCTCCACCTTACCACTTCCTTTTCCTGCTTTATATTGTCATCAGAGATGCCATATGTTTAACTATGTACATATGATGTGTTAGGTATTTATTCTTCCAGAGTGAACCTGGAACTTTCATTTTCTTTCTTTACACTCTACAGAATGAACAATTTTTGTGTTCTTTTTTATAAGCAAACAAAGAAATACTTCTTGAACGAGTGAATGAATTAATGGTTGGAGAGAAGAAAAGGGGGAAGACAATGTATATCTTCTAAGCTCAAAAAATTAAAAAAAATATTTTCAGTAGCCATGTGTGGTCCTAGAGGCAGACAGATCTTGGTGTTTAGGGGTGACCTGATGTATACAGTGTGTTCCCCAACAACCAGAACAGCACAGATAAATACTGTCTCAATTGTGCCTTTAAATAAAAAGAACAAACTATGGGATACCACCAGCTTCAGTTACTTCAATCTACCAATTTTTCTTACTCTGCTCACCTTTGCTTTTCTTTTGTGCAGTTTTGTCTTCTTTTTACTGACTTAGGATTTCTGTTTTAGGTAGTTTCTTGGTTGAATGATTGATGTTTGAAATAGTTATTCAGAGTAGAATTCTTGGCTCTAGCTTCTCATGTTGATGAAGTAATAACAGTAACTACTATCATAAACCAAACCATATATATAGCTATGTTCTTGTGAGCCTTTATGTTAGGCACTGTCTCATGAAGTAGACCTTGTTAACGGAGTAGGGCCTCAGAGTGCCTGAGACATCTCTACTTTCCTGTAAACTTGGAAACACACAGAATTTGCAAATCGAACCTTCTTCCAATTTAAAGAACTTCTGTTGAATTTTATGTTTGTGATGTCTTTGATGCCCTAAGAGTTAGAATCAAGCAAAACCCTTTTAGACCATTGGCTGCTTGCTAGGTGTCCTCGTTAGATTTCTCTTGCTGTGATAAAATACTGACCAATAACAACGAGAAATATTAAGGGCTCATTTGTCTTATATGTTCCTTATTGAGGGAAATTATCACTGTAGAATTGCAGCTGAGATCATGGAGGGACACTACTTTACTTCTCAGTGGTAACCCAGCCTGCTTTCCTTTAAAACCCAGAATCACCTGAACAGAGTTGGTACTGCCACAGTGAGCTTGGCCCTCCTGCATCAGCCATCAGTTTTCAGAAATAACACACAGACATGCCCATAGGGCAAGCTGATGGAGGCTATTTCCCAGTTGAGGTTATCTATTTTGGAGATCAAGTTGACCAAACACAGCCAGCAGCACACTAGGGTTAGAGCCGTGAATATGATGTTTGGTTTGGTGAAGGAATGAAATGGTTAGATTACTTAAACTTCCAAATGGTCTGCAATGGTTAATAGCTGTTAGATACAGCGTGACCATTCTGTCAGCCAGCACTGTACTGTAAGCTTAGTTAGTACCTGCACTTTTTATGCATGTAGTACTAAGTTTCAAGTATAAGAGGCAGATACATCAGGAATAATAGAGACCGTACTTACGTTTTGTTGATGTGTAGGGAATATCAATAGAGTTGAATACAAAGTACTTGATAGATTTTTTTTTTAAATAGCAAGCTAAGTAAATAAAAGACCTTGTTCAAGGTTAGCTGCCTTTTTAAAGCCAGAAGTTGTATGTATTACATGTATTCAGAAAATACTCTTGCTTCATAAAATATTTCTAGTGCCATACCATCTTGTATATATCAGCAGAAGCTTTGCTCTGATCACTTTGTAAGGACACATGTAAATACTTTGCTTTAGGCAGGAAGCTATCATAGTTTCTAGGTACATTTTTTATTTAGGTGCATAAATTTGAAAAATGAAGAGCAGAGATGTCAGAAAGTATATAGAGTGTATTGAATTATCAACCTTCTTGTACAGAGGCACTAATCCATTTACCCCAGGCAATGAAATTAAGCAGAAACTCAACCTTAACTGTATTTCTTGACATTTTGAGTGTAATTTTGTTAGTATAATATTGCTCTAGCAATTTTTTTTTTGAGGGGAGTTCAGGGAAGAGCACTTTCATACCAGTTTCCCAAGATATAGTTTAGGAGACACAGGTTTATCCCCAAGGCTACTGGGATTTGATTGGAGATACTATAAAAATGCCAAACAAGGTTTATAATTCATCTAATTCTTTTGTAAGTGAGAAAATGGATATTTATCTCTTAGTAAGAAATGTTGGTATTTTTTGTATCACCAAGTCAATTTAATAAGTTTTATAGACTATACTAATTATTATCCACTTGATGTATTTTCTATTGTCGTCAAGTAAATCCTTTCTGTCTGTATTTTATGCCCCCAAAAGAAAACCTCCCTGTTGTCACTCTGACAGCAAGTTGCTTGTTTGGTTTGTTTAGTTTAGCTTACATTTTTCTGGCAATGAAATTTGATTTCATTGTAAAAAATGAGAAAGGAGTTTGGATGCTGAGAAATATAATCAATGATATTGATGTAGTCATTCAGTGTTTGGATTTGGCAGGAGTTGGCTCATTGTTTAATAAATATTTACTGAATTTAATTAGACATTTAAGGGAGTGAAAAGTTAGTTAGCAGAGGTTTTGTGAGCTTACAAGTTGAGTTCTGTTAAGGTGACTGACATTACTGTTACTCAGGTATAAAAGGTTTGGCAGTGGTGAAGCTTACTGATAGGCCATTCAGTTCAGTTCGCAGTAGGCTTACTTAACTCTTTCATCCTGTGGTTCTCTGTGAGGAGAGGGTCCTAGACAAAGGGTCAAGCCCAGTTCCTCACCTCTCCTATGCTGCTGGTTCTCCATCTACTTGTCTGCTTGCCTCACACAGTGCTCTCGACTGCCCTTGACCACAAACTGATGGAACCAAGGGTCGCACTTCATCATGATTCCTGTTCTGTGTCTTTTGCACTTTGAGCCTCTGAAGCTGTGAGCAATATACCTCTCTTTCATAAGTAGACTGTGTCCAATAATTAGTGTTAATTAAAGCAAACAATTTTTTCCCTAATTGCACATAATACTTGTATTTATCTTAAATATACAGTGCTTCCTAATTTCTTCTTTTAATTCATTTAAAAATGTTCTGTTTTTTTTTTTTGATGTAGTTCTGGCTGCCCTGGAAATTACCCTCCTCTTTCTTTCTTTCTTTCTTTCTTTCTTTCTTTCTTTCTTTCTTTTTTTCTTTCTTTCTCTCTTTCTTTCTCTTTTAATTTTTATTGGTTATTTTATTTATTTACATTTCAAATGTTACCCCACTTACAAATTCCCCCCCACAAGCCCCCTATCTGCTCCTTCCTTCTCCTGCCTTTATGAGGGTGCTCCCCCACCTGCCCACCCTCTCCTGCCTCAGAGGCCTCATGTTCCCCTTGCTCTTTAAACTAGGCTGGGCTCAAATTACAGTTCTGCCTGCCTTTGCATTCTGAATACTAAGATTAAAGGCATTCCCTACCATTGCTTAGTTTAAATTTCTGATGCTCAGTTACAAAGTCTTTTGATTTCTATCCTTACTGCCTTCTGGTATCCTCTCCTTTACCCTATCATTGCTTTGACAACTGCAGTAGACTCAAACTTAATTTCTTTGCTCAGTATTTCTTTTTCCTTTAATAATTCACATAGTTGCTGGTTGAGTTTTTCAAAGTGCCAGCTTGGTATATTACTTTCTTAGTATGCTTTCCTTCAGAACTCTGAGAGATTGCACACCATTTAATGGCCTAGTGTTGAAATTTTACTGACACTTTTCTACTAACTCCTCAAGGTCTTTTTTGTCTGTGACTTATTGTATTTGTTGTGGTCTCCTGTTTTTATTGATGGCAGACTTTATGCATCCAGGGTGGATAGTTTGCTTTTAAGTAACAGTTAGATGCTTCTCAACAGAAAGTCTGACCATGTTCTGTTCAGCTTTCTCTCTCTACAACCTAACACTTTTGAGGGACATACTTTAGGCATACTGTGACATATTTATTCTGCAATGGAAAGTAGGTAGACTGACGACCAGTTAAAAAAGTGTCTCCACAGATATACCCACAGGCCCATCTGATGGAAGCAATTCTCAGTTCTGGAGACTCCAGTTTGTCAAGTCAACAAAAATAAACCATCACGATACACAAATATATGCTTGGCAAGGCTGAAGATGCACTTCATTTGAAAACTTTTAATTTGAAAAAACTGTAAATAAATATTAGTGGTTGTGAACTTTATGCACTGCATTTTAATCATGCCCTGTCTTCATCTGTTTCCACATCCCTATGCACTCATCGCCCTGTCTCCCTTGCGTGTTTGTTTTTAAGTGCATGGGGTCCAGAGGATGTTGACCAAATTCTCCCGGCTGTGGGATCTTCTCCTGGATCATAGTTGATCTACCAGGTGTTTCGCCCCGGAAGAAAACTGACTCTCGCTCCCTTAGCTGTTCTCAATTGTCAGCAGCTCCTTAGCTAAGCAGTGAGACTTTGTTCCCATTGACTGCATCAATTCTGGGATTTTGTTTGGCTGTCAAAATCTTGCACATGTTGTCCATAACCACTGCGAGGTTGTTTGAGCAGTTAGTTACCCTCTATCTGGAGAACACTACTTTACTGCAGTTTTCTTTTACTTCTCGTTCTTCAATTTTCAGACTCCTCTTTCACAAGGATTTTTGATTCTTGTAGTGTGTGTGTATTCACTTGTGTGTGCATGTGTGCATGTGCATGTGTTTGAGTGTCTGTGAGAGAGGGAGAGGGAGAAAGATACAGGTGTACCATTTGGGTTTTTGAGAATCAATTCTCTCCTTACTCTATGTGGATTCCATGGATTGAACTTAGGTTATCAGGCTTGGAAGCATATCCCTTACCTGCTCAGTCATCTTTCTGGCCTGGTTTTTAGTTTGAGAATCTGCCCTATGAATTTTCAGTGTCTGCCCTGCTTTACACTCCCACCAGCAGTATTAAGGACTTCTCTTACTATCCACACACACTAGAATTGATTGGGTTTCTTTCTTTTCTTTGACAGTAAACCATTTTACCAGGAGTGAAGTATAACCTCAGCACAGCTTGAGTTTGCATTCCATTGGTGCCTTAGGATATTCAGTGTGTTTTTAAATATTTATTTGACCTTTGCATCTCTTCTTTGGAGATTTGTCTGTTCATTGCTCTCATCCATTTGTTGATTAGAAAATTTGATATTAGTCTTTAAATTTGAACTTGCTGATAGATTCTAGATATTTTCCTCTTGCTGGACATGTAAAGATTCTCTCACTTTCTGTATGTTGTCTCTTAACTTAGCTGATGATTTTCATTAGTGTGTAAAACATTGTTAATTTCAATTAGCACTATTTGCTTGTTCTTGGTATTATTTCTTATGAGATTGAAGATATTCTGAATTATTTACTTGGTGTTTAATTGTTTATGTTTACGTTTTAAAACAATGGCACTGATCATGACAGTAAGTAAGAAACCTATGGAGGGGTGAACATGAGGCCGTAAGACAGTCCTTTGATTTGGAATTTGGAAGCTGATGGTTTTTTGTAGCATAGGAATTCTGTCATGTTGTGGATAACAAAGTATATGATGTTCAGTTGGCTAGAAAACCTGAAAGTATGAGATAAAATGTCTGCTGGAAAAGGTAAGTTAGATGTAAAGTCTCAGCTATTAGAGGAATATTCAGGGATAGATGAAGGGCCAGAGTCCAGAGGGGCTGTAACAGTGATGTGGGAATACCCCACAAAACACTTGTTTTGGGAAATGAGACAAGAAGCATAAAGTGTGTATTGTGTGTTTTCTCTTCTGTGGAACCTAGAAGGAGATAAATAGAAGACAGAAGAATGCAGTTGCTAGACAAAGAGGGACAAGGCGGGTGGGCTGGGAGGATTGCAAGAGGCAATTAAAGTACCTGCTGTGCATCTGAGAAAGTCTCAGTGAGACCCCATCCTTTCTATAGGTAATACCTGCAAAAGCAAACTTAAAGGGAAGCAGGTGAACCTCTAAGCCTAACTGGGATTTAATTTGTGAATTGGTTACATTGAGCTTGGCGTTAGTATCTTTTTAGTTAATTTTCTAATAGGGCATGTGTTTTTTGGAGTCTTCACAGTACTGCTGATCATGGTGGTGTGTTTTGGGAGAAGTGAACTGCATTTGCACAATTTTATTTTTTTATTATTTTAAAAATTAATTTTTTTACATAATACACTTTTATTATTTACCTGTTTTAAACCATTTTAAGAATTTCATTCATTTATTTATGTATGTACATGTGTGCCATGGCACACATGTGTAAGACAGAGGACAACTGGTGGACATCATTTCTCTCCAGCCTTTAGTCCCAGTCACCAGACTGGTCTGTCAGCAAATTCCATTACTCACTGGCTTGCTCTTGTAGTTCTTCCTCCCTCCCTCCCTCCCTCCCTCCCTCCCTCCCTCCCTCTCATCTCCTCCCTTCCCTTCCCCCCCTCCCTCTCATCTCCTCCCTTCCCTTCTCTCTCCTCCCTTCCCTTCCCTCTCCTCCCTTCTATTCCCTCTCCTCCCTTCCCTTCCCTCTCCTCTCTTCCCTCTTCTCCCCTCCCTCCCTTCTTCCCTCCCTTCCCTCATTATAATTACAGTGATACTGGGTGTGAAATGAGGATTTGTAGTGTGCAGTTTATTTTTCTCACTTGGAAGGTAGAGATGAAAGTAACTTTTCTAACTCAAAAAATTTAGGTTATGAAACCTAAAGATATCATACAGATTGGAGATGTGGGTCTATGTATCATTTCTGCCTGTTCCTGGGAACCTAAATTGCTCTAAACTTTTATTAAAAAATTGATAATCATTATAAAAGCATTCGTTATCAGAATGTGTTGTGATTTCACCCGAGTAAAACAGAACCTGTTCTTTTTTGTTTTTTTAAATCTCAGATTGTTTACTTAATACAGATTCTTCACTGCTTTTCCATGTTATGGGGAAAATAACAACTCCCCTGTAAACAAAATAGAGGTAACAGCCTTTGGTAGCTTAGTGTCTGTACTGGCTGACTTTGTGTGTCAGTTTGTCCCAAGCTAGAATATGTAAAGGTAATTTTTATTCACCAGATCTAGTTGTCATCTTGGAGCCTTACTGCTGAATAAACTCACCCTTTCTAGTTCTTTCTAAACTCAGGCTGGCTGGTTCAACTCAGGTGTTCTTGCCCAACCTTCTTTCCAAGTTGACTGATTCAATTCTGCTTCTCTCAGCTTCTCACTGAATTGCTCTGCTTGGTCTCAAACTAACTCTGGAAATCTGTTCTAATCTTCTGGCTCCTTCTCATTCTCAGGCTTATTCTGTCTTCACCTGCAATCTGTCTCTGTAAAACAGTCATGGTAAACTGCCTCCTCTCTTCCTCTCTCTGTGCTACTAGCTTGTATGTCACCTCTTTCCTGTCTCTTCTCGTGAGAGCTGGGTGTATTCCATCTTTAACTCATTCTGTTAAACCTTTCTCTGATTTTGTCACTTTCTCCTCTCTTCAGTTATTTGTTATTTTCAAGCATGACTACATCCTTTTACAAACTAACTATACCTTCATTGTTTGGGATGAAAGGTTGTACTAAGGGCATGTTTGTATTCTAGCTAGAGGTATTAAAGGTGTGTGGTGGGTTTGCATTCCAACAGGATCATACAGACCTAGGTCTTTGGATATTATCCCTTGGCAAAACAGTCATGTTGCTTGGTTAAAATTCCTCCTCAAGAGTCTCAGTTGAGGAAATGCCTCCATGAAATCCCATTGTAAGGCGTTTTTTAAGCTAGTGATCACTGGGAGAGGGCCAAGCCCATGACGAGTGGTGCCCATCTCTGGGCAGGTAGTCCTGGGTTCCAGAAGAAAGGAGCATGACCAAACTCTTGAGAAGCAAGGCAGTGAGCAGCTCCCGTCTATGGCTTCTGCGTCAGCTCCTGCCTCCAAGATCCTGCCCTGAGTTCCTGTCCTACCTTCCTGCAGTGCTGAACTGTGATGAGCAAGTGTAAGCTGAATAAAGCCTTCCCTCCCCAAGTTGTTGTTTTGGTCATGGTATTTTGTTGCAGCATCAGAAGCCCTAAGACAGAGGTCCATACCACACACCACACTGCCGTCCCAGCTGCGCTGAACAGTATGCACAGTCGGGAGGCACAAAGAACTTGGATCTTCTTATGTTTTTTTTTTTTTTTTTTGAAAAAGTGCCACATACTTGTTCTTGATTATGAGACAATGCTCTATTTAAATTCAGTTCCCTCAGGATAGGTTTTGAATCTTGATGATGGGAAAGTGAAACTATTTGAATGCAAGATGGGAATCTGTGATGAGTGGCTATATAAATTAGAAAACTCATCGGAACACCAGATTTTATTATTTGCCTTCCTCCCAGAAGGTATTGCACCAGGGACTTTGAAAAACTAATTTATCATTAATCTCTGTACGATAGCAAGAGATAAGCTATAAGAAAAACAAACCGAACAGTTAACGTGTTTATGGATTGAAGTTACCAACCACTAAAACTATTAAAAGGGAATAGTTCTAAATCGTACTGATGAACTTTGGCTACATCTCAAGTGTCAGGTTCTGCAGGTGGAGGTTGGCAGTGAAGGCAGTACAATGCTTTGCTTTCTGTTGTTTTATTCAAAATCGCCATGATATTTATGGACTTTTAAGAAAAATGCCAGTGTTGTAGATAACTATGGGCCTGTTCGCTCTGGTGGGAATAGAAGGTCATGGTCTTCCACTTCAGGTTTTGTCTCTTCCCTTCTGAATAAATGATTTTTCAGGGACCTGGAGAGACTTAGAGAAAGGCTTGTGGGCGACTTGTCAGGAATATGCCACTCCTTTTATGAAACCAATTCAGAAGTGTTTTATTGACAGATCATTAGAGCCATATTTTTATATGAGGAATAATGCTTTTTATTTCCATCTTTCTCTCTCTTTTATTCCTTTTCAGTTTGAAAAAGAGTGTACTGACCACCAAGAAACCCAGGCTCAACTGCAGAAAAAAGAGGCAAAGATTAATGAGCTTCAAGCAGAGTTACAAGCTTTTAAATCCCAGGTAAAATACCATCTCGAGTGAATTTCATTTTGAAATCATACCAGGGGAACAAAGGTCATCTTAGATCTTCACAGTCTCAAAATGTATAAACTTTACTTTTTCTTGTACATTTCCAGTATTATCCATATGTGTCTCTAGGCTGCTGTGCATACTGTAAAGCTATTCTTTGTCACACTTTTCTTACTTGTGTTTTTATGGATGTCCAGGCTTTTCCTAATTAACTGGTTTCTATGCTTCACTTGGGTTGTGTGTTAAAATCACATGCTTCCTAAGTAATTAAGCATAAAGGTTAAGAAAGTCTTTACTCTTACATTTGTCACCCATCACCGATCTTTATCCTACTGCAGGAAATTATTACTCCAGCTATGTATTTTTTCAAACCACCAGCCTATGGATTTCCTTGCTGTAAAAGATAACCCCTAGCTGAATGGGAACGTTTTCTGATAATTTTTCAATTTCCAAATGTCAATAGATTTAAACATGACAAAAAAGGAGAAAATCTGGATTATGAATAGATAGCTCCCTTGCACACTGTACACATAAGACATGAGATGGCAAGTACATCATCTGCATTCAGTACACGGCCGTTCACAGCTACATTCCTTCCTACAGGCCTGCATGTGCAATCCAGAGCAGCAATCCTCCTCTGACACTTCTCGCTCATGCTAATTTATGACTGGATGGAATTCGTCTCAGGCACATTGTTTCCTATGTTTCCAGGACTTTTGTTTTCTTTTGTGTATATAGTGCTAACTTTGTGACTAAAACTTCTGTCTGGAAGAAACTCCGTAACATCCTATCCTTTGCTAAAAAATAAAACCTTTTGTAAGCAAGAAAACTATTAGCCAGGCATGGCCAGGGATGGTACTTTATGCCTATAGTCTTATGTTTTCAGAGTCTGAGGCAGGAGAATTGATAGAGGTTGAGGTCAGCCTGTGCTATAGAGTATGACTCTAAAAAGAAACTATTGTTCTCATTTTCTTTTTTCTTTTCTTGTATGAAGTACCATGTTCAGCAAGGCTCTGGTAAAGAGAAGGTTCTTTTTATGTTACGTGAAATTGTGTGTGTGTGCGTGTGTGTGTGTGTGTGTGTGTGTGTGTGTGTGTGTGTGTGTCTTTCTTATAGATTATTGACTTAAAGACAATAGCTGAAATATGTGTGACTTTTTTTCCAGTCTCTGCCTAATATAAATTTGAGAATATTATTTTGAAATTATCAATTTGAATGATTACTTCTTTAAAATTCAAGATTAAAATATATATTCATGATCTTTGAACATGTTATTGTTGGATTTTTTTTTTTTAAACGAGGGAAATTAATGCTGTAAAACGGAAATAAAATAAAGGAACCCCTAGATTGTTGAAATCTGATGCAGTGGCACTCTGTTCATGGGTATTGGAGTAGAAACGTTCTGTAGTCATATGAGATTCCCATGCACAGTCTTTCTCTAACAATTAGGACATTTCTTTATATTGTCCTTCCTTTCTTCCTAACATTGTAACTTATGTTACATATGTGTTTTATTTGTATTCTGAGATATATGGATATATTTATATACCTAACTTGATTGTTAGTGATTTCAAGAAATTGCCATGTTATAAAAATTAGCCCAGAGCTCTTCTGCATAGTTACAATTTATTCATTCCACTCTATGTATTCTGTGGGAATATAACCATCAAAATGAGGAGTAGACACTGGATTTTTTGCAGGTCCTGATTTTATTTTATTTGTGACATTTGATAGTCAAAAGCCCCTTTCCCAAGATATTTGATATTCCTCTACTTCCTGATTGTGCCCCTTGCTTGCAATTTTATCTTTGTTTTTTATTCATTTACCCATTTTGTTTCTTCAGTCACTGTGTGTACCTGTCACAGCTTTTGCATGATACACAGAACATAGTCACATCCCTCATCAATCAATGAGATAAGCATTTCTTTAGTCCTTTCCATATCTCAGTGGTCCTGTCCATAATTGCCTCCCAGCTTTGCTGAGAGAGTGTGAGAAGAATAGGGTACACTAGGACATGGTGGAGCGGGCAGGACAAGTTGTCTGGAGGAAGGCCCTATTAGTTCAGATTGGAAGAGCAGTAGAAGGCAGGGTAACAAATGTTCTGGGCAAGTAGGACAACTACTATTTGGAACTTGATATTAGTATATCTTATATAAATATTTGAGTTTGGCACGTACATTGAATTAAAAGTACATTTCCTAATGGTGTTCAGGAGACAATCAATGATGTGCCTTGTAGGGTCTACTAGAATTTAAATTTCCTTCCCTCTCCCTGACATGCATTTGAACACTATGGAGAAGACTGGAGTAAAGGTAATAACGTGTATATATATTTTCCTGAATCTTCTCATATGTGAAATCTTATTATCTATAGGAAACAGCCATTTGCTATGCTTCTTGTATTTTGAGAATATTTAACAGTGTAATAATGTTTCGTACACACACACACACACACACACACACATACACACACACACACACACACACATATATATATATATATATGTATATATAGTATATAACACATCTGTACAGTGGTTGCCCTCACTGCTGTACACTCTCTGCATACCCTGAGTGGACTTATTTCCTCATAAAGCTTCTATTGTTATTTGGAAACTGCTGACAGTTAAGTCTTCTAGCCTCATGGAATCATTTCTATCATCAACTGCTTCAAAATGAGGAAATTACATTTTCTGGAGAATGAAAAATTGTAAGAAATGTTTTTAGAATTTTGTAAGCAATTGCAAAATAATGAATGGCATTTTAAATTAAATAACTTACTTTTGATAACAAAGTCTTTTTACTGATTGTGCACACATTCTTAGTATTTTTCTGTTTCATTTTCCCTTTTCCAGTTTGGTGCCTTGCCACCTGGTACAAAAATTCCTTTGCAAACTTCAACAGAAGGTGAAGCTGGCTCTTCAGCCCTTCCTCCTGCCCCACCAGCACTGGGTGCAGGAGTGCCGCCTCCCCCACCACCCCCTCCTCCACCACCCCCACCACTTCCAGGAATGGCAATGCCATTTGGTGGCCCTGTACCACCACCACCTCCCCTGGGATTTCTCGGGGGGCAAAGCTCTTTTCCATTAAACCTGCCATTTGGGTTGAAACCAAAGAAAGAATTTAAACCTGAAATCAGCATGAGAAGATTCAACTGGTTAAAGGTAAGGCTTATTGGTGGGAGTAAACATACTTCTTTCTGGATTAACACTTCAATTTAGATTGCTAATATAATGTTTTCGATGGGAACTCTACTCCTAATGACAACACATGATATGGCATATATGGATCATATATGCACATAGATTTTATGTATGCATCCTTATTTTTTGTTGGAAGTGTTGAAGTCAAGTTCTTTGTTATAGAAATACAGAAATTATTAAATTTCTGATTTGTAAATTTGGTGTGAGTTGACAGTTTCATGGGAATTTGATTTGTAAATAAACTGATAACTCACTTTTATTGCCTTTAAATATATACATATGAAGTATTCCTCAAAAATTCAAAATGTTAGCGTTTATAGTTCTTTTTTCCTGTTGAGAGCTATTAGCTTGCACATAGGTCATAGATCTTCTGAATACCACTGAAGGATGGTCTCCTGATCATATAAATGTGGGATATTGTGTGTGAAGTCGACTCCCTTCAGGATGTATAGTGCAAATGAACATTACTAACAACAAATCACACCTCTGAAGAAACCAAGTAATCTCAGTACATGTAGCTTTAAATCCACTATCATTTTATCAAGGAAACTGTTTTTTTCTCCTCATAAGACATCAATATTCTGTAGGATCTGTCACTGAGCAGACTTTTGGGACATATCTTAGGGAGATGACTTCATGAACATCTGCTGGAGCCCTGGGATGCTGGTCTGTGTGTTCTGATTGGGCCAGGATGGGTAAAGTGTCCAGCTGTTTATGAGTTGCTCTTCTCTGATTGCAGATCGGACCAAATGAAATGTCTGAGAACTGTTTCTGGATAAAAGTAAATGAAAATAAGTATGAAAACAGGGATTTGCTTTGTAAACTTGAGAACACATTTTGCTGCCAAGAAAAAGGTAAGTTTAATAGTTTATTAACTTTATTTTGAAAAATTTTAACGTTGATTCTTTATAGTTAACAATGTGTAAAATACACCAAGAATCCCTTATTTCTTGTATTACATTTTTATTACTAATATATACATAAATGACATTTCAGAGACATTTCAAAGCAATTTTTCTCACATAGGCGATGACATGAACAATTTTAAATTAAAAATGCTGAATATGCACTTTGATACTTAGTTTTCTATGTAATGTTAGTTCTTTTTTTTTCTATTTTTTTTATTGGATATTTTATTTACATTTCAGATGCCATCCCCTTTCCCCATTTCCCCTCCCTAGAAAACCCCTATCCCATGCCCCCTTTTCCATTTTGCTTTTATACAATTTTTTAAAATGTTGATCAAAGGCTTTATAAGTATGGTAATGCTCAATCAGAAGTGTAACCCAATACCCAACCTAGATATATAAACTATCTTTGACTGGTGGAGACACGTGAACTTTTGCCTCCATGCCCCCTCTCTCTTTCTCTTTCTCTCTCTCATCACCTAGCTTCTCCTCTACTTTATCTTTTCTTCTTCTTACTCCATCTTTTTCTCTCTGTGCTCCTTCCCCCTTAGCTCCTCCTACATATCACTCTTCCTGTTAAAATAACACTTTTCTCTCAAAATTGTGACGTTACTTCAAAGCTGCTCTATTGAGCCCAGTTAGGCTTTTTCCTCAAAGCTGTGCGTTTCCAGAGACAATGTGAAGTGAAATCTCATTTTGCCTTGCTATGTCTAGAGAGGAATTCTCTTATCAAATACATGGTGTTTACTAAACACAGTGCTAGATATACTTCATATGTGGGATTCAAATTGATCATCATACCCATTTACAAATATTGACTCAACCTTAAAAATTAATTTGTATCCATTGAAATGCATCCTAAAATATAATCATAAGTTAGAAACTCTAAAAGAAATAGTTCTAAATTATAAAGTTTGTCTACCAAGTAATTGTAGAATTAGTAGGTATTTCTGTGCAAGATTTGTCTTGAATTAAATATTGAAAATTCTTTATTGTGGCCTTTAAACATAGCAGGGAATTTTTGACAAGCTCACCCAAGGAAAACTTGTGAAGTAAGCAGGTCTTAATTTTACCTTTTGATTATGGTGAATCAGAATTTTCTTTGAATAAGATTAGTTCAGTCTTCAGGCAATCAAGGGAAATGTGTGTAGTTAAAATATGTATTTACATGTAAAACACTTCAGAATTTTCGATTTCACAATCTGGAATTGATTAGTTTTCCCTTCGCCTTGGTAGTAGGAAAACATGGTGGCACCTCAAAGCCATTTAGGTGGAGCTGACACTGAGCTGCCCTCCTTTCCCCCATCTTACTCTGATTACTTTCCTAATTAATGAGGCTCAAAAGGGAAACTTGTTAGCATGTCTTTAATTTAGCTGTAGTGTTAGTCCTAAATGAAATAATTGGACCTTTAAAAATTCTTATGACATCTAACTTTAGCCTTGAGATTCATGGTTGCAAGGGGGGAAAATCCATTTGTTAAATCTAATAGTGGTTGAAAAGAGTAAGGTGTGAACTAAGGCTACTTCTCTGAGTAGTCTTACTCCTGTCTGCTCTGCCTTATTTTGCCTTATTTTGGCTGTTTGGTTTGCTATAAAATTTCTTCCTCGACTAAAGCTGACAGCGTCTACACTGTGTGTTTCTTCAGCTCACCTGCAGCTTGGTTTATGTTTATGTATTTAATCCTGTAACTGTGAATGATTTTTTTTTTTTTTTTTTTTACACTGAATAAAAAGAACTTGAAAGCCAGGGTTGTGATCCTGAGCAATACCAACATTTCATCAAATTGACAATCAGACATGGACTGTGAAGTGACTATTTCTTTGATGTTGATCTCAGTGAATCGTTTCTTGAGAGCATTGCATGATGAATCATGGGTATTTTTCCGACATTTCTGGTACATAAGCATTTCAGTGAAAAAGGGCAGCCATTGTGTTGCTTTTAGAGAAAGTATAGACATTTATTGAGAATGATCCAAATGAAAGAAAAAAGGGTGTTCCAAAATCATGTGTGGATGTGTTTGTGGCATGGACACGTTGCTATCTGTTTTTGGTCTATCTGCTGAGATGTAAATGTTCACATTTGACTATGTATCCCAAAGTTGGTTATGATTTATCATTTCTGAATGAAGAATCATATCTTGCTCCTTAACCTTCTTTAGTCCAGATCACAATCCTATTACATTTTCTGGGATTCCTGTTTGTACAGGGTAGGCATGGATAGAGGGACAGCTAGGGATGTATTTTAACTATTAGTTTCCATTTTAAGTAAAGTCTTCAATTAGTGAAGAATGTAAATGCTTATACAAGTGTGTCTGCATTTATCCTGTTAAATCTTTGCAGTGTATAATTTGGATACATCTCAGTTAATAAAGATGGAAATTCAGTCTCGGGCATTTTACTGTGGAGATAACAATCCTGCATGTTTTCTAAGGTTGGGAAATACATAGAATACAGGAGGTGAATCCAATCAAATAGAACCTTGAATTTTCTTTCTTTTTTTTTGGGGGGGGGGTCAGTATTTATGCTCTGATATTTACAACAGACGTAGCCTTTAGTTTCTAGTTTAGGTTGTTAGGATTTGTAGTTCGCAACATATTGGAAAGTGGGGAGGAACCTGGTATCCCCATTGGGCTTCTGTGCTAATGGGGCTGGATTCTTTTCTTACCCTCTTTCTTCTCTTTTCCCCTCATTCCTGTCCTTTCTGTCTATTTTTCTTATCTCCTTTACTCTCTATGTGTCTGTGTGTCTGTGTCTGTCTCTCTCCACACAGAGCCATCTTTCCTCACTTAACCACAGTCATAGTCATGTTCTTGGTACAGATATGGGATATGGACTTTATCTTTTAACTCCTGTTGTGTGTGTGTATTTGTATATGTGTATGTATGATATACATGTGTATTATTCCTAAGTATTTTCAGTTACATATGATATATATGTATATATACATACATATATATGTATGGAATGTCCTCACTGTGTATCCTTGTCTGGCTTAGAAGTCACTGTTGGGACCAGGTTGTCCTCAAACTCAGAGAGGGGAGGAAGTTTGGACTATAAAAAAGGATTAAAGAATAAAAATAAATAAATTTAAAAATTTAAAAATAGAAAATGAGGTTGTCTGATAGTCCTTCAAGTAAATATTTTTATTTATCTTATGTATATAAAATTTAATTCATATGTAATTTATTATTATATATTATAAAATAATGTTTTATTTATTTTATATTATTTTATATTTGTGTGAAATTCTACACAGTACATATGTGATATATGAAATTATGCCACTTGGGTTAACAGTTGTTCCTCAAGAGAACCATAGACTGTCAATAACCAGGCATAAAAAACCTCATTAAAATTTTTCGTAAATAGTCACTATCTGAAAAAAAATTTTTTTCAGCCTCTGACTCCAGAGTTCTGGGATTAAGGCAAGCTCCAGCATATCCAGCTGGGTAGTCTTTATGTTATCCTGTTTTACTTTAAAACTATGGGATCACTGTTCAGTGAACATAAAGTACTTTTTCCTTTACACAGAGCCATCTTTCCTAACCTGACCACAGTCATAGTCACGTTCTTGGTAAGGATATGTGATATGGACTTTATCGTTTAACCCCTGTTGTGTGTGTGTGTGTGTGTGTGTGTGTGTGTGTGTGTGTGTGTATGTTTGCATATGTGTATGTATGATATACATGTGTATTGTTCATATGTATTTTCAGTTAGATATGATCTTGTTCTTAAATTTAATGTTTTCCCATTCATATCATTGTTCTGGTGAGGAAATGCTTTAGTCATCTCTTTGAAAGTACACATACTCTTAAAGCCTTTGTTTTGGAAATATATATGGAAATTTCCAAGCATTTTTCTCCTCTTCCTCTTTCTCTTTCTCTTTCTCTTTCTCTTTCTCTTTCTCTTTCTCTTTCTCTTTCTCTTTCTCTTTCTCTTTCTCTTTCTCCTCCTCCTCCTCCTCCTCTCCTTCCTCCTCTTCCTCCTCTTCCTCTTCCTCTTCTTCTTCTTCCTCCTCTTCTTCCTCCTCCTCCTTCTCATTTGTCTGCTTAACTGTCTCTCTCTATTGGACAGCTATTATTCAAACTGACAAATGCTGCCATATTTTGTATGTTCAGCTTCCTCTTGGACACATGGAAACGTGCACTGAATCAGAGGACCCTTTCCTGTTACTTCTGTTGCTTTTACAGTCTTAGTAAGTTTAGGTATCTTCTCAGCTGAAGCATATGCATGATGAGTGGAACAAAGCATACTGATCTTGATTTCAAAAGAGCTGACGTAGTTTATAGTTTTTACCTTCTGTTAATGCTTAACAAGGTTATATAAAGCACTGTTTATATAGATCAAATTTAATCACAATATTCGTATTTTTCACATTTGGTCTCATCAAAGCAATGCTAATCACTCTCTCTATCTCTCTCTTACAAGATTGGAAGCATCTGTTAATTTTTTTTTTGCCGGCTGTTGAGAAATGGATTAAAGTGTCCTAACAGGTTATTGGTGTTGCATTTGTCAACTAAAATTAATATTAACTGCTTTTATTATTCACAAACTGTTAACTTAATAGGGATGAAAGGGCTTTCTGGAAGTATATGAATAGTCTAATTCATTTGGACTGATTTATTGTGAAAATCTGGTTTTACATTTGTTAGCGTTTTGAAGCGATCATATTTTGTAACAGGTGCGTCATATTTTCCAGATATGGCTAATAAACTGATGTATAAACAATTTTTCAACTGAATGGTCATGGCATATGGAAATAGCTCATGGATATTGTGCTCAAGACCAAGTCAAGCTTAGCGCTCTTTTGTCATAGTTTAATGGACAAAATGCTTGGGTTGGGTAGCTGGTGATAAGCCATGGATCATCACTGTGTCTTGGCTGTGGTTAAGATGTCATTGTCTATTTAAAACGTAATTCTCTTGTTGTACATGAAAGCGCATCAGATGTCTTAAACCACCAGAAACATCCACCTTAAGGTGAGTGGTCTAATTTATAACAGCAAAGTATGGCACTTGGGAATATATGCTAATCAAGAGGTAATTCCCAAATGGATGAAAGCTAACTTAAACAGAAAGTGGCACTTGACAAAAACTAATTAGAAAGATTATGGAAATGTAAGGTGAGAATGAAGTATTTCTGTAGGGTGTATTACTCAGTCGTGTGTAGTTGGCTCTGCCTTGCCCATGGCTTGCAGCTCTACTCTAGAAAGGCTTCCACTTGCTTTACTGAGTCTTTGGTAGGGCAAGCTGAAGTCCTTTCCTTGTGACTTCCTGATTGCGTTCTGTGGAAGAGGTGGACAGTGTTTGGGCCTGGATTGATAACTGGTTATTGAAATGTGTTTGGATTTTTTTTTTTAATGATTCAGAAGACCAATACGTTTTTTTTTTGTTCTCAAATATTTTATCCAAATTTGAATCTTTAAAGAAGACATTCCCATTTTGAGATGGGATCTGGCTTTGTTCTTCAGTTGTCTTTGAACTTACGGGCTAAAGAGATCTTTGGGGTTCAACCTGTTGAGTAGCTGAGACAACAGGTATGTTCCTCTGGGCCAGGCTTCCACCTCGCTGTTCCTGGATCTTGCTGCTTACTGCATGTATTAGCAAAAGAGCATCGAAAATCAGCACAAAACATGAAATTTCTTCATTATAAAAATAATACAATAATATTGATGTATTTTTAAAACATTCACTTGTTTACTTGTTGACAGTATTATTTTTTCTCCAAAACAATTCTCAGAAACAAACAAGGCATGTTGTCTACATTTTAGACATAGGCAAAAGTTATGCTTTGAAGAGAAGTTCATCTGAAAGAAGTAGAGGCTGAACGGAATACAGATCTGAGTGTGAGGCCACGGCTCTCTCTGCTCTGCCATGCCGCTTCTCTGATTAAAAGAAATCCTATTATGTTTTATTTAAAGTGTTCTTCTTTGATTTAAAATAATTTTCCTCTCATCTCCTGCCACCTTACCACTGCCCCACAGCGGTTCACCCTCATCCCGCGATTTATATTAAAGATTTTAAAACTTGCCATTTTTTATTAAGACCATCTTTCATCATGTGGCACCTCTATTCACGTCTGTAAGTATTTGAGCTGTAAATACCAACCACCATGCTGTGGTGTGGACAGGAGACACAGGGGCTCTGGAGTCCACCCTCCAAGTGCATAACCCTGGCTTTTACAGCTATAGTGTTTCCCTCTATCAAATGGGGGACATAATACCTGTCTTATGCAGTTATTGTGAGGATGATAGCATGCATATTGTAAAGCCACTTTTGCAGTGGCCACTTCATTGTGTTGCTCAAAAAAGAACTTACTTTTGACACTGTGGGCTTCATTTCCACTGGTAAAGATTTGTTTATCCTCTCTGACTTTTCTATAATGTAACTTTCTTTTTGTCATTGAAGAAGTAAAACTATCTTTCCTTTGAAAGTTCATATTTTCTTTTCATCAAGTCGAATACAAGTTTTGTTTAATATTTTAACACATCAATATTGTTCATATTTATGGGATATCATGTAGTGTTTTGATATATATTATTGCATAATTTTAAAATTGAGATAAAGTTACTTGTATTTTCAGACAGTCTTTTTTTTTTGTGGAGAATGCTGTCAAAGTTCCTTTTGAAATATACAGATGTAACTGTTATGTGTCACAGCCTAATTACAGTCAGACACCCGAATCACTTGCTCCCATCCAACTGTAACCTGGTACTTGGCCATTAGTTCTGTCTGTTCCCTGACCCCTACTCTTCCCATCTTCTGGAAGCCCACACTGTGTTGTTGACTTCTTTGAAAATCCTGTTTGATTTTTTTATGAGTGGTATTATGTAATGCTGTCTTTCTGTGCCTGCGATGTTTCATTTAACATATGATTTCTAGATCTGTTCACATCACTGCAAGTTTGTGTATGTGTATTATCCATTTATTAGTTGGTGGACACTGAGGTGTGTTAATTCTGGTGACTTTCATACACAGTGGCATGCATTTGCTTCTTCAGCATACTGACTTCATTTCCTTCGGGTGTGTTCATGTTGGGATCATCTAACTCTTAATGTTTTGTGTACCTTCCGCAATGTTTTCTATAAAGCCTATAGTAATTCACAGATCTCTCACATTTTGCTATCTATTGTCTTCTTGACAAATGTCTGTTTTACTGGCACAGATTTGGTTTGTCCTTCTCTACAAACAGTGTTAAACATTTTTCTTATAACTGTAGGGTACCTGCATATATTACTTAAAGAAATGTCTATTCAAGAATATTTGCCTCTTACTTTAGTTGAGTGGTCTGGTTTGTCTTTGAATTTGGGGTTTTCCTGTGTATTCTGGATATCACCTTCTTGTCGTCAGTAGAGCCTGCCATTTGCTGGTGTCGTCTCTCGTTCTTCAGGCTGTTTACTTTGATGATTGTTTCTTATTCTGCGATAATTGTTTTCTTTTCTGTGTAGAAGCTTTTGACGCTGATGCAATTTCACGTAATGTCTTTTTTGCTCATGTTTCCTATCCTTCAGGGTCTTGGGTCAAACAAAACCTTTTCCCTTTCTAGTGTTTGGAAACGTTTCCGTTTTCCTTTACAATTTCATTATTTTAGGTCTTTTTATTTACGTTTTTAATCTTTTTGGAATTGATTTTCACGTAACTTGCAAGTCATAGGGCTGTTCCATTCTTCTCAGATTCTTGGGACCTCAATTTTTTCAACTTCATTTATGGAAACAGCCTGGTCTTTCTCCAGAACATGCTCTTAGCGTTTTTGTTAGAAAGTTGTTGGTTCTAAATGTGTGGGCTTACTTACTCCTGGGCACTTGATTCTGTGTTGTTGCTGGTTTAACTTTTGTGGCAGTGCTAGCTGTGACAAACTAATTAATCTGTGTTTAACTGCAGTCCCGCTTTAGTGATGTTTTCTAAATCACAGAAGTACCTATGCACTGACCTGACAGCCACTTATGACGATGTCAGACTGGTCTGTCCTGTTAGCTTTCCAAAGGAATGATTGTTCTGTCCGTGTCCTCTACACTTTTGTGATTTGTAAAGAGATTTACCAAGGTTCTTGACGGAGGAATTTGTTGAATCAGGAATGAATGTAAAGGTCCATTTTTTCCCCTGGACCTTTGTGTGTGTGTGTGTGTGTGTGTGTGTGTGTGTGTGTGTGTGTGTGTTAGTTGTAAATTTAAGGCTTGAGAAAATTTATAGTGTTTGTAAAATGTTAAAGCTAAATTTTTTTTTTTTCAAATGATGCTTTTGTTGTTATGGTTTAGTTTAGAATGTCAACAGCTTCAGAGTTATTTTGAAAAAGAAAACCACATTTTGTCATTTATAAAAACCTTTTTAGGTTTTTAAAATAATTATTTTTGACAGGCATTTACAGTTTCATAGATGAAGGAGCATGGTATGGGTGGCTTAATGTAATTAAGAAGTTAGGATGCAGAAAGCAGAGGCAGTCCTCAGTTGATGGGTGACCATGAGTGCCAATTTAGCTTATAGCTAAATTTTCCGCAGCGATGCATGAAACTTGGTAACTGTTAGTTTCTTCGTCTCCAACTGCTGACAGCAGGCTCAAAGTGGTACAGTCCTGCAGGAGCAGCAAATGCCACTGCTCACCCTTCTGTGAGCTCCTGTGGTTTACGTTGATAGAAATGAGTTGGAAGAGTTGTAAAACCACTGCTGACTTTCAGTTCTACTTGTCATATCTTGTAATTTGTAGCTTTACTTGATGTTGATATATTTTTAATTGGTAACAAGTTCAGGAAAAGGACAAGTAGATGTTGTTGGTTTGTAGCTTAAATGCAGATATGTGTCGGTGTTTCTACTTGACCATGAACTGGCCACTTTAAGGATTTCAAATATCTCCATCATCTTACAGTATGACTTAATAGCCCTAAACATGAGATTCAAAGGCAATTGGCATTTTACTTGCTGTGCTCATGTATACGTACCATTTTTGGTGAACTAAAGAGGAAACTTGCCTGCCAAGAACAACTTCTGGTGTTGGGTACTCTCATTGGTCATCCCAGTGACAGTTTTGTGTTGGCCTTTTGTCCTTTTTCTTTGCTTTTTTCCTATTTCAGGCAGAGTGTAATTACTGAGAGTAGTGGATCATTATGCTCACAAAGGGCCATTGCATTTCTTTTCTATTACATTACTCACTAATTTCCACGGATGTAGCTGTCTACAACACACACATTCATGTGTACCTAAAACACACATATTTATCTGTTATTTCTGCTTCCTGGTTTTCCAGCTTCCAAAGACTATTCGTACTCCTTGGCAAGTGCTCCACCTTCAATAGCTAGTGTTTTAGGCCCGCCCATTACATCTTCTTGGCATAACTCTGTTTCTAATCTTGACTATGAAAAGGCTCTTTTTTTTTTATTGGATATTATATTTACATTTCCGATTTTATCCTCTTACCCCATTCCTCCCCCCCCAGGAACCCCCTATTCTATCCACCCTTCTCCTGCTTCTATGAGGATATGCCCCCACTCCCACCTCCCTACCCTCGAATTCCCCCCCACTCCATGTCTAGCCTTCATGGGACCAAGGATCTCCTCTCCCACGTATGCCCAGCAGGGCCATCCTCCCCTACATATACAGCTGGAGTCATGGGTCCCTCCCTATGTGCTCCCAGGCTGGTGGTTTAGACCCTGAGGAGTTCTGGTTGGTTGATATTGTTGCTCTCCTCATGGAGCCACAAACCCTTTCAGCTCCTTCAGTCTTCTCTCTAACTCCTCCATTGGGAATCCCTTGATCAGATCAATGGTTAACTGTGAGCATCTGCCTCTGAATATGTCAGGCTCTGGCAGACCTCTAAGGAGACAGCTATATCAGGGTCTTGTCAGCATGCACTTCCTGACATCCACATCAGCATCTAATTTTGGTGACTACACATGGGATGGATACCCAGGTGGAATGGTCTCCAGATGTCCCCTCCTTCAGTTTCTGTTCCACACTTTTGTTTCCATATTTGCTCCCTTGAGTATTTCGTTACTCCTTCTAAGTAGGACCAAGTAGCACCCACACTTGGTCTTCCTTCTTTATGAGCTTCATGTGGTCTGTGAGTTGAATCTTGGCTATTTCAAGCTTTTGGGCTAATATCCGCTTATCAGTGAGTAAATACCATGTGTGCTCTTTTGTGATTGGGTTACCTCACTCAGGATATTTTCTAGTTTATCATTACCAATCCTACATCCGATAGAGGGCTAATATCCAAGATATACAAATAACTCAAGAAATTAGACTCCAGACAACCAAATAACCCTATTGAAAATGGAGTACATAGCTAAACAAGGAATTCTCAACTGAGGAAATTCGAATGACTGAGAAGCACCTTAAGAAATACTTAACATCCTTAGTCATCAGGGTAATGTAAATCAAAATAACCCTTAGATACCACCTCACACCAGTCAGAATGGCAAAGTTTAAAAACTCAGGTAATAGTAGATGCTGGAGAGGATGTGGAGAAAGAACACTCCTCCATTGTTGGTGGGATTGCAAGCTAGTACAACCACTCTGGAAATCAGTCTGGCGGTTCCTCAGAAAACTGGACATAGCATTACTTGAGAAGGCTCTTTTAAGGAATCATGTCCTTAAAGTAACTCACCTTGGTGCTTCATGTTGCTTTTTCTATCCCAGAGTCTTTTACAATATCTACATCATAATAGGTATTTTCCCCTATTTTGTAACATATTCAATCATTGTAGAAGGAGGGTATGATAGCTTAGGAAAAAAGTTCTGGAAGTGGGACGGTGCTAGGCCATAGAATCACAGGATTTGACAAAACACTGAATACCACTTAGTTGCCATTGTGTCAGTCCTGGTACCCCTCATCTATCTATCTATCTATCTATCTATCTATCTATCTATCTATCTATCTATCTATAAATATAAAAATATATAAATAAATATATATAAATATATATATTTTACTTTACATTCTTCATTCTATAGGGGTACTATTAAAAATCTATACTAGCATTTTTATCTAAAATATCAGCTTTCAATTAGTGACCTGCAACCCTATTTGGGGTCACATGATTCTCTTACAGTGGTCACATATTTGATATCCTGAATATCAGAAAATTACATTATGATTATTAATAGTAGCAAAATTACAGTTATGAAGTGGTAATAAAATGATTTTGTTGGAGTCACCACAGCATCAGGAACTGTATTAAAGGGACACAGCATTAGAAAGGTTGAGAGCCACTGACTTAAAACCAAATTGGCTACTGTCATCTTAGTTTAAAATTGAGAGATAATTTTAATTTCTAAAAATATATTTTGTATATTATTAACTTTTGGACATTGGCTGTAAAGTAAATATCTGTCAAAAATAATTATATTTCAAACTATATATTATTATTCTTGACCCATGATGTTTTATAGTTTACTTTTATTGAATTATATTTATGTTTTTATGATAGAGAGTTGGAGAGAGAGAGAAGTTTTCATGGAATAAACATTACTCACCCTTAACAAGCATCTACAAATGAATATGAGTATATAATTTCATTATAACTTAATATATTATAGCTATATATTTCAATGAATAATTTAAAATACATTTGAAAGTTCATTTTAATTGAAAAAAGTCATCATTGAGAGAGATTACATTTATCAAATTATTCAATCCAATCCAAAATCCAATATTTCACACAAAATCTGCAATTAAATTTAATAGCTGCCCCTTTGTTATATACTGGCCTTCTCTGCTGTCTTCAGACTGCCCAAGACTCCTTCCTGAAGCAAAGCTTTCCTTCCTTCTTTAATCTTCTTTTCTTTTTCAATTAGAGAACCAATTATTTCACGGGTTTCACAGGTCACAGTGGGACAGTTTGGCACTCTGCTCCCAGAGCCTTAGGATTCAACCCAGGAGAGCTGAGACAGCCAGTGGGATAATTGTGTTTGCTTTTAAATGAAGCCCATCAGTCTTTAGAGCTTTGATGTTTCCATATTTTGAAGTCATTCTTTATGTCACGAGTAAGTTTTAATTTCCTAAGTTTCATTTCATTTTCCATATTATGTTTCTGTATAAAAATAAATATGAGATTTACAGTTGTCTCATTATTTGTGTTAGTTTGACACACTTAAGCAGATTTAACAGTGTTTTCAGAACCAGTAGTAAGGAAAACTGTACTTGTGTCAGTTCAGAGCGCTGACAGTATTTACAGAACTTACCATGTAAGCACTCATGTGTAAGTATGGACATATTGCAGCAGGAAGCACAGTGAGCGTCTTCTGAGCCCCAGTTACCTGCCTGGTCCTCATGACAATGATGTAGTTTTGATCTTTTTAATGTTAAGGAGTCAGATTCTGACAATCTAAAGCCATGTCTCTGAAGGTCACATTATGACTGAGGAGTTGAATTCTAGGAGGTGACTTCTAGTTGACTTTGTGTTTTGTGTTCTTTCCCCTGCTCTGTTGGACAGTAGGTCAGAATTGTGATATTCTGTGACACCAGTAGGCTCAGGCTGTAGTTAGGCCTGTTTGCTCCTCTACACTCGGAGAAGCTTTGGCAGTCATTTAATTCATTATAGAGTTTTCAAAGCTTTTAAAGAAATTCGTCAAGGTCTCTATTCTCAATCTTTTGTAAGAAAATAATCCAAGCTATGCTGGATTTATCATCCTTTTGAAGATCACACCGAAAATGTCTCATAGATACACAGGCACTAAAATATTCTAAAGGTGGAAAAAACCTTCTCAGTCTTGCATGCATCTGATGTGTGGTTCCCAGTGACTTCCTGTAAATTTTCACTTGAGCCTTGATCCACATTGGCCATGTAGTTCATTTTTCTTCTCTTTTACTTTCCTTATACAATCTTGAATATTTTCACTGGAGTTCCCATTTTTCCCGTGGAACAATCCAAGTAGCCATATGACTTGCTTTGGATTAAGCATTGGAGAGGTTGCTTATACCCAGAACTTCATATATTCTTTTCATTGCTACCTTTAAAGGATTGAGTCTTTTCAAGACAGTACATGCTGAAGTCTTGGGAATCATTCATCATTCCTGTCCTTGATTCTCCAGATACCCCAGTTCTCTCTGGTCTTCCACTTGGACACATTGCACAGCCTAGCTTAAGTCCAGACATAATACTGTTCCGGACTGTTGTATGTGTAGAATAAGTGCTCGGTACTCACTTATTCTAAGTCCTGGCTTTTGCTGCTCCTGCACTTCAGTTTAGTCCCGACACATTTTGTGCTGTCTTCTTTCCCATTCTAATTCTATGACCTTTGTGCTGTTACTCTGTTTCACTCATCACAATCTAGTATATAGTTCAGTTCTTGATTCCTATGTGTGCCTGTATCTTTCTGTCTGTACCTTTTGGAATTTAAGCAGCTTCAGTAAAAGGATCTGTGATTCATCTACTGTAATGTACCAAGGAGTGAACAGAATGTCGGACACACAGTGGCACTGAATTAACGTTTGGTCAATACAGTAAAACAGGTTTCATCATTTTAGACTTCTTCAGCAAATTGTCTTCTTTTATTTATGCCAATGGGAATTGTGGAAAGAGACTGGCAGTATTTAAATAACCTAGATTCCACTTACGTCTCTCACTCAGGACTTTCAGTCTGGCTGAGTAACAAGCTCCTCCTTCTCCTCATACCCTATTTTAGCAGCAGATAAGGAGGAAGAGAAGTCTTAAGTAAACATTGTTCTTATTGGCTGGAGCTTGATTTGATGTTTCCTAATAACTGCAGTGTTGACTTTAATGTTTCCCATGTAAATTGCTTCCTTGTTGGTTGTTTTTTTTTTTCCTTCAAATTTTTGTATACATGTTGATTGTATATTTCAGTCTGAATGAACTTTTGTGTTTTTACATGTGTATATGTGTATCTGGAGGTCAGATGACAACACTCTGTATCGTTTCTCTGGTACCATCCATCAATTGTGGCTTATTTCATTTTGCAGAATTCTTTAAGGACTTGAATATCACCAAGTCGGCCAAGCAGGGTTGTTATTGTTTCTCTCTCCCCAAGGCACACCAGTAAATGACTGTTTATGTAGAAGTCGAGGACTGAATGCAGGTCCTTATGTTTGCCTTGCATGCACTTCACTGACTGAGCTATCTTCCCAGGCCCTGTTTATTTGTTTGTAAAATTGAGGTCAAATTTATATCAACTAATATTATTTATGAGGTGAGTAATTTACTTGTATTTAGTACAGTTTCACTGCTTTGCACCAGCTCTTTTTCTTAAAATTTATTTATTTTTATTTTATGTACATTGGTGTTTTGCCTGCATGTGTGGCTGGGTAAAGGTGTCTGATCTTGGAGTTACAGACAGTTATGAGCTGCCATATGGGCGCTAGGAACTGAACCCTGGTCCTCTGAAGAGCAGTCAGTGGTTCCAACTGCTGAGACATTTCTCTAGGCTCTCTAAAACATTTCTGTAAGATCAAAGTGCTTTCCTCTGTACTTGATCTTTATATTCTTATCCACAATAGTTGGTGAGTACAAATCTATTAGGCTATTGTTTTATCTCTTCTGTATTTTTCTTCTGGAAAAATGGACAAAACAATATGTAAGGCTGTTTTGAAAGCTCCTCCACTCAGTGGCCTAATATTCCAAAGCTTATGTTTATGTATGTTATGATCTGTTTATTACTTCATCCTTTGATAAGTATATTTGGGCTGTTTTCCTCTTTCCTTCTAATGTAGATTGTACTCCCATGAGTGTGAGTGTGTGTGTGTAGTACACAAAGGGAAGAGGGTGGGGTAGGGTGGCACATTGTGTGTGTGAGCACATGTGTGTTTGAGTGCCCATTTGAATTTCCTTTGGGTATCTGTTAAATAGTAGAAGTGCTAGGTCATATGTTAGTTCAGTGTTAGCTTTGTAATTAAGCTGCAAATTGTTTCCTTGGTGAATAAAGCATTTCACATTTCTGACTATTACCAGTGGTTGAGGATTGCAGTTTCTTTGTAATCAAACCATTATTGTCAATTTTTGGAGAGGTATTGGTTTTATACCTTTAATAGGAAAAACAACTTAATGATAAGTATCCTTTTTTTTTTTTAAAGATTTGATTGCATATGAATTAAAATAAAGAACAATAACTTTTGTCTTAGAGTTTTAATGCTGTTAACAGACACCATGACCAATGCAAGTCTTATAAAGGACAGCATTTAATTGGGGCTGGCTTACAGGTTCAGAGGTTCTTTCCATTATCATCAAGGTAGGAGCATGACAGCATTCAGACAGGCATGGAGCAGGAGGATCTGAGAGTTCTACATCTTCATCTGAAGGCTACTAGGAGAATACTGGCTTCCAGGCAGCTAGCATGAGGGTCTTATGGCCACAGAGACACACCTACTCCAAAGGCCACACCTGCTGCAACAGGGCCACACCCTCTAATAGTGACATTCCCTAGGCCTAACATATATAAACCATCACAACTCTATTATTAGATGTGCTAGTAAGTACTTAAATCTAATAGAACAACCTTAGGATTCAAATGATATTTTAATTATAATAAGCTGTTACACATGATAGCAGAAGATTCACCACTATGCGGGAGACTTGTGATTCTGCCCAGAAGAAAAATACATATTAAGATGACTCTGCATTCCACTGTTAAATGTGTGTTACCAGTGAAATAGACATAAAATATTATGCAATTAATGAAAACTGTGTATAGATAATTCAGTTAAACATATGATCTTGTGTGATTTCTTATGAAGCAGTTGTTACAGAAATTTTATTAAATGGATGAAATGCACTACCCTAAACTCCTATATTGCACTTAAATTTATTACAGGATTTAGATATGCATTTTTCTTAGTATCTTCAAAATTCATGTTTTATTAAAATGTTAATGATAGTACACATATAGACTTAGCTCTGTACCGTATATTTACACACTGTTAAGTGACCTCTTGTGATTACTAAAATGGAGTATTACATTTATTTTTTGTATCTCAACTGTTAGTTTTGTTTTCAAATCCTTTAATTTCAGTGTGGGTTATTAGAACAGGCTTGTGAGCGAAATGAGTGCTATGGTTGATGTCCTACATCCTTGCTCCTTAAATTCTGTCATTCCTTCTGGGAAATCACTTCTGTGACTTCTCAGACTTGAATAGATTTCCTCGTTATTCCACACCACTGTGCTCTCTATATCTCACCTGCTGTTATGTAAATCTAAGAAGGTTTGTTTCTTTCTTAATAATGTCCTTTTTTCCTTTGTTATAATGTCCCTGTGGCAGGACCTGGTTGTTTTCTGTCTGCCTTATTTCTTGTAACCCAGCAATGTGTGCTGGTCACTGATTTATAGAGAACATGTGTTTGGTTAGTAAACAAAGGAGCTGGAGTTGCGTCTATGAGAACTGACCACATTTAGGTGCTACTGGGTTCTGTGGACTAAGGTAGAGCAGTACTGTGTGTCTGTCTGCTCATGGAGAGAAAAGTGGGGAAATGTTGCTAAAAAAAATGAACCAGGAAAAATTAGGTTCATATTAAGGAAGTCTTTGTGTGACATGCTTAAGCATTGAAATTTCATGCATACTTATTTATTCATAATTTAGTGTACTCGGTGTTTTAAATTCTTTCTCAGATTTTGTAATATTTTGACTAGAGGTATAAAATGTTGTTTTGGCGTGACATTTTCATATCAGACAGTTCTGGAATGGATAAAACAGCAGCAGCAGCAGCAGCAGCAGCAGCAGCAGCAGCAGCAGCAGCA
>JANHMN010000001.1:228425210-228435573 GCA_030674055.1 Rhabdomys pumilio | reverse complement strand
CAGAAAAATCAATTGTTTTTGACAAAATATATATTTGGTTTTTTTTTTTTTTAACATGAAATAAGGTAGTTTAAGAATATAAACAAGAGCCAAATCTAATCTGAGCTACATGAGAAGCTGAGGCAGGAAGATTCCAAGTTCAATGCCAGCCTGGCAACTCTGCAAGACTGTCTCAAAATAAAATCTGTGAAAAGAGATATGGGAACATAGTTCAGGGTCAGAATGCTAGCCCTAGCTTGTATCCCTGTTGTATGCATACACACATAGTCATATACAGACAGAAAAACATCTTCTTTGAAATATTTTAAGAATGAAAATTTTGTCATATGCCAGAGCTTCACAATTGATAAGAGTTTCTAAACATCAATGTGTCAGTCTGTGCCGTGTTTTAAGTTTCTCTTTTGAACATTAACATTTATTATCTGATAATTTCATAGAACATTTGAACTTGAGACAGTTTTTAATTAGTTAAGGGAATTTATAGGAAGGACTGTTTCATGTTGTTGTAAAGCTTTTTCTCTATATAATATAAATGTTCAAGAGTCATGGGGCCCAACATAACTGTGATCAATTGAATTTAAAGTGAGTTCTTTTTTTCCTTCTCAGATTTAAGCTACTGCATTCCTATTTATTAAAAGCTTTATTTATTACCCTTTCACTGAATAATTGCATTAATTACTTCCTGTTTTTTCTTTTTACTTTTTTTTGTGTGCTATATGTGTAGGTTTTTTGTTGCATTTATCTCTCTATATTAATGTATGCTTCATTATCTGTTGATGATTGTGTGCTATATACACATCATATATGTATTTGTGTGCATATATGTGTTTTTGTATATGTATGTATATGTGAATGTACATGTTTATTTGTGTTGTGGCCTGAGCTGTCCCACGTTGGGCGCCAAAAATATTGCGGCCCTTTCAAATGTTGAGAACTGCTCTAGCCCACGTTTGGGGGCCAAAATGTCGAGGACTGTTCTATCAATGTTGGACCCGCACTGCCAAAAGCCTTGGGGACTAACTTGTTAGCCCGCACTGCCCCAAGCAACTCTGGTCTGCTGGTCCAGGTTCAGCAAGAGAGAGAATGAGGACAGATGTGAAGAATGGAGACCAGTTAGAGTGTGATTCAATCCCATTTATTCTTCAGTCTCTCTTCCTAGTCCAAGTCCCAAGTCTTGAGTTCCTAGTCCCTCGTTCCTAGTCTCTAGTGCCTCCAAGTTCCAAGTCACCTGTCCTAAGTCTCAAGTGCCTACTAACTAATGCCTAGTGTCTAATTCTCTGTTCTTCCTCCAAGTGCCAAGTACCTAATAATAATCTGTTGCAAGTGTTTTCTTCCTAATGCCTAATAACTAACTCCAAGTTGTACTGAACTCTTCTGTCTGCCTTTATATATCCCACTTCTAAGTCTTGCCCTTAAGTCATGCTCTTAGGTCTTATCTCTAAATCTGATCTTTAAGTCACGCCCTTAAGTCTCAGCTCTAAATCACACCTTTAAGTCTCACACACCCAAGGGAAGATCTTGCATATCTAAGGCAAGATGTTATTAGAGTATACTCAGCTGTTGTAGGCTATTGTAATCAAGTCTCTGTTGAGGGTATATGGCTCAAGATGGCTGCAAGGATGATAGCCGCTTTCTGTTGGCGTTCCACATATTTGTACCGGTGCATGTACATGATTATGTCTTGTGTTGTATGTATATATTTGCATTGTGTTGGTGTTCATGTATGTATGTATGCATGCATGTGGCGGAATGTGAATATGTCTACTTTTTACTTTAATAGTAGATTTGGTGATCATGATAAAGTAAAAATTTGAGCATCAGAAACAGTCTAGAATATACTGGGAAATTAGTACTTTATTAAAGAAAGTATACAATTTTAAATTTGACATCGGAAAGGATTAGGATATTGTTTATTTTTGGCTTTACCACTTAGAAATATCATGCAGAGATTTTTGCTTCCTCTCCTACTTCCTCGAAATCACTTGATGAGAGCTATACAAATTGATCCACAACAAAGTGGTGTAGATGCTTACTTGATTTTTGATGGCTCTTGGTCTTGGATGCAGCATTTGATGCTGCAAAGGGCACCTCTGCTTTCCTTCCAGAATTTGCTGCTTTCTTTTTTCCCAGTTCTAGTGGCTTATGTAGAGCTGAGGGAAAATGCTGGGATTTTTTTTTAACTGCCCTTGCTTTCAAAATGGAAGAAGATAAAAGATGGGAGGACTTTACTTTTGTGTCTTAAGTAGAGTGTAATTAACTGTGGAAAGAGAAATGAAGTCACTTTTTCCTGGAATTCCCACTCTTAACTAGTTTACATGTACTGTGTCTCTTCGATGACCAGAGGTGGATATTACAGAAAATAGTGATGGGACTTAGTTCTCTGGAATGTGATGTGTTTTAGCATTCTTCATAAAGTTGGAGAGGAAAATCATGGGAGGGTAGTGGAGAGGTAGGGGCAAGAGAAGAATGGATTTTTTCTTTTTTTTTTAAAGCAGCATGTTCATGTCAGGACAGGAAAAGTGTTGTGGGTATAAGTGTGTAGGCATAGACCATATGCATTCTAAGGGATTTGATTTTCCTCTGGTTTGATGACTTTGTGGTCACTTAGGAATTTTTCTCTTCATTTTAAAAGTAAAACTTTGACTGTTCTTATTGCTAAGTAGGTTTTAGTATGAAGAGATTAAAGCAAACATTGTTTGAATGACTTGAAATAAAGCCCTTTAAAGTTAGATGTTTTATTAAAATTTTAAATTGTGCTTAAATAGACATAAAACTTTAGTATTTGTTGCTGCATTTAATTCTGCAGTTTTATGCTTTTTCCACTGTTAAATAACAATCTAGGACTTTCTTTTTCATAGGTTCCTACAGTAAACTCTCCTCTTTTCTCTTTTTCACCTGAAGGCCATTATTTGAACTGTAGTTTTCTCTAATAAAGTATAACATAAACTCTACTTAGTCCTGCTGCAGCCTATTTTTTATACTATGGAGACCTATGTAGGCTTTTTTTCTCTGCATGAAGCAAATATTTCATATGTGTATGCACTCTTGGGCAGCACAGCATGTAACATGCCCAGCAGGTAATACATAGTAGAAAACCCCAGGATCTTGTTCTTGTTTTCATTAGCGCTAGGTGTTGTTTGCTTGTTTGTGTGTATTGTATTTTTTCTTTCAAAATCTGCAGCTTATGAGGACAGAAACCTACGTATTTATAACAGGATGTAGCAAGGAAATAGACAAAATAATGGTACTCATTAACTAGGATAATTGATAGCTAGAACAATCTGAAGTACTGTCTGGAATCTTCTCAACAGAATGAAGAGTTTCACTGTGGCAGAGGCCAAGTAACTAGAAGCCCCAGGTTAGTCAGTAGAGAAAAGAAACCAGAGTAAGAGGGAGGGCTCCTGACTTAAGAGGCCTAGGAACAGAGGTCTATGGAATTGCACATGATCAGTCTGCCCTTCTTTCTCACCCAGTCACATCTTTTCTGGGCAACACTGATCCATTCATAACCCTTTCCCAGCACAATGTGAGGGTCATTGATAAAGACAGGCATGTGGTTACTATAGTAAGGGCAACTTCATAAAGTATCAATCATTATTTTAGTGCAAAAACGTGTTAATGTGAAGGGATGCTGGTGTTGTCATTCCACACCCTTGCTCACCGTTCCCACACAAAGAACCTGCAGAGCAAAGAGAACAAAACATAATCTTGCAAGCTTGCTGTCATTAGATATAAGTTGAGTATTGTAAGATTTGTTTCCTAATTCTGTCCATTTCATTTTGTTATCATCTTAGAATAATAATACTTCTTAATTCTGTCGGATTTGAGACAGTCAATTTTCATGAAGCTGTATCCTTTTTTTCCACACAGTGAAACCCCAGTGTTTCGTAGTATTACAGCATTAACATGTTTTTATTCGTTCATATAATTTATGGCTACTCGTTCTATTCTCATGTTGCTTAGCACTGTGTACAGACACTAATAACCTGCCTTATTAAACCCAGCATGCTGGAGATCTTGAATTGCCCACATCCTCATGCAAACTTAATCCTTCTTTGCAATTAGGAATATGCACCAAGTTCTTGTTCTTTCTGTAATGGCTTCTCTTCTTTCAGCTGCGTATTCTCTGGTGTGAGCTTTAGTATGTCATGCATTAGTGTTAAAAGGCTGCATTGCAGATTCTTGTACAGAGACCTATTTCTACTTCCTAGTATTATCTGAGCATACACATGAACAGGTTATGGTGCCAAAACAGCAGCTCATTGTAAAAAATACCTTTTATGAATACATACATTATTCCATGAAGAAACACCAGTGTTCTGGTGAATCGTAAGGAATAGGTGGGAGAATGGTTCTTTAGGGTAGAGAAATGCTAAGGTACATAGTAAAATATATAAGGGTATTTTTCTGAGTTACCAACTGAACCAAGAGCGATCATCTGACAAATAGATATAATTTTTGTCTGAGTGGGGTTCTTAATCCTAATACTGGTTTTCTTTGTCTGTTCGACTTTACATCTATAAGATCAAAAACTGGCTTTCTAAGCAACAAGCATACTTTTATATGTGCCTCATCACCACTCCTCTGAGAGTATCCTCTCAATCCGCATATCCTCCCTCCCTGGGACATCAAGTCTCTATAGGATTAGGTGCATCCTCTTCCACTGAGGCCAGAGCAGCAGTCCTCGGCTACATATTTGCCAAGGGAATCAGCCAAGCCCATGTATGCTCTTTGGTTGTGGGCTTTTCCTCTGGGAGCTCCCAGGAGTAAGGGTTGGTTGACACTGTCGTTCTTCCTATGCAGTTGCCATCCACTTCAGCTTCTTCAATCCTTCCCCGTACTCTTCCATTGGGGTTCCTGTGCTCAGTCTAATACTTGGATGTGAGTATCTGCATCTTTCTCAGTGGGATGCTGGTAGAGCCTCTCAGAGGACAGCTATGCTAGGCTCATGTCTGCAAGCACAACATAGCATATGCAATAGTGTAAAGGTTTTGTGGCCACCCATGGATGATGGATCCCAACTTGTGATGGTCACTGATAAACCATTCGTTCAGTTTCTGCTTTACCTTTTCTCTACATTTCTTTTAGACAGGAACAATTTTGGGATCAAAAACTTTGAATGTGTGTTCGTGTCTCCATCCCTCCACTAGGGTCCTTGTCTGGCTACTGGAGATGGTCTCTTCAGGTTCCATCTCCCCACTGTTGGGCATTTTGGCTAAGGTCACCCACATTGAATCCTGGAAGCCTCCTCATTCCAGGTCTCTTGGTCTTTCTAGAGGTTCCCCCCACTCTCTACCCCTGGCAGCTGCATATTTCTGTTAATTCTCCTGGCCCTCTGAGCTGTCAACTGTTTTATGGTTAAAGTTATTTAATGTAAATTTGGGAAACACTTTGCCTTTTTTTTTTTTTTAATTTCTTGGTTATGAGAGACTATTCAAAGGGGTCACTTGCAGTTATTGGTTCATTTTAAGTTGTGGGTGCAATAATTTTTAGATGAATAAAGTTGTTCATTTCTGTGGTTGAGGTTTGCTTGTGAGAACAGCTGGCGTATTTTCTTGCAGGGACAAGCAAATAGGGGAAATAAACTTGGCATGGTGAGATTACACTCCTGTAATCTCAGTACTCTGGATGGTGAGGCAGGAGAACTGTGGTGAGACCTTATTTAACAAACAAATGAAACACATCCTAACCAAAGTGTACAACAATGTGGGAGGTGAAGGGAGGTTGGGGGAGGGAGAGGAGAAGGAAGAAGGGAGACAGAAAGACACATTGAGACAGAGAGGAGAGAGAACATTAGAATGAGATATTGGTGACATTGCTGGGAGCAAGATGCTTTTCTGTGCTTTCTCAGAGGGTTATCGACGTGTTAGAGTGGTTTTAAAAACATGATGACTGTCTTCAAGCTTTATTAAGTAATGAATTCCTTCTCCCTATTTTTCTAGGACCTATATTTTAAAGTAAAGCCCTTTGAGGTCTTTTTTGTTTTTTTTTTTTGTTTTTTTGTTTTTTTGTTTTTTGAAATTGACTACTGAAGTAGAATACCATGTAATGAGAAATATGCATGTGTTTGTTATACTTTTGATGATTGCCATAGAAGAAATAATCTTTTGCATAAATTTTCATTTAGTGCTTCAACACTCTTCCTAAGTAGTGTATAGTTTATGGTTTAGAACTGTCAAAAACTTCTTTTGCCAGAAAAATTGGTTATGGCAGTCACATATTAATATTTGAACAGAGATATAGCCTATGTATTTTGCTCTGAATGTTTTGTGTGTAGTTAGTTGCATAGCATTTTGTTTAGGTGTCTAGAAATAGTAAAATTAGGTTTGATGAATCAGATATGACTAAAGCAATTTATACAGTTAGGGTTCTTAGCACCAAATTACTTCATAGTTTGCCAAGGTTGTCTTAAAAACAAAATCTGTATGGTGTGTATGGTGTGTGTGTGTGTGTGTGTGTGTGTGTGTGTGTGTGTGTGTGTGCGCGCGCGCGCGCGCATGTGCAGTTATTTCTCATTACAAGCCTTTTCACCTTCCCTTGCAAGCTTTATATTTCTGAGTTTTCCAAATCTTCTATGAAACCATGTTATTATATTACAACCACAATAGTGAGAGTAATTTTTGTCAGCTATTTGCTAGTTTTTAATAGTACTAATTCTTAAAATTGTCAGTCATTTTATCTGCACCAGATTGGAGGGCCTGAGCCCTAGCTAGTTACCTTTCACTGGAGAAAAGCTTCTTTCCATCCTGAACTGTAATTGTTTTCCAAAGCTCCTAATTAAGCTAATTGTATCCTGATGGTGGTGTATTCCTCTTCCCTTTCCCAGGCTCAGTCACCGTCCTGAGCATGCTCTCTGTGAACATGTGGAGTCAGAGGATACTGCACCTAGTGATAGAGCAAGGACTGGTTGTTTTCTTCGTCTAATGTGCTGGCTTCAGATCAATTTGTACTGCAGATTTATGTCTCAGCCCTTCTTAGGTCATTTGAGTGGTGGCACTAGTATGATCTCAGATATGGTCACAGTCAAATTCTGCATTTGTCCACCTGTAAATAACCTCTGCAGCCAAGTTCCTTCATCTATAGAACAGCTGGCATTCTATATTCTTTTGACTGTTGTGCTTCTAAAATTCATGTTTACCCATTCTTTTTGTTTGTTTGTTTGTTTGTTTGTTTTTTTGAGACAGGGTCTCTCTGTGTAGCCCTGGCTGTCCTGGAACTCACTCTGTAGACCAGGCTGGCCTTGAACTCAGAAATCCGCCTGCCTCTGCCTCCCAAGTGCTGGGATTAAAGTCGTGTGCCACCACCGCCTGGCTTGCCCATTTTTTGTTAGCCTCTTTTAATATCTATAATAAGACAGACATTAGTGTGATATGAGCCATTCATTGGGGCCTTGTTTCCTCCCTCCCCCTCCCTCTGCTTAGAATGCTGTTAAGATTGCACATGCCTCATGTCCTAGATTTGTTTATTGTTATTTTTTCCGGAGTTGGGTTGCATTTGCTGTCATATCATAGTATTATCGAGTTGCGTTTTAATCCAGTACAGCTCTGTGTTTTCCATGGCTTTGGAGTCAGCTCATTGTGTTCAGAAATTATGTCATTAAAAAGCAGCAATTTTTGTAAGCATCAGCATGCAAACATTTTTAAGATTCATGCTAAATAAGCGTTAGGTACATTTTCAATGTTTCAGGTTTAAAAACAGTGTAATATACATTTAGTCTGAAAGAATCAATAAAAATTATAGAAATAGAACATAATTACATAAAATATTCCATGCAATAAGAGAAAACTGTCTTTTTATGTTATTGTGCTTTTTCAACTATCAACAAACACATTTTAACCTGTGTATTTTAGGTATTTATTAGTGAAATAATGTATGATAAAATTTATATGCAATCTATGATAAAATTTATATGGAATCTAATTCTTCAAAGGTCACATTTTAAATCAATCTGATTAGAACATAATGGAAAATGGGCCGGAATAAGATGTACAATCATGTACCATGGAACAGTAATTTTTAATGGAAAATTTAGTGTGAAAGAAAAGATTTTGAAAGGAGATTCCTCATATAATTTTGGTGCTATTTTTGAAACTTTGAACATTTAAAAAGAATAAAGTGAAGACGTAATTTAAAAAGACTTTTTCAGTTCATGACTCTTGGTGGCAGAGAAAGTTTTGTCATCTTTGCCTTAATTCTGACATAAAGCCCGTATAAAATGCAGCGTATGCTGTGTTAGCAGTCAGGGGTGCTTTTGAACAGTATTAATCTTCTCATGGAAAAAATGGAGTGTTACTCTACATGTCCACATGTTTAGGAAGAAAGATTAAACACAGACTTCTAATGGCAGAGTGGCTAACTCACAAGTATAGATGACTCACAGGTCCATGTTATCCAGGACAAAAAAAAAAATTCAGTCTTGCAGCGAAAGTGTTTTTGTATGGCTGAAGATGCAGAGCTGCCCCAGGATGGGTGTTCCAGTGTGTGTGTGTGTGTGTGTGTGTGTGTGTGTGTGTGTGTGTGTGTGTGTTAACTGCTGGGGGCTTCACTGAGCTGTGCACTCTGATGTGTTCTTCATATCTCTGTGACCTGGGTAGTGCAGGAAAGCAGTCTCCATCTTCTGTCACTCTTCCCACTCCTCTTAAGTACAGTGCCCTCATCTGTAGCATCAGGGTATGAGCATGATGAGGCTGAGACGCAAAACTGGGTCACCATTGCAAGCTCTCAGTACTTCAGGGACCAGACATGTTAATGTTTCACAGAGGTATTACCTGAACACTAACGGGATTGGTGTTTTGTGTGAAATCTTTATTCTCACTAATTGACCAGTCCACTTCATTCATGTTCTTCTGTAATGAATCATTCTTACTGTTGCAGTAGTCTTTTCCCCATTCCTATAACAACATAACGAAAGCTATGTGATTTATACAAAAAAGGAGCTCATTTGCTGCAGAATTCTTTAGAGTCAAGAGAGCGTCACCAGCCTCTGCCTGGCTCTTATGAGGACATTTTGGTGAATTGGCAGAATGGCAGAAGTGTGTAGGAATAGATGGTTTACATGGAGAGTCAGGGAGCCAGAGAATGATGTAGATGGGGGCCATTTGGCTCTCTGAGCAATCTTTACATGATGGAGCAGGCCTTAGAAACTTCTAATCCCTTCTGACCAAAGAGTATCAGTGACCTGACAGTCACCTATTGAAAGGTCTGGGTTTCTTTTACAGCACTGGGGACTTGAACCACACTAACTGTTTATTATGGCACTTAAATTAATCATTTTCTTGCTTTGCCATTGATTAGAAGTACACAGCTATCTGGCTGATTTTTGAAAGAAAAAGAAAACTTTTCAGTTTTAAATATGTTGGATATTATTACTACTTTATCTTGTGTATGTCATCCCTTTGGCTAAATAGACTTCTCTATATCATCTTAACAGGAACTGTTTCTGTGGAAAGCTCTTCTCAATCCTATATTTATTCTCAGGATACATTCCATCCTTTGGCTCTATAGGTATGAAGATGAGGAAAACTATACATTCCTTGCGTTATGAGCACTGTGATAAATTAAGTTTATCACATCACTAACATCACTCTCTTCTAAGCCAAGGAAGATTAGTTTAGTCTCTGAGGGTAAACTGAAGTTGTCAAGGTTGGTAGTAAACTTTTTTTTTTTTTTTTTTGGTTTTTCAAGACAGAATTTCTCTGTGTAGCTATGTAGCCCTGGCTGTCCTGGAACTCACTCTGTAGACCAGGCTGGACTCGAACTCAGAAATCCGCCTGCCTCTGCCTCCCAAGTGCTGGGATTAAAGGCGTGTGCCACCACCGCCCAGCTTGTAAACTTTATTTTTTATTGTGATACTTAGTGCACTTCAGTAAGAAGACTCTCGGAGGTGAAGTCATTGATCTACTGCTTGCGATTCTTCCCTCACTGTGGAGATGAAGGTTACTCTTATGAGGCGACAGGTGAAGCTGGAGGTTACTCTATGCCATCCCCTACAGTTTTCACTGGGAGATACTTATAGCTTAGGCTGCCTTCCCTTGTCTTTTTCTTCAGAATACACAAGGAAATGTTGCCTTATTTGAGAGGGCACTGATGAGACCAAACCTTACAAATTAGATAGAGTCTGCCCTTGTCTTAGGGATTACAAAAATAAAACACAAATTCTCCCTAAGAAAGGTAGATGACTGTAATTTGGTAAAATTAAGAAAATGGGTTATGCCATTGTTAATAGATTTCATCTATCTAATTTTACACAGTATAAAATGATACGGTATTATGTAATGGGAAGGTGAATCTGTGGTCATTTAGCATCTAGGAACCCACTACAATGGAATAACTGTTAGGAATGATACTGCATCTCCTTTCTATG
>JANHMN010000001.1:228412174-228424810 GCA_030674055.1 Rhabdomys pumilio | reverse complement strand
CTCCTCTCCCCTCCCCATTACAGGGTTTTCTTGTGTAGCCCTGGCAGTCATGAACTCACTCCATAAACCATGCTGACCTTGAACTGACAGAGACCCACTGGCCTCTACCTCCTGGGAGCTGGGATTAAAGGCTTGGGCCACCACAGTCTGTCCTTGGGCTCACTTCTAGACTCCATGTAAATTAAGCTTATCAGCTGCTATAACTGTGCTCTCATTCTATGTAAATAACCTGACTGACTATATACACTCTCACACCTTGTGCTGTTCCTTGCTACACCATAACTCTTTACTAGTGATTTCCATCTCATGCTTAGCCTAAGAGCCATGGGAACATTCCTGAAGAAGTGTATGTTCTGGATCTTAGGTGATAATATTTTAGTTTTATTACTGTGTGATTTAGAATACATACATGTTAACTTTTTTGATGGAAAAATTCATTTCCTGCCATTTTGCCCTTGAAGGTCATACTGATTTTTTTGTTTTTGGTTTTTTTTTTATTGGATATTTTATTTATTTACAATACAGATGCCATCCCCTTTCCCCTTTTCCCCTCCATAGTACCCCCTATCCATTCCCCCTCCTCCGTTATGCTTTTATACCATTTTAATTACATGCATGTATTAAGGTAAGTTCTAGGTTGAGGGACTAGCAATATAGTAGATGTAAATAGTCAAGGAAAACGCAAGACAATGAACACAGTCAAAGAAAAAGCAAGGCATTAAAAACCCAATTCCATGAACACTCCCATGTTCACTGTTTCTAAGGGCTTATCAGGATGATCAAAATATCTCAGCCTACTTCCCTGTCCTAGCCCAGAGTCATTTTCATGTCTGAATCCTACTTCCTTGTTATAGCCTTAAATTTCGATTCCTACCTGAAATTACTTCTTTGTTCTAGCCTAATGTCAATTCCTAATGTGAATTTCAATTCTAGCCAATTCCTGCCTTTTCCTTGGCCAATGTCATATTCCTCCCAAGAAGCCCATTTCATTGTCCTTGGCCCATGTCAGATTTTTGCCAACCAGCCCCATAGGCTTTCCATCTCTCCGTTTTTGGTTTTTTTTTTTTTTTTTTTTTTTTTTTTTTTTTTTTTTTTTTTTTTTTCTCCCCTTTTTTTTTTTTTTTTTTTTTTTTTTTTTTTTTTTTTTTTTTTTTTTTATTTCATTAACAAGACTGAGCCTGTCTTAGGTCATTCTGAAAAGAATGCTTTACTTACCTGTCATGGAATATGCATTATAAAAAACAATGCACTTCTGTCTTAGGTTGGTAAGGCTCTGTGCAGAATTTTACCCTTCCTTGTCTTGCCAGCCTGTTAATAACTCTGTCTGGGGGTTTTCAGGTTCAAGCCATGTACTTGGCTGCCAACATGTTGATGGTGTTGAAGACAAGCTTTAACACAATGGGCAGGAATAAAAGTATTCCTAGGATAAAAAGGGTTAGCATGATCAAGCTAGATATGCTATTCTTGAAGCTTGACCAAAGGAGAAATATTGACTTCAGGTCATGGATAATTTATCTGTAGTATCTACCGCATCAATACTCAGCAGAGCAGCATTCTTGAAATTCATAAGCTCACTATGTAATGTTAAAACTTCCAGAGAGATGTTAGAATTATTTCAAATGCACTGCAAGTGCATTAAACTTCTTCCTAATTATAATGGCTACCACTGTAAATTTTAGTAGTAACATGAATCCAATGACGTTTGTCTTGACACTCAAGATGGCTCCTTCCCCTTAAATTCTGAACCTCCTTCCAATAATTTGAATAGAATGAAGAGCATCAATCCATTCTTACAAATGCCTATCTAAATCCTCTTTTATATTCAACACATTAGTAACGTGTTTTGCTAAATGATTTACAAAAGTAGCTGTCTTAACTTCTTGTGTCACAGCAATTTCAGAAGCAGTGGTGCTAGCAATTAATGTAATTAAAGCTGTTATACCGCAATAATCAAGCCCACTACCCCCTTGCTTCTACATAAAGCCTGCCTCATTTCTCCAGTACTTGCAAGCTATTTTTAGAATACCAATGTTCTGTGATACTCAGGGTACTAAAACTGACATGCCGATTTCAAAACGTTTGAATTTCAAAACATAAACACAATTAGGTGGTGTACCATCCATGCAATTTACATTAAATACTATAGAAGAAACAAAAGTATTTTTAAGTTGACAATTAAAAATGCCTTAACACTTGTGCTAACACCTGTAGGAAATCCAGATTCTATGCCAACTTTATTTCTTGCCAACATAAGATCATAGAGAACTGCAGCTAATTTCCATATATGTCTCTGAAAATGTCCAGAGCCAGACTTCCAAATGAAAACTGTTATTTCCAATATTGTATTGATTTCTAGACCAGTCCATGATTGAGTCTGAATAAGTGATCACATTTAATAACAATGCAAAAGGCATTATAACTTTTCTTTTTGTTTCTCTGTTCCACAAGGTCTAAGAACTTGAGACAAGTCAGCTAGGACAAAGAATGATGCTGACCTGTGAACTTGCTGAGTGCCCTGACAATGGTGACTGGGAAGCTATATTGTACATAACTTCCCAACCCACCATTACTTACCTATACCCCTGCTGGTCATACTGATTCTAACATAAATTTCTTCTTTTTTTTATAGAGAAAAGGAATGCAAATGATTTTGACGAGAAGAAAGTTATTAAAAAGAGAATGAAAGAACTTAAATTTCTAGATCCTAAAATTGCTCAGAACCTTTGTAAGTATCACATATGAGTATCATTTTGAGGTATCAATATACTGAGCATCGTTTCTTGAAATCTGCTTATTTTGTGTCTTTTTTTTCCATTGTTTTAATTTTTTATTTTGAATATCAAATGCAAATATGTCTACTTCATACAAATTATTTGATTAAAATCTTGAAAAGATCAATATGTACCAGACAATAAAAAAGTATTTAAGATGAAATTCTGTTTCTTACAAGTGACAAAGGAACTGCTCAAGTTCTTTTTTTAGGTATTAAAGTCACGAATTCTGGTGATGACATCACACTTTTATTCTTCTTAATAACTATTATTTGTTACACTTGATCATGTATGATAGCAGTTAGAATACTAATGGAAAAATGGATAAGGAGTAAGATGAATTCCATTATTCCACCTGAGCAGCTCGAAGCCTGTTCTTCAAAAGCACTGATGGAAGTATTTTAGATTTAATTACTGTTATAGGAGCTAAATACATAGTATGCAATTGTCTTCCTGGCTGAATTATTATGAGAGAAGTAAACAATTTTTTTCCTGATTCATTTTTTACTGCATGTTAAATGCATTAAGGAGAGTTTTCCTTTGAGCTGAAATAGTCTGACCTGTGTATATTTCTTTCTAGTGATGCAAGAGTGGTATTAGGTGAACAATCTAGAAGAACGAGGATTGTTAACCTGACTTTTAGTCTGCTTCATAGTCGTTACACCTCTCAAGTAAAATTTTAGCAAATATCAGAACCAAACAGTTCTCTATCCAGAAGATAATGTTATATGACATTGATTAAGGATTGTTATAACAAATAACATAGGATTAATATGAACAAAAGGAAGACTTGACAACCCTCTGAATGGATCCAAAATGACTCTGTATACTCAGTATGGCAGAGAGTTAACCCTTTCTATAGTATAAACTAGGGTTAGATCTTTATGGGTTATTGTGACAGTGCTACTGCCTGATGTTCACTCTGCTTTTTCTGAGCATAGATTGATTGGATATCTCTGCCTATTTTATATTGTTATCATCTAGTGACATGCTTGGGCTAGTGAATATGTAAATGGAGATGATATCACTTCTGGGTTTAAGCATTTAATATGTAGTTTAGTCTTTTTCAGAGTTGCCCATTTTTTAAATAAGATGATTAGATTATATAGTCCATTTCCCTGGTGTAGGATGTGGAGAATTTTTCCCCTCAGTTGGAAGTTATATATTTTTGTACATGCATATTATTTTATTGAAGTTTTGGGTTTTATATATGATATGTGTATCTGAGGATTTCCTCACTGAAGAAACATTGTCTCAGTTTTCAACACTGTATTACTAATTGGATGTTGTTGAAATTATATTTTGTGTCCTCTGAAACGTAAACATGTTTTGAAAACCGTAGGTATCTTGCATTAAAATTGTTAACGTTGACTTAACCTTTTTATGGTTTCCAAAGGAAGTCTTTGAATGTAGTACCTTCTGAATGGATCAGCTATGATAGTTTACTCTAAGTAATCTCTTCAGAGTTGGATAATGGACTTCTTGGACATGGTTCTTTATTCATTGTAAATTACAGAGTGCATACTAAAGTGTCATGTGCTCAGTGGTAGTCAACCACCTGTGGCAAGCATTGCTGACTTTTTTCTGGTTAAGGTTCATGTTTGTTATTTCACTTTTAATACAACCCACCGGATAACTATCAGCCTTGACATTATAGGCAGGGTACCTGGAGGGTTTTTAGATAAAAAACTTGAATTAGGTGGTTCATTTTAACAGAAGTCAATAAATGATTTGTGGTGTGTGTGTGTGTGTGTGTGTGTGTGTGTGTGTGTGTGTGTATACATATATATATGTATGTATATATATGTATATATATATATATATATTTAGCATCTATACATACATGTATGTGTGTATGTATGTATGTGTATGTGTATACATATATATATATATGTATACACATACACATATATATACACATACACATACATACATACACACATACACACAAAGATCCTGTTGCTGTTAATTTCTCTAGGTAGGTAGTATTTATTTTTAAGGCATTTAATTGAAAAACATGTTTTTAGAAAATTTTCAACCAAAAAATCCAGAATCTACATCACAACATCCTTGGGAGTGATTTGTTTTATGATTCTTGTCACCCATTCCAATTATAGCCACACTTTTGGATTTAAGCACTACAGTGCTTTAGTGTTCTCTAATTGCCAGTAAAAGGTTAGCTGTTGTCAGAGTTGTTTTCTGTTTACAAAACACTGAACTCCACGTTGAGTATGGTCTAGACAGTGATGGCCGGTTTTGAGTTAACCTGCTTGGAGCAAAAGCAGATGTGGTTGTAGAATGCTAAATCTGACTTGGAGAAGTTTCCTTCCAAATGTTACCAAGAGCAAAATGATAAGTCTATGCAACTTGACTTTTCATCTTTGACACATGGGGTCCAATTTGGAAAAAAGATCTAAAAGCTACCGTTTAGTTACCTAACTTGTTTAAAGGTGACTTAGTTCCCATGTGTTGAGTTCATGTGGGTTTTTGCAATGACTCAAAGCCCAGGTTTAGGAATAGAATTCCAGAATCAAGAGAAGTCTCAAGAGTTTTTAAAAAGTTTGTGATTATGTTTTTTTAACCAGATTCTTTTGTAGTAGGAATTAGAGCTTTATCTTAGTTAGGGTTTCCATTGCTGTGAAGAGACACCATGACCTAAATAACTCTTTTAAATGACAACATTTAATTAGGGCTCCTTTACAAGTTAAGGTTCATCAAGTCAGGGAGCTTGGCAGCTTATAGGTAGGCATGGTGTTGGGAAAGGAGCTGAGAGTTTAAAATTTTGGTAGGAAGGCATTCAGGAGAAGATTTCGTTCCAGGATGCTAGGAAGATGGTCTGGAAGCCTACGCCTGTAGTGACACACTTACTTCGACAAGGCCGGTTCCACTCCAACAAGGCCATGCTTCCCCTCAGTGCTACTCCTTAGGCCAATCCTATTCAAACTACCACAAGGTGTAAAGGAAAAATTCCCTAGAATCCATAAATGAGTGTAAAGGTTAAAATATTTATAAATAGCTTTATTGAGCATGCACATAGCTACATGCAAAGGCTGAATGGTGTACTTAGCTGAGCCCATGGTGCCACTATTGCCTGCCCTTCAATCCTGGGAAGGACAAGATGTGTCCAGGTGATAACATTACTTTTCAGGTATTTCTTGGATCCCTCAACTGAATCTTTCTTATGTGTGTCTAAGTAACTGCTAATTATTTAAAAAAAGCAACTTAGTAAAGTCTCAGGAGTTCGGTGTCACTAACCTAGCAGTCATTACAGCAGCTCTATGTTAGTTTTGATCTTTATGAATCTATTAAAGATACTTCTAGAACTCATTAAAGTATTATAGTGTAGTGGTAGTCTTCATGTCAACATAAAAATCAGGCCTACCTAAGAAAGATGCATGGCTTGAACCCAGTGGAACCTGTACTTGAGGGTTCCAGATTTCTTCTCTGGAGAGTTGCCCACACAGAGTATTGTTAAGAAGGGAAACCCTCTTGGTATTTTGATATTTACAGCAACTCTTATCATAGTTGATCCCTACATGGCTGGCCTTTGTTTCCAGTTCTTTCAGAAGGAGAGGTGATTGTAGTGCTCAAGACCAACACCATAAATTATATTGCTACTCTGAACTCTCTAGTGTGGCCTAATATCTGTAAACACCAGTAATTACCTTCAATTAGCAAAAGTGACCCATAGGTTTAGAGATTACCTCTCAGGATGATAGGATAAGGACCTGCGAGGCTCCATACTTAAGGCTAACCATGTATGTCTTAAAATATCTCATTTCCTCAATGTGCTTTCTATTTCTGCCATCCACATAAGGTGATGTTAACCATCTTATTATGCTGTGTATTATTTATAAAATATATGATACTATGTAATGTTTAACACCCATGGCTGAAGAAAAGATTGAACAGCTTCAGCTTTCTCTGACTCCCCATGTGAAGTAACCTCCTTATCCTGAGCGCGAACATTTGAAGCACTAACTTTCCTTTTTATAGCTGTGACTGTTACATGTACCTGCTCTAAAACAGTAAATGTGGTGTCACCTACTGTTGAATTTTACATACATAAAGTTCAATCATGTTAGTGCACTCAGATATAGCAGTAGAGGAGTTCATTCACTGTTGTACTTTAGATCATCTTACTAGGTAGTATAGTTTTCTTTGTTCTCCAGAACTAACATTTTCAGATTTCTTTTTATTGATTCACATTTTTGTTGTCTTCCTGGTGTATTTCTTTCTCTTTCTTTTAGAGACTTTTAAAATGCTTTCAAGATTAAAACTAACATTTTAGATAATTTTTGATAATTCAGAGCCGTCTTTTTCCATTAATGCCTGAAACATAAAACTAGCTACTTTCTGAATTCTCAAATTATGTTAAGAGTAATTCTTTGATCTTTTTTCCCTTTAACAGTCTTAACTTTCTCTGTTAATTATTGATTTTGTAGACTGTTTCTTCCATAGAATTTATTGTTTCTCAGAAAGTATTGGTAATGCCAAGGTTTCCCCTTAATCTCAGAGTTATTTATAGTTTAGATAGGTTTTTTTTTTTTTTTTTAAACAATTTACAGTCTCAATTTGCTTACTTTGGAAGATTCTTGTCACTTTTCTTTCCTTTTTTTCAAGTGATTCTTTCTGTAAATTTCTTGCCTTTTTTTTCTGGCTTTGCAGTTTTCTAATTATTTTTGTAGTTGAATGTTAAGTAAAACTCTGAATATTAAAGCAAACATTTCTACCCATATCATTCATGCTGCCTATCTCAAGTTCATCGTTCCTTCATGTTTCTTTCATGTGATTAGATCTGAGTCCTTTTCCATCGTCCAAGCTTCTGTCTTCAGGGATTCTTTTCCATCCAAAGATGAGCTTATTTGATGTGTTGTTTTATCACTTGGTGTTCTTAATACTCGTTTTCAGTTATTCTCCTACAACTAGTTGCATTTTAGAAGCAAGCACATTGAGAGTGTAAACTGTTAAAACCTATCTAGACTTATAGCTCAGTGAGATTAAGGAGAAGCCTTGGTAGTTTCAATACTTTCTGACAAATAAATTGTGTTAGAGAAACATAGTCTATATAATCATTAATTAATAGAAAAGGTTAGAACGTTAAAGGAAACAATCAAATAATAACTCTGATACATATTTTGAACTAAAACTAAACCAAGTGAGCAACCAGCATTGTCTTCTTACCCTCACAGTTGTTGCTTAGCATCCTTTTGTGAGCATATTTTTTTGCTTGGAAAATAAATACTGATGCCATTATTCCTTTTATTTCCATAAATCACTGGGTCTTTTAGACTTCATTTTGTTCTGCTTTTAGAATATTGATAATAAGCATCCACATCTTGTGACTTTTTGGAGTAAAAAAATTGCAAATAAAGCTGGTAGTTAGAACACAGAATATGCCCTTGTTGTCAAGAATGAGAAGGGGCCAAAACCAAACATCATTTATAGTTTTAGAGTCATGTGAGGCATACTGTATTTCTGTGCAATTGTCTCCAGCTCAAAGTCAAGTCTAGTGATCATAACCTTAAAAATATTGAGTGATTGGGATTAAGTCATGAGGCTATTCAACCAAAGAACTGGAGAGCTCAAGGTGGCCTGAGACTTGTTCTTCCTCTGCTCCTGAGAGCTAAGTGTAAAGGCATGAACCACCATGACCTGCTAAGAATGGCATCAATTTAAAATGTGACAACATAGCAGTAGAATACTGGGGGTACACTGGCAAATACATTGCATCTAATGAACAGCACATAATAGCACAGCATAGATATTAAAATCTCTCCTTGAAAATTATTATGTTATATAACTATCTATCTACTAATAAATATAAAGGAAAACCTAGGTAACATTTGGAATTCCCAGTAATATATTACCATCGCTTATCCATGTAGTTAATGCATCATATAACTTTATTTTCGAAAATAATAGTTTTTAATGTTTAAGAGTTAGTTAAATGCAAATATATTTCTCTAACATATATTATACAGTATTTCTGAATAGTGTTTTGCTACTAGTACTTGTAAAGTCAAAATGCTTAAAAACCTTTATGGTTAATTAAGGGTTTCCTTTGAACTAATTAGTAGGGCTGGAAAATGCTATGGAGGACAATGACATGTGTGTGTAGACAAATACTAAATACAAATACTTGGATTTTATCATTTTTATTACAACATAACTGTTGTGTTTTAAGAAAGATGGAATAGGTTTGGTGGATGTGCAGTCAGGTGTGGTGGAAGGGGTGCCTCTTCAGGTCCATGCTGAGACATCCCTTCCCCCTGTGGGATCAGCCAGATGAAGGTATAGTATAAACTAGCATTTATTCAGGGCATATGGAGGGCAGTGGAGAGGGTAGTAGAGACAGAGAAGGCAGCGTGAGTAGAGGAGTAGAGACCAGACATGAGAGAGTGGAGAGGGGCTAGAAGACAGAGAGAGAGAGCAAGAAAGCAAGAGGAGGGGGTCAGCAGCCCGTTTTATAGTGAGTCAGGCACACCTGTCTGTTGCCAGGTAACTGTGGGGCGGAGCCTAGACAAAATGTTAACAATGATGGTTTTCATAGGTTATCAGACATATTTTAGTGTTTTAAATCACTTGAAAATTCTCAGTGTTCCCATGGTTGGCAAATAAGTAAGAATTTAAAAGTCAACCATGACACTTACATAGGAAACCAGAATAGTGCTTATGCACCAGTTCTAACCTGTAAGGGAACATGTGTGTGTGTGTGTGTGTGTGTGTGTGTCTGTGTGTGTGTATAAAATGTGTAAATGACCTCTGCTCTGACTTCTGCTCCACAGCAGTTTTATGAAATATGCAATACTCTGATTTTATGTAGATAGAAGTAATTCTTGGATCTCTTTATGACTTTATACATTATGTCCCTTTTCCCACTCTCTCAGCGATCTTCCTGAGCTCCTTCCGTGTGCCATATGAGAAAATCAGGACAATGATATTGGAAGTGGATGAAATACAGTTATCAGAGTCTATGATTCAGGTAAACAAGCACCCACAGTTTAAATTCCAATATTTCATTGCAAACTTCTCATTAAATAGTAATCTGTAAGTGAAGCAAAATTCTTAGCCCAAATCATTGAACTGGAAAATCATTGCTGCATAATTAGTTTGTGCATAACTTCTGCATTGCCAGGAGATAAAACTCTGCTTCTTCTCTTAACTGTAAACTAAATATAATGCTATCAAAATGATTGCATTTCAATTATTTTAAATGACTCTTTCTGAAGGCAAATTGTTTCATTTTACATACATGTTTTTGTTTTTGTTATAGTTAAGCTTGGTCATATATTAATTTAAGTTTGCTTTATATCCTTTGTCAAATGTTTACTTTGGCTTATGGAGTCATTACTTAGTAAAAATGAGTGAAGGAGCTTTTTTTCATGTTGTTGTTCCCAGTGCAACTCTTCCTGGCATCACTCTGCCATGAGAGGAACTAGAGGTTTCTTGGAAGGTCCTCACATTCATTCTGAAGGCCAGAAGATTCTGAAAAATGTATTTTTCTTTTTAATTAACTATTTTATTTATTTACATTCCACATGTGACCCTACATCATGGTTCTCCCTCCTAGAGTTCCTCTCCCTATCCCTCTTCTCCTTTGCCTCTGAGAGGGTGCTCCTCTAGCCCCCAGCATCTCTCTGGACCTTAGTGTATTTTACCAGATGACTGTGTTGAACCAAAATTGGTGAACTGCATTTAAGATGCCTAACATGTAAACCCTGACAGATGTGAAGTCGAGTTATCTGAATACAGTACGTGATGAAAGAAATTCTTCAGCTTTTCACTTTGTTTTGTTAAGAACCCACTTGCAAGTTTTAAAATAATAATAATAATAATCACAGTAATAATATATATGTATATGCAAAACAAATATTAATAATTACTATAAATAATCACAAGGAACTCAACAAGCCAAGTGTAGGGTCCTTTGCCTGTAATCTCTGCGTTCTGGAAACTGAGGTAGCAGAATATAGAGGTTGAGGCCTTGATGGACACCAAAGAGCAATATGGCAGGGGCACTAAAGATTGTTTACTATATTGAACAATGATTAAACGTCATTAGATGTTTTTATCCTTTAATACCTGATATCTCCTGATGTCCTAGGTTGCCTCTCCTGCTTCCTGTTTGTCATGTGTTAGACATTAGAATTCTTAATTTTGCAGAGCCTCCCAGTCTCAGAAACTACCTACATCACCACTTTTCCTTTAAGCACTAATTATTATTACCTGAACTTTCTTTCTTCTTCTTGATTGTGTATGTGACTTCTTATTGAGATCAAATATCTGGTTTCTTAAAGAAAATTTTTTACATAATATACATTTGTATTTCTTGTAATGATTTTCTTAAATATTTATAGTTTAATTTTAACTTGATTACATGGGGTTTTTTTTTGATAATTATGAAGAATTTCTGGTCTAAAGAAAGGAAAATTGGTCATTTTCATTTGTAATTAATGTCCACTGCTGGTTCAGTTTCATTTAATTTCTCAATGTACCAGTTTCCATTGTCTGTTACAACATCTTACCTAAAGTTTAACAACTTATAATAAGAAGTTTATCAACCTGCATTGCTGTCAAATACTAGTCAAGAATGATTCTCCCTGAGCTGAAGTAACACGTTTTTTTTGGAAGGTCTGGATTTTTTTCTGTAGAAATTCTGGGAGAATCCTGAATTTTGGGCGTAGCATTATCAGGCTGGCTCCCTCTCTTACCTTGGGTCCTATCTTGAGCAGGTATCAGTGGATGCTTATCTCTTATTTTGTATGATCACAGATTTCTGTTACTGTTGTTCTCTCTCTCTCTCTCTCTCTCTCTCTCTCTCTCTCTCTCTCTCTCCCATGTTTATATTTTTTAATGATTGAAGCAGATATTTCCATAGATTCTGGGTGAGTAGATAGCTCATTTTTTTAGTCTAGGTGGTATTGTTTTTAATAACTTAATAAATATAAAGGAATGCATGATTTGAAAAACCTGAAAAAATTGAACATATATTATGCTTTCACATAGTCATTCCAAAACAAAAATTTTATATTATTTGAAGTTGTACATTTAGTTTTAAAAACTCCCTTATTTTTTCATGAGTATAGAAGCAAGGCATGACTTCCTAATAATCAACATTTTTGTAATTTTTCATTGTCATTTACATTGACATGTTGTTCATATACACTATGTCAGCAGTGTGCGAGATTTTAAGCCACCAATGCACACCATTCTTGTATTAACATTGCTGATATTTTATTGTATACACTGTATGAAAAGCTTTGTGTCTATCTGTCAGAGACTTCACCTTCATGGATTTTATGTTTTGCCAACAGTAATGACTTTTGCATGCATAATCACAATATACTGTTTGCTTGACTTTGTTGAGAAGTAGAGATTGGAATGGCAGAACATGATCTGTGTGTTTGAGGCTAAAGCTTCTAAAGTGGCATCTGAAGACATTAGCACAGAGGAGCGGATGATTGAGTAAAAGTGGTTGTCCTTCTAGCAGTGTCTTCTAAGATCTGATGTTAAGCTGCTGGGTATACAGTGTCCATGGGAAACTTAGTAATGGATTGAAAGCATAAGTAGGTTGAGCCTGTACTCTTACAATCATGAGGTTTTTTTTTTTTTTTTTTTTTATTAAAACACACCAATATTGAGGTACAAATTTCTAAAATTCTGATAAAAGAATAAAATCTAAGTATCTCTAACTAAAAATATTTACTGAGATATAACAAGCATATTATAGAATGTTAAGATCTTGAGTGTCCCCTTTAATCAGGAACTTAATAATATAGATGTAACTTGAACAGAAGAAGATCTCTATATCTATCTATCTATCTATCTATCTATCTATCTATCTATCTATCTATCTATCTAT
>JANHMN010000001.1:228395394-228412164 GCA_030674055.1 Rhabdomys pumilio | reverse complement strand
TATCTATCTATCTATCTATCTATCTATCTATCTATCTATCTATCTATGAGATAACTAGGCTTTTGATCTCAGTAGTTTCCAATAAGAGAAATTTGTATTCATGTGGCAAAATCATATAGCTTTAATATTTTCATGAACCTTTTTAGGACTAAAAGGGACTACATTTTTTTTTCCTGAGGTTTTTTTTTTTTATTTATTGGATATTTTATTTACTTACAGTACAGATGTTGTCCCATTTCCCCTCCATAGGACCCCTTATCCCATGCCCCTTCCTTTTTATGCTTTTATGCCATTTTAATTACATGCATGTATTAAGGTCAGTTCTAGGTTGAGAGTCTAGCAATACAATAGATGCAAATAGTCAAGGAACAAACAAGACAATAAACACAAATAGTTAAAGAAAACACAAAGCATTAAACCCAATTATGTGAACACTTCTGTTATCACTGTTTCTAAGGGCTTATCAGCCTGTCCAAAATATCTGAGCCTACTTCCCTGTCCTAGCCCAAAGTCATTTTCATGTCTTAAGCCTACTTCCTTGTTCTGGCCTTAAATTTAGATTTCTGTCTGAAATTACTTCTTTGTTTTAGCCTAATATTTAGTTTCATGCCTGAGATTACTTCTTTGTTCTAGCCTAATATTTAGATTCCTGCCTGAAATTACTTCTTTGTTCTAGCCTAATGTCAGATTCCTCCCTGAAGCCTACTTCCTTGTCCTTGACCAATGTCATATTCCTGCCAAGAAGTCCATTTTCTTGTCCTTGGCCCATGTCAGATTCTTACCAAGAAGGCCCATAGTTTCTCTGCCTCTCCCCCCCCCCCCCGCCTTTTTTTTTTCTTAAACAAGACTTATCCTGTCTTAGATCATTCTGACAAGAATGCCTTCCTTACCCATCATGGAATATGCATCATCAAAACCAATGTATTTCTGTCTTAGGTTGGTAAGGCTCTGTGCAGAATTTTACCCTTCCTTGTTTTGCCAGCCTGTTAATTTAATAACTCTGTCTGAGGGTCCATTTTCAGGTTTAAGCCATGTACTTGGCTGCCAACATGTTGATGTTGTGGAAGAAATCCTTTAACACAATGGGAAGTAATAAAAGTATTCCCAGGACAAAAGGGGGTATCAGTTTCAAGCTATATATGCCATTTTTGAAGCTTGATCAAAATAGAAATACTAACCTCAGGCCATCGGTAATTTTATTTGTATTATCTTTCTTATCATCAATCAGCAGAGCAGCATTCTTGAAATTCACAAGCTCCCCATGTATCTTTAAAACATCCCAAAAGGTGTTAGGTAGGCATTCGGAACAACTGATTGATGTTCTTTATCTATTCAGATTACTGGAATGAGGTTCAGAATTTAAGGGTAAGAAGCAATCTCGTGTGCCATGCCAAATACCATTGGCTTTATGAGTTCTACAATTTCAGTGGTAGTCATTATAATTAGGAAGAAGTTTAATGACATGTGCAGTATATTTAGCATAATTCTGAGGGTGTTTTAAACTGCCACACTTTCTTTTGTCATTGTTTGTTTGTCTTAAGCCCATCAACCAAGATTTGATCCAGGAATATAGTGAACCTATAGCATGTTCTTTGATCTAACCACTTTTATTAACACACTCTAATACTATTTTAAACCAGTAACACTTTGGGAAGTTATTGTCTTTGCCAAGAGACATGCTTATTCACTTGTTATTTTTGGTTGAATTTGAGTTTACATGGAGTCTAGTGACATAATTGGAAACTGTGACCATCCACTGTCTTCTCCCTTAAGGTTAATATAGTAACCTTATACCATTATATTTTGATACAAAGATTTAGGATTGCTTACTTGTTTAAATTCCATCAGGAGCATCTTGTTGTTTAACTGGTTGTGTGTATTGGAAATGCTGTACAAGGTGGAAGGGCCTGAGCTTCTGAAGGAACCTCTGGATTCTAGACTGTGGTAGATGCAGGCCTATCTATTCTGTCTATAGGCGTCCTCATCCTCTGTCTCCACGGCCTTTACACATTTCCTCTCCATCAGAAAACTTACTGTTAAAGGTATCTTCAGTTTTTATTATTAAAACATGATTCTTCTGGTTCAGTCTTGTAAGCACTACATTATAATTCCCTTCCTTCTTTCCTATTCTCTCCTTTGCCTTTGGTAGCAACTCATGATTTCTTTGATCCCCCTGAGTAAAGTGTAGAAATATGTTTGGCTTTGCCTGAGATTTCTGACATTCAATTCCCTAAAGCTGAAATGTAATGGATCATATTTATCCAGGTGAGAAAGCTGTTCCTTTGGTATAGGTTGAATTCTCCTTTCTAAATTATAAGCTAATCAAATAAATATTCAGTAGTGCTTGATTTGAATATATAATAACTCTGGGATGGAGGAAAGTAAAATTGACTGTTTCCAAGGTGAGCGACCTATTCCTTAAGGCTTAGGATAAGGGATGTTATCTAGAAAAAAATAAGATTAATTTCTTTACTGGTTTCCTTTCCACAGATTACTGATTAATTTTCCAAAACTTTGATAGTGGCATATTGTGAAGGTTCCTGTTCTTGATTTTAATTTTTAGAACTTAATAAAGCACCTTCCTGATGAAGAGCAATTGAAGTCATTGTCACAGTTTAGAAGTGACTATAACAGTTTATGTGATCCTGAGCAGTTCGCTGTTGTGGTGAGTACTTTCTTATTAAATCTTTTCTGAGGTAGTGCAAACAAGAGAAAACAAATGAGAAAGTTTCAACAAAACTGTTGTTTCTATGAGCATACGATGGCCATCTTATTTTTTTTAAACCTAAAGATATTTGTGACATTGTTTTGATTTAAAATACTGTACCAAATGTTGGGAATTTGAAGAAAGCCATAGGACTCTTGACAAGTATGTATGTCAATTTTTTACATTCTATGAAATTGTAAAGCAAGAAGCATGCTCCTTATGAATAGTGTATTTATGGTGTGATGTCAATCTAGGAATTCTAGCAAACTGCAAGAGTCTATTTCTCACTTCAGTCACTTTCTTGGGTTCATCTCATTGTTTTGAGGCTGAAATTAGAAATATTTTGATTTCCTGGCAATGAGAGAGAAAATGAATTTATTTGAACAAAATCTTCTCAAGGCATCTTGCTAATGATTCTGTTTTCCCTTCCTGGGTTTGTAAGCTGGGGCCTAGAGGTCAAAACTTGCTTGTTTCTACATTAGCTGCATTGGAACCCAATGTTAAGAATTACATTTACTATGGAACATTCTTTTTTTGCTCCTTTCTCCTAGCATTAATGATCCTGCTTAGGTTGACTGTAATTTTCATGATAAATCCCATTCTTTTTTATTATTATTTAGCGTTTCCTCAATAATTTTCTTTTTTTTTTCATTTTTTTTATTTGATATTTTATTTACATTTCAGATGCCAATCCCTTTCCCCATTTCCCTTCCCCAGAAAACCCCCATCCTGTGCCCCCCCTTTTCCATTTGGCTTTTATACAATTTTTTAAATGTTAATCAAGGGCTTTGTAAGTATGGTAATGCTCAATCAGAAGGGTAACCTAATACCCAACCTAGCTATATAAACTATCTTTGACTAGTGGAGACACATGAGCTTCTGCCTCCATGCCCCCTCTCTCTTTCTCTCTCTTTTTCTCTCTCATTACCGAGCTTCTCATCTACTTCATCTTCTCCTCTCCTTACTCCATCTTTTCCTCTCGGTGCTCCTTTCCTCTTAGCTCCTCCTACATATTACCCTTTCTGTTAAAATAAAGCTTTTCTCTCAGAATACAATTAGAGCATAATTATTCCTATTTGTACCAGTGAGGTACAAGATAGTCTTAGTACCCAGTCCATCCTTTTGTTGACTAGCCAGAACCTCTGCCGTCTCTCTTGACTAGAACACTTAATTTTGAACCTGGCTTTTTCTTGGCTTTAGAATGAATGTCAGCTGAGAACCCTCCACTCAGATCTTTCTCTCAAGGTAAATAGCCTGGATTGGCTATGAGTCTATAGGTCTTCAATGCCGTCAGAAATCCAGAATGACTAAATTAACTGAATTTATGGGAAGCAATAAGCATAGCTTCTAAAACTTAGCCAATTTATAGAGACCGCTGAACACCTGGACAACCCCTATACTCCCGAACGTTGGAGCATCAAATCTTCAGCCTTCTGGCCCAAACTCATCTGACAGACTTCAGTGCTGCAGAATTATTAAGGGCTGGTTACTCTGTCTAGGCAGATATAATCAGTTGACTATTCTGCAAGTGTGTCCTTTTCTGTAGATTGAGAGAGGCAATTCTTGCCTGGTGGCTGTCTCACCACAACAGGAGTAACTCCAATGATGCTCAATTTCTTCTTAGAATCCAAGATGGGAAGCTGTCAGGAGCAGACAGGTCTCTAATCAAAATGAACATTAATATAGAAATATTTGTGACGTCAATTCTATGGATTTCTGACGTTTTGAAATCCAACTATCCATGTAAGGTAACCTGGACTGCTGTCTGTTATCTCCTCTCAGCTATTTCTAAATGCAATATAGAAAACACCCTAACAATAAACTCAAAGTCATGAAGTTGCTATAGTCCCTTAACTCACAGGTTAGTCATCCCAAGTCAGTTAAAAAAGTTAAAGGAGGACTGGGTCTAAGTCTTGTATTTCTAAATGTGTTATACAGGCACAATGCCCATGAGAGTATCTATATTCATTTCACTTTCATATCGATGAGAGGCTTATACCAATGAAAACCTTAAATTTGAAATCCAAGTGAATTTTGTACCATTTAAGAAATTGTAACTTCATCTTGATACTAAATTATACAGATTTCTACCAATAGTTTATGGCTATGTCATAAATCCTAGCTAATCCTCCCTGTTCCAACAAAATCACTGCTGTTCCCCAGAGAGACAGCCCCATATTAACCACCTTAGTCCCCAAGCCCGGCGAATAGGGGCGTTGACTCTTCTTTAACTTCTTCAAGCTGATTATGGGCGTTGAGTCATCAGAAGAGGGGTGGGGGGAAGAGCAAATTGATAAGCCTCTGATGCTGTGTCCTCACTGCATCTTGATGGAACTCCCAGACACCGGAGGTTTGAATAGGTCCTCTCGTTTTGCTTGATGAGTAGATACACCAGGGCTGTGCATTCTGCAATATACAATTCTCTATTGAATATTTTATTTACATTTCAGATGCCATCCCCTTTCCCCAAATAATTTTCTTTTATGACCAAACCTTTTATAAATTTTAGCACAATTCACGAATAGCGTTTTAATCAAATGATTTTTATATAACCTTAAGTCAAAAAATGAGGAAAATTTAGAGTATGGAACACTTTAAAACACCATCCTTTTTATTTGCGTCTGTAACATTTGATCTCAGGCTAGCCATGTCCCTTTTCTGCTGCAGTAATGGAGTACTGAATGAAAAAGAGATGAACTTGCATAGTCATTGACTCATGCGGGATTCTTCTGGAATACAGAACCAGATTCATAACTATTAAAGAATATTTTTAAAAATCAAGATTAATTTTGTCTGAATCTTAAGTTATCTTAAAAGCCCTGAAATATAATGGCCTTATATTTGATACATTGTTGATGACAAACTTTTTATGCCTATCTGGATTCCATATTTAACATATTGTAGGCTCTTTTCGTTAAATTTGTTTCTGTATCTTCTTCCAGTGACACACTTTACCTTGCCTACCTATAAATTGTGTGACCACCATGTAGATCATAGGGAAGAACACAGGGGTTTTCTCATTCTTATTGCCTTGTGATTTTTTTTTTTTTTTTTTAATTTTGGAACTCTCAAGCTGTAATTATTTTTAATTTTTATAAATGAATTTATAGAAAGAGTTACAAATAAACATCACAAAACAATAAAACACAGACACACCACACACACACACAGACACACACACACACAGACACACACACACACACACACACACACACAGACACACACCACACACACACACACACACACACACACACAGAGAGACAGAGAGAGACAGAGAGAGAGAGAGAGAGAGAGAAAGAGACAGAGAGACAGACAGACAGAGACAGACAGACACCATAAGTAATCAGAGCCAAACTCTATACATCTCAGTAACCTTCTATCCACTTAAATTAGGAATTTAGAGTAGATGATTTGTAGCTTTCCATTAGATTTTACACTTTTACATCTTTTCCATTTGCTGTCACAAAAACCTTGTCAACAGCACGTGTTCATTGTGGATCATGCATGTGAAATATATAGCATGTGAAAATATATCCGCTACCATGGTAGAGAAATCATTGCAGGAAACCATGGGCAGTGAAAGCCAAGTTCTCACTCTGTTCTCCAGTACTGCACTGGGGTAGTTTGGGATGAGAGGGAGTAGGAAGGGCATGCTTGTTTCTTCCTTTTGTTCAGTTTAAGATCACACCTAGTCGCCTAATGTGACTCATACTCACATTGTGTCCTCAGTCAAGAAGCTTGCAGTGCTTCTTGGATGAGCAGGAGAAGGGGATTGGGAAGGCATGTTTCTTTTTTTTCTTCAATGTAGGACCTGGCATCATAATACTGGTCTTCTTCAGTATGTTAAACCAGGCTAGAAACTGCCCCTATGGACAAGTCCTAAGGTCTGTGTCCTAGAAGATTCTAGACCAGCTGTGCTCAGCCTAGGATTGTGACCCAGTAGGGGGTCAAACAGCCCTTTGTCAGCCAGAGGTCACCTAAGAGCAACACAAAACAAAGATACTTACATTATCATTTTCAACAGCAGCAAGATTATAGTTAAGTAGCCAAGAAAATAATTTTATGGTAGGGAGTCACCACAACATGTGGGACTGTATCAAAGGATTACAGTATTAGGATGGTTGAGAATCATTTTTCTAGAACCTGTCAAGTTGACAACAATTTGTATGACAATGAGTGTGGGGACTTAGACTCAAGCAGGACCTTGTACATTCCAAAGTTGGGCAAAGCTTTGTGCCAACGAAGTCTGGTGACATGGGAAGTGTATCCTCCTGACAGTATTTCCCTTGGCTCTATGGACAGTGGTGCCCCAGTCAGCTGATTCTCCATGCTCATCATTGCACTGTAGTATCTCGAAAGTACCTATTTTGATGAAAAGTGAATTGTTATTTTCTTTTGTCTTTCCCTCTTTTCAGTCTGGCTCCCCTCCCCCAGTCACCTTCTTCCCATCCACACCCTGTGTGCACCACCTCTCTTTTTTACACCCACCCAACCAAAGCAAAACCTTCTTAAGGCTCCAGACTTCTTTACAGTAAAGAATTGTATTTGGCAAAGCATGTGAGGTGTCATAGAATGTTGGATATTTCCTTTTCTTTCTGAATTGAAAGCTCAGTTCAACTTTGGTTCCTTATTGATGAGAAATGAGTGTAGAGTTTATTAATTTTTTTTTTACTGATGTCATAGTTTTAGTAATATTTTTACAAGAGTTTTATAACAATTTTTAAAAACTTCTTGAAGTTGTCTAGACTTCATATATCTAACCTTTATCTTGTCTTAATAACATACTTGCCTTTTAATGTAACTTAAAGTACTGTTATGTGTTTGAATGACCATTTCTGGTGAGAGCTAAGTGATTAGTCAGCGTTCTGTAGTGTTAGCTCTGTCTTCTGACTCCCTTGTGTAGAGCCAGGTGTTATGTTTTCATGTGCTTTCCCCATGGATGACTGTCCTGAGCTGTGGTTCTTCTCTTGGGTTCTGTAAATAGATACTGCCCTTTCTGATTCTCACACTGCTCTTCTTCTGCCCTCACCCCTCTCTTTTTCCCTTCCTTCTTTGACAAGATGTCTCTAGCCTTAACTGGCTTACCATTTGCTCTGGAGACCTATATACCCTCCAGCTTGTGCTCAGTTTCTTGCTGTGTCACAGAATTTCCTGCTAACATATTCATTTTGACAAAAATTAGTTTAAAATCTAGTTGTGTTACTTGCTAGTGAGATTAATATATGTGTAAATTTATTATTGGGATTCATAATAATTACAAACTACTGATAAAATGCATTCTACTTCAATACATATACATATATAGATGATAAGTTCTCTGAAGTTCTTTGCAGTATATTTGCTATAATATATGTGCAACATAAGCATAGTCAAGTGTAAGTACCAATGTCTTTAACAGACAATTAGGTGTGGACCAAAAAATATATGCAAGTGTTTTTTATATCACATTTGAACATTCTAGAATAGCATACACAAAGTGACTATTAGCAATAATGTATGTAATCTCCTCTCAAGTTTTATGGTTGAGATCAATGTCTATTGATATTTCCTCTATTTTGCTGAGTCCTATCACATATTACATCCCTGAAGATTTGTCACTATTTAATGTCTAAGTATTCTGCAAGTTTCTGGTAATACAGATTTTCATCTCTGTATCTAATGCTCAAAATTGGGAGAATTCTTAATGCCAATACTACGTGTCTTTCCAATCAAAAATTTTATTAGGCATTAATAAATTACTATGCTAAGGATTTAGCTGCTCAACTGTTCTTTATAGTAATTCACATCTTATGGACCTTTTCTGAACTCTTTCTTTATTTGCTGCTCTGAATGGACATGGATAAAACCTCTGTGGTGTGTACATGTGGCTCCTCATGTGACATATGTCAGTAGGTAATACAGAAGCTTTTTAAAGAGTGGTTGTTTGGGTGATGTTTGATCTTGAACTCAGAACTTTATATTTTGTAAGCATACAGAGGGTCATTGAAGTATAGACTCAGTTCTTAACTTGCTAAGCATTAAAATCATTGAAGTTTTATTTATAGTTTGTATATAGTAATTGTATGTATTTGTTAAGTACTATGATAGTGATGAATTCTGGGAAATGAGCCTATCTATCTCCTGTGTTGCCTATCATTTTTATGTGGAGGTAATGTCTAGAATTTGTAGGTATTTTTAAAATATGGAGTTAAAATTTGCTGTTATGACTTTACTGTTATTTTATTTTCCGGAAAGTATTGATACTGTTATTAGCTTGTTTTCTAGCAGATTTTAGTACGTGAAAAATACATCAAATAATCTGAACAAGCTTTCATTGAATGGTGAAAACCATTTCATTTCTGGCCCTATTTCAAAAGTTTCTGAGATGTGGCTGATATTTTGTCTGTTTGAAATCGTCTTTAATGAATAAAACCACTTCTCATGCTGTTCTTGATAGTTTTAGAGAACATTGAGTATTGTTTGATTTACTTAATTTTAGACATTTCTTTTCTATGGACCGTTTCAAGTATTTTACCTTAGGACACTGGGTTCTTCTGTGGATGCAGTAGTGTTCTCTCTTACCAGCTTCTTTTTTATTCATATTTTAAGAGATGAAAATAGAGACCCTAGAAATTTGCTAACACGATCATTTGCCTATAGTGTTTTAGATTCCGTCCTTCTCCCAGCAACTCGAACTGCAGCCGGTTATTAAAGGTTGATTTCATGGAGTGTAACCTGACTTAGTTGTGTGAGTGTGTTTCTTATATTTGCAGGGTTTCTTTGATCAATAAGCCATTAGGTAAAATCACTGTGTTCACAGTGGCATGGCTTTAACTGTGTGAAATGATTTATGTAAATATTCAACAGGATCAGAAGATTATCTGAAGTTTGGAACGAGACCTAAAAATTTGCATTTGAAGCTCGGTATACTAGACTTCCTTTGATTAAAAACCCTGGATTTTTGAGTATTTGTCTCCATATTATTTAATTCTGTTAATCTGCCTGGTCTTCAAAGGAATCAAGCATTTACAGGAGACTGAATCCCACAAATGTCCTCTTTGTACATTGTATTTTGATCTGCTACCATTTGGTGTCACTGTAGGGCAGGGCTTTCCAACCTAGTGAGGTAGAGGACTCTTGGTTATTATTGTTGTTGTAAAATGTTATATTAAGTTCCTGTATAACTCCCTGCATTAAAGTGTTATTTTAAAATAAACCATAATATTATTGTTGGAAAATAAGTACCATAAGAACATTGAAGACATTGTGAATGTCGCTTGACTGCCCCACCTCAGTTTACACTGTTTGTCATCTCACCAGTTGGGTTCCTATTTCTTTGTATTTATTAATGCACAGATGCATGAACACATTAAAAGGTGTTTTGTCCTGAACCTTATTTCACTACATAATGAAGATTATTTTCATGGCACACTGTTTTTCAACTCTTGTTTCGAATTTCATAGTCCGTATTATGACTTCCTTTAGTCCGTCCCTTTGCCTCACCTAGTATTCCACTGAAATATGAGCCCATACTCACCTTTGTGCATAAATTGACAGACAACATATTACTGTAACATCACTGTAGCATTGTGGTCCAGCTTGAAGTACTCCTCACTAGCTGAATGGCCTTCAGAGCTAGGTGTTCGTATTCATTTGTTCCCATCCTGTTCCTAGCTCCATTTTTATATGTAATGGAACACAACTTCCCATTGCTTTTTTAGGAACTCACCACCAACTGAGTAACTTTAAAAGTCATAAATTTATTTTCTTGCAACTTGGATGGTAATCAGAAATCCAGAGAGAGCTAGTTGAGCTGTTCTTCTGTTGTGGGGCCGAGGGCTTTTGACCTGTAAATGAAGCCCACATTCCTTGCCCTATGGCCTAGTATGATTCTTAGCTTTTGTCATCATAACTGCTCAGACACTGTTGCTTGGTGACAAAGATTTTATAATACTTATCTGCTGGATAAATCAAGGTAACATTCCTCTGTGGGGATCTTTATCAATTTAAATGGCCTTTGATGCCCTATCAGGTGGTATATTCAACTGTTTTGGCAATGAAAATATGGATATATTTGAAGGACAGTTATTCTGCATACCACATGAAGTAGAATAAGTCTACCTTCGTTACTTTGTTTTGAGTATTAAATAGTGTGCTATAGTAGCTACATATACATTATTGTATAATCAAAAACTATTTATAATGGAAAACTTTTGTTATTAATGTTAGTTGTATTGTCAGTTTTTAGGTAGCAGTACCATAATTTTTTCCAAAGTTATTTCTGGTTCTGTTAGGGCTTTGTTGCTGTTGGTTTTTATTTAAAACAGGCTCTAGGTAGTTCAAGTTGTCATTGTGGCCTTGAGTTTCCTGCCTCAGTCTCCAGGTACCTCGGACTGCAGATATGCAGCAGTGTGGCTTGCTGGTAGTATTAGACAGTCTGTTGCTCTATGAGTTGAACTTCTTGGGGCACACAAATATATCCTTATATAATCTATGTAAGTTAGAATTATATTTCTTGCATTGTGAACCGTGTTTAATATTAGCTTTATTTTCTTTGGGGGGAGGCTTTATTCATGACTGTTCATGAGATTGAAGTTATTATTATTTATTGATCACTTATTTTTAGAGTTGAGATATTATTTGGTTATCCCCCTTTATTGCCTTTCTCTACGTTTTCTTGGAGCTCTGTTTATAGTATACTATTTATTCATAGAAATACTCAATTTTCTCCTTGCACTCACCTGTTTTCTCCTTTAGTAATAATGCCATCTTCATCTTTTAATTTAGACCTTTTTGGTTTGAAGCAAATTGCACTAGTGTGGTGCCACACAGCACTCAGGAAGCATTGAGAGTATGGATTGGGACAGCTTTGAGGTTAGCCTGGGCTATATAAGAAATATAAGTAGATAAAGCAAGGTGAATGGAGGTAAAGAATAGGAATGCACAGTGTTCTAGCGACACAGTGGGTCTTTTGTCTACAATAAGAACACAGTTCATTGGTAGGTCTTCAGTTAATATGGAGAATTGTATTGTAAAAAGATGGAGCAAAGAAAAGTGAATGGCCCTAGGGATCCTTCACAGATCCTCTATGTTCCCTTAGTTACTCCCCATGGCTCTCACAATGGTGTCTACAATTTTTAGGTTGACATTAGGTCTTTAAAAATGCTTCTTTGAAATATAACTAAATAGACTCCAAATGGCACATTTTAGAAAGATAGACTTAGTAATTTGGGCTTGCAATCACAATCACATTCAGAATAACAAACATGCAAGTCATCCTGGAGTGTCTCCTGGGGCCTTGCTATAGTCTAGCCATCCTGTGGCATTCTGTCCTTTCATGAATCAGCTTGAGCCATCTTTTCCCGGCTCAAAAGCTTCACATTATTCTCTGTGGCTTCTCTACCAGTCAGTCTGTCTCTGAAGGCAACACAGCCTGCATTGTTTAGTACGCTGTATTTCCTTTCTTTACCCTCTGAGACATTCTCTCTGGAAAATGTCTCAACACTTCTATACTTTTGTATAAAATTCAGCATCTTTCCTCTCTGTTTCCATAGCACCCCATGCACATTTCTAAATGTATCTTATTACACTGGATTCTAAGTGTTAGTTTACAACTGAGAGTCTTCATTTATGCTCTGAATACTTTGTTAGGCTACTGTGATATCATCTTATTATGGTTCATCTTCTAGAACATACTGAAGATGATATTGATTCCATGAATCTAAGAAGAAACTGTGGGTGGCTTAAACAGAAAAGATGGAAGAAACATAGCACAAGAAATAAAATACATAGAATCATTTAAAAAAAACTTTACTATTATGATTGTGTATGGGACCGTGAAGATTCCAAGGAACACAGGCCAGAAGATAACTTTTAGAGTTGATTCTCCTTTTATTTTTATGTGATTTCCATGATTGAGCTTAGGTTACTAGACTTGAACTCCAGGTTTCCTTACCTCCTGAGCCATCTTCCTTACCTCAAACAAGTGTTCTTTACACTCATTTTTTTTAAAAAAAGGCATTGTTAAAATACTCACTTTAATTTTGTTAAAAATAAGCCAGTGACTGAGGATGCATATTCCATTGCTTCCTGTTATCCCGCAGTACTCAGTGGACATTTGGGTGACCTTTAATTTGGAAGGCTGTGGGGATTCTGTTTTTAAATATGCATCATAAAAGATTTCTTTTGGTATTTAGCAGAACTTTTTATTTTATTTGTTCCACAAATCATGATTTATTGAAACACCTTTAGAAGACTGACAGAGGAAAATGGGCTCCTAAGAGACTACCTATATGGGAGCCTCACTTTATCAGGCTGAATGCCACCAGTTGCTTCCTGTGTCCCTTAAATTTTGCTTCTGTAAATGCTGCACAAATGTCTATTTTAAAATAAGGCATGATTCACACAGTTATATTTTAAAACGTAACAGGCATGGGCATGTTCTGATATACTATTGTTGTTTTTTTGGTTTTATGTGTATGAGTGTTTTGCCTGGATATGTTTCTTTTAGCTTGTACATGCCTTTTACTCAGAAATACCAGAAGGTGTCTGCTGCCCTGAGAACAGAATTACAGGCAGTTGTGAGCCAACATGTGGATGCTGGGAATGAAACCTGGATTCTTTTGAAGGATCCAGTACTGTAGATCCAGCTGTAAACTGCTGAACCATCTTCTCTAGCCCGATACAATTTCTTTAAGAACACACTTGAGTTTTCCCAATCATTGATTCCTGTTGTCTTTAGTAATCCACAGTCTATCAACTGTCAACAGTCAACAGTCAACAAAGGTGTGAATGCAGTTGGTGGAGTCTAGTATTTTCCCCAGGTTTCTGCCTGCTCGCTCCCCAAATGCTGCCACTTGTCAGCACCTGCCAGGTGTGCAAGCTCACTTCCATTGGCAATCTCAGCCACAGATCTTTCACTGTGCATGGAAAACATGTACAGTTAAACAGTTTGGAATGTTAAACAATCCTTTCCTACCTGTATTTATATCTGTATAAGTTGCAGATTATGCTTCATCTAAGATCATAAATCTTCACCTTTGTCCATTACTCTGAGAGTTTGCAACCTTCTTGATATGCTGGTTTAGGGTTAGACCTAAAGACCCTGGAAGCTCAGCAGGAAAGATGTTTCCTCCTGGCTTAGTGCCTATGAACTTACCTTACTTTGAGTTACCATTGATTTTCTTCTTTGAACTAAAATCTATCAGCTGTTTAATGATTGTAATTTTTCTTATAATTGATTTTTTGCCTTCTATCACATTTTACTGCCTGGGTTACAGTGATATTTGAACTTTTAATTAAAGTGAAATTCTGTTGGTTTGATTAGTTAAACTTTGTTGTCCGTTGAAGGATCATTTTTAACACCTCCTCATCTTTTTTCTTTACTGACCATCTCCATGGTTCTTATGAATCACTTGTATTTCTTGATTTTTCTAATACTTGATGTTTTGGAGTTCGATGATGATCTAACTCATAAAAGGCCAGATATTTTTACCTGTTTATTTAATTCTAAATATAGTACTAAAAACAGTATACGATGTTTGATTTAATTAAAGCTATCCACAGAAATATATAGGCTATCTATATAGTTGAGCTGATTTGGCAGCTGATAGATTTGATGTATTTATTTAAGAGTTCACTGATCTAAACTTGATCTCTCACTAGGTAATTCTGAAGAAATGGCTACAGATAAATATTTTGCTTTTAGTACAGTTCTCTGCCTTGGATGTTTGAAGTGCTTGGATTTCATTGGTAGGATTAGGCCTTGATGTCACATTGATCGGTATGCTGTTATCTGGTATTACTTACATGAATATTTTGACTTCTGGATTCAATAGTAGTTAATTTCTTATTAATTTATTTGATAAGTGTTAATTGAATAGCTAATATGTTCTAGACTTAGCCTTCTTAACATTCTGCACTAAACATGTGTCTTAATTAATATCTTTTTGTTTGTTTTTTTAGTTAGGGCCAATAATTTATATGAGTGTGAAATGATGTCATATTAGTAATAAATGCTTCACATGAACTGCTCGTATGAAAGTCATTGTGTTTCACTAAAAAGTGCTTAGGAAGCCTTGATAAAGGGACATATCCCTGTTGAGAAGCACTCAGGTTTTAGATATTTTGAGACTAGGATTTCTTTATATTGAGTTTGAGAAACAACCGAAAACAAGGCTAACTCAGTGCCAGAAGTATGCAGGTAGGGTGAAGGTCTCGGGCTCTGTAGATGAAGAGAAGTCTTGCAGGAGGAACATTTTCTTGAGAATATTCATCCTTCAGATGATCAGCTGACCTGTGCATTTGGGATGAAGGGGGAAGTCAGGCTGGCAAGTGCAGTTGTGCTGCTGCTGTATACAGGTGGTACTTAGCTAGCTTTGTGTATGTCATGCAGTGAGGCGCTAGAGAAAATGTGCAGACCTTCCTGTTTCCCTGCCTTTCCCCAGAGAGCAGGCTCAGCAGTGGCAAAGTTTGTTTGTGTTTGCCTTTGGTTACCACCTCTCTGAGGAAAATTAAAGTCTTCATTCTAGGGAATTGTACAAGATGATTTTATAGTGTAACACTATTGCTGCTTGTTTCAAAAACTAAGCAGGACTTGGGGTGAGAGGGTTGTCTGGCATTTGTGACTTTGAGAAAGAACTACTAGCCATGAGGATATATGTGCCTATATAGAAATAAGAAAATAACACTTGCCTCAGACCTGGCTCTCCTATAAGAAAACGCAGATATATTTCACTTGTTATCTTAGTAAATGCACATTTCCGATATTATAAGCTCAGGTAATGATCCCAGTCTGTACAGGCATGTTCTTCCCTGATAAATCTCACTTAATCAAAGGATTAAATTCATTTAGTTCAAATCTACACCAAAATAATAATATCAAATCTTGCTGTTAAGTGGGAAAATCACTTATATATTTCCAATTGTGTTCTCTGTCGAGTGGGAAGGAAAGTGTCATTGAGCTCTGAATGGAATCTCTTGTGAGCTTTTATTGCCCATGTTCCCTTGAAATTAGCAGATTGTCAGCTGTATTAAATAACTCTGCAATTCTTTAATTTATTAGGACTAATAAAAACACAGCATGACCCAAATAATATGCAATTCCATTGAGTTGCTAACAGTAGTGAGTTTCTCTGAAAGTTTGAAATCTTAACTGTGGCATATTAATTTTCTTGCTATTTGACAGTAAAATGTACAAAATGTTGCTTGCTCCAGGAGACTTGAAATTCCTGCAATATTCTGCCCACAAGTCTCCCTGTAACCTGTTTCCACTTCGGTGTTTCCTTCATGTCTCACGCTCCTTTGCAACACTACTTTAACCACAGGGCCTCTGTATCATTTCTCTGACTTGTCAGTTGCATTCTTGGGTGATCCTCAGAAAGTTCTAGACTGTAATTGTTCATGTTCCTTGGGCCTTGTTTTCCCCAGGCTTGTTGCCCATGCTTCCGGTGCTCTCTGGAGAGCTTGTTTCCTTGCAGCCTCTGTCGTTTCTTCACAGGTCAGCTTGTGGGAGGTGCTATCATAGAGCCATACTTGAGATTACTCACCCAGTTGCCAGAGCATCTCTGCAGTACCCATTGTATTTTCATTTATTGTCTTATGCTCCGTTAGTGTGTCATTTCTCTATACTGTAATATGATAACAAGCATCATTGTTTTTGGTACCCACTAGTGGATATTTATTGTCTTGTATGATATCTGATATCTAGTTAATATCCAATAATTACCTGGTAAATAAATTTTAAAAAGTGCTTTATTATTTTTAGTTTGTTAAATGTTGAAAATTAAAGGCATTGATTCTTGGCTCACTAAGACTTGCCATGCAGCCTAACATGTTTCTAGCATTGGATGTAGATTTGAATAGCTTGGATTGGATTCTACATCTAATTGTCATTTTCTGTATTTATAAATCGATTGGCTAGACATGTGGTTGGATTTTGATTCCTCACTCCCTCTCTCTTCTCTCTCTTCCCCTTCCTTCCTTCCTTTTTTCCTTCCTTCCTTCCTTCCTTCCTTCCTTCCTTCCTTCCTTCCTTCCTTCCTTCCTTCCCTTCCTTCATTCCTCACTCCCCCTCCCCTCCCCTC
>JANHMN010000001.1:228353965-228382951 GCA_030674055.1 Rhabdomys pumilio | reverse complement strand
TCCCCCTCCTGGCCCCTGTGTGCACTGCAGTACATGGTGCAGATAGGGTCAGCCTCCCCCTCCTGGCCCCTGTGTGTACTGCAGTACATGGTGCAGATAGGCTGGAACAACACTCACACATAAATCTTTTCTAAAAAGTTTTTTAAAAATAGGACTGAAGTGAAAGCACTTTTTAATGTTTATCTTAACCTTCAGATTATAAGTCAGAATGATAGGTTTGGGTACTTTGAGGTTATATTACAAAAAGCATAACATTAACTATAAAATGAAACCATAGCTTCACCCGCCACAGATTTTCTGATTCTATTTAGCTTACAGTTCAGCTTTTGTCTTCCTCCTGAGGCCTTGTTGTGTTTCTCACCCTTTGTCACCTCCGAGACTTTCTGTTACCACTCTGTGCTAGTCTAGCGCCTGGCTTTCCGGTTCCCATGCAGCTGACTGAGAGTTTCCTAAGAGCAGGATGCAACTCCTCAGTGTTGGTAAAGGATGGGAGATGGTGAGGACCAGAAAAGGCTTTTCAAGTTTATACAGATATTCTCCCATCCTTTTAAAAGTTTAGTGTACCCGAAGAAGCAAGCATTCATTTTAGATAGTGTGCTAAAGAACTCCTATGATTGTTGTAAATCACAAGACCTTGGACCATTGCACTGAGATGGTCCCTGTCTTTAAACTAGGCTACCACTGGGCTGAGGTTGACCTCTGAAGTTCTCATTTCAGCTCAGTAATTTTTCTTCAGATACGAAATCTAGTAGCAGCCAAATATGGATTTATCCAAGTTTACAGGGAAGAACAATATGAACCAGGTATCTAATGAAAACAAAAGTCCTCCTCGCAGCTGCTGTTTTTTTAGGTTACCTTCCTTGCTTTGCTTTGTCAGGGTTTTCGTGCACACGCAGCGCTTCGTTCTGCATTAGATCATAGAGTTTCTCTTCTCACAGTACCTGTCCTCAGTGCCAGATACACTCATTAGTCATACAAATCTGGGTTATGTTTTTCTAGGAAAATTAATTACTTTAGGTTGGCTACATATGGCTAGCTTGTCAGAAGGAAATTTTAACATATTTTGGGGTGGTATAATGTAGGCATTTAACCAGCCTTTCTTTCCCCTTCCTCTTTGTGCATAAATAGCACATTAATCTATGCTAGGATTAACATGTTTTGTAATACCTCAGCATCGCAGGGTACCGGCATTAGAACATTGTGACTCCATAATCAATGGGGGCCAATGAAAACCAGAGGTGCCATGGGTCATCCTTCACCGTTTGAGTGGCCATGATCACACGCCCTACATTTTAGTTTTATTTGTTCTTCACCACCCTAAAGATATTAAATTTAATAAGTAGCATCCGTCCTGCCATGATATGTGGGTGTCTAACAGTGCAGTGTTTCAGGATTAAACAATAATCCTGGGAAATTAATCTGCTTGGGGTCATTCAGTGTATTTTAAGTCTAGTCAAATGATTTTATGAGAAGTGGTCACAATTTATCCCTATCTCTTGTGATAGAGATCTGAAAGGATCAGTTCATGTATAGGAGTTAATTTTCTAATATAGTAACTGTTTCTCATTTTATATGCTTGTATTGCTTAACCTATAAAATACATTAAAATACCTTTGTTGAGTCTACTTTCTTGTTACTCGGTTTTAAAACAAGGGGGTTTCTGTTTTAGTTTTTTCCCTAGTCAGAAGTTGCAGATTAGTTGCCCTAGTTTGGCTCTTCTAAGCTTGCTTATTGCATTGAACACATGTGATATGTCACATGACTGCAGATAAATTACTATGTGTGTTACTGTTGATGAGACGTCAAGCTGTATGAGGATTTGGCTAATCTGAAGATACTCATTCCAAGAAAATTCATTCAAAAATAAATAGGACTCCGGTCCTATTTATTTTGAATAACAATTTAAATGACATTGTTATGAGCCTATTACACTTTGCTGTACAATCCTGACTTTTATTATATCTGTGTTCCTACAAGCTTCATTTAACATTATATTTTACCCTTTCCTTTAGAATCTTAGACATGAAACTTCATCTCTTTTATTCCTGTTATCTTCTCTCACTGTTCGTGTCTCAAACTTCCTTTGATAGTTGCTTGAACAGCTTCGACAGTTTTACTATTACTGCCTTGTTCGGGTTACCAAGGTCTCCTATTGCTAATGTATTTCATCAAGGAAAACCATCAAACTGACGGAGGTTTTGAGTGGAGTTTTGCGTCATGGGTAACTGGAATAGAGGGTGTTAGCTTAGGAACGATGGGCTTTTGTTCTTTCTCACCATTAAAGCTTCTGTATCCTCAGCAGCAAAACCAAGTCTCCCTAGTTACCTTGGCATGTGACAGCCCTGTGGCTTTGTCGTACTCTGTCTTCTTGCTACGCCCATGTTTCCTCACTCTGATTCTGCTAATTTAGTATGTGTCAGGAGTCATTCTACTTTCTGTGTTTCTGAAGAAAGTCAATTTAGTACAAATTGGGACCTATTTACTCCTTTCTATCTAACACACACTGTTAGTCAGCAGGGCTTCTGAGGACAGCAATTGCTATTTGAGGCAAACAAACCTTTTTTAGACCTTTCTGAATATGTTTTAAACATGACCCAGTGTATTTCAGTATTGAACAAAGATTATTTAGTGATTCTGTGACTGCTTTGTAGTCTGTTTCCTGTGTATCCTGTTACATTTCCTAAAACTTTGGTTTTTGTTTTAATGTTTATTTGATTGCTTAATTAAACTTTGCTGTTTCATTAAAGCTTTCTTTTCATTGCACATCTGAATTTTTAATTTTGTTTTTGAAGGATGGCTGGATTCCTTACAGAAACAAGCAGAGCTCTTCTCTTCCTGCCATCAGTTTCAGGGGACATATTGCTTCTTCCGTACTGTCATACCAATAAATCATCCCAGATTACTTGCCGAGGTACAGTGCTGAAGTATACCATGCATTTTAAAGGAAATCTGCTATTTTCTTTTCAATCAGATGAGCAATGTGAAGAGACTCCGGCCACGGCTCAGTGCTATTCTCTTTAAGCTTCAATTTGAGGAGCAGGTGAACAACATCAAACCTGACATCATGGCTGTCAGTACTGCCTGCGAAGAGATCAAGAAGAGCAAAAGCTTTAGCAAGTTGCTGGAACTTGTGTTGCTAATGGGAAACTACATGAATGCTGGCTCCCGGAATGCTCAAACCTTCGGATTTGACCTTAGCTCCCTCTGTAAAGTGAGTTTGTTTTTTTAACACACATATTTGCCTGAACACTTACTTTTAAATGTCAGCCCTGATTACATTATTTAAATATTTTTATTTTGATGGGCTCATTATCAAGAACTTGAAATGAACCATGAACTCAAACCTAGAGTGAACTGAGCTAATTTACTCAACCTCTGAACTAAATCCAAATATTAATTTTCTCTGATCTGCAAATCCAACGGCAGGATTTTGTTTAATAACTAAATTATATCCTAAACCTATGCTTTCCCAAACCAGTGAAATAGAACATCAAAATATCATTTAAGCTTTCTATTTATTTAATTCAGGTACCATCATCTAGTTTATTGCTTAGGACTGTTGTATTTCTTGCTTTTAACTATTTAAATATTTCTCTCTGTTGTTTTGCATATGCAGACTAAAAGACAAATAAGATTTCTTTATATATGAAAGAAAAAGTATTAAAAATATACATATTTCAAACCTCATATTATGAAAACTGAGTGAGTTTAAATGATTTTTTATTGTTTGCTCCTGGTTTCTTTCAGCTTGAATTTCTTTGTAGCAAATGCACTCAATGTTTTGTATAACAGACAACTTTTCTGGGGTGTGTGTCACTGTAATAATGCTTTAGTGATCTACTTGCCACAAGTTATTCTCAGTTACACATCGCAAGAAACCTTATAGCATCTACACTCTCTGGTTAAGGGATTTAGTTATTACTATTTCAAGCTTGGTAGAGGATGTGAGAATCTGCTTGAGCTTTTGCTGTTGGTCAGTGGCCATCTACACGGTGGCTTTAGAGTCACCTCACACTGTTGTTCTGACCCCAGGCCTTCATAGACATCAGTTCTTCATTAACTCTTTCTGCCCCTTTTGTCTTCTCACTTTTATTGCCACGGCTTTCTATATTTGGTTATGTTCTCTGCTGCAGGTAACACTTTTCCTGCAGCACAGACCAAAGGCTTTAGTGCTGACTCAGGGTAAAATTCTCTGATGTGTGGTTTACCCTAACACAGTGCTAAAGTAGCTGATGGACATTTACTAGGTATATGTGGAGCTCGTATTTCCTATAGGTAAACCACAGTTATATCTGTTTGCGTCTTTATATTTACTTATTCATATTATGGTGATTCAGTGCTTTAATGGAGCTGTTTACAAAATCATATGGTAGTCAAGTTAGACCAGAGATACTAGCTTAGTAGTATGAGGGTAGTGGCTAAGTATTCAGAGAAGAAAGAAAAGGCTGGATATTGAAGTGAGTATGTATCTCCTGAAAACAATTGTAAGCAAGAGAAAGAGGTTGTCATGAAGCTTATTACATGGCATGTGTGGGTACATACTGTTCTAGTACTTTGTATTCTTCATATGACAGGATTTGGGGAAAAATAAGACTGCAGTAGGAAGTCAGGAAACATCTCTAAATGCCATGCCCCGCAGTGGTGGTTATCTAGAGATGTACTAGTTCTGTAAGTCAGGTAGTATGAGATATGTTCGGGAGCATAATTCTTTTTTTTTTTTTTATAAAGATTTATTTATACGAGTACAGTGTAGCTGTCTTCAGATACACCAGAAGAGGCTATCAGGTGGTTGTGAGCCACCATGTAGTTGCTGGGAATTGAACTCAGGACCTCTGGAAGTGCAGTCAGTGCTCTTAATCACTGAGCCATCTCTCCAGCTCATGGGAGTATAATTCTGTTAGCAGACAAAGAAAGTTAAGCTGTACTGTCTAGTAATATTGCCATTGAGGATATATTGCTACTTATATTTGCTAATTCAGGTTTAAACTGAACTATGCCATTATTTCTTTCCTTAGTCATATTTACTACATTTGCAATGCAGATGAATGTATGTTCATATTATATATTCAGCCCATTCCCACCACTTCAGGAAGTCTGAGTGAGAAGAGGAGTGACATAGTTATAGTGCCAGAAATTTGGTGACTGGCTGACATGTCGTACCTAACCTATGACATCAAAGTAAGAGGAAAGATAGGGAAGACATTGTTGTAGAGAAAAGGGAAGGGGGGCAAAAATAGGTTCTTTATTTGTACTTTATCCAACTGGTGGATGCTTTGTCTACTGGTGTGCTTACAGTGTTAGCTCTTATTTTCCTGCTTTATTTCCCCTACTGTCTTAAAGGGTAGCTTATCAGAACACTTAGCGAAACTCTGGATTATCTGCTTCACACTCATCACCAACAGGATGCTAGAGCTCCAAGATGAGGTAGTGGCCGTGCAGTGTGAAGTCTACTGCTAGAATAGATGTAGGCCGGTGAACAATTCCATAGCCAGAGAGGCATCCACAGGGTTTGGTGACTGTGAGAGGCTAAAGGAGAAGTTGCGAGTTAGACTACCAAAAGGGGAAGCCAAAGAAGATGGGGGTCCAAGGGGAGAGGAGACTGGAGTACACCATGGTTTGTTCATGAGCACACAATGTCACTTCTACTTTGTGTTTCACACCTTACCAGTATAGGTTCATGTTCCAAATGTGGGCTACCTATTCTCCCTCGTCCTTCCTTCTCAAAGAGATGTGGGCAGGAGACTCTGATTAATGATGTAGAAGAGGCTAATACAGGACCTGGCATATAGTAAATAGCTAAACAATCAAGCAAGTTGTTACAATACTCTAGTGTGTCTTATTTATTTCGTAATGGAAAACAGACATTCTCTCCTTGAGATACAGTCACGGATGCATAGTAATTTTTAAATCTTATACAAAAACAATGCACACTGTTACTGTTTTACTGCAGTTACTCTGTAAATCCAGTTAATCTGTCGCTAGATGAAAAGTTGTCTATGTTCATGCATTGGTACGAGGCATTTTTGATCATCACTCTTTGGAGATTTCTGTTGTACAAGAAACACAATAAATACTACACCTTCATTTTTATTAGCCTGCATGTCAAGTTGAAAGCATATATTGAATAAGATGCTATCTGTGCATGTTTGTTATCAGAAGTAGCAGCTTGATCTTTGACAGTTGTGATTAAATTTTCACTTCCAATATAGAGCATTTGGTTTCTTGATAAGCCCCCTGAATATGGAGCTCTCTATTTATTTGACAGGATAAAGCCAAGAAATATTTTAATCTGTTCACACATGCTGAGTAATTATGTGAAATTTAATGTTCTATATCTGAAACTCTCATTATATATTATATTTATTTATAAAAAGAAAATTATATAATTCTGGGCCTAGTAAATTAGTAGGATACTCTATAAGAAACCTTTTCAAATGTATTTTTCAATGACAGTGCTGTTCCTGGTTTGGGTGGAGTGTTATGAGTACCTTGCCTTGGTTTTTCAAAAGGATAAGATGTATACTGTAAAGGAAGAAGTATTTGTTGCTCATGAAATTGTCCTAAAATAGTGAAGCTTTCCACTTCAACTAAAACTTAGTAGTAAGCCTTTTATATACACATATACATGTTACATACACACATGCGTGCACACACATTATCTGTCCTGCTAATGATAAAAATATAAATCCATTTCCTTAGAAAACCATCATATAGATGGTAGATGCTTGTGTGACCAAAATCATGATTACCTGTAAAATTTCTATCCCTTTAGTGGTCAGAATTATTCTTATGAGAACTCAACCAGCCTGGCCAAAATGTTTTTTTTCTAATTAAATTAGTTTTCTAACTAGTGAATGAATTGAATTGATTATCAAACTTCAGCATTACTTTATACTATATGAGATAATTTTGACTTGTAAACTTAAGGAACAGATGGTTCAAGTCTGCAAACAGTGGTGCTGACATGTGTTTAATAATGTTTACCAATATCTAATGAGATGTGTGATTTCTGAATAACAAGTCCTAATCAATATTATAGGATGCTGTAGATTTTTGTTCTAGAATATTAAACTAAGTGACTTTCTACATTGAAGTAACAGAGATTTTTGTTTTGTTTCTTGGAAAAATACAATTTTAATTCCACTTTATCCACTTTAGCTCTTGTAGATATTTATCTTCTGTTGTCTATGTCTAAACAGAAGAATGTTCACTGTCATTTTAAAATTACCAGAACAAGCATCATAATGTTCTGTAGGTCTGGGAGTAAGGACAAAGTGGCTGAAGGGCAGGCAAAGCTGACTTAAGTTTAAGTTTCTTTTTCTAGTGCAGACTCTTCTACATGACCTTCTGGATACTTCCTTTCTTAGTTTAAGCTTTCCTAAAGTAAAAGAACTTCACTAAATCTGTGATGGGGATGATTTCAAATGAAAGCATCCAGTTTCCCTTTTCTTTAATGTCTATATCGACTGTAGTGAGTAGCTTTTAAAATTGTGAGCATCTCTTAAAATCATGGTTATTGATTTGCATCATGGAGTACCTTTCAAATATCACTAATGCTTTTTTTTTTTTTTAACCAGCTCTCCTAATTCATAATGTTTTGTGTGGCAGTTTGTAATGGGCTCCACAGGTGACAGTGATGCTTAGCCCACACTGGGATTCATTCTGTCTCTTCTGCAATATTTATGTACTCCAAAGTGGGAAATCCCTGACTGATGGTCTGGACATAAATAACAAACAAACAGGAGGAAAGGCAAACAAACCAACAGCAAAACAAAAACTAAAGGAAACAACTTAAGGCAAAGTGGCAAAAATAATCCCTAAAGCTGCTGCTCTTCTTTCCTGCCAATCTGAGCACTGTCCTGAACAGGGAGAGTTTAGAAGAGACTGTGAATTCCAGATAGAGTACAGGAAAAGCAAGGGCAGTGTCCTGAGCCATTGTGCAAAGCCTTGCTGCTCACAGGTAGCAATTCAGTCAACATGGAAGAGTTAGAGGGCTGTGGCCTAGCCCAGGCAGTTTGTGCTTTGCATATCTGTCCTAGTTACACTGGTGAGGACTCCAGATTTCTGTGTGTGAAATTGTGACTTTCATGTGTCACTTTTTCATTTCCTCTGAAGCTATTTTTAAGAAAGATCTCTGCCAAACAAACCCATTGTTCCATCTGCATTCAGGGTTTTAGAAGGATTTTTAGTTTTCATCAAATTGGCAGAATCGTACCAGTACATTTTGGCACCCTTTGAAAGTAAAGCAGTTATGGGCCAAAGAGTTGCAAAGAACAAATGCCATTCTAGTTTTACATATAGCCAATTAAATCTCAGGAGTGCTGACTTACAAGGCATTGTGAAGTTTATAATGCTGAACCCCTTTGACTTTATTAATGCCTTAATCTGTACTATTTCACCAAAAATATTTAATTGGACTTAAGAAGAAGTAACCCTCCTTATACCTTTGTTTTATTTCAGTTGATTCAACGCCTTGTAAATTAGGAACGTTCGTCTAATAAAATATAAGAGGATTTCTTTGCTTGGGCACAGCCTGTGTTCTGACATCTCTGCCTTCAAATCAAGCTTTCCTGCTCCCCCAAAGCTAACTTTCTCTCAGATACACTCTTCTAGCATTCTCCTCAAAACCATTCCTATAGGCACACAGACAGACAGACACTGGAGCCAGCAAACAAGATTAATTCTATCTGCTTTTCTGATTCAAATCAATTTCACCTTTACATTTTCTAAATGAAAACTTTAAGAAAGATACCCTATTTCTAATAACTCTAAGAAGCTTTTTGCTAACCTTTTTTCATATACCAAGATTTTTTTGTTTGGACATGTGATGGTGGTGTCAGAGGCAAAATATGCTACATTATTTTCACATGATAACAGTTCTATCAATTTTGTTAAGGTACATTTAGAATATGGTGATAAAATGTATTCATAAGTAGAACTTATATACCAGCATTAGAGGTTATATTGGAACTGACCTTTCTTTAAAAAAAAAAAATTATTTTTTGAGCACAATGGAAATATCATTTAACAGATATTTTTCAGCCTTGCATGTGTGCATCAGCTGGTATATTGTCTTACACTCTAAGAATCTATAAGAAACTGCATGAAATATGAAGTCAACATCAAAAATAAATTAATACAAAAATCAACACTAACTGAAATTCTTACCCTTACAGCTTAAAAAGAATGTGATGATAATAAATTTTAGCCAACATAAACAAGGGGTAAAAATAAGTAACTGCACTATATCCATGTGAGCATAAAATCAATTAGCATTATTGATTTCATGGACATTAAAAGGATAACAAGTGAATATTATGTTTATAATTTGTAACTATGATGAAATGGACTGATTCTGTAATAACAATATAGATGTGTCACAACATGAAAGAGTAAAATAACCCTTGAAGCCATAATCAAAGTAATTTAGTCAGTAATTACTAACCATCTAAAGGATGAAGAACATGGTCCAGAACGTTTCAGCAGTTTAATTTTAGCAAATATTTAAATTAAAACTCAGCACAGTTGTCTCTACTGTCTCTCATCTAGTGGAAGCACAGAGAATACTGACTAGTTCTTTGAGGCTGGTTTGACATTGAAAATCAGTGCAACTCATTGTATTAACAGGCTCAAGAACAAAGTCACCATGATGTTATACCAAAGGTATTTGACAAAATCCACTCAGAGGATAACTTACTAAGTGATCTTAAAAATACTCCAAGATGATAAAAAATATCCACAGTAGTCCCACACTTAATCACCATATGTAATAGACAGGAACTGGATGCTTGTGAACAAGCATAAAGTGCTCCATGTTCAGACACTAAGTCTGTTCTTAAGTTGCCACCCCTTTCTATCTTGACCTGTAGGTTCAAAATAGTGTTCTAGTCAAAGTCTTAGCAAGGTACCTAATGCATACTGAGAAAGTGATTCCATAGTTTCTATGGGGAAGCCAAAGATCTTACACAATTGGAGAAGATCAGCACACTGATATCTGATAAGGCCTAACTTCAAGTCTCAGTATAGTGCTACTATCATCAAAATAATCTGATTAGCAATGAATAAAGTAAAATAAAATAAAATGAACATAGTTGCCCAGAAACACACACAAATAACAATGAACTGGTCTATGACAAAGAAGGAGCGATGATATAAATAGATTGTTTATCACAGAGTATGTATAGACACCAAATGAGCAATTGAAATCATACTGAAGTTGTTAAAATGAGACATTCTGGCATATTCATATTTCAGTTAAAAATAAAATTAAAATAGTTATGAAAGGACAATTTATACCTCTGCATTGTCTCTTATTTATTTATTTTTTTCACAGAAACAAATTTAATGACAGCTCTTTTTAACATAGATAGTTGTCTGTAAATACTGGTTTTGTTTATTTTTCCTTTTTAATTATTTATTTAATATTTAAATATTTATAATAAAAATTATTACTTATTATAAATAATAATAATTTATTTATTTATTTATTTATTTTTTCTAATATGCTTTTAGATCATTTTTATACCATATTAATTACATGCAAGTATTAAGGTCAGTTCTAGGTTGAGGAACTAGCAATACAATAGATGCAAATAGTCAAGGAACAAGCAAGACAATAAACACAAATAGTCAAAGAACAAGCAAGGCTATAAAAAAGCCCCATAATCACTCCCATGATCACTGTTTCTAAGAACTTATCAGGAAGACCAAAATATCTGAGCCTATTTCCCTGTTCTAGCCCAAAGTCATTTTCATGCCTGAAACCTACTTTTTTGTTCTAGCCTAATATTTAGATCCCTGCCTGAAATTACTTCTTTGTTCTAGCCTAATGTTAAGATTCCTGCCACACAGCCCCAAAAGCTCTTCACCTCTCTCCCTTTTTTATTTCATAAACAAGACTGAGCCTGTTTTAGGTTGTTCTGAAAAGAATGCCTTCTTTACTCATTGTGAAATATGCAATATCCAAAGCAATGCATTTCTGTTTTAGGTTGGTAAGGCTCTGTGCAGCATCTTACCTATCCTTGGCTTGCTAGCTTGTTAAATTAATAACTCTGTCTGGGGGTCCATTTTCAGTTTCAAGCTATATACTTCGGTTGCCAACATGTTGATGTTTATCATGATGGACAGGAATAAAAGTATTTCCGGGACAACAAGGGCAAACATGATCAAGCTATATATGCCATTCTTAAAACTTGACCAAAATGGAAATACTGACCTCAGGCCATGGATAATTTTATCAGCAGTATCTGCAGCAGCAAAGCTCAGCAGAGCAGCATTCCTTAATTTCATAATCTCACTATGCAAAGTTGAAACATCCAGATAGGTGTTAGAATTATGCCATCTTCTTCAAGGGTGTTGTGTAGAAACAGTTTTCCACAGCCCTTGTTAACAGGTGGTGTTTAGAACCTTTCTTCATCATTGGCTGCTTCTTTGCAACCCACTGCCATGTCTCATACATCTGTTGTTGACATATCCTATGCAGATGTAAGTAAATGTCTTTTCACTTGGAGTAGGGCACCAACAACACATCAAAGAAACAATTCTACCCAAGTCTAGCCACTGAGCATTTGACTTTATTAGCATTATTTAGGCAGCTACATCACTTAAAAATCCCCAGTCACAGCACAACTGTAATGATGTCTAATGAAAGCCACTTCCCTGGAATTCTCTGCACAATCTGACTGCACTTTTGTAGAAGGGTTTATAGGTGGGTCTTCATTCCTCCTTCCCTTCTCCCCTTCCTCTTCTCCCTCTCCTCTCTAACCCCCTATTTCCCTCCTCTCCCCCATTTAGTCTCCTCACCTCTGGTCCTTCTTCCCTCCTCTCTTCCCTCTGCCTTTCCATCCTAAGTCGTGTTTCTTGAACTTAGCCTTGCAAACTTCCCAGGCTTCCAGGAGATACTTTTTCTGTCCTTTGGAAACAACTATACACAGTATATAAATAACGGACCTTACCTCCTCCTCGAGTTCTTCATAAGGACTTGTGCCATAGGATGTTTATGTATTTTCCTATTTGTGTGTCTTTTGCTAGTTTAATTCTCCAAATTACATGGGACCTGAAGAAAATAGTATTGTTTTTCTGCTACTCTACTGTACTAAATAACACATCACTAAAACGGTCAATTAAAATGACAAGATACTGCTATATAACAAAGCATTATAACACCACAAAATGGGGAGGAAACATATACACATACACACACATACATACATGTGGAGGGAGGCTAATGACCCACCTAATCCCTGGAACAAAGTTGTCAGCAAATTGTGTGTGTGTGTGTGTGTGTGTGTGTGTGTGTGTGTGTGTGTGTATTCTTCGTTTTTTCTCCTGAGACAAGAGTTTCTGTGCAACTTTACCTGTCCTAGAACCCCCTCTGTAGACCAGGTTGGCCTTGAATTAATTCACTATGCCTTTGCCTCTCATAGTTCTTATATTAAAGGTATGCTCTACCACTGCACAACTTTGTATAATATTTTAGAAATTAGTAATCACCATTATAAGTTTTACCCAGAGAATTTGAAAAAAGATCCACAAATGTTTACAGAGTCTTATTTACAATTCCCAAACATGGCAAAAACCAGGATGTCGGTGAGTTGCTGAATGGCTTGACTATCAGGTACAGTTGTGCTGCAGAATGTTGTGGAGCAGTATACATATGTGCATTCATACATGCATACATGTAATTTCTTAAGTCATAATAAGCATTAAACGAAGGAAACTAGTCCTAGAAGTCCTTGTGCTGTATGTTCAGGTGGGTAGCATTCTGTACATTAGAATTACATGAACAGTCAAAAGGAATGGTTACAGTGTTTCTAAGGAAAAGAAAGAAGGCAGGGATATACAGAGGATAGTGTATTTTTAAGTTTTAAAACCTATTTTAAAACATATTGTATTAATGGCTATAAACTAATGTTTATGCAAGTGCAGAATTACAGAACTAACTGGGCATGCCTAAAGCAAGTATTTTGCTATCTAGCAAGAGATATAAATGTTGGCACATCATTTATGATACTATACTATATTTGTGGACAGTGCTAATAAGAATCTATGTGTCCAGGGTGTGTGGAATTTATTATTTAAATTGAAAACTTATCTGTTAATGTAAACCTTAAGGCTGACTTTAATTTAAAATGTATTTCTTTATTCCATTTATATTGATGATTTTGATTATTCTGTAAACATTTAATTTAATAGAGTTAGATTAAAAGATACATACTTTTAAACAAGTTTAAGAAGTAGCTTTGTTTAGACAATATTAGACTTTTAAAATTAGTTAACTATCTATAAGGATGCTTTCCCAATTCATATTGCGGGTTTCATATTTAACAAGGAAACTACATGAACACAGTAATTCATTTATCTATGTAATATAACATTGTATCAGAAAATAGTAACTGTTATGTAATACTTTAGTTCACCGCCAAACTTGTTCCAGTGTTTGAGGTTTTGAAGTTCTTGAGGAATGTGTCTTTCCTCAGTCTTCCCATGGAATTTATTTTTTATAATGCTATTTAATCCAACCCCAACAAACTTTATTTTACAAAGGGCAAGAGACAAAATATGAAATAAAATAACATCCTATATGTCTGCTTAAAATGTATGGATATCTTTCCCTCACACACAGATGACTGAATTTACTAGCGAACTGTCTGTTAGAAGTTCATGAGCACTGGTTTTATTTAATGGTATGTCAGGTGACAGGTGTTGTTGTTGTTGTTTTGTTTTCATTTGTAAATAAAGCAGCTGAAATAAGAGCATATTCTTGCAGTTAGAAGTGACCAAAAAGAGAGAGTTTGCTTATAGAGGTCTGGGTAGTAAAAATAGAGTGAACAGACATTGAACCTTTCAGTTGTTTTTCATGCTCTTTTGCTATTGTTTCCATCCACTGTGTTATAAAGTATATAAAGTATGTCATTTGAACCATCATATTTTACAGTGGTTGAGATTCACACACACACACATACACACACACACACACACACACACACACTCCATTCATGTTCTCTAGGTAGAAGGAATGATTTGGGTAAGTCACTTGGTCTCTCCAAATTTGTTTTGTCCCATAAATAATGGCCCTGAGTCCTTCCACATATGATGGCGAATGTTTGCTACCAGGGACTGATATGTGGTTTATGATTTGGCTGGTAGTTCATGCCTCAGAATAATTGACACATACTTAATCGTAACATTGTCCTCTGTGTTAATATTACATTATTGTAGATTGTTCATTGTGTCATTCCAAGGTTAGGACTTGCGTTGTGTTTAAAGCATTCACCATGGTCTATAAACTCTACAAAGACAATGTGTCTTGATGTACATTTAGATATTAGCAACATTATGGCCAAAGGAGTTGTTAGTGTCACATTCTTAGGATAATACATTTTTATTCAGTGAGTAAGCTGCTATCGGTTTTTTTTTCTTAATATCTATAAGAAAATATGTGGTTTTGATCTTATAGTTTCTCCCCCTTGTCACTAAAACAGTAAAATAAACTTTAAATGTCATCCGAATTTGTGTTGAGTACCTTTCAAATGTTCCAAAGCCTTGCATTGGTACTGCAAGGGAGTCGCACTGCAGATTGACAACCAGGCCATGATTTATTATGAGGCCTGCTTTTAACATTATTTTGTCTGGAATGAACAGAGTGGTTAGAGAAACTCCATCCATCTTTGTGTTTATTTGACATTTATGCTGCATTTAATGTATGTTAAAAAAACAATCCATGAATAAGGAATTCTGTTTAACAATGATGATTATTATCTGTCAGATAAGCCTCTTGACAATCATATGGAAGAAAATTCTGTCAAGAAATGTCTGTTAAAATTTAAATAAGCTATTTTAATATGAACAAGATCCCGAATGAAATTTCATTTTCTTTCCAAGAAATAGCATTACAGGGTGTGTTTAAGTTATTTTTTATTTCAGCAAAATTAGCACTGTCTCTCGATTTTACTTGTAACTCAATCACTGATTACAATGTGGTTACTAAAAACAGCATATCGTTTGTTGTTAATGTTCGTCAAAAACTTAAAATTCAGAGCACTAGGAGATAAGATCTTTCTAAATGTGATTTGTTACGGTTTTGTGTTTTCTTTAAAGCTTCACTTTAAATTTTGTACCTTCCTATGATTTGTGAGAGATTTGCATTCCTTTAGGGAAGAAGGACACCATGGCTGCCTGGGACATGCAACAGGTGCCTCTTAGCCAAACCTCCATTTAGTAAGCAGTTTCAAGTCAGTGTGGACGTGTTGAGTGGTTGTTTTAAGTCTCAGAATTACTAAGTAACAGTTAAGAAGAGATGATTGGCTGGGGGTTTTTTTCTTAGTATTCAGTGACTATTCTATCTGATACTAAGTTTCTCCCACTATGTTGACTTGCTGATCAGTTGCTTTAGATATGATGACCCATGAAACCGTTGCCTTTCTTTGTTGTGTTAGCATTATATTGCCTCCAAGCAACCAATGTTTCACATAAATACTTGCACATATTCAACTCTGTTGTATCCTAGATCCTGAAATCTTGATTCTCACCAATCATGGAAAAAGTTTGAGATTGGTCCAGTGGGTTATAGTTTTATCATAGATTTCTTAACATATTAATCCTAGTGGTTACTGGATGATTAGCTGTATCATAAGAATTTATGGAAAACTTTATTAAGCCTCTGCAAATTATAGAGATCAATGACATTTCTCTTAATCAAATTCCACTCCAGATGTCAGTCATTTTCTCACTGAGGAAATACATTATGGAAGGACAGAGGTAATAGAGCATGGCTCAGAGTCAAAGGAGGAACAATGTGTCCAAGTGGTCACTAACATACACTACATACAAACAACCGAACGTAGGTACAAAACCAATTTTTTTAATTGGAATAATGTTTTTATGCAGCTTATAAATAAGTGAAAATTTGCTGATTTTGAGCTGGCTTATACTTCTGAAAATGATACTATGAATGGAACAGAGTTATTTTTTTTGTTTTTGTTTGGGTTTTATTGTTTTTGTTTTTTTTATATGAAAATCTTTATTGAATATTTTATTTACATTTCAGATGCCATCCCCTTTCCCCATTTCCCCTCCCTAGAAAACCCCTATCCCACCCCCACTTCTCTTTTTTGCTTTTATACTATTTTTTTAATGTTAATCAAAGGCTTTATAAGTTTGGTAATGCTCAATATTAATCAGAAGTGCAACCCAATACCGAACCTAGATATATCAACTATCTTTGACTGGCGGGGACACGCAAACATCCACCTCAGCCCCCCTTCTTGTCACCTATCTCCTCCTCTCCTTTTCCTCCTCTCCTTCCTTCTTATCTTCCTCTCCTTACTCCTCCCACCTTAGCTCCTCCTACGTATCACTGTTCCTGTTAAAATAAAACTTTTTTCTTAGGATACAATTAGAGCATAACTATACCAACTTGTATCAGTAAGGTACAAGATAGACTTAATATCCAGTCCATCATTTTGTTGACTAAACAGAACCTCCTAACTAAAAGACTGTCCCTCCTAACTAAAAGACTAATTCTGAACCTGGCTTTTTTTCTTGGCTTTAGAATGAATGTCAGCTGAAAACCATCCTCTCAAACCTTTTCTCTCAAAGTAAATAGCCAGGATTGGCTATGAGACTATAAGTCTTCAAATCCGTCAGAAATCCAGAATGACTGAGTTAACTGAAATTATAGGAAGCACCAAGCATAGTTTCTAAAACTTAGCCAAATTATAGAGACCACTGAGCACCTGGACAGTCCCTATACTACAAAACGTTGGAGCATTCAATCTTCAGCCTTCTGGCCCAGCATCATCTGACAGACCAAGTGATACAGAATTATTAAGGGCTGATTATGATTACTCTGTCTTGGCAGATATAATGGAACAGAGTTATAAGGATGGCTATATATCAGATTAAGGTTTGTGGGATATGATATGTCTTAACACAAAGGACTGGAAAATTTCACTTGACCCAAGCGTATAGAATTGACTTTTAAACAGAGTCTATTTGCATCTCCGTATTTGTATCCTACTTGTTTGGATTAGATTTTCCTGTTTCTCTAAGATGACTTTGAATCCATTCTAATGTGTGCTTACTGAGTTTGGATTGGAAAGTGAATTTAGAGTTCCTTTTTATAATGATTTCAATGTGTAAAGTGAGGTCCAATAACTTACCCTGGGCTACTAACTTTTTAAGGGTATGCTTCCCATTTGGAGGTCGTCCATTTATGGGAGCGGTAATTTGAACCATAATGGGGCCTTCAAAATGAAACGCTTGTTTGGGATATTGTGATGTGTCTGGTGTCTGTGCCTTCCTAAGAAGGTAGTTTTAAATAATAGCCTCAGTGTATTTTTTTGGAAGAAATATGAGGAACATTCTTCTTCTTGTTGGTATGTGTCTGCCTGTGCATGTGCATTTGCATGTCTGCATATGTGTGCTCATGGTGTAAATACACTAAGCAAGGATTGCACTATTGAAATACATCCTCAGCCCAGGAGCACCCCTCTGACTACTTATTCAATAGTACAGGGTATCGTATGTGCATTCATGCAAAGATGTCAGATGACTAACCAAGGGTCTCTAGTACTTTTTCCTTTATTTTTGATCACCTAGAAGCCATGTTTTCTACTGCCCTGTAGTGACTTCCTTTGGGTACTTTTGTTTGTTTCATATTTATTTATTTTTATTAAAAATAATCTTTTTTTACAGTTCACTCACAGCCACTCCACATACATACATACATACGTACGTATATATGTATGTACGTGCATGCATGCATGCATACATACATACATACATACATACATACATACATACCGGTCCTTTCTGGTCCTGCTCAACTACGACCCAACTCAGTTCCCTCTCTTTCTATCTTGTTAGAAAACAAATTGCTGCACATGTGTGCACGCGCAAACACACACCCATTCCCCCGGCCCCCGCCTGCTAACAGAACAACAAAAATCATAATAAAAAAAAAGAAAGAAAAAAAAAAAAACAAGAAACACACATGCACACACGCTCACACAATGACTCAGTCTAAAGTGGGAAATTGTTGGAAAGTAAGCAATATTGCGCTACACCCTTACATTAAAGTCTCCAGTTCTGTATTTAATTTTGACACAATAAGGGTGCTTTGTTTGTTGTCTGAATGAGGACTCAGGTGATAGAAACTTCTGCTAGGACATCTTTTAACCCAGTATTCATACCATTCTACCTGTCAAACCTTCAGAGATCCAAAAGTTAGTATGACCACTTCTCCTTCCTGATTTTATTCCTTGTTCCTGTCAAGTACAGAATGCTTAATCCTGGTCAGCTCAAGTTTGCGGCTTTTTTTGGTTTACACTTTCTCAAATTTTCTCCCAATCTGTATATATTCTTGTTAACTCATTAATTTTGGAAGCAAGGAGCTCACAATTTTTTCCAAGACAAGTGTATTATTACAAGGTCTGACAACATTCTCTACAAGGATAGTGTCATCCCTGAAAAATTCAGAATTGTTTCTTAGGGACAACAAGACTCATTTATGTCATTGTTTCACACACACACACACACACACACACACACACACACACACACATACCACACGCATATATATAAATATACATATATTTATATATTTTATATGTGTTATTAGGTTTACATATATTTATATCTTATAAATATAATTACATATATGTGTTATATGTATTATATATTATTTTTATCTCGATATTTATATATATATATTTATATTAGAGAAAGAATAAGAGAACGTAAGTATGAATACAGGATAACTGTTTTAAAACTTCTCAGTGTAAATAGGAACAACAAGCCAGATTATTTCTGAAGGAAAGCGAGCAGACGCAGAGGCATGTCCTGTGAAAATACCTACCATTTCAGTATATTGCCATTTGCCTATTACTTTTTTAACCTTCTAGGTTTCATTTTATTCAAAACTAAAACGGTTTTCTTCTCTATCTACCCTTTTAAAATCTACTCCTGTACTGTCTCCCGGAGCGGTTTCCACTGAGTTTTCAAGCCCACAGAGTTGAGCACATTCATACCTAGAGCCAGCCTCAGGGCAGGCTGTCTTATTTTCCTTCCTGGATTATTGCCTCTTCTTTTACAATTAGCCTCCATGCTTCATTCTTTCCTCTACCCCACTCTTTATCCACTCACACTGCAGGGGTGTTTTATAATGTGTATGTGACCATCTCATCTGGTTCAATAACTTCTATTGCTTACGGAAAGGTTATTTCCTTCCATTATATGGTGGGTTTTTTTTCTGCAATTTTCAGATTTTTATCTTTCCATTGATTCTATTCCAACATATATACATTTTTGGTTTGCAGTTATTCAACCTTCTCAAAATTTTTTCTAATTTATAGCCTTGTACCTATCAGCTTTGCACTGCTATATTATCTGTGACAGCTTTTTCAAAGGGTTTTACCTCCCGGATTTGAAGGTTCTAGGGCATGCTTTCTGCCGAGTTCTGATCATCTTAAAAGTATCCTCTTTGCTGTTTTACATCATGACAGATATTAATAACAGAGAATATGTGAGCACAGATGCTCATGTCATAGGAAACACAGCTAGCTTGAGCTCAAGATTTCGATTACATCCTCTTGGAATAACTCAAGGGGTCAGAGGAAAAATTCCTTAGGACTTCTCCACCCGCCATACTGCCTACAGAGCCCACCTCCCAGTACCACAACCTAAGTCCAGGCTTCCAGCAAGGCATCCCTTGGAGGACAGGCAGGTCTGCCTCTAAGAAGTACTTTATAGAGGCTGTTTTTTCTGCCCGTGCTCGAGGGTTTTCTCATGCTTTTCTCTAATCCTATCCACTTACCTGATTTCAGGGCTTCCTCCCAGATGTCATAGCCTCCTAGATATTCTTTGTGACTCTTTTTCCTATGGTGTCTGTCGCAACAGGATGGATGTGCTGATTTTCTTTTTAAATAGTGAAATGACTACTTGAAGCAACACTATTTTGTCATTCTATCTACCGTAAACTCTTCAGTGTGGGACAGGTAGACCGTGAATATGTACCAGGCAATAAATACATGAACCACCCAGGTTGTTTTCAGTTCTGCTATTCTATAGATATTCAGGTTGTTCTAGTTTCCTAGGCATTTCATTTTCCCCAACAAAGGATTGCATAGTACATTGCTTCTGAGTCACTTCTCCTGTATTACAAATGTTACTTTTAAACCAGTATCAAATGAAATGTACTAAAGTATTCAGATGTTTTCAGAATGGAAGAGGTTTTCAAGCTGACTTCTGATGTACAGAGGAGGGTGTTACATGAATCAGTACATTACTAATATGCTTTCTGTTTTCCCCTCTTGTTTACATAGCTGAAAGACACAAAATCTGCAGATCAGAAAACAACACTCCTCCATTTCCTGGTAGACGTATGTGAAGAAAAGCATCCAGACGTCCTTCACTTTGTGGACGATTTTGCACATTTAGACAAAGCTAGTAGAGGTTTGTGGTTTTATTTATAATTATCAATGTCATTGTTCTGATCTTTAATTCTAAGAGACAAAAGATAATGCTTTTTATTTGTTCATATTATGTATTTTGTTTAAAATGATTTCATATGGAATGTGATTTTTTGAAAAGAAATTATAAGCTATTTTATGAGTGGTCCTCATTAGGAGTATGGATTGATTTGGTTAGACAGTGAGTTGTTATAAGTGCATTGTTTGGTAGATTGACCTCCTTAGGTTCCAGCTAACCCCACTGTCTCCTGCTTAGCTTTCTTCACTGGACTTTGGTAGTGCGGAATCATCGGATGTTATTTACAAGTACCAAGTAGCATTCACAAGCACTGCTGTAGACCAGAATGAGTATCTTCCCTTTGTCTAAGTTTCAAATCTCTGAAGGAATGGAGCTTTCTTTCATGACCCTACTAGATATCAAACCACGAGTTTCGATTTGTCTTTCTTTATATGTAAATTACCAACTTGGTTGCATACCCTACTGTGGTCTTAAAGAATTCAGATAGAGCCTTTTGCTGACACTTTATTTCAATCTGATTTAAATTTCAAAGATTTGGCCATCTTAAATGTGCAGTTTTCAATTATATTCAACATGACTGTTTTAAAATCCAAACAACTACTTCGTTTCCCTTAACCAGTGTCTAGACATGTTTAGATAAGACATTTACAATTGTGTGATAGCTGTATTCTTTTTGCATTGAGCATGAGTGATAGTGATATCATTCCATTGTTTCTCATATTGGAATTTGAGCACCTGAAGAAAGATTATATTTTTGTACACTAAGGGAAGTATCACTTCTCAACATGTTTATTAGTCCCGATGCGTTAATAGGATCTTTTGCTCTAAAGTGGCAGTTTAGGGGATTCTATACTAAGAGAAATGTGATTGGATAAGATGTTCTTCATAAGTTCACCCTGACTAGTATGTTTCTTTGAAGAATGTATCCCATATAGCCTTCGGTAAGCAATTCTGGCTTTCTGATTATAGTATTAGGCCTTTTTCTTCTCATTTGTAATGATATTAAATTACTTTCCTTTTCCCTATGCCACTTTAAATAAGAAAATATCCATATAGGTAGGTAGGTAGGTAGGTAGGCAGGCAGGCAGGCAGGCAGGCAGGCAGACAGACAGGCAGGCAGGCAGAGACAGATGGATAAATATATACACAGACAATGCTATATATGTTTATGTGTCTAAATATAATAGAGAACAGATAAGGGATCCCATTAGTTTTTTGGGACACTGTAATATGAGCAGGAGACTTAAAAATGAATGAAAAAAAAGTTACCAAAAGCTTAGTAATATATAAAGTGCATTTATACTACTAAGACAAAGGAAATGTCTTTCCTAAGGTGAGATTTTTGAAAAATTGGAATATATAAATAAATGTCATGATATGTAAATTTGAAATTCTGATGTCCTTGATGAATGTTGAATTTAAGTAGCATAGTATTGTATAGATATGGCACAAAAACCCTTGAAATGCAGAAGAGTTCTTTACCTGGAGCAAAGATGATTGTGTAGGTAGGAAGAATCAGTGCTTATCCTTTTAGACAATGACTTAAATTTCTCCCCAGTCCCCATTTCCTTATGTAGTTGCAGACTTACTTATTCACTCATTTTTATGCCCAACATGTCCTCAAACTTGTCCCTTATCCCTGCAGAGATTTCAAGAATGTATCCCCTTCCTTGTTTCATGATTGTTGTTAAATGCTTCTAAGGGGATCAGGAAGTGCAAATGGGGTCTTCCTCTGTGACTCAACCGGCTTTGAACAGCCTTGAAGTAATTTTGCTGCTTTAGCATCCAGAATGCCAGGACTACAAATGTGAACTACCATGCCTGGTTTTCTTTTTCTTTTTAAAACTTTTTAGCATGTTTTTCTAGCAGTTTTTTGGGTGTAAATTAAATTTTAGAATATTAACTTAATTTCGACTCATGAGATTATACTTATAATTCTATATAAATATTCTGACATTGTGTTCTTGTAAAAATTATTTAGCTTGCATAAAGACTTGCAAGTTATAAGTTAGTAATTTGCTTCTTCTGTTTGCTTTCCTTCTCACTGTTCCAGGGGGCTTTCAGGGGCCTTGGGGCGTTTGGTTTCCATCTGTTACAGGAAAGGCATGTGTGTGTAGGGGTCAGCAGATACTGCTAATATGTTTCAGTGGGAGCAGCAAACTTCATATTTGGAATAATGGTTTTTAATAGTATAGATGATTGTTAAGCATAATTTTCTTTTCATTATATGATCCAATTAATGAAGGAAATATTAGAGGAGTAGATGTAATGTTCTAGATTAAATAAGCCTGTGTTTGCTTTGGAGAATTGAGTGTTTTTACACATCATCATTTAAAGTTTCCACTTTTGAAACATCCTCAGTGAGCTATCACATGAATTAAAAAGTACCTTTGTTTTTGAGCCATAACAAATCCTGGTCATTAGGTACTCCTAGATCAGCAGGGGGAGCTTTCATTGCAACTAATGAGCTTACCCGACTGACAATTTTCAAAAATCTACTTCATTAGGATGCTTCTTTTCTAAGAAATAATGGCTTATGGCATTTCTGTTGTGTTTCACTGAAAATATTTTGGTTCATTATTGTAGTTCTGCATACCATGGTAATATTTTTGTTTTATGGAATTCTAAGGGTTGAGTATTTTTTTCTTGTCTACATAATTAAAATTAATTTAGTCTGTGAAGGTTTTGTTTACTAGCGCCTAGAAATCTATAAAATTGGGATAATTATTAATATGCAGGAAGTGACAAAAATTGTGTTTCTTTTTGGGGAGATAAATTAAAATGAGACCAAGGTGAAGCTGGAAAGATGGCTTAGTTTTATATCCTCTTGCAGAGGACCCTGGTTTAATTCCAGTACCCACATTGTGCATTTGAACCCCTGTAATTCCAACTTCAATGGATGCCATGCTCTCTTCTGGCTTACACAGGCACATACCCACACTGTCTCACATACACACATGATTAAACTAATAAGATAAAAAAGTAGAACTGTGGTTGAGGGTCATTTTAACTGTCTCCTCCAGTGTTGCCTTTCGCCCCTTGTCAACACTCTCATTTCTACATGCTGGTTAATCATCCATTCAATAAGGCTGTGCTTAGTGATTACTATATCAGAAATTGTATGATTTTATTGGTCCAATTTATACTTTCTTCATCTTCTTGCAATTTAGTTGATCTAACACATCAGACACGTATTGCAACATGTATCCCAACAGTCTTCTTCCTTACCTTTTTCTCCTTTTTTGTGATCTCTCCATATAAACTGAGCTTTTGTCTCTCACCTCAGCTTTTCCTAGATTATCTTTCCCATTTCCAAAGACTTAAAAACCATTCGCAATGACGTATAATTTACTTTGCAGACTTTCATCTCAGCTCCACATTTGTGCCTGCCATAACTTTTGCTGTTCTACCTCTCCACTAGGTGTTAGAATCATCATTGGTGGCAATAACAAACTACAGTTTTATTGTTTCCCCCAAGCTTACTTGCTCGGGAAAACTTCCCATTCACTTTTTTCTGACGTCTTTCGTCCTGTTCCTGTTTATAGACTGTCTGTAAAAACTTCAGTGACTCAATGCAGACCATCTACTGGATTCTACATGTTGAGTCCGTTATAAGGGGAAACTGGCACCTTCACTGTTGTCTAGATTTTCCTTCATTAGCGACCTCAAAGAAAATGGTGTGCTTCCTTTGGTGGTCTTTTTGGAGCTTGTTGGAACCTCACATAAGTATGTCAGGTTTTTTTTTTCCTTTTCCTTTGAGGATAAATTCCGAGCTGTCCTTGGAATTCTTAGATCACTATTTGAAAACTTCTCTGGATCAAGACTGCTCTCCTGGAGTTGTTGGGAATGGAATTTTCTCTTAGAAGTCTAATGTAAGAAGTAACTTTCTGTAGATTGACAAGTGGGTTCACTAAAGCCCTCTTCTTATTTTTATTATGTGTGTATTCTTACCACTTCAAAGGACTCCTTGATGTATCATTTTTTTATTTCGTTTCTTCTTATTTAATATACTACTTTATGCTTCTCAGCCTCCATCAGTATGCTTCTAACTAGTAATTCTTTTATCTGACCCAAATAATTGCCTACTAAATATATCTCCTACTCTCTAGTTCCTCATGAATTTCCAACTTTTTTTGATAAATACCTTACTAAATCCCAAATGTTTATCTTTTATTCACCTACTGTGAGCACTTAGAACACGAAATTTCCAGGTGGCTGCCACCTGGCAATTGCATCATGTCTGAAGTTTTCACATTCATCTTCTGTAGCCAACCTACAGGGTTTTTAAAGTCTACCACGAACTCTCAGCTGTTGCCTCCTCAAAATGACAAATGTTATCAGAAGGCACATAAACTTTTATGATATTTAGTATTAATAATTTGTTCAGTGTCATTTTCTATCCCCCCCCCCCCCCAGAGCAGAGTTACCAACATAGCTAACACTGTGTTCATTGAAAATAGTAAGTTTTGGAGTTGATTTATAGACTGGAGTTTTATATTTTATTTGAGATAAATAATTAACTTGATGTTTCATATTGTATCGTATTAGAATTTAATGAAATACTGTGCATTTCTATCTACTTGTATTTACTTGATAAGATATTCTGTTAATTTATCATGTACATATGAAATGACTTAATCTTAGAAAATGGTAATAGGAGATATTGGCTTCATGACATTGTCAGTGAAGAGGCAGGAAACCTACTTCTGCTTTTAGGGCCTGAGTTGTGCTGTTCATAAACTCACAAGTCAACTCCCCTTTGCTCTTTCTGAACTTGCCTGTGCTTAGGGATGTGCTTTCTTTGCTTAAAATGAGAACATTGTCCTACACTGTACCTTTATTTATTCTAGCTTCTGTCCCCATAAAAAGAGGAAAATCTAGGTTATTAGCTTCCGCTCAGTGATGTGCACAGGTAGTCAATATGATGACGTCCTAAGAAGACGATTCTCTACAAGCTGAGGTGAGAGGCTTCAGAGATAGGAAGGCTGCCACCACCAGAGCTGTGAGTCAGAAAGTTAGCACTAAGCCATTTTGTTTATGACAGTGACTCTACCCAATGAAGATTATTTTTTCTTATGTTAGGAGATTTTTATCCAAAGAATAGCATATATTGATTATTTTTATCTTATCAGATTAGATATAAAAGCAGTTATAAATTCAATATTTAGTGCTCTGGTGAATACTTTATAACTGGGGAAGGTACCAGTACAAACTACTAATCACACTTGTAAATATTTACAAATATTCTTGAATTTTTTTGAGTAGTCATAGATGAATATATACACAGACCATGAAACATTCTTAATAAATATATTTGTAAAGACTCACATTTAGTGTTAGAGTTGGACCGATGGCATCTCTTTGGCTTTCTTCTAGGATGCATTCATTTATGCTGGCATATGCCAAGATTGTTTTTATGTTGTGTTTTTCCATACCATATTTGGATGTATATTTCTTTATTTAATCTCTGCTTTTCATGTATAACATTGCAGTTTAATCAAAGCATATTATTGATAATAGTTGGGAATAATCTGAGTTACCTGATGAAAGTAACTAAAGCGGAAACGTAGATCATTTTATGTTTTTATTCTCCCATGGAAAGAATAAAATGTTTCTGAGCTGTTTTTTCTATGTTTACCATGAATAAAAGCTGTGCTCGTAAAGGTAGCCTAGGACGCCTAGGAAGTATTGCAATGTTTAATTTCAAGTTATAGACATCTAATGAATAAAAAAATTATTAAAGTTAGAGATAATAAAGGTAAATTTACTTGCAAAATATAATTTACTTAAATAGTGTTGCTTATACTATCTATAGATAATGGGATATATATTTTACAATAAATATTTAAATATGTAAAAGCACCACATTTTAATCATTTCCAAGATAATCACTAGATTTTTGTTCACTATTTACTTTGTATTACATGCACTGTATAATGGTAGGGATCCATATTTGTAATTCCTGCCAATTGATTTCTAGGAGAATCAATGTAGCTTTGGCTTCAAATGCTCAAACTGGAAACTTGAATATGAGATTGTTAGTATAATTATTTCATAGTGCAAATATAAACTGTTCTGAAAGCAGCTAGCTGGAACACAAGCATTATGGCCAAGATAGGTGGAAGGATTAAAGCTGCCGCAGTGTGACATTGAAGAACACTGGCCATGCAGGAACGAGTTGGAGCTAAAGATTGCTTTTTGAGATACTGAGCTAGGAACATTTCCCGAACCCTCTGCTGCTTGGGTTGATAGATGATGATGAAGACGAAAACTACATCACAAAGACCTCGATATCTTTTTGGAGGTTAACAGACTGAAAGTGGCATCAATACAGCATTAATCTTCTCCAGAAACTAACAGTTTACAGTGTGTGCAGCTTTTTGGCCAGCAAAAGATTTGAAGTAGCTTCCAGAGGAGTTCTGTCAGTGTCACCTGTGAGCCACTGCTAAGATCAAACAGCAGAACAGTATCTGTAGTGGCATCCAAGGTCTTGGAGCTCTCTTTAAGCTGTTGGCGGTGAGGCACTATTTACTGCTCTTGGTTTGCAGCATGGGATGGGAAATCACCAACAAGGAAGATAAAAGATGTCAGAATAGGGCAATCAGAAGAACAGTTTACAATAACACATCTATAATTTTACAAAGAAACCTCAGCTGCATATGGAACAAACGTTTATGGCAGTCGCTTGTGTCTCTTGGGTGGCAAAGTGATGTGTACCCTCCATGGGCAGAGGAGAAGAGGCCTAGAGTTGGTAAATTGCTGCAGGCAGAATTAGAACCTGTTTCTCAGAAGCTCATATGTTGTTAAAAAATATGCAAATCTTTTGTTGAAACTTTTATTAATTTCCTTGGGCCACTGTAACTGCATGCCTACTAATACCAACTTTATTCTCTTCCATATTCACAAGCTATAAATCCCATGTAAAGGTAGTTGCTACAGGCCATTTTTCTAGAAAGGTCCAAGGGAAAATAATATTCCATGATTTTTCTTGCCTTTCTGTGAGTCCCTGGTTTGTAGATAGAGCAGTGTACACTTTACCTTTATTCTTTCTGCTGCCTTCTTGTTTAAAGTCTGGGTAGCTTATCCTTAACCTGGGATCATCAGTCACTAGGTAACTTGTTAGGAAGTGTTTATGTTGAGATTCTCAGTTCCATCTATGAAAGCTCTGTTTCCAAAGAGGTCACATTCTGAGATTCTGGGATGATGTGCGTTTTTTTCGGACACTTTTTAACCAACGACAGTTGTTCTTATTGATACTGTCATAACTTCATAGAGTATGGCCGTCACCTCTGTGACCCTGAAACAGGTAAGAGGAATCGCCCTTTAGTTATATCTGGAGTTCACTGGACTTGAAACTCAACTGATTTCATTTCTAAAGGTCACTGTTGATAAGTTAGTCAAATTTCTGAATAGAAAATTACTTTAAATTCACAATTTCTTCTTAATTTAGGAGATTGTTATTTACAGATATGATAGCTAATAATTTTAGATGGCAAAATGAAAATGTCATCAATTTAGATATTGGAGACATTGTAATGTGGGAGACATTGCTCTTTTAAATCATTACCATAGAAGCTAAGCAGCTGGAGTTCAGATGCCAAGATCCTAGAGGTATGGCCTTGAGTGAGTTAGTGTTGTTTCCTGGAGGTATACCCTTCAGTGAATTAGAGTTGTTTCCTAGAGGTATGCCCTTTAGTGAGTTAGGGTTGCTCTGACAAAATAACTTGAAATATCCAACTGGAAGGAGGATGGTAGGTTGATTTCTGCCAGCTGCAGTTTAGAAGTGGCTACTTGAACACCTTCCCCATCTCTGAAGTTTCAGTCCTAGGTCTGCTGGCTCCCTGTATTTGAGCTGAAGGCAAGACAGGCTCTCCTGGTGGTTGTATGTAGTACATTGCTGGGGAAGTTGATCACTTCATGGCATCCAGCAAGGAAAGAAGGAAAGACTTATGAAATGATGTTCCATTCAGAGATAGACCTTAAATACCTTGCCTCCTCCTTGTAGGCCCTAGTTTTTAATAGTCAGTTGATCTATGAACTGACCAGTGGGTTAATGTATCAGGGTTAGTACTCTCATGATACCAGCAGCCAGGGACCAGTGCTTCAGCACTTGAGCCTTTGGTGTCATTTTCTTTTCTGTCTAACATTTACCTAATTTTTTTTTTTCACCTCGGCTTATACAGTGGGGACAACAGTGTCTAATGGTTATAAAGCTGGTACAGAACCTAATACACAGTATTTCTACGTTCATCACATCTGGTACTACTATGTTTCAGTGAAAACGTCTGGTTCACAGACATCTAGCTGTGCAGGCATTAATATGCAAGAGAACACAAGTCTGTGTGGAGAATATATTATTATAGAGTTTTAATTTGTATGGTCACCTCTGTTTTAAGAATTTCCCACTGTGTTTGTGTTGCCTGAAACTAAAACCAAAGATTTTGTAGTTTGTGTGTGTGTGTGTGTGTGTGTGTGTGTGTGTGTGTGTGTGTGTGT
>JANHMN010000001.1:228297637-228353955 GCA_030674055.1 Rhabdomys pumilio | reverse complement strand
TGTGTGTGTGTGTGTGTGTGTGTGTGTGTGTGTGTGTGTGTGTGTGTTTGCGCGCGCGCGCGCGCGCGCGCGCGTGTTTATCTTGTGTGGTGAGTATGGTATGTGTGTGTACGTGTGTGTGGCAGGTGCAGATGGACTTTTTTTTAAATAATTGAAAGCAATCTGACATTTATGCTAATCCCAAGTGTAGAGCTGAGCACATTAGCAGTTTGTTAGGCAAGTGCTCCTATAAGTTATTGGAAGGTAGATTTCCATTTTACTCTGCTTTAGCTTGAAACATTTTCTTTAAGTTTACAATTTGATTTTGACCCCAAATATCTTTTTCAAAAAATGCAGTTATACTGTTAAATAACTTTAATTTAAGCTGGGCCCCAGCAAATCTTCAACCACTCAGAATTAACTTTTTGTTAGTTATTTGCAGGTTACATTCAAAACAAATTTGTCAACCTAGAGTTATTAAGGTATGCCATAAACTATTAGTTAATGGAAGATAACAGCTATATACTATAGAAGCATTAGATATTATGTTGACTCACATTCACATGAGGCTTAAGAATTTATTTATAACCTTACACATGTAGAAGAGTAATATATATGTGTAACCTTTGTTCAGAAGTGTTCATTCTGTTTTTATTCAATATGTTATTTATTTACATTTCAGATGCCATCCCTCTTCTTCATTCCCCCCACCCATTAATCCCCATTTCATCCCTACTCCTCTGTTATTGCCTTTATACTGTTTAAATTATATGAAACTATTAAAGTCAGTTCTAGGTTGAGGAATTAGAAAAACAATAGTTTGATGTTGGCTACTGGCTTGCTGTATATTGCTTTTACTATGTTTAGGTATGGGCCTTGAATTCATGATCTTTCCAAGACTTTTATCATGAAGGGGTGTTGAATTTTGTCAAATGCTTTCTCAGCATCTAGTGAGATGATCATGTGGTTTTTCTCTTTGAGTGTTTTATATAGTGGATTACATTGATGGATTTCCGAATATTGAACCATCCCTGCCTTCCTGGGCTAAAGCCTACTTGATCATGATGGATAATTGTTTTGATGTGTTCTTGGATTCAGTTTGTAAGAATTTTATTGAATATTTTTGCATCGATATTCATAAGGGAGATGGTTCTAAAGTTCTCTCTCTTTTTGTTTTTTTTTTAAATCTTTGTGTGGTTTAGGTATGAGCATAATTGTGGCGCCATAGAATGAATTGGGTAGTGTTCCTTCTGTTTCTATTTTGTGGAACAGTTTATAGAGAATTGGTATTGGTTCTTCCTTGAAGGTCTGATAGAATTCTGCACTAAAGCCATCTGGCCCTGGACTTTTTTTTGGTGTGCAGCTTTTAATGACTGCTTCTATTTCTTTTCGGGTTATGGGACTGTTTAGATGCTTTTTCTGGGCCTAATTTAACTTTGGTAACTTGTATTTTCTAGAAAATTGTCCATTTCATCCAGATTTTCCAATTTGTTGAGTGTAGGCTTTTGTAGTAGGATCTGATGATTTTTTTTAATTTCCTCAGTTTCTGTTGTTATGTTTCCGTTTTCAGTTCTGATTTTATTAATTTGGATACTGTTTCTCTGCCCTCTGGTTAGTCTGGCTAAGGATTTATCTATCTTGTTGATTTTCTCAAAAAACAGCTTCTGGTTTTATTGATTCTTTGTATAGTTCTTTTTGTTTCTACTTGGTTGATTTCCTTCCTGAGTTTGATAATTTCCTGCTGTCTACTCTTCTTTGGTGTGTTTCCTTCTTTTGGTTCTAAAGCTTTCAGGTGTGCTGTTAAGTTGTTAGTGTATGCTCTCTCCAGTTTCTTTTTATAGGCACTTAGAGCTATGAGTTTTTCTCTTAGCACTCCTTTCATCGTGTCCCATAAGTTTTGGTATGATGTGTCTTCATTTTAATTAAATTCTAAAAAGACTTTAATTTCTTTTTTTATTTCTTTCCTGACCACGTCATCATTCAGTAGAGTGTTTTTCAGTTTCCACATGAATGTGGACTTTCAAATATTTTTCTTATTATTGAAGACCAGCCTTAGTCTATGATTATTTGATAGGATGCATGGGATTATTTCAATTTTCTTGTATTTGTTGAGGCCTGTTTTGTGACCAATTATATGGTCTATTTTGGAGAAGGCTCCCTAAGGTGCTGAGAAAAAGGTATATTCTTTTATTTTAGGATGAAATGTTCTATAGATGTCTGTTAAATTTATTTGCTTCATAACTTCTGTTAGTTTCACTGTGTCTCTGTTTAGTTTCTGTTTCCATAATCTGTCCATTGCTGAGATTGTGGTGTTGAAGTTTCCCACTATAATTATGTAAGGTGCCATGTGTACTTTGAGCTTTATAATGTTTCTTTTATGAAAGTGGTGCTCTTTCATTTGGCGCATAGATGTTCAGAATTGAAAGTTCATGATGGTTGACGTTTTCTTTGATGACTATGAAATGTCCTTTATTTATTTTTTGATAGCTTTAAGAAAAAGTCGATTTTATTCAATATTAGAATGGCTACTCCACCTTGTTTCTTTGGATCATTTGCTTGAAAAATTGTTAATCTGCCTTTTACTCTAAGGTAGTTTTAATTTTTTGTCACTGAGGTGGGTTTCCTGTATGCAGCAAAACGCTGGGTCCTGTTTGCATATCCAGTCCTTTAGTGTATGTCTTTTTATTGGGGGAACTGCGTCCATTGATGTTAAGAGATATTAAGGAACAGTAATTGTTGCTTCCTGTTATTTTTGTTATTAGAGGTGGAATTATCTTTGTGTGGCTATCTTCTTTTGGATTTGTTGGAAGAGGATTACTTTCTTGCTCTTTCGAGGGTACAATTTTTCTTCTTGTATCAGAGTTTTTTCTCTATTATCCTTTGTAGTGCTGGGTTTGTGGAAAGATTGTATAATTTTTTTTTTTTTATGGAATATCTTTGTTTCTCCATGTATGGTAATTGAGAGTTTTGCTGTGTATAGTAGCCTGGGCTGGCATTTGTGTTCCCTTATAGTTTGTATGACATTTGTCTAGGATCTTCTGGCTTTTATAATATCTGGTGAGAAGTCTGGTGTAATTTTGATAAATATGATATGCCTTTATATGTTACCTGGCCTTTTTTCCCTTACTGCTTCTTATAGTCTTTCTCTCTGTGTGTGTGTGTGTGTGTGTGTGTGTGTGTGTGTGTGTGTGTGTGTATGCATTTGGTATTTTGATTATTATGTGACAGGAGGTATTTATTTTCTTGTCTAGTTTATTTGGCATTCTATAGGCTTCTCGTTTATGGGCATCTTGTTTTTTAGGTTAGGGAAGTTTTCTTCTATAATTTTGTTGAAGATATTTATTGGTCCTCCAAGTTGGGAATCTTCACTATCTTATATACCTATCATCTTGAGGTTTGGTCTTCTTATTGTGTCCTGGATTTCCTGGATGTTTTGACTTAGGAACTTTTTGCACTTTGCATTTTCTTTGACAGTTGTGTCAATATTTTCTATGGTATCTTCTGCACCTGAGATTCTCTCTTCTATCTTTTGTATTCTATTGGTGATGCTTGCGTCTATGACTCCTGATTTCTTTCCTAGGTTTTCTATCTCCAGGGCAGTTTTCCTTTGTGATTTCTTTATTGTTTCTACTTCCATTTTTATGTCTTGAATGGTTTTGTTCAATTCCTTCACCTGTTTGGTTGTGTTCTCTTGGAATTCTTTAAGGCACTTTTTGTGTTTCCTCTTTAAGGGATTCTACCTGTTTACCTGTGTTCTCCTCAATTTCTTTGAGAGTGTTGTTTATGTTCTTCTTAAATTCCTCTATCATCATCATTAGAAGTGATTTTAAATCTGAATCTTGTTTTCTTGGTGAGATGTTATATTCAGGACTTTCTATTGTTGGAGGACTAGGTTCTGATGATGCCAAGTACCCTGGGTTGCTGATGCTTATGTTCTTGGGCCTGCCTTTTGCCATCTGGATCTCCTTAGTGCTTGCTATGTGTGCTGTCTCTGACTGGAGCCTGTCTTTCTTATTATCTTGATTGTGTCAGAACTGTTTGGGGTGCATATTGCTTCTGGGGTGAAAGCTGAAGCCCAAGATCTGCTCCGTGCTCAGGCACAGACTAGAAGGAACCAGTACCCCTTGCCAGGAGTTAATTCCTGGGTCCCAGTGGGTCTCATTTATTCCATTTTGGGGCAGGTGTTGCTGTCTTCTTACCTAAGATACTGTTGGGGTTAGAGTTCCTGGGAGCCCTGCCTTCTCTGTGTTTTGTGGGATTGGATACAGAGTTGAAGCCCAAGATCTGCTCAGTGCTTGGGTGCAGACCAACATGAACCAGTGCCCCTGGCCAGGAGTGAATTCCTGGGTCCCAATGGGTTCCTATTATTCCCTGTATGGAGCAGGTGTTGCTGTCTCTAAGTAAGATACTGTTCCTGGCAACCCCTCCTATTCTGTGTTTTGTGGGCAGAAAGAGTTCATTGTTATTATGCCTTCAAATTGATGAGTCACTAGTGAGTTGTATTTGGCCTATAAATATGTCTGTTAACATCAACATAATAGTTTCTTAGCATATCGCTTATACAGTACTATATATTTAATAAAGAAAATAATTAGGGCTGTTTTTAGCTGATAAGACATGAACTCTGAATCTCACGTAGACACTGAGAAGACAGTGTGCTAGATATTTGTCTCAGTAAGGACAAAGCTTTCTAGTGAGCATCTAAAAGAATAGCGTTGTAGAGTAAGTTTACCATCACTTATAAAAGCTTTTGTCTTGGCCCATATGGAGTACTGGAGAACTCTGAATACAGAGGTCTATGCTGTATGGAATTGTCCATTGTAGGTGTGAATATATGTGTGCTGGACATAAACCACAGAAAGAGGATGGGATGATATATGTATCACTTGGTGAGAGGAGCACTGATATGTCTGTAGGAGGATGTCATTAGGAGTCTCTTTTCAGGTTTGTGTTGAAGAGTAGTCTTTAGTTTTCCCCCCATGTTTTTAGGCTGTCTAGTCTCAGCTTCTTGGTCACCTAAGCAGTGTCAGATATTGGTTCTGTCTCGCGGAGGGGAACACTATGTCAAATCAGATATTAGTTGGTTACTCCCACAAGCTTTGGGCCACCATTACACTAGCATATTTTGTGTGTGGCACACCATTATAAACCAAAGGATTTACAGCTGAGTTGGTACTTAAGTTTCCTCATTGCTAATATGCAGAGTATCTTCCTGTACCAAAAAGACTATAAAGAGGTGAAGACACTGTGTAGGCACCAGCTGGATATCTTTAGGTATATGAGTTCTATGGATGTTGTCTTTTGTAATTGGGGCATTACTGTTCATTTGAAGTGAACATTCTATAGATTTGGCAAAAGTCTGTATTGCTTGCAGGTCCCCATAGGAGCCCGTTGGCCAGCAAATTAATTAAATGTAATGGAATCCAGGTATTGGAATCTACCTTTGATTACAGAAGATGGTCAGCGGGGACTCTCTCATCAATTATTTCAAATTTCATTTATATCTTCATCTATGTATATATTTTAGGAAGTTTCTACTGCATTAGGTTTTCATGCCACCCCTCAAATTGCCAATAATTTTTGCTGTCTTTCTTTGCCTTCATTTCACTTCACCCTTTTTCTACTGTCCCTTATCCATCCCTAACTATCTCTTCTACTTCCACTAAGGTCTATATGCTCTCTCCCCAGTTCCTTACTCTCTAACCACTGTGATTCTATGGGTTGTAGGTTGGTTATCATTGAATATCTACATATGAATGATTACATATCTTATTTTTTTCTAAATCTGAGTTAACTCAGAGTGATTTTTTTCTAGTTTTATTTACCTGTGAATTTTATGTATTTATTTATTTTTTTAACTTTTAGTAATACTCCCTTGTATAAAATTAACATTTTTTTAATCTATTCTTATGTTGAGGGGCATCTAGATTGTTTCCAAAAATATTGGAGGAGAAAATATGTGTGATTCTCTTGAGATAGAGGCATAGTGGAGGGTGAGCCATCAGCAGGTGTTGGGGATGAGACGAGGGGATTGGCTTTGGAAGAGAGGAAAGCGAGGTTAGACTCCACACATCCTACCCACTTCCCTGTGCTGAGTGATCTGCAGTTTCTCAGGGAATGTCTGATGCTGTTGTGGTCTGGGACAAAGCCACAAGTGGTGGAAGATGGTTTGTGGGGAAGATCTGTGCTATCCATTGAAGATGTGGGAAGGGAGGATGGAGGAGACAGTTTGCTACAGAGCTGGGGTTTAGACTGGGGGATTGGATTTGGAGGAAAGGAGGAAGAGTTGAAGATCTGTAGTTTGCTTCCCTGCTTCCCTGACTTGTCCATTTATGCTTAATACTTCCCCTGCTGGCAAATACTTCCCCCGAAGGGCAGTGCCATCCCCCTTAATACATGCACACGGAATCCTTACTTTGCTAGAGGTACCACTTGACTATTGATAACAGTCGTCCCTTGTATGAGGTACTGGATTTACTTTCTTCTTTTTCGTTTAGTATCTGTTCATATAAAAGATTTTCAAATTCTTACAACTTAAACATGATGTCCTGCGAGTTGACCTTTTCCCACAATTACAATTTTCATAAACAGATCTTTCCTCTCTTTAAAACTCAGATCATTCTTGCAGAGAAGACTAATTTGTTCTTCATAGACAAATAAAATTCCACAACAAAAATACATGCTCCCTGTTTCTTGATGTGGCTTTTAAAATCTCCTCTATTTTGTATCATTCCCTCCCCGTGCTCTTCAACAAATATAAGCCTTTTCCCTGGCAGCATGATGCAGAAGAAACAATACAAATAACATAAAGCTAATTTGTTGAGTGTGAAACTTGCTTTTTAACATTAAAAAGTTTCTGTTTATGGAGAAATGTTAATTTAGTACTAATGGTTAGCTTTTCCAGTGGTAGTAAGTATTTAATCTTTTAATAAATTACTGTTCTTGTGTTGTATCGTGGTATGTAAGTGTGAATGTGGCATTATTTAATAAGTTTATTAGGAAATGATAATCAAGGCTCAGGGATATTCATTATGAATCAATTTTCATTGCAAAGATTACTTAAATAAATGTAATTCTTAATCACTTATCTTAAAATTCTCTCATAATATTAAGTCATGGTATTTTGAAGTTCGAATGTGTATTTTGTGATTTAAGTTCTGGTCTAAAGCCTCTCCATCACTATTGGTCTGTTCTTGTCGTAATGACAGCATGCTTGATGAAAGGCTGACAGATGTTAATGAAGTAGATAGTAAACCTCCTTTACATTTTATTTCTAATATGTCATCAGAAAATGCTAATGCTAAATTCAAAATTTATTCCTCCAACAAACTTTTGAGGATCCTCCAGTATATTACTGAAAATACAGAATGAAATAAAAAAAAATGTTTTTCTTATCCTGTTTTGGATAAAAGAATAAAACTTTAATAAAAATATAATTAGAACTATTAACACGTTTCGTAACATTTATCAAGCACAGTTCCATTTTACTACTTGTAGAGCGAGTCTCAAACAAATGTGAGATGCATGATACAAAGTCCTGTTTTACAGAATTCCCAGCCATTGGGAACAAGGCTACATAAAGTGATAACTGTATAGAGTACTTCAGTTGCAAAGCTTGAGACACATTATGGTTGTAATGGTAGAACCATTAGAGCATACTTTCTAGTGGACGTGATGAGGTTTGGCTTTTGGTATAAGGCCAAAGGTAAGAGTGATAAGGAATGGGATGGTCAACATATGGTATATGAGATTTATAGAATCAGGTACCAGATGGGGGGCAGCTATAGGAACAACAGAACTATAATATAGAGAATGCCTTATAAAAGATCATCACCTATATCCTGCCAGGTTGTGGGTAGATCATGGTCCAGTTACTCAAATACTATGTAACAGACAACTGGGAATTAGTGTGGACATCCATACGCTCAGTACAAATGTGGTATTGGAGAAAAACAGGAACTTGGAGGAGAGGTAGAGATATTTACTCTGAGCCTAGGAGCGACATGCCTGTTGTATGTAGTTAAATATTATCTATGACAGGGAACGTTCAAAACTAGCAGCTTCGTGTACAGGAATCAACTTGTGGTGGTCCTTCTGCCATTTCTCTGTAGCTGAGCTTGTTGAGTGCTGGCCCATATGCCTTAGGTGATTGAGAGTTAGCCTATCTGATTGAATCTTCACTAAAAGAGCCAACTTTATAACAGCTCTGCTTTTATTATATTTATTCTAAGTAATGGTACAAGATTTGTTTCTTAGTCCAGAAATGTGACAAAGTTGAACAGTAAAAGATAGAGTGGAGCTTCTAGGAATCCTCAGATTTATAGCAAATTCAGAATTGATAGCTATCTGCACTTGAAACTCATATTAAATCCTTCTAACCCCCACCAGAGCTAAGAACCTTACCCATGCCCTAGGCTTGCCAGCCAAGCTCACTACCACTGAGCTATGTCTCCAGCCCCTAAACTGGCATCTGAAAGAGGCATCATCTTGTGAGATTGAGCACTTGTCCTTGTAGAAAGCATGCTGTCCACTCTTCAGCTCATATACCTGTGAATGAACACGGCCACAGCATGTACAGTTAAAAAGTCCCCTGTCTGTTTAAAATTACTCATCAAAAATAATCTTTGAGCCTCAAGAGTAAAAGATTGTTTGAAGAAGAACAAAAACTGTTTATAGAAATTTAGTAATTGCTGGAAAAAAACCTGCCAGTGTGATTCTTAAAACTCTTTAGTTTTACCCGTTCAATGGTTGCAACCATTAGACTGTATTTTATTAGCCTGGAATTTACACACTCCTTTTTCTCTTCCAAATGTGTTTTGGTCCTTACTTAAAAGCTAGCAGTGAGAGGTTGGTCAATTACATTTAAATTCACTTAACTACAATGTACGAGTAATGTAATCAGAGAGTGCAGATGAAGCAGAAGAAATCGCTTAGTAGGATTTCTGTTTGTAGAGTAGACACAAGCACATTTTAAAGGGTAGCTTAATTATTCTGGCTGGTGCCCTTAAATGTGCCTTAAGCACCTCTAATGATTTGCCCTGGAACCCAGTGACTTTCTTTAGCCTGATTTCCACAGTGCCACAATGTCCTGTGGCCCTGCAGTGTATGGTAGCGGGGAACACCTTGCCTTTCCTGTTGTTTCTTCGGTGTTGCGATCACGTATTTCAGCCTTGACGTTTCATCATTTCTTATTCAATTCTACAAATAAGAAAAACACATTATATTCCCCCACTCCCAAAAAGGCTTCATCCTATGTTAGATGATATCTTATGAAATATCAGCGAGGAAAAAATTTGAGGTGGCATAATTCTATTTTTGATAATATTGAAATTGAACATAAAAGAAGTTGATTCATACCACATGAAAGCAGTCCCCGGTGCACTGTACAGGATGGTTACAGAAGCCTTCTGTCCAGTATGAACTAGTGTTCCAGTGTATTAAATATGTGAGTAAAGGATGAGTACTTTAACATCCTTCCCCCTCATCTTCAAGGGAAAGGAAGGAGTTGAGTTAGGCATCCATGGCCAGTGATTAATTGCCTGACCTTGTAATAGTATTCCAATAAAGACAGAAGCGAATCTTTAAGGGAGCTTCCTGGTCTATGAGCCAAGAGATTTCTGGGCGCAAGGTGTCTTGCCTAAAGAGAGCAGGCAGTTCTGCCAGATCTCCTGTCCTCAGTAGTAGGCTTCTCCTTCCTTGGGCTGTTCCTGTCTTGTGTCCATTTTAATAACACTGCAGCGAAAAGGATTGTGGTTTCCCAAGTTCAGGAACCACCCTATTGAACTTTGCAACTTTACAGAAGGGGCTTGTACAGATCCAAGCCAAGTTTCCAGCCAGTTGAGAAATATGGATGACTGCCTGGGATTGATGTTGGCATCTGAATCGAAGGTTGCCTGTGAGATGGATTCTGTGTTCTGAGTATACCACTGACTTTCTGTAATTACTGGTAACCTAACATGGAAGTGTATGAAACCCAGTTGTAAAGAGTTAAGAGACTCAGGTGGTGTTGGAAAAGTCTGTAGTACAAGAAAACAACGACTACCAAAGTACTATGAACCCCACCACTAACAGCTCCAGCCATTTTCTCTCTCAGCACTTGTCTTGTGCCTTTTGTTTCCCAAGTGTTCTCCAAACTCACAGTTGTTGATTTCCAGTGTGAGGAACCATTTTCTGGATTTTGGTTTTTTTTTTTACAAATTTTACCAGTGGTTGTGGAACTTTTAGACTTACAGGATCTTTAGCACCCCTTATTAAACAAAGGTTTAAACCCACATAAACACATATTTCATTAAGTAAATACGTATTCAGTCAAGCTTCAGGTTGTGCATCTTTTTGTTATAGGTTAAGCACATTTCCCAACATATTCCTGGTGTCTTGATTTATGAAGGTTTTCACACTTCTATTTGTTGCTGTCTACATTTTTTCCTACTATGTTAGGCATGTTTTTTATTCAATAGTAGGTTTTGGCTTTAGATGTTTTTTTTTTTTTTTAAATATACTTTTTAGTTGTTTATGCTTTCCTTGAATACTAAGCCTCGGTTTCCTCATTTTGTCAACTCGGAGCACTAATGATACCTAGATCATGATGTGAGAAAGGCAGGCATATATCAATACTCAGCAAAGTCGACGATCATCATCGATGCTGTTGTATCATAGCAACTACTGCCGTGAATACTACTTCAGTGCAGTAGTGGTAAAATACAACTCATAGTACAAAGTTGGTGCAGGACTTTAAACTTTCCTTTCCACTTATTTAGTTAATAAAAAGTAATTTGTTATTTTAAATCTTTACATAATACCATTTTCAAAGTATAAAAAATATTGAGCCACCAGTGAGATTTCTTAAAAAATTATAACACACATGCTAATGACACATTAGAAACGGGTCCAAATAGACTGGGAGAACAAAAGGTATCTTTTCTGTAATTCAGGTAGAGAACCTAAGAAGTAGCAAAATAAGCACTTGGAAGTAAGAGAAGTAAATGAAGCAGTATAGATCTGGTTGTGGAGAAGCCATGGCTGTGGATGTATTGATGAGCAGACATAAGAGGACACATTACCATTAAGGACAGTGTCCAGCAACATGCAGCCTGAAAATAAAAATGAACCAGACTTAATTATTGCTTAATTACTGCTGTTATGGTGGAAGGGATTCCATGTAAACCTTTGTCTCTGTTACCTTCTCATTTACTTTTAAATTTAGTAGGTAAAACTGAACCCACAACCTCCTCTAAACTAAGTATACACTGTGTCTCTGGGCTCCATCCTTAGCCCTATCTTATTTTGAAAAGCCTACATAGGACATACACCAGAAATTTAAAAGAGAAAAGGAGATAAATCATTTGGAAAAATGTACATTAATATAAATTGAGACTGATTTTCCCATAGTCTGAGCCAAAGGTTATAATATCATTTTTCTGACAACTATTATATATAATTAATTAAGTCTTGGAACTCAGTAATTGTGGTATTTAACAATTAGATTGTTATTTAAAATAAAAGTATATGTTAAGGTTTTGTTAAAAGCTATTGATGTGAGTGTTGTTTGGTATAGAACTATATAAAAACACAACAATACCACTGCATTTTTTTTTTTACATCATTTTCGGTTTTTTTCTGTTGCATTTTTTTAACAAATATAAACCATTATTGTTGGGTTTTGTTGTTATGCTTGTTTGTTTGTTAGTTTGCATGTTCCTGGGTATTTTGATTGCATCACTGGGTATCTCCACACTTACAGGTAATACTTATACTCATTCTTCATAATTAATTCAATGTCACAAAATGAAAGGATACTTAGAATTATTGTATTTATTTAAAGATATCATTTTATATAAGTTAATAGGAATTTTTATTAAAATTTATCAGAACCTAAAGCAAATCAGTATTTAAAAGTCATTTTGAGGGTACTGCGTCTACTTTATGGAATAGTTACCTCTTACCTTGTAAAAGTGAATGAGTTTGTGGAGAGTCGACCATTCACTTAGTGTTTGTTGCAGAGCCCATTCTTTCACCAGTGCCTCAGCTATCTTGGTAACCATGGGTTGTTCATGTGTACTGACTGAGAGAGCACATTGAATTCAAAGATGGAGCCTGTCTGTGGTTAGATAATAAACATAGATAGTGCTCAGGTTCCGGTAAAAAATGTCTTTGTGATCTAAAATGCCATCTCTGACCTTTTCCTTCCTGTGAGAGATTCGTTTGTCCTCTACAGAGACTTTGGGCATATTCTTCCCAACTGTTCACCAGTTCTCTCAAGGGGTTTGTTGGGGAAAATGTAACAATTATATTTGAGTTCATTATTTCAAATGAACTTCCTTTAACTTATGTGACTAGATCATTGTGTTTGTAGTAGTTCGGATGTCTACTTTTAACCATTTATTTCTTAAATGTGATTGGCTTATGTGGGAACTTCCTGTATTTCTACCTATTTTATAAAGAATCGATTGTTTTATTCCCTTTATATCTGGATTTAGAATTCAAAAGGTTAAAAATTAAATTTGATGAAACAGAATGGTTTAGAATGCATTTTCTCACTATGATGTTTTTTTTAAATGTTTTGTTGCTAGATTGTTGTACCTTTTATATATTATAATTTTGTCCTTTCAAGGCATTTAATATGCTCTCTTCTAGTCTCTGTAGAAATGCTGGAAAAGAACTTGAAGCAGATGGGAAGGCAGCTTCAACAGCTTGAGAAGAATTTGGAAACCTTTCCCCCTCCTGAGGACTTGCATGACAAGTTTGTGATAAAGATGTCCATATCCTTTTAATATCTAAATAAGTTAGTTGTCAATGGATCTACAATTTTTGTTTTAAGTGTGCTTTTATAACTAACATACATTACATAGTGCCTATTATTAAAGGTTTAACTTTTATCTTTCAGGTAAACTAACCAGGGAGTGTTTTATCATAAATAATACACCAAATATTTCTATGTCTTTTTACCTTTTGTCTTCTTGAATAATAGAATGTTCATTCCATCTTGTTCCTTGTTTGCCTAATTTCATCTGATAAAGATATTAAAACTTAGTTTGAGGAAATTTGAATCTAATGTCATGAAATGTGACTTAGCTACATTTGAGCTACTTTAGAAATCAAATATAAACTATAAAAGCTCATCATGACTGACTACTAGTCAAGGATTGATATAAATTAAAAATTAACTCTGATGCCATTTAATGTAATATTTTCTGTAGAAGACTCTGCCATTCCAAACTAAAAAAAGAAGCTGCATGTGTATGCTTTCTTCTAACTCAAGTGAAATTGAAAACAGTGTATATAAATTAGTAGCACAGAGGTTTGCATCTTATTTGATTTACAGGGTACTTTGTATTCACTTATCTTTGTTATTAGTACCTTTGTAGCTTAGTCTCTAATTAGTAACTGAAGTAATGAACTTCCTTATTTCCTGAAGCTAGCGTTGAATTGCTGTGCAGACTACTGTATGAAATCAGCAATTGGTATCTTTTTCATAATGAAGTATTGTTATAATGCATTATTAAAATCCCATATGGATATCTGAATTTTATACGAAAGGACAACCCAGTTATAAAATGAAGAGTTATAAATAGACTTCCCTAATACTTTAAACTGATGTACTTGAAGTAATATGACTTCCTCTTTTTACTTCTCCCTTGACATTTAGTGAATCAGAAAATTATTATTTGGTTTGTCATAGACTTTATTGTATGTGCTTTCAACCTAATTGTGAATTAGTTCAATTTTATCTTCCTTCTCTATCTTTGTCAGGAAATATCATAAAAATGCACTCAGTAGCAATCAGTTAAGGATAATGTGTTTGTTTCCTCTTGAATCTTATCTCCTACCCAGCTGTTTTTTAAAGAGATTGTCTCTATAGACTTTGGTAAGGATTTATTTTCTTCTCTCTTTTTTTAGACAAAAAAATTAGGTAAATAATCCATCAGAAGTATAGATTCTTATCACCTTTACAACTGACAAATTATGCATTTTATTACATGTATATTGTAGTTATGTTTTCATAATTATACTTGGAATTGTTTCTCAGTTATCTTTATCATGTTGTTACAATCACATATACTACTGTTTTTGTTGCTTCTGTTTGTTGTTGTTATTGTTATTTTTGTTTTGTTTGTTATCCCTTAAGCATTATTAACTGAAATTGTTGGGTTTTGTTTGCTATAGATCTAAAAAGCAACTTATAAAAAGTTTGATCCCATGTAGGTTTGGATCATCCACTGTGAGTGGCTAATTAGGAAGCTTGGGTTTCTCAAACTAGCATGAAATCCTCAAATGGTGCTCCACAGATTGTCTCTGGACATACCCCTGCCTGTATCCATATGACAAAGTACTGGATGCTGTCAGCTTCCTGAAAGGTGTGCAGCTCATAAAACACAGACAGCAGGAAGTCAGAACCAGGAAGGATGAGGCTTTGCTGGAAACAGTTTTTCATTCTGAGTAAAATTACACTCCATGGACAGGAGAGCTACTATATCCTGTCGCTAAATATCACAACCTAGAAGCCTCTAATGAACTGATTAGCATTCATGTGTCTCTTGGAAGTCAGATATATGAACAGTTGGTGCACTTTGCTATTGACAAAGCTTATAATCATAAATATTCTTTGCCAAGATTAGACTGCACTCGTTTGCTTTTCATCTTAGTTAGACATACTAGTTTTGAAGTAATTAAATCATTCATTGCAAGACTTTGTTTACTTTAATTAGGACTGACAAGTCAAATTTTGAATATTAAATGAATTTATACAGATCTTATTAAAATGGCAAATTGTGAGCTTCCTGTAAATGGAAGGGTTTAGAAGCAAAAAATGCACAATGAATAAAAATGTACTAAATTTGTTATTAGCACTCAAACTTTGTTGATGCTTTATGATTAAATGCTTATGAGTTGAAGCCTATAGAAAAAATTTAATTCTTCAACCCATTCTGGAGGAGTATTGTATATTAATTTTGTTTGTTTGGTTTTGTTTTTTGTTTTTTGTTTTTGTTTGTTTGGTTTTGTTTTTTCGAAACAGGGTTTCTCTGTATAGCCCTGGCTGTCCTGGAACTCACTCAGTAGACCAGGCTGGCCTCAAACTCAGAAATCTGCCTGCCTCTGCCTCCCAAGTGCTGGGATTAAAAGCATGTGCCACCACTGCCTGGCTAATTAATTTGTTAAAAATGTATGTTTATGAGTAAATGTTTACTTTGAACAATTATTATTCAATAAGCTATTAAATAATCTAATAGAAGTTTTTGAAAAAAAAACAGATTGTCTTAGGGTTCCTCTTGCTGAGAAGAAACACCATGACCAAAACCAAGTTGGGGATGAAAAAGTTTATTTTATTTTGCTTACACTTTCAAATCACAGTCCATACTTGTTGAAAGTCAGAACAGGAACTTGATCCTGGAGACAGGAGCTAATGCAGAAGTGATGGAGGGATGCTACTTACTGGCTGGCTCTCCCTGGCTTGCTCAACCTGCTTTCTTATAGAATCCAGAATCACCAGACCAGTGATCTAACCACCACTGATCTAACAATGGGCTGGGCCCTTCCCCATTAATTACTAATTATGGGATGTTGGATCATTGAGTAGATGGATTTTGTTTTCTTGACTTTCTCTTGTGTGGCCACTATCTCTTTGTAATTTCTCTTTACTTTTTTCTTTATTTTACTTACTTATTTATAATGACTTTTCAAGACAAATTCAATATGCCACTACTAAATCTTATTGAATCTAGTTTACAGTGACCTTTTCCCTTACTCCACTACCCAACAGCTTGGTGTTCTTTTTCTTACAGATAATGACCTAGTTCCTTTAGCCATCCTCATCATCTTAGCCAGGACTATTCCCCTTCTCATCTCGGTTACCCTCTGCCTCCCTGTGTAACAAAAGAAATGTTAATTTTTTTTTCATGTTGATTATTATGGGATCTTTTTACCTTTTTATACTTATCTGTCTCCACACTGTATAATGTACATTATATGATCACAGAACCTTAACTGATCTTGTTCAATACTGTTCTCTCTAAGACCTAGAGGTACAGTGTACTTCAGTGTATTTTTTGAAATGGGTGTCTATGTCCTGAGTTCTAAAAAAGGGTTGTCAAATACATTAAATATATGGATCTCACTGAAGTTTCTTCTTGAACACTATCTTAGTAAAATGATTGTGCTTCTGCCTTCTGCCTCTCTCTCTCTGTGTATCTTTCTCTCTCTGTCTCTGTCTCTGTCTCTCTGTCTTTCTCTCTTTCTCTCTCTCTCTCTCTCTCTCTCTCTCTCTCTCTCTCTCTCTCTGTGTGTGTGTGTGTGTGTGTGCGTGTATGTTGCACGACTCTGTGCATGTGGAATCTAGAGGGCGATTTCTGGTACCCCCTGAGTTACTCTCTGGCTCATGTTAAGTGACATGATCGCTTCCAAACTGAGAGCTTACACATATGACTAAGGTACTTAGACCACGAGCTACAGGTACTTCCCTGCTCATACCTCCCAGCTCTGGAAGTACAGCACAGTCCCCTTCCCCTGACCTTTTACATGGGTTTGAGCACCCCCACTCAGGTCCTCCTCCTTGCACGGCAGGCACCTTACCCACGATTTCCCTAGCCCATGGAAGCAGGGTGTTCTGATGATGGCCATGTACTAATGTCCTACTAATGTTAAAGTGTGGCTGCAGCTGTGGAGGAACCCGGCAGTCAACGGTAGAGGTAGACAAGGACTACAGTACAAGTTTTGTTTTAGCTAGCTCTGGCTACTTGTTTTGAGCTCATGTGTACACAGATCTGCTTCTTATGTGTCTCCCGAATAGTACAACTACAGTGATTCAAGTGGAAATATTTGAGGGATTTTCCTGTTTTGAAAAAGAGAAAGGAAAAGAAAAATAGATTTCTTAAAATACAAGGTAGATGTAATGTGTGTGTCACATTACACACATAAATTCACGCTTTCTCAAAAGTTTATTTTGTTGCATGTTGCCTGTTTTTCTAAACAAAGAGAGAACTTGATGTTAGGAAAATTGATACAGCCTAACCATTACTGACATACATATTTCTTTTCTCCTTCCATCTATCCTTCCTTCCTTCTATCCTTCCATCCTTCCTTCCTGTTTTTTTCTCCTTCTTTCCTCCCTTCTTCCCTCCCTCCTTCCCTTCCTTCTTTTGGTTTTTCTTTCTTATAAGCCCAGACTAGCCTCGTATCTGTAGTATTAAGCCTGCCTCAGCCCACCAAGCATTAAGATTCCGTATGTGAACCGTATGCCGGTATAGACATTATGTCTAAGTGGAGTTTAGGAGTCGACACAGGACATCTAGTTTTGGTTCTTCTTGAGATGGTGATAATTATTCTTCCATTGTTCCTTAAAGAGGGGACTCTGAGCACTAAGGTAGTAAGCCTTATTCACATAAGCAGTTATTTGATCTCTATCAGACAGTCATTTCAAACTGAGTAATTTGGCCATTTTCACACTAGCTTTACTATTATTTTGGGTAATTCCCGTTATTCAAATTTCTCCTTCATTTCCTTTTGGACAAAATTGTTTTATACATAATAATGATAAGAAAATTTACTTAACCCCCTCCTCGCTATTAGGACAAACCCATGTCATTTCCCAGTCTGTGGCTCTTAGTCATCTTGTCCTCCCATCCCTCAGTGTAGCTGCACTGTTTTCTAAGTGTATGCAGATGCACTTCCGATGTTTCCTTAGTCATGGTCTTACCTAAAAACCTACACAGTACCATTGCTTTATTTTACACTCTTTGACAAGTGAATTCTTGACAGTGTGCATCTCCCCACATGCTGGGAGAAAATTAGTAGTATTTTTGCATTTCCTCTTGTTAAAATTCAGCCTTGTAAGCAGTTATATGGACAGAAATGGGATTACCCAGAGACCATCAGCCAAGTACTTTCTTCTTTAAATCTTTAATATAATGATACTATATTAAATTATATTATATCTCAACTATGTATCCAAGTGCATGTGTGCGTACAGTTTTGTGAATAGAATATCCATGACATTTCTCCTGACCTTTGAAGAGACCCTTTCTACTAAGGTTGAAATAAAATATTGGTACACATGTCTTTAGGATGTGTGAATCGCAAGAGTCTCTCTTCAAAATATGGTGTGATGATTTTATATCAGATTTTCTCAGTAGTTTTTTTTTTTTTTTAAATAAAGGCCTGTTGTCTGTTTTCCAAATATTTTCTACTACCAGTGACATACTATTTTCTTATTACTATACTGTCTTTCAGAATGGTTTGACTTACATTATCAGAAATTTGCATGAGAACAATGCCAAATATCTCTCCACAATTGCCTACTGTTTTTTTTGTGTATGCAAGCATAAATTTTAATCAAGTAATATGTATATGAAACTATATATGAATATTTTAGTAAAGTAGTTAAACTATCAATTTACTGTTTTGCCCTTAAAATCTTCAACTTCAATTAAGTGAGGGGTAACAATACCATGTGTTTATGTATATTCCCAACGGCCTGATCACTCTTGTAGGCAAGTTAGAATTGATTGACTCCACACTGTGAGCTATAGGTGACCCTGTTCTTTCAGTGTTTGAGATAAGGCTGTTGAGGCAGGGAGATGAAGGCCTTGTGTGTAAGCACAGGATGTACAGGCGCTGTGCGTTGACCTTAAGGTGTTGTATTCAACTGCTTTTCTCCATGGCCATATTCTTTACCTCAGGGTATTCTAATTGCTGAGTCTTAGCTGCTGAACTTGAATCATTTATTTTACAAGCTGCATCACATAGATTATTATTACGATAAATTGGAAAAAATTCTTAAACTGAACTATAAAAGACAGATATTAAATATATAAATATTTATTTGGCTATTTGCCAGAATTAATTTGAAATTCAGTAACAGTTTCTTTGCTCTGTGTCCTAGAGAAGACTCTCTGGCAGCCATTTTTGAGTTTGGAAGATGAGTGACCAAAAATTAGAATCACATATGGAGCTAGTTTTCGTGTAAAACATTGCTTTGTAAATTTCAAAAATCCTTAACTTAGTATATACAGCTTCGTTACCAGTGCAAGAGAGCAGTATGAAAATCTCTCCACGCTACTGGACAATATGACAAAACTGTACCAGAGTGCCATGGGCTACTATGCTGTCGACACGAAGAAGGTCTCTGTGGAAGAGTTCTTTAGTGACCTGAACAACTTCAGATCTTCATTTATGGTACGGGAAAATTCTACTTTTGCTTTCTGAAAATTGTTCTTGCAATGAATGTTCTTGCCTATTCTCTCTGTAGCTGTGATATTTAATTCTCCTCTTGCTTTTTCTAGTGAAGCCTATCTTTTCTGGAGTTGCAGATTAGCTTTAAATTTTTCAAATTTTAAATCTGTTGAAAAATATGTAGTTTGTTCTCTTTCAGGCCGTTTTTAACATGAAACTGTAATCAGAAATTTTGATTGAAAAAGTGACAAATTCTGAAGGGTTTCATAAAGGCCCCCTCCTGGCTGATTACAGAGCACATTTATAATAAGTTTTTGGCTATGAATTTGCTTCTTTATGCTTAAGATCAATTTGTATTTTTGTGGTATAATTTTACCAAATTCCGTGCAGCTCCTGTGAAGCCTTTTTTCTCTCCTATTTGAATGCATTGTACAATGAGCCCCCTGCCATTCCCTTTGAGTAGGTTTTACATTCCTACAGTTTGCTTCAGATGCTTTAATAGGGAGGTCAGGTCTTTGAGGTAGAATCCTTTCATTTAGGTATTAAAAAGATCTTTTTAAAAGTATTAGCTTATTAGATGGGGGAAAAAAACCATACACACACGCACACACACACACTTATTAAAGTGAGAAGGTATTGTTGCTTCCCTTGGGAGATAGGGGATACCTTATTGCAAGGGAAAAATTGTTATTCTTAATAAGTGGAGGAATCATTTTTGTATTTCAGCACACATTTTGTGAGGATTAAAAAGTTTTGAAGTATAAAGAAAAAGAAGTTTGAGTTTAGGGAGCTGCTTTTTCATCTCAGGCAAACTTTGTTGCTAACTTTGCTGGACTCAGTTATAATCACTTAAAATTGAGTTGATGAACTTATAATGAAAGCCCTCCATTTATTTACTAATAATTCTCATTCTGTTTTCTCCAAAACTTCAGGGGTCCTTTCAATTGTTTTTATTAATGGATATGCACTCACTTTGTCTTCTTGTGATAGGTATATGTCACTTTCTGTATAATAACTTTACAATTTCTGTAAATAAACTTTAAAATGTTTCAGTTTGAGAAAGGTAGACTTAGGTTCCAGAATGATGTCAGTATTATTTTATTTGTTTGCATTGATCCATTCTGCACATAAATGATCAAGGTTTCTTTTGTATTATATGAGGAAGGTTAGTACCAGGTTCTTGGCCCAGTCCTGCTGCTGAGCTGGCATGCTTCCCTGGAGATCTGTCTGTGTTTTAGGCCACTCTGCCATCTATGTTCAGTGCCTGAAATACTGCTCCTTCTGTTCTTGGCTGCATCCCCTTCCACTCATCGTCCCAGGCTTTCATTCTTCTGTAAAGATTTGAGTCTGTCTGACTCACCCTTAGGTGTCTAATACAGCGCATCACTTAAATTGGTAAACTTTGGGATATCCGGTGATCAGTGGATGCCATGCTTTAATGGCTAATGTATTCATGTCAACCACTTTCCAGGTTCTATCTTCACTTATTTAAACGGCACCACAACCAGTATTTATACTCAATACCATTGGCCCACCAATCTATAGCTAGTCAGGAGCCTGTGTGCTGACCTAAGTTGTCTGGCTCCAGATTTGTACCACATAGGCCTGAATTGTGCAAACTTTTAAATGTGTGGTATCTAGAACACTTTCAAGTGGTACTAAATTGATATCTACCCTCTAATTCCAAAATAAAAGTCATGACCAGTTTCACTTGTTGTAAGTCATTTAATTTGTAGTGAACTTATCTGAGCCATTTTGAAAATACCTCTGCTTTTGGACTGAAACAATTAAAAGCTATCTAGTCAAATCGCTGTGGTATACTGTTGACCATCTTACATCATCTCTCCTAGGTGTTACTACAGTCACAACTAAGTCATTCAGGTATTATTCTTCAGGTTTATATTTCTGCTCCATGAGAACCTTGTTAAAGTAGCAGAAGTGGCAACACCTGTAGACCAAGAGGGAAATTTTCAAGATCTTGCAGCTTCTGGGAAGAACAGCTGTTCATTTGACAGTGCTTTAATTCACCCCGTTTAGACCAAGAGTCCTTTTCTTCCACAACAAGGCTCTGTGCTTCCTGGGCACCGATCTGTTTAGAGCTACTGGTCCAGCTTTTTCAGAAATGAGGGCTAAGGTAAGGAGAGATGTAATTGTATTCAGTCTTGTTGTTGTTAGCATCAACAAGAGGAGGAAACCCCAAATACCCCAGTGGCTGAACTTCTCTCTAGGCTCTGTGTACTACATGGGCACACCGAGTCCCAGTGAATCTCCGGGGTGCTTTGTGAGCTACAGCTTTATTGATAGAGAACAGTGAGGTGGAGCAGCCCAGACTTTTAGAAAAAGGGCTTCAGCATTGAGAGGAACTTCCTGTGATTCCTTTTTAAAAAAATGTCTATGACTTGTGTCAGGCCTAGGGGAGGTGTGTATATAGAGCACGTGTAGATGTAAAGGACAACGTGGTGGGAGGTCAGTTCTCTCCTTCCAGTCCGTGGGTCCTGAGGGTGGAACTCAGGTCATCTTACTTGGCAGCAAGCAGGCCTGTACCTCCTGAAGCAACTCATGTCCTGAATCCTGCACTTTGAATGCTTACTCTACCCTGCCGCTAAAGTTTGCAAGAAAATTGAAGTCATGACTTTTAGGTTTTGAGGGGTGTTGTTGTTTTGGTTTTGCCTTCTTTTGACAACTTGTTAGAGCACACAGCATTCATCATTTCTTTATACTTACCCTTTCCATTGATGGCTTCATGGTGGTGGAAGATATATTTGCATGACTGTTCTGCTTCCAGAATACAAAATGTTCTCTCTTAGGTTTGAGAACAGTGAAGCCTGGCTGGAAAAGGGAGAGAATGAAGGTGTGTGTGTGTGTGTGTGTGTGTGTGTGTGTGTGTGTGTGTGTGTGCGCGCGCGCATCTGCCTTTCTGCAACACCTTTCTGTGGGACTCTGTCAAGTATAAAGGTAAGATTGGAGGTGCTGGGTGAAATGTTGACTGCAAGCTGTCAGCTCTGCCGAGTGGTGCTCAGGCCCTTTTACTCTGCTTCATTAGAACTACTCACTGGTCAACACCTGAGTAGCTTTAGGCTTACACTTCATGGCTCCTCCCAATCTGTCTGTTGCTAGTGATGATATATTTTCATGGGTCATTTGCATTCAGCGTGTTATTGTCTGCTTCTACGGGTGACCTTATACCTTTCCTTTTCTTATTCAACAGCAAAATCATATTCATGCTTGCCTGTGGATTTAAGTCTGCTTTTCCTTTGTCCTTGTCAATGTAGTCTTGTTATATAATGTGTTCCAGCCCATATTGTATCCTAGAACAGGTCTGTGTCCTGGCTTTGCTAGCCTGGTTTGAACTGCAGGATTTTATCTTTAATGATTTCATTATTCTGATGTTGCTTCCTTTTCAGTGAAAACGCCTTTGCTCTTAGTTCTCTTTGTTCAAAATTATTATCGGATTTCAACTCTTTCCAAACCCAGAAGCAGTATCATCTGAGTTCTTCCGTATTTTGTTGAATGGCCTCACTTAGAAAAGATTTCTACTGCTTTTTTCCCTTTTGACCTTTTCTTGCATGCCTTTTAGGTAAAAGGTTTCAGATAAATTATACATGATGAAAAAATGTTATTTAGTATTTAGAACGTACTTGAGGACTATGAATCCTTTAATTGTTCTGTGTCACACAATTCATATGGAGTGATATTTTGTGTGTGTGCAGCTTTTGAAAACAAGTGATTCCTGAGCACAGAAATGCTTTTCTCTGAGCTTTCACTGCACTGAACATTCATTCCTAACTCATAGTGTGTTAGACTTTACCCTCATTTTTTGTCTTCTATTGTTTCACAAATAGGAAGAGGTTGGTGGTCATGAGCAGACTCTAGCATCTTGTACCATTTATTGAAATGTGTCTCTGTAGATCATTCGTGACAGTAACTTGCAAGTTACCTAACCTTACTGAGCCTCTGTTACCTGTCAGTAACTGAATGGAGTGGAGTTAGTGACCAAATGCACATGAAACCATACAACAAGCTTGCTCTGTGCAAACAACAGATACAGTAACTTTGTTTTCCTGTTTCTCTGTAACAGTATTAAAATTGTGTCTCCTCCTTTTTCCATATCCTGAGCAGAACAGACACCCAATTTGTGTTTAGCTCTGCCATTAGATTATTTCTACAGGTTATTACTTAGGTTTCATCTTATCAATATTCATTCGTATTTTTGGCAAACATTAATTTAGTTAATTTTTTGTTTATATAATTTAAATATATATAATGAATCAATAACAAAGCAAGAATAACTTCTAGAATTTTCCTGTATCTTTTGGTCAGTTAACATTTGCTTAACTGCTACTATTCCATCATCCAGTGAGAAGGCATTTTGCTGGGGTTTTGTTTGTTTGTGTGTTTTGTTGTTGTTGCTGCTGTTTTCAATGAGGACAGCTAGAACACAACCTGTTTTGGTAGGTAAATCATTTAAACCACACAAATTTGATGCTTGTCAGCTCTGATTGCCATTCGTGCTAACTGCTATGTGAACCAGCTAGACAATAGCAGGTGGGCAAAGCACTGCATATGTCCTGCATGCCTCTTGAAGCTTTTAGACTGATATGTTTTATCGGGGCAAAAATATCATGTACAAGTCTTATGGTGGAGTGTTGAGCCAGCTTCTGTGATTATAATAGAAAGCATCTTCCACCCATGCATATTTTGGTGGGCTTACAATTTCAAAGTTGTATTTGGAGTCTTTTCACATAGGGCTTCTGTCTTCATTAGCACCTTTGTTATTCTGAGATCATACTTGGAGCTCTAAGGCTTCCCACATAGAAGAAACTATTCTGAGTTTCCCCCCTCCTCATCTCTTGTGTCTTGTTTTATTCAAGCAATGTGATCAATCCTAGTTGCTTAGATTTTGACTTTGCAACTTTGAAAATATTTGTGATGATTTTCTAATCATGATTCCTTTAAGATTCCACAATGGAAACATACCCAATGTAGCTGACTTGATCTCCCCTTTTTTACTGAGAAGATCTATTCTTACTTTGCCTTACTCCGTGGAATGATATAATACATGTATTGGACAGACTGGTTCCATAGTTTCAAATGGTTGGTAATTTGTATTTCTCTTTAACAAGCTTTTGTTGTGTTGCTCAATGAAATGGAAAAATGAAATTTAAAGACTGAATTATTTTGAATAACAATAAAACAACACACATACTATTAGCACACACTAATCCATGTAACTGAAGACATTACATTATAAACCAGCAAATTGCAGACAGAAATGCATACACTAACATTAGTATCCGTACATCGAATGCAATCCTCTCTCCCACTACAAACGCATACCCAGGCACAGACATACAAAACAGTTGGGGAAGATTGAAAAGGGATGAACTACAAGGGCTGACAAGCTAGCTCACATGGGACACGGGAGTTGTAGTTGGCACTTTCCTAAGAAAGGGACTTAAGAGTAGCTTAACAGACTGCTGTCCTGTCTGCAGCCTTCTTGCCAGATCTATGTGCATGCCATTATACCCATTGATTTGCCACTGGTTAGGCTTAAGATTGAGAAATAAATGGTACATTATGTCACATCAAGGAAAGATAATGCAATGTAGAGAGTCAAATTATATTAGAAAGAACCTTATAACCATATCATGCTTTGTTAAAGACCTGCTGTGCTAATTGAAGTATTTTATTTACCCCAGAGCTTTGCAGACCAATCCGTAGCAAACTTATGAAGGGTGAGTAACGTTACTAATGAGTAATTTATTTGCTTTGCTGAGGCTGACTTTATAGAAGAGAGGAGCTGGAGGAGGACTTAGGTAATCACAAGCACCTGCCTAGCCGTTGTGCTATTTTATTTATATATTGTGATAGTATAATCACAACTATCATGTTGTTCCAGCCCAGACTGATCAGTAACAATTCAGTTCAAGTGCTGAACTTTTCCTGCCAGAGCAGAATGCGTCCTGGTCCCCTGTCCCATTGGTCACATTGTAAAATGTGTCTTGGTAATTCTAGAACAGAACCAATGGGATTAATTTTACAAAATAGGATTTAGTTAGTAATGAACTTACTAGGATTGTTGTTTATTTTTACAATTGGAGAAGTTTCCTAGTTATTGTGAAAAACATTTTATTTGAAACAGAGAACCACGTACTTTTGAATTCCTAACAAATTCTGTGAATATTGATTTGAAGTATCATCCTTCATGGTTCATGAGCATTGCAACATTCTCTTCAAGTACAAAAATGCTTTTATGGTTTTTTTTTTTAAATATAATATTTTCTGTTCATTTCTGAAGATGAATCCATCAGGAGTTTTTGAAAGAAGTCATATTGCTTTCACATGAGGGTAAACACACTAAGTTAGGCATTCGCTGGTGATATATTAGATTCATATTGTTTGTTTATGAAGAGGAAACTAGCTTGCTTCTGACAATACCTAATATCCTAGGAGTGGTCTGAGGAAGCATTGAGAGGTACCTGCAGCCGACGCAGTGTGAGACCCAAGACAACAAGTGAATACTTAGGCAACAAAAATTGAGTTCAGTGAAACCTGTGTTACAGAAATGTGTCTCAGGCTTACATATTTGAGTATAGATAAATGTTTCAAGAAAAAAAACTGAATGGAAAAAGCTTTTTATGCTTTTTAAAAAATAAAGTTTCTAGTTTTATGAATTATAAAAAAGTACAAGAAATTAATACAGCTCAAAAACATTGAGATATTGAGATATAAATATAAAGCTATGTATATAATCTGAATGGAGATGAAATATGATTTTTTAAAGTTACTATCCATGGTTGTTTATAGTTAATATTGTGACTTTATATTTTATTTTTATAAGACTGATATACAAAATAATATATTGCTTTCATTTGAAATTAAGCATTCATCATTTGTAACTTAAAACATTACCCAGTCATTTTAAAATTACTCTCAAATTTTAAATTATAAATATATACCTTAACTTCCTTTCAAAAGCAGCTGAAGCACTACTTTGAGGAACATGTAGGTAAAGAAGTTAGTCTCTTTTCCAGAATAAAATCCCCGAGCATATTAGATACAGTAATATTAAAACAATGTGCGTACATATGGAAATTGAGTCCTTAGAGGAATAATGGCTAGACTTGAGGTTGAGAACTACATCTTGCCTTCCATATTTAATTCATTGTGACACCTTCCCTGCCAAGTCATCCCGCCTGCATTGGATGCTTCCACTTCATTCCCATTCAGCTTAGGGTAGCATCCTATTCCAGTATCTCTGAATAGAAACACTTACATTCTCATAGGAACTATGAAATTTGGCATTTTCCTGAGACTTGATAGAAGCATGTAATATTGACAGAAGCTAGAACATGGATCTTCATGAGTCGTGGCCGAATAAATGTGCTTTAGGCACTTGAATGATTACACGCTCATGAAAATTATATTTAAAGTTAGTGATATAGTAAAGCAATATTTGTTACCACTGTGTGGGCCTTCTACTTATAGTAAGGAAGTGATGTAAGGCAAATATATGAATTAATGTCTTTAATTCCTTCTTTTAAATTTTTTATTGGATATTTTATTTACATTTCAGATGGAATCCTTTTTTTCCATTCCCCCCCACACCCAGGAATCCCCTATCCTATCCCCCCTCCTCTTGCTTCTCCCACTCCCACCTCCCCACCCACAATTTCCCTCACAGTGAGGCATTCAACCTTCAATGGACCAAGGACTTCCTCACCGACCTATGTCTGACACTGTCATCCTCCCCTACATATACGGCTGAAGTCATGGGTTCCTCCCTATGTGCTCCCAGGCTGGTGGTTTAGACCCTGGGAACTGAGGCAATGTCACACAGCTCTTAAGGCTCAGATAGTCATTTAAAGAAAAAAATATGAGTTTAGATTTCCATCTCTTTAGACTATACTATCATTCAATTGTGTGAAAAAAAAAAACCTCAGATGTTTTTATGAAAAATAAGTTTATAAAAATCATCAAATTTCATATCCTGTAATGCCAGAGAAATATTTTATCTTGTAAACTTTTTACACAACATATGTGTGAATGCTTTCTTAAAATTATGAGTATCCAATTACCTTCATTTAATCTTGGACCTTCAAACATGTGTCTAAGGTACCCAGAATTACATTAGTGTAGATGAGCTACAACATCCTATAGATTGAAATGGGATGTGTCATTCAGCCCCACACTATTAAACACTGTGGAGAACTCGCTTCTCAGCAGGTGTTAAATGAAGAGTCTGGGTGATCTACCCTACAATAATCTGTCCACCTACCTTAAGGCTCTGAAATCTTTCTTACCAAGCTTTCTCAGTAATCCGATGAGCCGTTTTCAAAAATTAGAAAGTTAAGGAAATATCCAAGGACAAAAAGGATTAAAGAGAAGGAGGGGAAGCGCTGTTGCCAGGGACTGTGGAGTTGGAGACCAAGACTAGTGAAGAATAAGGACACTGCATAAAGCTTTCAAAGTAAGCATGGGATGGGGCGGGGCTGAATGGGGCGGGGCTGGGAGGAGGATTAGTCTCACCCAGGTTAGGAAAAAAATTTCTGGCTATTTATAGAAGCCAATTCAGTGCTCTGTGCTGGAAGACAATTGCAATGTTTTCCCCCTAAGAATCTTGTTAATTATGCTCAGCAAAATAAGAACACAATTCCAAGTACTAAACAACTTTGGAGTAGTGCAATCACATCATAAGGAAAAAACGTACTGAACATAGACATTCTGTTCTCCCAGATCCTCGTATGAAAGAAGACACAAAATGGTTCAGGAAAGAAAGGATTTTTAAAACACTAGATAGCCTACTACAAATGACTACTTAAAAGGAAAAGAAGAGGGTCATGGAGATAGAAGTTTGGTGATTGACATTAAACACACAATAGACTAGATTGGATCTACACTGACAAATGCATATTAAATGAAAATGTTCAGAGCCCAGTCCAGGGAGATAGTGTGGTTGAGAGAAACATAGAACAGGGTGAAACCGCCTTCCCAATTTTGTAGTAAGAGCCCCAAAATATTAAGGCATATGAACGAACAATAAATATTCAAAACAATGCCTAAGATGTTTCCAGATCAAGAATCCACAGGTAGGACGTACCGTCTGTAACATACAAAAATAAATAAATAAAGTGAAACTCAAACCTGTATGTGGGGCTGGAAGGTGGCTCAGATGGAAGATGGTTTAAGAGTGGCATACTGCTCTTACAGAGGACATAAGTTCAGTTCCCAGCACCTACTTAATCCAGGCAAAATTAGCAGTAACTTCAACTCCAGGGGGATTCAATGTTGTTGACCTCCATGGCTTCTTGTGCTCACATGTATCCATGAGACATAAGAAAGATATAAGATATAGATGCAGATGCAGATATAAATATAGATATTCTGTGAGTAAAACCACAGGATGTCAAATCCTCTTCCTAGCAGAGAGCAAGATATCATTTTAACATTTCCATGTAATATGTTACTACTGGTCAGCAAACAGGAAGCCAGTAGAAAGTTTTTCCATTCAGTGAAAGAGTGTAGTTGTTCTTCTATCATGGGACAGTCTGACAAAGCAGTGCCAGAGGTAGATTATTTATAAAGTAACAGAAGGTAAAGTGTGTTTGGATGCCCTGTTGTGTATGTGGCATTCAGTGGACAGTCATGGGTGTAACTTTTTGGCTTCTAGCTTGTTTGTGATGTGTTCTATCACAAAAAAAGAAAGCTTGCACACATCTGGCCAGCTGGCCCAAGAACTTCAAAATATTTCTTCCATCTTTGCTTTCTAGTTCCCATTTGTAAACTCTGGAATTACTGATGCTGTTTCCCACATTGCTCACAGGCATTCTGAAAGTGACCAACCTTGTGGGCAAATGCTTTAGCCACTGAGCCATCTCAACAGCCTCTTTCGAACGGAGCTTTAAAACAGATTGGCAGGACTTTTCTTAACAAGCCATATAGTATTTCAGGTTTCTAGGGTATTCTACGCAGTTAGTGAGTTACATAATAGTATAAAGCAGCTGGGTTTCCCCAGAAAGCTATATGTATAAAATTGGGAGCAGCAGCGTACCATTTGTTGCCCCATATTTACAGAAACATTTTTTAAAAAATAAGACTCATGAGGCAAAAGGCATAAGAGGGAATGAAAAAATGAAATGATCTATACAACAAAAGTTAATTTGCATACAACGGGAGACTTACACAACAGTTTCAGTTGATAAGAATCAGAGGTTCAAAGACTGCTGTATAGTTGAAAGAGAAGGAAGGAAAGGAAAGATAGAAATTAAATTCAGGGCCTGTATTGTTTGTATAATAAAATGAGTAGGATCATGTGCAGGCTAGAAGTATCAGATATAATAAAATCTAAATTGTAGGAGAGAATTACATCAAAAGTGCACATAAAGAAAAAAATCATAGCACAAAATAAATATATAGAAGGGATAATCCAAGGTAGGATCAAGAGGAATAAAAATGACAAGGATGTTTAAGAGACAGCTTAGATTAAAAAAGAAAGCATGGGACTTTTACAAGTTTGTTACTAATTTGGCAGATTTACAAAACCAGCCTAGAGCTATGAGATGTAGAAAAGTCTGAGTGATAACAGTTATTGTAAGGCAGGACAGCAAGGCAAAAGGGAGGCATGCTAATAACAACAGGCACTTGGAGCAAAAGCTGTTTCATTCTGAAAATGAGAAGCTGCTTTGCCTGAAGCATACAAATGGGAGGTGTGCGTGTCATAGCCCCAATGACAATGCCAAAGGTTTTTGGCTTTGGTTTTGGTTCTTTGAAACAGGGTTTGTTTGTGTAGTACTGACTGTCCTGAAACTCACTCTGTAGACCAGGATGGCCTCAAACTCAGATATCAGTCTGGCTCAACCTCGAGTGCTGGATTTAAAGGTGTGCACCACCATGCCTAACTGACTGTAAATATTGATAAATTCTGTGGATAAATCTTGGATATAGCATTATACTGGGAAAATTTGCCAGTTCCTTTTTGGTTATTAGTAAGTTAGATGGAAAGATGCTAAAGACATAAAAGCTTTAGACACTTGAGTATAGAGGCTGGTGTTGATATAGGTACATAGCAGCCAAGCATTCATTAAGGAACATTCATTTGACTAAAGCAATTTGGAGCTATTATTGAAATTGTTTGCCTGACACTATGAAAGCAAGCTCAATAAATTTCTAAGTATCAGTTTTATTTCTTGATCTCATTAACATGAAATTAAAATTTTTCAATGATGAGCATTTTAAATTGCCATCATTTTATAAAAGCATTTAAATGACTCCTGTCAAGAATAAGGTCATAGGCATAACTTTGCCAAAAAATTAGGCATCTCCACCTCAGAAGATTCACAAACGTTAACCTTAAACAACTAAAAGCAGATTTGTCAAAAACAACTTCAAACCTCTTGAAGTACAGAAAATGGCTTTCATGAAGTATAAATGGTACCTGAAAGATTTGCAAGAGCTAGCAATGAAGAAGAGACATTGATTAATGTAAAGTTTAAGAACTATTGCTTCTGAATAACAATGTAAATAATATTGGGATCCTAAAACATGCATTGACAAGGGCATGGTATACATAAATCTTAACAACTTACAGGTTTCTTAAAGAAAACTCAGCAAAAAAAAAAAAAAAGAAAGAAAAAGGGAAGAGAAAGAGCCTATAAAATAGACATTTACAGAAGAGGAAGTAAATACAAGTGACTTTAGAATTACATAAAATGCTGCATCAGGGAACTAAGAGCCAGAGAAATAGAAGATAAAACATGATGTAAAAACACCCACACTGGCAAGGTTTAAGACTTGTGACAATTTGGGTGTGGCATAATCTGTAGGTGCATGCTAGAGGTCGAAGTGTATATTAGCACACCACTTAAAAGCAGCTTCATGTCTTCACTAAGGTCCGTGCAGTTCCAGTCTTTTGGATCATCAGTTTCACCACTGTTTGAGAACGGAGTGATTTGTCGATTTTTATGACCATACTTCACATATGAAATAATATTTATAATGTAATCTGGCAGAGCAGAAATAAAGTTTTGAAAGTTTTGATCCATAACATTTTGATACACAACATGACATACAAGACATGGAAAAACTTTGTATTGGCCTCAAGCTTTCTTTCACTTAAAAACTGGCTGCCGCCGGGCAGTGGTGGTGCATGCCCTTAATCCCAGCACTTGGGAGGCAGAGGCAGGCAGATTTCTGAGTTTGAGGCCAGCCTGGTCTACAGAGTGAGTTCCAGGACAGCCAGGGCTCCACAGAGAAACCCTGTCTCCAAAAACAAACAAAAAAATCCAAAAGTTTTTATATTAAATTTTATATTAAATTTATATATAATAGATTTTTATATTTATTTATATTAAATTTATATATAATAATATATAAATAAAAATTAAATTTATATATAATAATATATATTATATATATTAATATTTATATAATATTTTATATTAAATTTATATATTTACAATAATTTTATATTAAAATTAGTATTAATTAGTATGCATATGTGTATACACACACACTAATATAGGAACTAGTAATAACAAGCACCATTAAAGAACTCTTACATCTGTCTAGTAGCTGGTGTATACACTATTTATATTGTCTATCATAACCAAACTTTGGAAACAATTTAAAATCAGCTAATAGAATCAATTCAATAAAATAGGTATAAAAATGAAGTAAAATTTACATCTAAAAGTGAAGATTAGTACTGTAAACAGTTTTTTTGAAAGAAAAAAAGTTATGAGTTAACACAAATGATGGTGACATTTTTGTGAAATTCAAAGATAATATTTATAATAATATTAACTACAACACATAAGACATTATTCTCTATCTGACACTTCTAAATTTTATATGCAGCAAGCACACACTTTCATGAATTCACAAGCTTGTTACATTTACTGGCTTCTGGAACACTTTGATTTTTCTGAAAAAACAATGTATGTAATGCTATAATAAACATTTGAACCATTTATGAAAGAATTATTCTAACATCAGTTATATTACAAAACTAATTATAGGTGAGACTAGTTAGGAGTTCTGTGCTTTCCCCTAGAAGTCACATATTTGCTTGTACCTTGGTTCTCATGTATTTGTTAATATACATGAGTATTATTGTGTACATAGTCATGAAAAGTAAGTGAGACTTAGGAACTGGTTTTGGTTACTGGTTTTATTTGAAAGGAGCAGTCAGAATCTGGCTGCAGTTTCAAAAGCCTCTAGGGTCACTAATGTAGACGAACAGATCACATATCTTTCTGTACAAGACTGCATCTGAGGAAGCATGCACAGAGAATGTCTTGCAGCACTATGTAGTTGAGCGCAGTGAGTGGTAGTATGCGTTTGCTGCTCTTCCACACAAGGCCAAGTATTAGAATTAGTGTCTTATGGCCAACCTATTGATATTTCTGGCTCACCCTCCCTTGGGAGTTTTGAATTTAGGATTTACATATCCTAGAAGCAGTTTTATCTAAGATAATAATCATTGTCTATTGAGGGTTTTTATTTGAGGCTACTTTTATTTCTCATGATTTGGCCTACAAGAAAGTCCCAAATTACTGTCTGTACTATGTTGTTAGTTGAGAGATAGATGCTCATTTATATGCTACCTCTTGGTGTTTCTCCATCTCAAATACTCCTAACAGTTATAATGTCAGAATAAAATAAGTTTTAAATGAGCTAGACTTTGAAATGAAAATCAATAGTGCATTTTCCCTAAAACAAAATGGCTTTGAAAACTACTGTGGATTATATTTTTAAAGGTAAATATTATTTTCATAGGTCTTGGAAAGTAACTTTGAATTTTTATTCCTCTAAATGGGTGTGTGTGGTGGTTTTATCTGGTGATAGAAATTCTAATAAATGTTAATATTGAGATGTATCTAGTCATTAAAGTATAATTTACACTATAAAATTTTAGAAGTTAATTTAATCCATAAATAAGCTGACATACTTTATTTGATGCTGTACTTTGTTTCTATTTATTTTCCTCAATAACTACAGCTTTATTCGTGAATGTTTGTATATCCTTTTATCCATAAGCTACCCTTTCTAACCCACCTCAAATTTTATGTATTCAAATACATGTCTACACAGGTATATACTTATGCACTTTTGCTTGAGGAAGCTTCACTTCATTGTGGTTTGTTTTGGAATTGCTAATTCTACCTGCCTACCTTAAGTTGATTTCTCCATCTGCCATTGTCTTATACTTGACTGTTACCATGTGCAACCCTAGTGGAGAGAGGCACACTCACTTACAAATGCAACTTACTGCTCCCCCCCACACACACATTCCAGTCATTGCAAGTACTTGATCATCTTCTTCCATAATAGGCAATGCAGCATCCAGTTTGAATTGACAGGATGGTCTATGAAAGCATCTAGAGTGACAGAAAACACTCTAGTTTAGCAATAATTTGGTGTTAATACCAATTACAAACTGTGTAGAGTTCCAGACTTTCCCTCCTGACTGTAGGCAGAAGACCTGTAACAGAGACGGTGAATAGTTTATTACTCAGAGACACAGTTCCTGAGCCTCAGTTCTCAAGGGGCATTGTGATGAGGCTCAGTCACCAGCTACATAGATAGCGGCTCATACTGCAGACAGGAACTTAGGCTGGCATCCTTCCCCCTTTTATATGTCTGAACAACAAAGAAGTCGATTTGGTTTATCAGGATATACTGCCGCTGTCTCCCAAAACTACTGCTATAAGTACTTGGGAGTTAACAGTTGGAAAGTAGGAACTTGGTTAATGCTATTGTCTTAGTGTTCTGTCTCACAGTTTAATGCCTAAATTCTTCTGAAATGATCCTGTCTTGTCTTGGAAAATTCTAAATCATCAGGCTTTAGCTGTCCATTCAAAAATATAATTGTCACCTCAAAAGGGGGATTAAAAAATAACTTTTCTAGAGCCAAACATATGTGACACTGGCCTGGGAATATGAGTTCTGTTCACTCATTCCATGTTTCAGCATGTAATCGTTTCATGAACTTTTATAGCACTTGAATAAGAAAATCCTAAATCGAGATACCTTTCAAATACACTGGTGTAAACATCAGGTGAGGGAGTGACAGCAAACAGAAAAGTCTCTGATCTAGGTCTCATGCTCTCTGATGATATTCTTAACCTTTTGGTTTGCAGAAGTTAGTCATCTGTTTGTATATTCTTAAAGATTTATCTAATAATCACAAGGGTGTCAGGTCAGAAAGATGGACAAGCAATGGCTATTAAGTTGACTAAAATTAGCCCATGATAAATTGCAATTAAACTCTTCACCTGAAACACTCTCCACATTAATTGAAATTCTAATCAGCTGATCAGCCTTGCAGAGAAGGTTCCAGATAAGGTATGGTTCTTTCCAAGAACTTGCATTAACTCTTGTAATCTCATTACCATTATCTGCCCTCTTTCCATCTGTGTAACTGAGCTGCTTGATGCGCACTTTGCTCTGCTTGTAATGTCTTCTCACAAAGCATCCATTAGTGCCTTAGTCGGTATTCTATTGCTCTGAGGACTGTGACAAAACTATTTAGTTCAAGTCCTGCTTACAGTTTCAGAGGATCAGTTCATTCTGGAGCAGTAACTGGGAGTAACATCCTGACTCATGGGCAGAGAGAGATACTGGACTTAACATGGGTTTTGAAACCTCAAAGCCCACCCAGTGACACACTTCCTAATAAGGTCATACCTACTCCAAGGACACACCTTTTAATCTTTCAAATCTTTTCAAAGAGTTCTGTTTCCTGATGACTTAAGTATTCTATGAACCTATGGCGCCATTCTTTTTCAAACCACCAGTCTCAGCCAGCTTCTTGATTTCTACAGTTCAGTTTTAATCAAACCAGAGGTAGACTTTATCTAGTATGTTATTTCATAAGTCTTGTGATGTTTGTTTGTTTGTTTTTCATGATTTGGCCCTCTTTTTTTGTTATTACTCGTTTTTATTATTTTCTTTATAATTAATTACCTGTTAATTACCAGTTATAAGAACATCGTTTTCTCTTTCCTCCGTCCAAATTCTCCTTTACCCCCTCCTTGTTCTCTTTCAAATTCATTTTCTCTTGTTTTCATTAATTGTTGTCACATACATACCACATGTCTTGTACTATCTTTGGGTTTTAAAAAGCTGTTCTTGTGTTACAAAATAGCTCAATCTATTTAATGCTTACCTTTTGAGACTGAGTCCTGTGTTATAGCTAAGCACTTTGGCTAAAGCTGTGTTTGGTGTACTGGAGAGCACCTTTAATCCCAGTGCTGAGAAGACAGAGACAGGCAGATCCCCAGAGCTTCCTGGTTTGCCCTAGAACTCACTTGTGAGGCAGTCTAACCAAATTGAAGGACTTCAGTTTCAGTGGGAGACACAGTCTCAAAAAGTAAGGCTGAGAGACGTTAAGGAAATTATCTGCCGTCAGAACCTGATCTCCACATTCATGGATGTGCACATGAACATGTGTCCATGCAAATGCCAGACAGGTACAGAAACGAGTGGTTAAACCTTTCATTCAGTGTTTGTCTGTTACGACCTGTGAGTATTCACCCTTAATCCCAAACACTGCAACAAATGAACAGAAAGCCAGTGGGCTGGGATGTCATTCAGTTGGTAGAGATCTTGCCTACTGTACAGCATCCCTGGATTCAATCTGTACAACTGCATTTAGAAGAAAAGTCGTAGGTTACCTACCTGTAGTTTAATTGTATGCTTTTAAAATATGATTGGTAATTAACAGGTAACCTGTTTGTTTTCATTGACACTTAAATGAAATACCGTCTCTTTGATGTAATATGATGCCATGCTGTTTGTTGGCACTTAGAAAATTCTACCTTTACCTGCTAATTCCTGCTAATGCCACATGAGAGGCATTGCTTGATTGGTATAAAACTTAGAAATAAGAAATTAATTAACTAATCACATATCCATTGAGATCTTCTTTTCATTAGCATGTTATTGGTTTTGATAAACAGTCACAGGATCTGACTTTGAGACCTCAAATATTTATATAGTTGCCTTTATGGCACTCACCTATACAAAAAAAGTATTGGTTCTTGAACATTAGATGGAGATTTCACCCCTGATTAATATTTCCTCAACTGTTTCCCTTAAAGTTGAATAACTTATTAAAGAGCACATATGGAAACCTCTTAGGGAGTAGGAGTTACAGATTCTCTTTATACGTTAGCGAGCAGATTTGATTTGTATATTAAACACCTTTTATTTTTAGTTTCTGTCCATCTTTTCCCTTTTAGATAATTCCACTTATATGCAGGTGCTTCAAACCTAGCAGGGTATTTATAGATACATGTGTAACAGGAGTTTATGTGTACATATTATATGACTGCTGCTCATCTAAGAACTAAATGTTACCTGAGAGGGATTCACTCAGTGGTTGTACCTTGTGTGTGATTTTTAGATAATGTTCTTCTGGAATCACTGGTTAAAATTAATAATTTTTCAAATTTCATTTGTATTAGCAAGCATTAAAGGAAAACATCAAAAAACGGGAAGCAGCGGAAAAGGACAAACGAGCCAGGATAGCGAAAGAGCGAGCAGAGAAAGAACGACTTGAACGCCAGCAAGAGAAAAAGCGCTTACTAGAAATGAAAACTGGTGAGTGCAGTCGCCTCCCCTGTTCATGCTGTGCACACGTAAGATTCATGTGCTTCTTCATCAGTGTTTTAATGTATTCGATGAACAAGGAAATATGATCACTTGTTTCTGTGATTAGCTATAGAGCATATCTTTGCTCACGGGCCTTCCTGCCTTTAGTTTGCCATGTTGTTTCTTATAGGGTTGGTGCTCTGCCAGACTTGTAAGTCAAGTGTACTCTCTCCCGTTATCATTATTGAGATAATAATTCTGTAACAGTGCTTCTCTACATTAATATATTTACATCCCTAAGAAACTCCACAGGAAATTCTGCAGGATATAGACTGATTTCTTGTACTGAATACAGCATAGGAAAGAGAAAAAGCAAGGAAAAGAGAGAAAAAGAGGAAAAGGGATTAAAGAGATGGAAAGTATGCTGGGGTGTCCCTGCCTGGTGTGCATGAGTCTGAGGCTGAGTTCAGTCTCCATAACTTGAAGGTGAGGCAGAGAAAAAAGAAGGGACTGGTAGTGGGCAGAGGAGACAAAAAGAGACAGACTGGAGAGACAGAGCTACCGATGGTAATATCTATGAGTAAAGAAACACTTGGATACTTCATTTCTTCTAGATGTGAAAATATTGTTGCCAGCCTGCTTCAGTAGTCTTCAGCCAGGCATCCTGAAACTTCCTAGGCAAACCCAATGTCAGGGGTTTACAGAACATAGCCTGTGCTGACTGGAGCTTGGGAGCTCTATGAGGGAAGGAGGATCACCTGGGACTGGGTTCTAGAACCGCCTGACAGTACCGGGAAGGCTGTGCCCACTAGCCCGGCTTCTCTACTCACACTAGAGTAGGCTTTCTAACTGTGATGGACACTTTTTGAAAAACCTGGCAAATTTGATTACAACCTTACAGAAACATCTATTATATATTTTATAAAGTTAAATGCATCATATTCAGTTTGTTTTTTATTTATCTCATTTCACTTTATTATTCCTTAGATGACTATTCATTTTTTTAATATGAGACAGAATGGGTTGTGGATCCTGATGGAAGGGGAGTGGACAAGGAACTGGGAAGAATATGAGGACAGGAAACCATGATCAGAATATATCATATATATATATAATGTCTGTTCTCACTAAAAGAGAAAATGATACCACTAACTAGGGAAGCAATGTATTAGGTTGTAGTTTTATTTTCATCCTTAACAATTTGACTCTTTTATTTTCAGAGCAGTAAGTATTGAAGGTTTTAATAAAAAAAATCCATCAGCCTCATTGGTAAATTCTGATAGTTTACAATTCAGGACAAGAACTGCACCTGTGGTTTCCCAGCAGGGAATGGCAGTTGTGCTGCCCTGCCCTCTTTCCTTGCACTTGATGGGCATGTGCTATGCTTAGGTGACAAATGGGTATAGTAACGTGCCATACCTGTCTCTTCTAGGAATCTAAGTCCAATTCTAGGTTTGTATATGAAATTCAGAAAATGTTCAAGGAATATCTCAACATGTTATCAAAAATGAATATCAGAGAGTATACTACTGCCTGTTATAATATGCTTCTGGAATCTTAAATTAAAATCTTAGCCTACCTCTCTCTCTCTCTCTCTCTCTCTCTCTCTCTCTCTCTCTCTCTCTGTGTGTGTGTGTGTGTGTGTGTGTGTGTAACACAGATATTCTGTTGTCATACACTGTTTTTCCTTAATTTCTTTCTATCACCAACATAGTGACAACCTCTCTCAAAAATTAAAAACAAGAGTAAAACACTCCACTGCCTCTCAGTTTATTATAGAGCTCATTGTATTTAGCCCCCTAGATGATTGTGTAACAGTTGTTAGATAGTCTCTTTTCAAGACAGTCTGCAAATGATGACAAATGTGTCTAAGTAAGTGAAATATCTTCAGCCCATAAGATTTCTCAAACGCTGTTTATGCCTTAAGGTCATATGTAGCACACCTCTTGACATTTTCCAGGGAAGTACTATGTTCTAAGCATAGCCCGGTAATAACAACTTACAAAAATTTTATTAAACTGGACACGGCCTCACACTGTCCTGTCTGGGATCCTCCCCGCCCTTTAAGATTCATTCTTCTCTTTTCTCTCGTTTTTTCTCTAGTTCTCTCCTTGCTCTCCTCCCTCCTCTGCCCCTTCTCCTCTCCCCCACTTTCTCTCTCCTTCCCCCATCCTCTCTCTCAATTATATATTCTATCTTTTTATCTTACAGTTTCTTTGTACTCGCGTGTGTGTGTGTGTGCGCGCACAGACACACACACACACACACACACACACACACACACACACACACACGGTATGGCTTCCAGCTTAGCCCTCTTATGAGATTCCTGAGTGTGGGACAAGTGGTTCTCTGCGCCTGTATCTGTTCCTGTGCCTCTGGGGACTCTTTTCCTTCTACTTACTTGTTTTATCCTATTGTAATGTATTAGCTTTTGTTTTCTCTTATATTGTTATATTTTATTACTATGCCTTAGGTGATCATTTGTTTTCTAATGAGAGACAGAGGGAATGGAACCAGATAGGAGGGAAAGTGGGAAGGAATATAGGGAGGGGAAACTATAACCAGAATATATAGTTTTATATAAATATTTAAATGTAATAATAAATGTCACTAGCTACAAGAGTCACAATAGAAAGCTATGATGTAAGAGCACTACTTTTGCAGTATTTTCTATCTTTGGAAGACATCTGGGAAATTGAAAATTTGGGAAATAAATTCTAAGCATTTGTTTTGATTTAAAGAATATAAGGACATACACAATTTAGATGCCATATAGAAAACTTTCTCATCAAAGTGAACAAACTCATTTTTTAAAATCAACAATCAATGACAGTTATTCTAAATATTTCTTCCTTTAAAGGCAACTCAGTTGTTAATTCAGTCATCAGTCTTTGAAAATAACTACTATAATGACATAAATCATACAGTAATCAAAAGTAGTTCTTTCTAGTTTGCTTTTATTCTAAATGATATAAATACACAGTTACCTCTTCTAATGTATCTTGAGTGTGATTTTTCTGAAAACCTAATTTTTACAGCATTTGAAGCCTTTTTTTGCAATGGAAATAGAAGATACTAACATAGTATATCTTACCCACATTTGATTGCATTGTACTAGAGAATATCATGGGATACATACATTATCTTTTACAGTGACAAATCTGAGTGTTGTTGATGTATTAAGAGAATATGTTGTGATTTTTTTTCTTACTGTTTTACAAGTATTGATAAGAATTTAATATATAGGTCACTTTTCATTGATTCATTCATCAATAAGCTAGATGCTTTTTGCTCTGTGCTGAAATGATAACTGAGAATAAGCAATGTCACTTTTGTACAGAAAGTTAGCATTTGAATGCGTAGGTCAGCCAACCAACTACATAAGTTCAAATAGTAGTTTATATGAAGGAAAATAAGAGGCATAGTGACTGGCCCGTGCTGTTATTGACAGAGTTTGGTTTTATATAGCAAAGAAAGTATTACCTGTATCTCAAATTTGTAATTGAAAATGTTGGTTAATAAAAAGTCCTAAGAAATTGACATTATTTCTGACTGGTATGTTTGCTTTGGGATAAGCAGGCTTGTATTTCTGCAATTCACTGTATTGCTTATGTACTTTATACCTTTAAGCATTTTTTTCAGAGGACCAGCTCAAAGTTTATGTAAAAATTTTCTTTGCCAGTATTGCTTTTCTATAGAACATATTACTTCACAAACCATCATAGTCATCTTTAGCCTAGTCTTTCTGGTACAAAAATAGTGTGAAATACTGGGTTAAGTATTTGTTACTTTTTTGGACAGGAAGTTTTCATTTCATCTAATTTTAGTGTGTAAGATACAACAGCCTCTGAAGATGACTGAGCAAGAAAAGAGTCTTCCTGTAACTGCCATAAGCTCACAGAGGCCTTCTTCCCACAGATTTTCCTGAGTTTAGTATTACCATGCAGAGAAGAACTGAATATTTTTTACAAATATATAAAGTGTCTAATCGCTACCTAAGCTGGTAGAGTAGTTAAATTCTGCACTTTCTTATTGACCATACATGATGCCTGCCCTTAGGGGGAGAATGGGCAACTATGATCAGGTCTCCATGGGCTTATCATCTCTGTGCTTTCAAAATGGGACTTTGTTTATAGGATGAAAGTAGAATTGTGAGCTAGATCTCTTCCAAAAGGAAACTCACTGTTACGATTCCCTTTGAGTAGTAAGTCTGAAAACAAGACTGTAGGATCTCTATCATTCTAGTGTTAGAAGTCATGTTCACGTGTTTCTTTCTGCAAGAAACGTAAGGAGCTGTAATTCTGAGATATTCACATAGGCAAGTTTGGTGGCTTCTGCCAGTGCTTTGATATTATCTTATAAAAAAATAAGAAAATTAATTTCAAATTGTCTTTATCACTATATACACATAGAATTAGTAAAGATGATGTTTAATTTTGAATTGTTTTAATATAGAAAATACTAAAATATAAAGCATTTATATATAGTATTTAGCATAGATAACAGTACTTATTTAAATACATAGCTACCCTTATGTAATCGTTTCTAGAAAGACATAAATGAGTGTAATGGATTTATGCAATTTTGTAAAATGTTTTCCAATGCCATTTCTATTTCTTAAACATAGAAACAAACAGGGCATTTGATAATAGAATTGAAATGTTATGTTTCAAGATTTCCTGCTTATGTAAGATGATTCACATAATTTTTCAATAGCACATCAGAATGGTCTTGAAATGGACTCAATGTTGTATAATTATGTTTTGTGGAGGAAGTAAATAAGAGCTTATTTAATGGAGCAATAAAAACTATACTAGCAGCTCCTATATTTTAGTCTTTAGGTTACAATTTGTTTATTATTTATTAGGCTTAAATGTCTCATTTGGTGCAGCTTCAGTCTATTAAATAACGGATAATTAGCTTTTAGGAATCCGTTGTTTACCCACATGGACAAAACTGCTCCTTTGTTTTCCATTCCACAGTTTCGATCAGCTAAACAATTAGGCATCCATTTTAGAGGAAATGTGTATTGCATAAACACCACTTAGGAATGTCTCTGCAGTCTCAACTGATAGGCAATTTCTGTCTGTATTTGCTTTCAGAAAGGTTTGAACAGTTACCTCTCTTCTATAGATGCCATAAAGCTTAGATTATTTTTCATAATTGTGCAGATTATAGTTTTTTTGCAGTAGTGCCTTCAGTTTTTTAGTGTTATCAGTGAGTAATCTATAAAAGTAAGCCAATAACCTTAGTCATTTGTCTGTGTAGGATGGTACAACAAATCAGGTTACATTGGCTTGGGTGCATTTCTCTTTTTTTTTTTTTTTCTTTTTTTTGTTCATTTTTTATTGGTTATTTTATTTATTTACATTTCAAATGTTATCTCCCTTCCCAGATTCCTCTCCACAAGAACCCTATCCTCTCCTCCCCCCTTCCTCTATGAGGGTGCTTCCCCACCCACCTACCTGCTCCTGCCTCAGCAGCCTAGCATTCCCCTATCCTGGGGCATCAAACCTCCAAAGGACCAAGGCACTCTCCTCCCAGTGATGCCAGATAAGGCAATCCTCTGTTACGTATCCAGCTGGTGCCATAGGTACCCCCTGTGCAGTCTTTGGCTGGTGGTTTAGTTCCTGGGAACTTTGGGGAGGAGAGTCTGTTTGGTTGATATTGTTGTTCTTCCTGTGGGGTTGCAAACCCCTTCAGCTCCTTCAGTCATTGCCCTAACTTCCTCATTGGGGTCCCCACACTCAGTCCAATGTTTGGCTGCGTACATCCGCATCTGTATTTCTTTTCTTTCATCCATCTTTGGTAAAACATTAGTAATAACTTCTTTTGCTAACATTATTTTTTTATTTTTAATCTTCTTGGCTCTGCACATGTTTATTATCATGTGTAATGTTAAAAAAAAAACTTGAGACTTTTCATCAGAATATTCAATTTATTTGCATAGAGTATTGCAGATAGCAAAGTCCAGGTTCACATCTGACTAAAGGTATTCCTTGACAACCAATTAGTTAACGATGGTATGGGAAAAATGAAAATCATATTAGTAATTGGTGACACTAAATGTCTTAGAGTTTCTATTGCTATGAAAAGACACTATGGCCACCCACAGTAATACTTATAAAAGACATTTAATTGAAGCTGACTTACTTATGCATATAGACATGTTGGTTGACAATTCTACATCCAGAAGAGACTGAGACACACTGACCAGCCTTGGGCATAGACCTCAAAGCCTGTCCCCAGTGCCACACTTCCTCCTACTATGCCACACCACACCTACTCCAGCCAGGTCACCCTTTCTAATACAACGACTCCCTATGAGCCAATCATTCAGATGCATAAGTCTATGGGGGCCATTTCTATTTTAACCATCATGCTAAACTTTACCTATATATGAAGGTTGAGGATTGTTTCTGTGACCTCAGTGGAGAGGGACAACTATCTCTTTTTTTGCCATTGTCAGCAGTTTTAAGCTGACAGTCTCTTCCTCTGTTTTGGCAATTTTTTACTATTTAACTTAGGCATGCTTCTCTGCTCTCCTAAAGGTCCACTTTGGTTTTCAGGATTGAAGGATGTTCATATCTGTGTTAAGGATTGAGAGGATCATATCAGCACAGTCCCACTCACTTCTTAAGGGAATCTGCTGTGTTCTCAATAGCTCAGGGCCTGCCAGAGTCCAGTGCTCAGTAAGCCCGTGGAAAATGGAAATGCCCCCTTACTGTTGTTGTTAATCTCAAGCATTCAGAGTTTATACAGTAGAAAGCTTAGTAAGGGGCACAAATGCAGCATGCTCTGTTCTAGAACAAGTGCCCTGAAATAACTTTTCTACCTCCTGCATTTCAGCTATGTGAAGTTTTTCCTTGTGATACTGTCACCAGAACTCTGTCCTGTGAGCCCTCAGGGTGTTAGAAAGCTTCCTCAAGTGTCTTTGAGTTACACATAAATCTTATTTGTGTGCAGAAATTTCTTTTATTCAAATGATGTAGTTTCAATTACTGAGATTCATTGAGTTCATTTTTCTTTATTTCTTTTTCTTTATTTCTTTATTTGCTTTACATCCTGATCTTAGCTTTCTCCTCACCCTCTCATCCCAGTCTCCCTACCCCCTTTCATCTCACAAAAAGGTAGCACTCTCTTGGATATCATCCTGCCTTGGCATATCAAGTTGCAGAAGGACTAAGCTCTGGAGCAATGACTTAGCTGTTAGAGGCTAAGCTCACAACCAAAAATACGAATGCATTTTTTGTACATATTCATATGGTTCTGTGTAGCTGTGTAACTCACATACTATCTTCTACTCTTTCAGCATGTCCACAGGGCAGGGTGGGGGTGCTGTAAACCAAGGAGGAGGCAGTAGCAGTTGACCATCTTCAGCACAACATAACTGAAACTGAGAACTGATTTCCTTTTCTTCTTCACTCTGCATTCTTCCCATTTACTTTCCCTCCCATAGCTCCTTCCTCCTCCTCTTCCCTCTCCTCTTCCTCCTCCTCCTCTTCCTCCTCTTCCTCCTCCTCCTCCTCCTCCTCCTCCTCTTCCTCCTCCTCCTCTTCCTCCTCCTCCTCTTCCTCCTCCTCCTCCTCCTCCTCCTCCTCCTGTGGCACACTGTTAACTCATCTCTGTGAGACTCACTAATACTAATAGATTTTCCACTCATTTCACAAGAGATGCTGCATTACTTTTTCTGTAAAAATTACTCGGTGTTAGCTATGTGCTTTAGAGAAAGACTCCGATTCTTAGGAAGTTTATTTTGGAATAAAAGATTAAATATTTCCCCAACACTCTGAAGGAAAAAAAAAAAAAACAAGCCCAGAGGTGAAGGCAAATGCCTTTAATCCTATCACTCAGGAGACAGAGGCATGTGGATCTCTGAGTTTAAGGCCATACTGGTCTCAAAGAGCTAGTTCCAAGACAGCCAGCTACACCAAGAAAACCTATCTAGAAAAACCAAAACAACCACAAAAAGATTAAATTTCAATTATCATAAGATTAATTTTGACTAAACTAATTTAAATTCTTATTATATGGCGTGAATTACATATAAGAATTTTGTCGTTGCAAGCTTACAAGCATTATCCATAACTTTTCTATTTCAAAGCTCAGATTTACCTTGCTTGTACTGTGCTACAGACAAACAAAACCAACCAACCAAAAAGAAAAAAAACATGTCAGTGAGTTTCTTTCCATTTAATCCTGTATGAACCTCCTCTAACTTTTGGTAACAGCATATATATCCATTGTATCATAAATGAACACAGGTATCATCTTTATTTAACGTAGAGTATGCCCTACCTCTAACTTTTGTCCTTAGTCAGTACTTCTATGCCTTGTAGGTACATCATGCCCTTTATAGTTCCCTGTAGAATCACTACTTGGATCTGGATAAGGATTGTGTGCTGTTTACTTTCAGACATGAAAAAATGGACAATGAAAAAATCTTATTTGCTAACAGATCTTATTCTATTCATTACTCTGATGTCTAGGGGTAAATGTGAAGTTACGTCTCTGCTTTTCATTTGCCTCAAGAGTCAGAGGCCTTGACACTTGTTATTTTAGATGCATTTTAACAGGGAGGGATCTGAACATGGATACCACCACCATACAAGACTAATCTACTGGGTCTGTAAAATGAAGAAATAGCTTTCTACTTGGAAAAATGAAGCTTAGCCTGTACCTAAAGCCACGTACCTGACTGGTGTCTGCCAAAAAGCTATAGTAACTAATTATACACAGTTGCATACAAAAAGGATATTGCCTTTAGTGAACCTAAAATAGGGAATATTTCCATTACCACCTTCTTGAGGTTTGTAAGTGTGCAAAATTCTTTGAAAGAGGACAGCTAATGCTAATATAATATTAATGCACATATTCTTTGGCTGATGTGGACTAATACCAGATATCACAAAATATGAACATTCATGCTGCAGAAATTCATTTGGTTAGAGAAATGCTGTCCGTGATAACATTGGGGATGCTGTGTTTTACAGCCTGGCTTATATGCCTTACTTTCTTTCCTACATTTCTTTGAGGTCTGAAAACTCACATGTTCTGAGACAGATTTGTGAGCAGAGGTATGGAATGTGAGGCTATGGATTTGATTCCTGTGTGTTTCTCTTGAGTTGTTTACATCATCCACTTTACCTCAGACATGAACATTGCTACTTCTAGGTTTATTTCTTGTTTCCTTTTGCCAGAAGTGTCTTTTTACCACCTGTAGTTGGGCTTAAATTTAGGGTATCTTGTATGCTTGGTAAACACTCTACCTAAGTGTCTGTCTCTCTGTTTCACTCTCTCTACTCCCCCCCCCACCCCAACTTAAAGTATTTGTTTTCATGTATGTAAGTGGAACCTATACATACCTGATGACTGCAGAGGCAAAAGAGGTCAGAGAAGGATGCTTGGTTCCCTAGAATAGAGTTCCAGACTGTTGCGAACAATCATATGTATGTTGGGAACCAAACCCAGGTTCTCTGAGGAGCAACAAGTGTTCTTCTTTTTTTTTTTTTTTTTTTTCTTTTATTGAAAGTGGATTTCCCCACATAATATATGCTGATTACAGTTTCTACTTTGTCTACTCTTCACAGTTCCTCTCCAGCCCCACCCCAGTCCAGATTCACCTCCTTTCTGACTCTCATTAGAGAACAAAGAGGCTTCTAAATAAAATATAAGAAGAGAAAACAAAAAAACACTGGAGTTGAACAAGACAAACAGAAGGAAAAGAGCCCAAGGGAAGGCACACAAACCATATACACACTTGTTTACACACTCAAGAATCTCATAAAAACACTAAAATGGCATAGTCATATAAGCAATGGACCCCATGCAGCCCTGTGCAGCCCGTGCAACCCTATGCTTACTGCTCCAATCTCTGGGAGAGCATATGTGCTTTGCTCAGTGATGAGGCAGGGCCATGCTTTCTTTGTCTGCTCCACACACTCACGCTCTTCATAGTCTTTCTGCCTCTTCTTCCCAGTTTCTTCAGTCCTGAGGAAGAGATTTGATGGAAATAGCCTGTTTAAGGCTGAGTCTTCTGAGTTCTTTCACCCTCTATAATGTGTGGCTGATTGCTGAGCTGTAGGTAGTTGTGGCTGGAAACACTGAGGGTTCCTCCAGGCAGGAAGTTAGGCACAGTGACTGTGGCTACAGCTCATTAAAGGCCTTCTCCACAGTTCCTCATGACTCTGCCCTAATGACATGAGAAAGTCCATAGGTTTTTACAGGCTTTAATGTCATGGTGGATGGTGGTTGGATCTGGATGTGTACCCCCTTGAAACCTAGGGCAGACCTGAGTTAAATAGGGAGGGAGAGATGGGGGAGGGGCTGTGGAAGAATGCTTAATTGGCTTCACCTTCTGGCCTTCAGGTACTTCATTAGTATGTAAATCTCTCTAGGGCCTGAGGCCTGTTCCTAGTGACTATTGGCAATAGACCTCTCTGTGGGAGGGGTCTTGCAGGGCTGAAGCTAAATGAAAAGAATCAGGACCAGGGACCAGAGCTGAACTCCTACTATCCAATAAGGGTCCTGGGTTCCAGACTTATGCTCCCAGCTGCTTCTCACAACCCAAAGCCCCACTGCCCCACACTGAGCCATCTCTTCAGCACCTCTAGCCCTCCTTTTTATTTGGTTTCATTCTTCATTTTGATAGAGAGTCTCCATAAGTTGCCTCATATGGCCCTAAACTCACTTTATGACACAGGCAATATTTGAATATAAGGTCTTTCTGCCTCAGTGTCCCAAGTAGCTGCCATTATAGGCTTGTGTTCCTTATCTGTCTTTTTCTAATTCTTATAATTCACTTCAATTCATGTATTCTCTTTAATGTGTTTTTCTGAACAAAACTTGTACTTAGTAGTAATTTATTTCTAATTGACCATTAAGGTCATGCAGTATATCATGTATAGAATAGTATCTTGTTTTTACTTCTTTTGCTTGAATTCATATTGATCAAGAGCATGTCATTATTCATTCTTTATTTCCTTGAACTTGTCAATCACTTGTACCTGTGTACTCCAGATATCACAGTTGTCCAGTAATTATAAATACTTAGATGATTTAAAGACAAATGTTTTATTTTGTATCCAGTTTAGTACATCACGATTTATATGAGAAGTTAAAATATAAAACAAAACTATAGGCCTAGAGCCAAACCAGTCAGCACCTATATTCACAGTTTTGTAGAAAGTAGTAAGCTATTTAATTTGCATCTATGTCTGTGGTTGACACTGTGCTATAAGTAGCTATAACATAAATAGTAGTTTCCCTCTTGCCTGAGACATCCTAGAGGAGCCACTGCACTCAAAGCAGCGGACCCCTAGCTGGTCTGCTCCCTTGAAGACACCATATCCTGAGATATCCTAGAGGAGCCACTGTACTCAGAGCAGCTGGAGCTCAGGATGACAGGATCGCAAAGACATCTGGACCCTGAGGAGTTCTGACACAAACAAGACAACTGGAAAGACAGGCTCCAGTCAGAGACAGTGAGTGCAGGTAGCACTAGAGTTAACTAGATGGCGAAAGACAAGCACAAGAACATAAGCAACAGAAACCAAAGCTACTTGGCATCATCAGAACCCAGTTCTCCTACCATATCAAGCCCTGGACACCCCATCACACCAGAAAAGCAGGATTCAGAATTAAAATCACTTCTCATGAGGACTTTAAGAAGGACATAAATAACTCCCTTAAAGAAGTACAGGAGAACACAGGTAAACAGGTAGAAGTCCTTAAAGAGGAAACACAAAAATCCCTTAAAGTATTGCAAGAAAACACAACCAAACAGGAGAAGGAATTAAACAAAACCATTTCAGGATGTAAGAATGGAAGTAGAAACAATAAAGAAATCTCAGAGGGAGACTACCCTGGAGATAGAAACCTAGGAATGAAATCGGGAGTCATAGATGCAAGCATCACCAACAGAATATAAGAGATAGGAGAGAGAATCTCATGTGCAGAAGATACCATGGAAAACTGACACAACTGTCCAAGAAAATGCAAAATACAAAAAGCTCCTAACCCAAAACATCCAGGAAATCCAGGAAACAATGAGAAGGCCAAACCTAAGGATAATAGGTATAGATGAGGGTAAAGATTCCCAACTTAAAGGGACAGTAAATATCTTCAACAAAATTATAGAGGAAAACGTCCCTAACCTAAAGAACAGATGCGCATAAACATACAGAGCTCCAAATAGACTAGACCAGAAAAGAAATACCACCCGTCACATGATAATCAAAACATCAAATGTACAAAACAAAACAAAAAAATAATAAAAGCAGTAAGGGGAAAAAGTAACGTAACATATAAAGGCAGACCTATAATAATTACACCAGACTACTCGCCAAAAATTATAAAAGCCAGAAGATCCTGCACTGATATTATACAGATACTAAGAAAACACAAATGCCAGCCCAGACTACTATACCCAGCAAAACTCTCAATTACCATTAATGGATAAACCAAGATATTCCATGACAAAACCCAATTTACACAATATGTTCCCACAAATCCAGCACTTCAACGGATAATTTATAGAAAACTTCAATACAAGGAGAGAACCTACAACCTAGAAAAAGCAAGGAAGTAATCTTCCAACAAATCCAAGAGAAGATAACTACACAAACATAATTCCACTGCTAATAACAAAAATAACAGGAAACACCAATCATTTTTCCTTAATATCTCTTAATATTAATAGATTCAGTTCTTCAATAAACAGACATAGACTATCAGACTGGATACATAAACGGGACCCAGCATTTTGCTGCATATAGGAAACTCATCTCAGTGAAAACGACAGACACTACCTCAGAGTAAAAGGATGGAAAACAATCTTCCAAGCAAATACTCCCAAGAAACAAGCTGGAGTAGCAATTTTAATATCAAATAAAATTGATTTTCAACCAAAAGTAATCAAGAAAGATAAGGAAGGACACCTCATACTCATCAAAAGAAAAATCTACAAAGATGAACTCTCAATTCCGAACATCTATGCCCCAAATGCAAGGGCATCCACATACATAAAAGAGTCTTTATTAAACCTCAAAGCATACATTGCCCCTCACACAATAATAGTAGGGGATTTCAACATTCTACACTCATCAATGGACAGATCATGGAAACAGAAACTAAACAGAGACACAAATAAACAAACAGAAGTTATAAACCAAATGAATTTAACTGATACCTATAGAACATTTCATCCTAAAACAAAGGAATATACATTTTTCTTACCACATCATGGTACCTTCTCCAACATAGACCATATAATTGGTCACAAAACAGGCCACAACAGATACAAAAAGACTGAAATTATCCCTTGGACTTTATCAGATCACCATGATCTAAGGCTGGTCTTTAATAATGACAAAAATAATGGAAAACCCACATTCAAGTGGAAACTGAACAACACTCTACTCAATGATGACTTGATTAAAGAAGAAATAAAGAAAGCAGTTAAAGACTTTTTAGAATTTAATGAAAATGAGGACACATCATACCAAAACTTTTGGGCCTCCATGAAACCAGTACTAAGAGGAAAACTCATAGCTCTAAGTACCTACAAAAACAAACTGGAGAGAGCATACACTAACAACTTGACAGCACACCTGAAAGTTTTAGAACAAAAAGAAGCAAATACACCAAAAAGGAGTAGATGGCAAGAAACTCAGGTCTGAAATCAACCAAGTAGAAACAAAAAGAACTATACAAAATATCAACAAAACCAGAAGCTGGTTCTTTGAGAAAATCAACAAGATAGATAAACCCTTAGCCAGACTAACCAAAGAGCACAGAAACAGTATCCGAATTAATAAAATCAGAACTGAAAAGGGAAACATAACAAACTGGGGAAATTCTAAAAAAATTATCAGATCCTACTACAAAGGCCTATACTCAACAAAATTGGAAAATCTGGATGAAATGGACAATTTTCTAGACAGATACCAGGTACCAAAATTAAAACAGGAGCAGATAAACCATCTGAACAGTCCCATAAGCCCTAAAGAAATAGATGCAGTCATTAAAAGTCTACCAACCAAAAAAGTCTTGGACCAGATTGTTTTAGTGCAGAATTCTATCAGACCTTCAAGGAAGAACTAATACCATTTCTCTTCAAACTATTCCACAGAATAGAAACAGAAGGAACAATACCCAATTTGCTGTATGATGCTACAATTATGCTCATACCTAGACCTCACAAAGACCCAACCAAGAAAGAGAACTCCAGACCAATCTCTCTTATGAATATTGATGCAAAAATACTGAATCAAATTCTTGCAAACCGAATCCAATAACACATCAAAACAGTCATCCATCATGATCAAGTAGGCTTTATCCCAGGAATGCAGGGATAATTCAATATTCGGAAATCCATCAATGTAATCCACTATATAAACAAACTCAAAGAAAAAACTACATGATCATCTCACTAGATGCTGAGAAAGCATTTGACAAAATTCAACATTGCTTTATGTTAAAAGTCTTGGAAAGATCATGAATTCAAGGTCCATACTTAAACATAGTAAAACAACATACAGCAATCCAATAGCCAACATCAAATTAAATGAAGAGAAACTTGAAACAATCCCACTAAGATCAGGAACTAGACAAGGCTGCCCACTCTCACCCTACCTATCCAATATAGTACTAGAAGTCCTATCCAGAGCAATTAGACAACAAAAGGAAGACAAAGGGATACAAATAGGAAAGGAAGAAGTCAAAATTTCACTATTTGCAGATGATATGATATTATACTTAAGCGACCCTAAAACCTCCACTAGAGAACTTCTAAACCTGATAAACAACTTCAGTAAAGTGGCTGGATATAAAATCAACTCAAACAAATCAGTAGCCTTCCTCTACTCAAAGGATAAACAGGCTGAGAAAGAAATCACGGAAATGACACCCTTCACAATAGTCACAAATAATATAAAATATCTTGGAGTCAATCTATACAAGCAAGTGAAAGATCTGTATGACAAGAACTTCAAGTCTCTGAAGAAAGCAATCGAAGAAGATCTCAGAAGATGGAACGATCTCCCATGCTCGAGAATTGGCAGGGTTAATTTAATAAAAATGGCCATCTTGTCAAAAGTAATCTACAGATTCAATGCAATCCCCATCAAAATTCTAAATTAATTCCTCATAGATATAGAAAGAGAAATTTGCAAATTTATTTGGAATAACAAAAAACCCAGGATAGCGAGAACTATTCTCAACAACAAAAGAACTTCAGGGGGAATCGCCATCCCTGACCTCAATCTCTACTATAGAGCAATAGTGATGAAAATTGCATGATATTGGTACAGAGACAAGCAGGAAGATCAGTGGAATAGAATTGAAGATCCAGAAATGAACCCACACACCTATGGTCACTTAATCTTTGACAAAGGACCTAAAACCATCCAGTGGGAAAAGAACAGCATTTTCAACAAATGGTGCTGGTTCAGCTGGTCAGCATGTGGAAGAATGCAAATCAATCCATTCTTATCCCCTTCTACAAAGCTCAAGTCCAAGTGGATAAAGGACCTTCAAATAAAACCAGATACTCTGAAACTAATAGAAGAGAAGTTGGGGAAGACCCTCGAATACCTAGGCACAGGGAAAAGTTCCTGAACAGAACACCAATGGCTTATGCTCTAAGATTAAGAATTGACAAATGGGACTTTATAAAATACAAAGTTTCTATAAGGCATAGGATACTGTCAATAGGACAAAACGGCATTCAACAGATCATTACCAATCCTACATCCGATAGAGTGCTAATATTCAATATATATACAACAAACTCAAGGAATTAGACTTTAGACAACTAAATAACCCTATTAAAAATGGGGTACAGAGCTAAACAAATAATTCTCAATTGAGGAAACTCGAATGGCCAAGAAGCACCTTCAGAAATGCTCAACATCCTTAGTCATCAGGGTAATGCAAATCAAAACAACTCTGAGATTCCACCTCACACCTGTCAGAATGGCTAAGATCAAAAACTCAGGTGATAGTAAATGATGGCGAGCATGTGGAGAAAGAGGAACTCTCCTCCATTGTTGGTGGGATTGCAAGCTGGTACAACCACTCTGGGAATCAGTCTGGCAGTTCCTCAGAAAACTGGACATATCATTACCTGACGATCCATCTATACCACTCCTGGACATATACCCAGAAGATGCCCCAACATATAACAAGGACATATGCTCCACTATGTTCATAGCAGCCTTAATTATAATAACCAAAAGCTGGAAAGAACCAAGATGTCCCTCAACAGAGGAATGGATACAAAAAAATGTGGTACATCTACACAATGGAGTACTACTCAGCTATTAAAAACAATGAATTTGAGAAATTCTTTGGTAAATGGATGGAACTAGAAAATATCATCGTGAGTGAGGTAACCCAATCACAAAGAACACACATGGTATTTACTCACTGATAAGCGAATATTAGCCCAAAAGCCTGAAATAGCCAAGATTCAACTCACAGACCACATGAAGTAGGAAGACCAAGTTTGGATGCCTTGGTCCTACTTAGAAGGAGTACCAAAATACTCCAGGGAGTAAATATGGAGACAAAGTATGGGACAGAAACTTAAGGAGGGGCTATCTGAAGACCATTCTACCTGGGTATCCATACCATGTGCAGTCACCAAAGGTAAATGCTGATGTGGATGTCAGGAAGTGCATGCTGACAGGAGCCTGATACAGCTGTCTCCTTAGAGGTCTACCTGATTCTGACATATTTAGATGCAGATGCTCACAGCTATTTAATGATCTGATCAAGGAGTTTCTAATGGAGGAGTTAGAGAGACTTCAGGAGCTGAAAGGGTTTGTGGCCCCATGAGGAGAGCAACAATACCAACCAACCAGAGCTCCCCAGGGTCTAAACCACCAGCCTGGGAGCACATAGGGAGGGACCCATGACTCCTTCTGTACATGAAGGGGAGAATGGCCCTGTAGGGCATAGGTGGGAGAGGAGATCCTTGGTCCCATGAAGGCTGAACACTGAGTGGAGGGGGGCAGGAATTCGAGGGTGGAGAAGTGGTAGTTGGGTAGTAGGTGGGGGCACATCCTCATAGAAGCAGGAGAAGGGGGGATGGGATAGCGTGTTCCTGGGTGGTGTAGGGAATGGGGTAAGGGGATAAAATCTGAAATGTAAATGTAATATCCAATAAAAATATAAATAGTAGTTTCTATAACATTAAAATGTTATATCTAACCCATTAAATTCATGACATAGATCAATAATCTATAGAATGTAGCCTTTGGTTTTTAAAATATAGAGTAAAAACATTCTTGTTTCTCATTATCACAAATCATCCATTTGCAAAATTGTAAATGTGTATTGAAAAAGAATACATTACTTATTGAGTAGAAGTTTCGTGAAAAATAATTAAAATTGTTAGGAAAACTCAATACTTAATCTTATTTCTGAATAAACAGAATGATCCTATCCATTGTGTTGTGATAGGAGAAGCTATGTGCTTGAACCTCTGAGGGTTTCAGAAGTGCCAGGACTGACTGGTTCCTAGTGGGTCCAGGGTTTGTTTCCCAGCTTGTCCTTCTGTGGTGCTGGTTCATCTTTAGAGCTAAAGATACTGGTATGTGAACAAACCAGAGATAGAACCAAGCTTCATAGTTTTCCTAATATACCATCTCTTTTTTTTTTTTTTTTCTCACTTTTCTGGGTCATTCTGACATTTTGTCCTTAAAGCTGAAGGACTTCCATGCACTAAATTAGGAATTGCTCATGAAGGCCTAAATCCATTATCTCAAGAAGAAAAAAAAACTGAGTTCAGTAGTGTTTGGATTTTGATGCCAAACAAATATACCCCAGGGCAAACATGGAGAATTAAGCAGGGAAATTGAATATTTATATGTTGCTTGAAATGGTATGAGTTGGCATTAGTGTTTAGATGATATTAGACATTATTTTGTAATAGGATTTTAAAATATTCCTGGATGGCTTCCTTTCTCAAATATCCAATGTTCTTCAGGAAAATTAGAAGCAACATAATACCAACAGAGTGAACATTGAGGGCAGCCTTAACACAGGCTAGAATGGCCCTAGGCAGCGAGGATATGACAGAGTAGTGTGCTAGCAAAATGGATGACTAACTGCTGTTGGAGATTATTGCCCAAGCGGAGTGAATTGCAGAGTGAATTGTCACAATAAGCTTCCAATAATAATTATCATTAATGGGTACAAGTGACAGTAATTTTAGTCCAATCTAGTTCTCTGCATGTTTATTTTTAAACTATTAGTGCTATTCAGGAAGGAACTCTTGCAAAGCAGAAACATTTTTGTGGAATTAGTGCTGAATCAGAGGTTCTGCCCTCAGTACCAGTCAGAGCACCCTGGGAAGAATAGCTGCTTGAGGAAGTGGCATAGATTCGGTCCACCATCTTGCAGCTCCTTTCTGACTGGCAGTTAGTTTGAAGATGCTAAGTGAGTGACACTTCCTCCTTTTACCTTAACTGCAAAGTCAGTCACAGGAAGAGTAGTTGGGAAACAACAGGTTTATTTTTACTCAAGAACTCAGAAAATGGGCAAGAACTAAGAAAACGACAGCTTTCCACTATGTTCCAGTTCTGAGAAGGCATGCGTGACTGTTACTGCCGCATGGTAGTGATGATCTCTGGCTTCCCAGTGCTAATTATGCTGTGTTTTCTGTGATGCCCATGGACCTAAAGGCTGTTCTGTAACCTTTGTCCTCCACTATTTACTTTAGTGTTTTCTAAGGACTAACACTGCTCATGCCCTTTCAGTTAAGGAATAGTGTCTTTTGATACCAGTCACTCAGTATTTTTGAATGCATTGGTTATTTTCATTAGATAAATGTTAACACTTTTAAATGTTTTAAGAAGACTCCACAGTGTGTTTTGCTGTGACTGCCTATTGCATTCTTTGTTACCAGATTTAGGGTTGAAAATGTTATTTATAATCATTGGGGTTATCCTTTTTTTCCTTAAGAAAGTACAATAACTGCCCCCCTTCACCTGTACAAAGATACTCCAAAGGATGTTAACAGACTTGGTCTGAGGGACATGGTGTGTGCAGTGTTCCGTTTAACACACTGAAGTGCTCACCCACACCATCACAGGACACTTGCCTTGACCATCATATCTGTTGATAGCATTGAGCATTGTTTCCTTGTGTCCAATTGAAGGCATGTGGGGATTTAACAACTGCTAAGAAGAATCTGAAAGATTCTTGTTAGGAGCCATGTTAAGAAGTACTAGTTCATTTGGTAGGTGAGCATGGCAAGGAATGCTGGTTTTGAATCTTTTCTCTCTGTTATGAGAAAACTCTCTTTTTATTTTAGTGTTATCCTACCCTAAGCCAAACAGAAATAGAACACTGACTCTGCTTTATCATTCCTCAGCCTCCAAAGGACAAGGTGAGAAGAGAAGGCAATGAGATCTCTTACCAGTGTTTCCATTCCTAGCATTAAAGGAATACCTGCAAGAGAGACATCGATTCCATTTGATCATTACAAGCTTGCTAATGTAGGTTTCTCTGTGTGTGCACATCTGTGTGTGTGTGTGTGTGTGTGTGTGTGTGTGTGTGTGTGTGTGTGT
>JANHMN010000001.1:228220278-228297627 GCA_030674055.1 Rhabdomys pumilio | reverse complement strand
TGTGTGTGTGTGTGTGTGTGTGTGTGTGTGTGTGTGTGTGTGTGTGTACGCGCGCGCATGTGTGTATGTACTCCTATATGGTTTTACGTTTTTACAGTGAGGAATCTGGAACAAATTAAGTTTTGATAAACTTTCCAGAGCCTTTGTAATGTATGAATTTATCTTACTTCACTAATTACATAGGCCCTCCTCTTTAACATACAAAATCAGCTTATTTATAGAAAACAAAAGTAAGCATCCTGTAGTTTCTTGTTGGGTCTCATGAAGACAAAGTTTTTATCCAACACCAGCAGTGTCTTAGACTTTGTAATGTCTGCTGCATTTAATGGCATGTTTCCATAGCAAGTATTCAGCAAGCATTTCTAAAATATATATAAAATTTATGTTTAAGGGACAAGAATTTCTCAGTGGTAATTGTCCTATTTATGCTTTCCTACTGAAAAGTAAATTAGTCCAGTCATATGACAAGATGTGACATGTGCCATGTTTGTTTTACATGTTTGTATATTGGAACGAATATGTATTTTATAGCCAATACAGCTATCTCAGCTGTGCAAAGACATAATCTTTTTTTTTTTTATAAAATGTGGCTCCACTTCTAAACCACTGACACTCCCACTTGTGTGTGTGTGTCTGTGTGTCCGTGTGTCCATCGGGGTTCTTAGTAGTTCCAGTAGAGTTCAGTTATTCACATTTGCTTATGTTTGGCGTTTGCTTCCCCACCTTCTTGCCTCTCTTCCGTTTAGAGAGTTCCCAGTTTTGCAAGCCATCTTGTGTCCTCTTCCTGCTTCTGTTCTGTCTGGGTTTGACACAGCTCCCCACTTTGACATATTTCCTCTTAACTGGTTTTAGTAAAAGATGATCAACGTTTTCCCCTTGAATGACAACCAAAAAGATGTGCTTCTTTTCTCTTAGGTTGGACAGTTGATGATGAACTGAAATGATGTTTGGCTCGAGCTGTGCAGAAGATGAGGCAAACTGGCCCCTTCCTATGGGGATAAGCCCTGGGCAGGCAGTGCACTGTCTTAGATTGCTGTAAAGTACATGGCCCTGCACAGGACAGATGGAATGGAGGTTGTAGACTAGGAGGAGGAAGACCAATTAAGATGTTCTTGCATTATTGTGCCTGTTAAGTTCAGAAGACATGAATTAAGAAATGAGGGAGCTAGGATACCTGAACTAAGAAAACAAGATGGATTCAAAAGAAAGTTCAGAGAGAAAATGAGTAGAACCTTGGAGTGAGTTGAATGTAGAGAGACAGACATGTTCATGACAGTGTGGATGGAGCTTATGTTTAGAATACATCGCTTTTGTTTTAAACTGTTTTAATTCTGGGAGCTGAATTTACCTAGCTGGACATAGTAGCAGATATAAAACATAATTGCTCAATAATGTTAATTCTTTCATTAAAGTATGCGGAGAATAACTCCCTTGTTCAAACTAACCGGGACTTTTTTTGTAAGTAGAAACAAACACTAAGTGAAAGCAAATATGGCTGTTAGCCCATGAGGAAGCTTGGAGGTGCTCCATCCTGGAAACCTGAGTGAGACTCTGGGTTCAGGTGGGACAAAAGGAGAGACTGTATCTTATTCCCACTTCAGATGACAAACCAATGCCATCCTTTCTCCTTCTGGTGAATTTAGCAGATTGGGTAAACCAGATACTTGGTTCCAAATCTCAGAATACCCTTGTTGAAGCTTGCTTCTTGTTTGGTTTCCTGGCATACATGATAGTGTTGTAGTTAATAATTAGTCATTTCTTGAAATATTTTTAAGCATTAATTATACCTTATCTGGCATTCTGAAAGAGTTTCCCAAGGCTCCCTTGTGATTTATCCTTACAATTAACTTTCTGACCTAAAAAATTTGAATACTGAGCATCAGAATACCTCCTTCATTAATGGAATTATTATTGTATTGGTAGAAAATCTTTCCTAGTAAAACTTTACTTGAGCAAATGTTTATTTAGTACATATTATGCCAGGCTGCTATCCAGTGCCCTGGGGAAACAGAAGAAAACAAAATAAGCACGTACCCTGCTGTGTGGCCTTGTATTTACTCTGGAGGCAGACAAGGTGTAAGTTAAACATACTCTGTTAGAAGTCTATACATTCTAAGTAGAACAAAATTAAGTATGATGTGCAAAAAGACCAACCAAGTAATTAAGGTGGTTTTCTGTTCGTTTGTAAATCTTTGCATTTACCAAGATTCTAAGCATTGTGGACAGGGTTGCTGTTCTCTTTGAATGCATGCGTGATCATGGAATGTTACTGCCTTAGCTTCAAGGTCAGGCAACCATGGTTCAGCCCTTCTTTGCCAGTATCTGAATGACAGCAAGCTGGTGGCCTTCCCAAGCACAGTTTTCATCTACCAAGTAAAATTCCACATGTCATGGGAAATTACATCTGTATTCTGTAAATTTATTTTTACATAAAACCCTCCTATGTTTTAACTCATTTGGCAGTTATGACTGTCTCTCATGAAGAATATATTTTAATTCCTATTCATATTACAAATTTACAGTTACCTGTTTACAATGTTCTTCATGCAATGTACACACACACACACACACACACACACACACACACACACACCCCTGTGATTGGTTAAAAATACAAGAGATACTTAGAAAAGAGTACCAATATTAGGAGTCTAGGAAAATATTTACATATTCAGGAATGTATGCATATACACAGACTTTTTCCTTAATGAACAATTACTCATGTTGACCAGTTGCTAAAGCTAGTCTCTTAATTTTCTTTTATTCCTCCCTTGGTGTCTTCTCATTTTACTGTTTTAACTAATTATCTTTTTTTTAACTAATTATTTTATATATTTATATTTCAAATGTCCTATTTCCTTTCTACAAACTGCCATCCCTTCCCCACCTCCCCTTTGCATCTAAGGGTGCTCCCCCACCCTCCCACCTCACCTCTCTAGCATCCCCCTTCGCTGGGGCAACATAATAGAAGATGCTTAGTATATGTGTAGACACAGATAAATAGGTCATATACTACAGAAGTGGTTGTCTGCAGAGGGACAACTTTGTTTTTTCCCCTGACAAATACTCAATACACTCTTTAGTCTATTAAGAACTGAGTTCATTAACGTGCATTAACTTGCAGACTGTTTTACTTATAATTCATATTTAATGTGGACCATGTTCAATGTAGTGTAACTACTTAGGTTTATCATAAAAGATAGAATGGCCTCCCGTGATCAACAAGGTTCTGAGATCAATTTAACCTGGATAAAATCTTTATCCATAACAACTGTCAGTAGAAATGACTAGCATTTCACTAATTAGCTCACCATTTACAACCCATAAGCTCTCACAGATGGGAAATGTTTATAAACACCCACAGATGTGTGCACAGCTGACTCTCAGTTATCCGCAGGAACAGGGGACAGAGATAATTTAGATTCATTTATAACACACACCCATTTTGCTTCATCACAATCTCCCTATTTCATTGGACTTTTTACTACAAATCAATCTAATTTCAACTTCTACTACTGATACACACTCTGATTAAGGTACTAATATGTACAACTGGCTTTCCGGAAAGGTAAAACTAGAACGCACAAGCTTGATAAATAGATGGAAATTATACAGACAGGCATGTTGTAGATGAATCTTTAGGACAGCATCCACAGTCCCTTATCTAATGAGTGATGGAGTAAAGACTAGTATAGCCAATACATTCCAGTTTGTACAAGACACTTCCAGTTTAATCACAGAACATCCTGCATTGTAGCAAACGTTCCAGTCTGTTGAGCAGAATGCTTAAGAGTCCTAGTCTGAGTTCTAAAGTAGATTTTGTGATGGTGGTAACAACTTAGTAGTCTTAAGTATAGAGGGCCAACGGAGTGAGGAAATCATTCCAGTGGAAGCAAAGAATATTATCAGAACAGGCAGAGCAAGAAAAGCCAGAAAGTGCTTGGAAAATAGTATCCTTAGAAGTAGCAATAGAACCAAGGCAGTCTTATGTCATAAACCCCAAGAAGTAGACTAGACCATTGCAGAGAGGGAGAAGTTAGCAGTTTTATTGAAAGTGGATTTAGGCAGAATGATGGCCAGACCCGTCTATAAGATTGAATCAAATTTCAAAGTCTGCTTTGGCTCAGAAAGTGAGCAGGTATGAAAAGTAGCATTAACCCAAGGGATGGCAATGGTGCATTCACATTAATATTAAAATATTAATAATAACTACTAGAAGATGGCAGTAGAGATCATTTCTACATTTTCAGCGAGAGTCCAGATGAAGGAATGTTTGTTGACAAAATTCAAGTGTTAGTGACATATGTGGGTAATGTTAGAGGGACTAAAGATCAGAAGCCTTAGCCATTGACCATTGGTAATGAAGAAGGATAATGGTCTCAGGGCTTTAACCTAACTATGGCAATTACCAGTGGATGAATCATAGGGCTTTCCCATGCAAAGCCTGTGTCAGCTGACTATAAAGTGTAATCTGGCTAATCAACAAGCAAGGTGGTGGTAGGCCTAGAATTTTATTATGATTATTTATCCCACCTGAGAATGGCACTCTTTTACTAATAAGCCATCTTACCCAGATGGGGGAGGTTTTTATGCATGGGTAATCACAGGCTGGGAGGTGCCTTCTCACAGATGGGAGCTTATGGCTAAAGGACACATATGTGATCCAAACTGCCTCTTCAGTTCTCAGTTCAAAAGCAGTGGTCATTAGTTCCTCGGGGTGTTCTTTTCACTGGTTTTATGGACAGGCTGTGGGGAGGCAGCTGCCGAATGAGTCACCACATTAGTAATAATAATAAATATATATATATGTATATATGGCCTGATGGTTCTGGAAGATGAAGGTCTCTTGTGGCTCATTAGCAATTTAGGCTCAGAAACGCCTGCTGATGGGTGAGTCTACTGTTTCCAAACACGGCTGCTCAGGAGAAATGGCTCTATCTTTTCTGTGAAGAAAGACTTGTCTCTGAGTCACCTGCATCTCTTTTTTTATTGTGACAGGATCTTGCAATAGGCAGTTGACTCCCCAGAAGTTTAAGTTGTCCTTTTCTCTTACTTGGTTAAGGTTTCAACTGTGGAAGTGCTATGGCTTTAAGCCTTATCAAACTGGGTTCCCATAGCACTTTGAAGTGTAAATCAGCAAAACTAAGGAGCTGAACACTTCTCAATTATTACCTAACACCTCTGAGCTAAGAGACTAGAGTGGAAAGCATGAGCTGTAGAATCAGAAAAGCATTGTTCACATCCTGTCTGCTGCTCTTTGGACACATCACCTCTGGATTTCCAGCTTTCCAGACTTTACAAACAGTTATGGTGACTTTTGTAGAAGGTGGAACAAGAATCTAGGTATAAAGATCTAGGTAACGGCTCCATGCAGGACTAGCAAATATGCTGTTCAGTCAAAGCAGTGGTTGTTAGTCCATGTTTAGATTTTAAATTCCTTACCATCTGTATCCCTTATTTTCAACATAAAGCTGTTCTCAGAGTCACCTAATACCAGCTTTTATTTGGAATTCTCTATATTCATTTTGCTAATATTTTGTAGCAGTAAGAGAATTTTCCATTGTTGTTCTGAGAGAATTGAGTACATTTTTGCCTCCGGATTTTTTTCATTTGTAATTGTTAATGAGTTCATCAAAAGTTCATTTGTTTCCGTTTTTATTCTTGTTATTCTGTGGCTTCTGAAGCATGTCAGTTCCCACCACTGGCACTACTCATCTGCCTTAATGTCCTTTTCCTTCTCTTTAATAAAATATTGTTGTTACTGCAATTAAGACTCTTAAAACTGTCTCTATTTGTTAATACTAATGTGAGGATTTCTGCATCAGACTGAGGAAAGCATAAAGAAGGAACACCATATTTTAATAGAGTAAATCCATATTATCTCCATAGAAACAAATCAAAAGAGAAAGACTGTTTATAGCACTTTGGTGAAGAAGTCACACTAGAAGGGAGCTGAAGACCGGAAGTCATAAATTCCTTTGTTTAGGTAAGATTGACAATAGAGAAATAGGTTTAACCAAGAACATTCTGGAAACCCTAAATGCTAATCCACAAGTCTCCAGTGTGTATCATGTTGTCTATGGGCTTCCCTGATTTAAAGAGAAAACATTCAACCAGAAATTTCACTATAAATGAGGGTGTGAGATGAGAACCCAGAAATGCTCACTTAGCAGCCACAGCTGGGGTTTGGAATCCCTCTGGCTGCTGGGCTGCACAGGGGCCAGCCCTATGCTTCTTTCTCGTGCAGGTAGTCACTAATTGTGGATGAAAATTAATCTCAGGTGGTAAGTCCCAGAGACCAGCACCTCAGGACTGGTTCCATGCCTAACACTTAGTACTGAGCACTTTATTTGTAGAATTGAATTAAACCGCAGACTTCATAGTTTGCTATTTCCCACTCCGTCCCGAGCAAAACGGTTTGAATATTCTGCCAGCACCTCAAAATCAATTCATTTAAAACCTAACTTATCATGTTCCACATAAAACCTGATTTTCATGTTCTCATTTTGGGTTAATGATACCACCATTTTCCCAGCCACCCAGGCTTGACACCTTCACACCATGCCAGCTTTAATCACAGTGAAGTACAGTCTTGATTATTTCACACCTTTCAAAAATACTCTGTGGCACTTCTTCAGCCTTGAATCCAGGCTCCCACAGCCTGCCTCCCTGACCTTATTTTCCCCTTCCTCCAGTGCAGGCCATCTGCTGCTGTCAGAGCATGACTGTCAGGGACCCTCTGGGCCTCTTGCATTCCGAGCCCCACCCGCTGGCTCCTCATAGCCTCGTGTCCATTTAGCTCAGCTTCTCCTGGAAGAAAACTACTCCTGTGAAATTACAGATACTTTTTCCTAGCTCCACCCTTCTACTTTTTACGATTTTTAATGATGAACTGAGCTTTTTCATCATCTGAAATCTCTTCATTCTTTGTCCAAGAACTTTGTAAGTTAAAAAAGAAAAATGAAGACTTTTTCTAATTTTTCACTAATATAAATAATAGTAAAATAGACACAAAACATATGCTAACACACTTTCAATGGGAAGTAGATATTTGCCAAGCTTCTCAAACTTGCTTCTAGGAGTAAGTGAAAGTCTTGGTGACAGATGACACTTCTACCAGAAGTGAGTAGTGGCACACTGTCATTAACTTTTTCCTCTTAGGGTTACTTCCTCATTAAAGGATCATGGGAGCACTGTGTGTGTCATATCTTGTTAAAAATATTGTTAGCATTTTACACCTATGTGTGTTTATATAGATAAGCTAGTTTATTCCACGACACTCTGTGTGCTTCAGCAGCAGAAGGCTTCTGCTCAGCACACTGGACCCTACACCACACATATGGCCCACTAAGGAAATGTGTTTATCAGGGAGTTAATGATAGCTGATTTTAAAGTTTTGCTCTCTTTACTGATTGCTGGAACGAATCACAATGAATACACCCATCAGATTTGAACACCTAAAAACACAATACTTTAGTCATTTTAAATAAGCATATATTTTAGTAATAATGGATCACTAGAAAATTGGTGCCTCTCTTTGTCACCCATGGTAGTTATAAAAATAGAAATGAATGATGTCATTTTTGTCAAATGACAAAACTATGAATGATCAGAGAAATGTCTCTGTTCAGTGTCTTCAGTGATAAGATAACTGTCCTTCATTTTCATTAACTGTGATTTAGGAGTGGCCCCATCAACAGCTTAAATATGTTTCACTATTTTTTCATATATCTGTATATCCAGAATATGGGCATTATCGTTTAATATCTTAGATATGAACATTTGGGATGTTTCTAGCCTCCTACAATTATAAACAATGTAATGCCCGTTGTTTAACAAAGTCCTTTCCATACATGTGAATTGTATATGTAGGATAATTTTCTTACAGAAACACTTTTATATGGTATGCAGTTATACCTCTGCTAGGCATTGTTAAATTACTTTTCAAAGAGATCACAATCATTTTTATCAACAATGCATGAAGTGACCTGCTTTCCCAAGCACTTATTTTATTTAAGACTCTTTAAATTTTTATATGCATGTGTATTTTGACTGCATGTATTTCAGTGCATCATGTTTCATGCCTGGTGTTGATGAAGGGCAGAAGAAGGTGTTGGAAGCACTGCACCTAGAGTTACAGGTGGGTTGTGAGCCACAGTCCTCTGGAAGAACAACCAGTGCTTAACCATTGAGTCAACCTCCAGCCTCGCCTTGCTGCAACAGTTTCTAATATTGATCTGGCATCTGTCCCTAACATTCTCTAATACTGATATGTCATACATGTTAACTATTGCCTTACACATAAATGAAAATGATATCTTTAATTATGAAAAAGATAGTGGGGCTCACCTTTGTGTAGAACCTCCCATTTAGGTTCCTAAAAATGACATACCATAATTTAGTAACATGGTAGGTACAGAAATTCACTTCTCATAGTTCTGGAGTCAGAGTTCTGTACGATCAAGGCAGCAGCAGATCCAGTGTCTGGGGAGCACTTGTCACCTAGTTTACAATAATGTCCTCTGTCTGTGTCCCCATGGTGGACAGCATAAAGGATCACTTGGGTGTCTTTCAGTAGACTAATCTCGCTCAATGAAGCCCCTCTTCCCAGGATTTGGTTCCTTCAAACTTCCATCTTTCTACACCATTACTTTGGTGATTAGGATTTCAACTTTTGAATTTTGAGGCTTCACAGATGAATAACTGTAAAGGATGGCTCCTTGAATATACTATCCGTCTAGATACTTATTGGCCATTATCTTACTTAGTTGTGTGTGCTTTTATGACATTCAGTCCAATGAGGTACTCCTATTTCAAATATTTTTTCAGTTTATCCTTTATTGTTCATATGTAGGCTTATTAGTTCTTTTAAGTTTTAGATATTTATATGACTTTTGAGTTTTGGGATTTTCTTTGAAGATCTTTACATTCTAGAACTAATAAAAATTATTTTTCCCTCCCATCTTCTCTGTTTTTGCAGATTAATCTTTCAGAGTTGTAATGTTTGATCTACTTGAAATTTATTTTGATATTATTAGGAAGGTGAACAGATTGCTGTCAGAACAGTAGATACTGGATGTCTTATTATCCCCTGCTGATTTCAAACACCACTCTTAGCATGAATAGGCTTTTTATTTTCATGACACATTTGATAGGTGTCACCTGAACTCATACATGTGAAACATTATTGTCCAAAGTCATTTGACCACAGAACTATCTGGTCTTACCTTCACTTGAAACGTATTTATTCAAACAAAGGCTTCTTGTGAGACAAGTGTTTTGAGAAAATACTGTTAGAAATTCACTTATCTAGAGAAGATTTTTTTTATTTCATTTTTAATATGTTCTTAATAGAAATAGAACTACATCACCTTTGTACCTCATTTCTTCCCTCCAGGCCCCACCAGTCACCCTCTTCTGACTCCCTCCTGCATTCTCAATTCTTAACTTAATACCCTCTTTTTCTCTGATTATTATTGTTACACGTGTGTGTGTGTGTGTGTGTGTGTGTGTGTGTGTGTGTGTGTTCACCTGTATGCATAGTATATACAAATGTAACCTACTAAGTACATTTTTGTTGGTGGTAGGTACATGGTTTCAAGGCTAACTACTTTGCTCATCTCTAGGGGAGGTTACTTCTCCCATCAGTCATTACTTGCCTATAGGTTCTTTGTCCAGGACTGAGACCCTAAAAAATTATTACCTTCCATGTTAACATGTCCATTGATATTGTCATTGTTCCAGTCTTGTTTCTGCAGGATTTCTAGCAGAGACAGTTTTACAGCAGACCATCGGGTATTCTACATTTTACAGTCTGTTTGCCGCTACTTCAGTGATACTTCTTGAGCCATAGATGTAAGAGCTGTGATGTAGATGTGTCTTCTGAGGCGAGGTTCCTCATGGTCTGTTGATCTCTGCATTGTGTCCAGTTGTGTTTTTCTGTGATGGTCTCTATTATGATAGAGACTTCTTTGAGGAGAGACAGGTCATTGCACATGTAAGAATTTTCAAATCTTTGTATATCTATTTAATTTCTTAATGTAATATTTTGTAATTACAAACTCAAGCGTCAGTTACATGAGTCCTATTAAGTCATGGGCTGTAGTATGTTTGTGATTTTTTTTGGTTTTGAAAACAAAGTTTTACTTTAAAATATTCAGAAGACAATTTTATTAGATACTAATATGCAGTAAACAAAAAAACCTGTAATCTCCAAATCATTTTCTTACTTAATGATTATAAATTTGGAAGTAAAAAGTAACATTAAATTACTCAGTACTCTATCCTCATGTGTAAACTCTGGATTTATAAGTTTGGAAGAGTTTTGTTTCATTTTAGGCTTTTGTTTAATAATTTGTTTTATTTTTTGACATTATACTTGCATATATATTTTTCTTCTCCTTGTCTCCCATCAGACCTTACCATATTTCCCTTCTTGCTCTATTTCAAATCTATGGCCTTTTTTATTAATAGTTTTTACACACATATATATATTTAAATATATATTTCTAAGTACAGCATGCTCGGGTCTGGATAATATTGCTTGTATGTGTCCTTCGAGGGATGACTCCTTGCTGTTGGATAGCTTGTTCTCTCCCCTGGGGAGACTGTTTATCCTGCTCTCATATTCTGTAGTTGGCTTTAGTTCTCTGTATGCGGTGGGGGCCTGGAGGGCTTTCCCTACCCACTTTGGGGCACCTGTTGTTGTGTTTGTTCAGTCAGTCATGTTCCTGAGACTTTATGGGTGTAGCTTCTGACTTCACAGCAGACTTCATTCCTCTGACTCTTACAATCTTTTCATCACAGTTCCTCACTTGGGCTCATGGACCATCTTAGCATTCTTTCTGAGATATGATCTTACTATATATATAAAACCCACACTTGTCTGAGTCCTGACCGTCCTGCCTCAGCTTCCCCAGAGCTGATATTATGGGTACATGCCCTCCTCGTGACTACATGTTCTACAATATCACTGATGCCAGTGTTTATATTACAATTTTGTCTGATGTCCATATATATTTGTAATATCCAAAAATGACTTTTTTGTTACTGAGACACAAAAACACACATAATGATCTTTTTGGGGGGCCAGCAATGTGGTTAGGTTAAGGTTTTTGCCACTAAGCCTGACAAAATGAGTATTATCTCCATAACCCACAGAGTGGAAGAAAGAATTGACTCCTGAAAGTTGTCTTCTGACCTCTAATACACACCCGTACCCACACTCAGACTCAAACCCACAAATAATAGATGTAAACTTTTTGTGTGAACAGTCATTTTATAATTGTAATCTCTTCCATCCTATTTACTGTAAATAATGAGATTATTTTAAAATCTAGATGAGATGTAATCCATCACATGATGATTGTGACCTACACATTTCATTGTATTTGTAAAATATTTTTTACTTGGGTTTACAAATATTCTTAGGTATTGCCCTGAGGAACCTAACTAACATTAGTGTTAATATTTTGGCTGCCAGAAGGGGGCAGCATTCTACAGTTGCAGTCACAGCTGCCACAATTCTAGTCCATGAAAAATGGGATAATAGTTATGGACATGTACTCTGTTTATGTCTAGAAACCCCACAGATGTCTTCTATGCCTCGTTGCACAACAGTGCGTCTCATGGCGTCTCTGGCTTTGCTGGCATGGAGACTGGGAAAGTTGGGTGTTTTTTTTCAGCTTCTTGTTTTTAGCTTTTCTAGCCTTTCTAGTTAAAGTAGACAAGGAATGAGGTGATGGTTGAGAAGGGATTTGCTACATGTCCCAGTCAGCTGAACAAGGAGAGTCACAGTATGAAATGTAATAACAGCTAGTGTGGATCTTCCCTGACCATGTGGAGACACAGTCTTTATACAGGTTAACTCAATTCTGACAATAGCTTGCTAAGGTAAATCCTATTATAGAACCCATCTCATAGTTACGGGAAGGTATAGAGGGCCGAAGATGGTCAGAATGGGAACTGAAAGCAAACCACAAGACCGAATAAGTCTTCATACTGGTCAATTTCAGGGTGGAAGAGGCTTTTCTTAGAAAGTACTATAATTTTTGCTTCTAACTTACAACCCATTCGCATTAGACAATAATGAATACAGGGAAAGAAAATGGAACATTTTAACTATTATAGTTTATTTTATCCCCAGATCCCATTGCTTATGGTTTGTGGTTGTTTGCAATATGAAAGAGATGTGCTCTGATGTTCTCTTTGTCTGTTAAGTTCCAATGAAAATTGCCTCTCTACATCCCTTGACTCAAATTTTCAAAATTTCTTCTGTATTAAAATATGTTCAGAGATTATGTTTGAAGTTATTCTTGCCTTTTTGCTCTCTGGTTTAAATAGTATTTTGTGCTTTAATCTAAATGGTTAAGGGCTGCGATACTGTACCAAGAAAAGCTTCTGTAAATAGCTGCATAGAACAGTAATTCATGAAGGCATCTCTTAGGCATTTGTCAGTCACTTCTTAATAGTTCATCAAATATCTCTCAGTAGATAGATTCACTGCTGAGTTTTAAGCTTCCATGAGCCGATAACTTCCCGAGAGCTATGTCAACCAGGCCTTTAGCATGTGGATTCTAGAATCATTTTAGATTCAAACTATGACACATTTCCTATCTTTAAGAAATCATGTCTAGGTGACTGCATTTTCTGAGCATGGCTATTTTCTGTCCCCACCTTACTGACAACTGAACTGTAGCTTACCTGGAAATAATTCTCTTCAGAAGCTGGACATCATTTGCCTCCTGTAATTTTTTTTTTTTTTGACATTCAGTGTGCTATTGAGAATTTGAGCCGAATTCTCAGGTATTTCCTTTGTAAGTTGTTTGGGTTTGATTGCCAGTTTTTAGCCTTCAGGAAACTTTTAGAATGCATTCTTTCTTAGTTGTGTGAAATTTTAATGTTCTGTCTTGACTGAAGAAAATGGAGTATGGGCCCATGCTTTATGTTGAGGAGTCCCACAAGTCCTTGGGGTACCATCGTACTTGTAATAAGAGAATGACTTTCAAAATAGTGTGTTTTTGCCATAACAGGTCGAGACCAAAATTTCCAGCTTAATATCCCTGACATCCCCTGGAGGTCACTGCAGACATCAGCCACTAACATACCACCTAACCATCATAGTCTACCAAACTCAGAATTCTTCCCATACTTCATCTTTATCCATCCATGGGCACCGACTACCTCAGCTGTTCCTCCTCCTTCCCATCTTCACCTCACTGGTTCTTCTTTGGAGAAGTCACCTCTGAGACTGGCCTTTCTCAATTTCCCTCAACACTGCACTTTTCAAAGTTCCATTTACAAATTATGGGAGGCAATGTGTTACTCAGTCCTGCTGGGGCACTATTTCAGGTAGTATATTTATTTCACAGAAGAAATGAGGGTGTATTTTTAATGTAAATGGACCTTATTTCCTAGGTGTATAGTAGAAAGATGTATATATAAAGATTTGAACAGCTTTAGACATCTTTTGATTTTGCACATTTGCCTCTGTCTCTGCTGTTTGTTCTTCCAAGACCTCTCTTCCTCTGACAGTGTCCACCCTTTCACATCCTCCTCAGTTTGTGCTTCTGTGAACAGGAGGGGAGTTCTTGTTAATCTGTACAACCTAGTTATCATACATGCACAGTGATGCTCCAGTGCACAATACCACACAGGTAAACATGGGTTGATCGGTGTACGAAGTACATCTAGCATGGGAAGAACGTCTTCCTTATATCTAATATTATATATTAGTTATATTTAACATGAATAGAGTTGGCATGCCCAAGAGTCTATCTAAACTTCAAATCAGAGGGTGTTTTTTATCAATGATGTGAGACATGATTATGTCCCTAACTGGAACATAAGTCAATACAATGGACTAGACAACTTGTTTTTATGAAATAATTGAATTTTACTATCTGTAAGAAGTAAATGAAGCCAGGCAGTAGTGGCACATGCCTTTAATCCCAGGACTGGGAAAGCAGAACAGGCGCTCCTCTGTGAGCTCCAGGACAGCCAGGACTACACAGAGTAAACCCTGCCTTGGGGATTGGGGGCGAGGATGAACAGAATGAGCTTTTCCTCAGCTATCCCTGTCTTCCAGGAGCTACTTGTCTCATAAATAGTACAGTCTAGGACCCAGCACCACTTTCTAAAGGACGTGCTGTCATATGTGCCATATGCACTGAGCCTTCACACATGGGGCATGGCATGGTCTCAGATGCTCTCAGTTTTTGTCTTGAAGTAGTGGTAGGAACTAGCTTGGGAAAGAAAGTGGGAAAGATACTCATTATAGAGAACTGCATGTTCAAAGCCATGAAAACGGAGACTGCAGCAGTGTGAGTCACCTCAGGAGCCTAAACTGCCAGTATCCGGTTCTAGGGACCAGTAGGATCAGCCTTTCTGGCTGTAATGCAGTCAACACCCAGCAATAACTTAGCATTCATGCAGTGTAATCATCTAGGACCAGCCATATTCAGTCAGTTATAACTGATTTACAACCCAGAAGCAACACCAACACTTTTGTATTTAGCTGTCACCTCATTCTCCTTTCCCCTAAACCAGTTCTCTATTTTTCTCTTCCCAGCTTTTTATTTGCAAGCAAATATAATACTAAATTTAAAAAAGAAAGAAAATTCTTTTATTTATTTAAATGTTTACTTTCACTAATAACTACCTTAAATGTTTAATATTACATGAACTTATGTTTAGGAAAAATATACTTGAATTTTGAGTGTAAGCTTTAAAGATTAGATAGGTAGTTATTTATTAAATTGTCTAAAATATTTAATATACTTTACAGTAAACATTGAAATGCTTCAGAATTAAATGTATGTGTAAATTGACAACCTCTAAATACTCAGATTCTCACCCACCATTTTTGATCACACCTCCAAGGTTTAGCTCTCTTCTAAAAATGTGCAGCAGGAGCAGATGGCAAAGCAGCTGATACATATTTCTATGTATGCATCTGTTTATAAACTATAAGGAGTGTGGTTTTGTACTCTACCCCAGTCACATGTCAATAGTGCTCTATACAAAGATTGTGTCTCCAAAAGGGGAAGAAGAAAAAAAACAGTGAACAACATTCTTAAGAAAGTAGTGTCTTCTCTTTTAGATGTGCTGTTACAGCAGGCATACAGTTTCACAGAGAAAGCTGGCAAATAACCTGCTTTGCAGGGACAAAGGCTACCTTAGTGTTCCTTGAGGGATGCTATCCTTTAAATCTTGAAAGCATCTCTGGGTTTACCATCTTAATTATAAAAGATAACTTTAATGAATTATATGCAAGTTTGTAGTGATTATTCTGTGTCACCTCAAGTCAGAGGGCAATACACATATTTTATCTATCAGAAAAATTATATAACGTGTGTGTGTGTGTGTGTGTGTGTGTGTGTGTGTGTATGTATGTAAATAAGTAAATAGAAATACATTCATTCTTAGAGTCTTGCATGAAAAATATCTATGGTAAGTTTTGGCAGACCCAGATTCTATATAATAGAGGCACTGTACCACACACCTGGAAGCTTTTAGGAATTAGTCTTATACTTTTAAAAAAGTGACTCATTTTCTAGGAGAGAAAATATGATTTATGATGACTGCAGATACTGGAAGCACATTCCATCTAAACTCACCATGCCATTGGTCTCTATAAGCAGTGCTCCATACCACATCTGGGAAGCTCTGTGCTCTTTTGTGGACAGGACACACACACTAATGAGATGGCTCTGATTAAAAGATGGCTGATTTAGGACAGAGCCAGATCTTTCCAGGTTTGGAAACGTGGTCTAGTTCTGGTGTTCTGTCATTTTGCTCCCTGCCGTCACCATCACTTGTTTGCATGTGTGCTTTGACATTGCGATGGTAACCCTGAGGGCTGATGGAATTCCCTGCATCTCTTTTCACAGAGGGTGATGAGACAGGAGTGATGGATAGTCTGCTGGAGGCCTTGCAATCAGGGGCTGCCTTCCGCGACAGAAGAAAAAGGACACCAAAGCTGAAAGGTGAATTCTTTTCTTATTTCATGTTACTTTCTAGAGAAGAGCAGTTTCTCTCCTTAATTCTTTTAAAATCATTTGTCACAAGAACAGTGCTGTGGGCAAAAATTGTTTCTAACTTTGCCAAGTTTGCTTAATCCCTTACTGAGACAGGTGTCAGAGAGAGATGCATTCCAGTTGGCTGATGGCAGTAGTGCATTAACAAATCCATGCATTGAACCTAGAAAATCCTGACTAGTGTGATGAGTCTCATCATGAGAACAATATGTACCTTGTCCTGGTGGAGGTTAGGGTCCCACAGTTAGACATGAAGTAAAAGTCCAAGCATTACTCTTCCGGAGTGTTTCAGGGCGTGGAAACATTGCATCAAAAAAAAAAAAAGAGAGAAAGGAAGAAAGGAAGGAAGGAAGGAAGGAAGGAAGGAAGGAAGGAAGGAAGGAAAGAAAGAAAGAAGCATTGCATCATCGCTAAAAATACCGAAGCTTGGAAAATCACATAATATTCTTAAGTCAAACATACTTCTATATTAAATTTCTCTCTCTTTTTTTAAACAGATATTCGTCAGAGTCTCAGCCCAATGTCTCAGAGGCCTATTCTCAAAGTTTGTAACCATGGTAATAAACTTTATTCATAAATTGCATGTTATTCTTACCTACTGTTATCCTGTGGTTCTGTGATGTTTACTGTGCTGCTATTGATGTTTTCAGGCTCCAGCATAACTACGAGAGTGGAAAATATATAGATGTATGTCTTTGCTCTGACATCACGGGCTCTGCTTTTCCATACTGCCGTATTTCCTTGAAGTTGTTTCTTCGGTTTTTCTAATTAGGTCACAAGTGAATGTTTTGTTGTAGTAATATTGTTTGAGGTTACATTTGCACATTTCTGATCAGAGTTGTCTACTGTGGCATTTCATAGCACTGCAGCTTCATGGTAACTACTTTAAAGTAGTGGATTCGCTATACATCAAGATACATGTGAAATATTGGGATCTGTATTCATTTTTCCCTGTCTTATTTGTCAGTGCTGTTACAAATAATTCAACTCTCACTTTGGAAAAGCTGTAAATACAGATGCACTGCATGGACTGTTAACAATGGATGATGCTATAGTTGCTAAAAAATTGAAGTGACTTATCTTCATCTCTAACATTTACCAAGGAGTTGAGTTTTTTAAAAGATCCCATATGAATGTCATCTGCCTTGTCTGTGAGTCTGTCTTATAAGCATCTGCTCTTACTCATTCAGTGTCTGTTCTGTCAAATTCTCTTCTTAGATTCCGCTTGTGTCTGTCATCACACCATGTTCATCCTTTGTGAATCCCATTGATTCACCATGAGGTTGTTATCAAAGTTGGCTGGATTTAACAGAAAAACTACCTGATTTTACCTGAAGCTTTGGGGAGTGCTTTCTAGAAAGTTCCTTTCTAGGAGTATTAAGGTGTGACTGAGAAGGTGTGTGTACCACACTTCTAGGTGATGTGAATAGTTAACGAAGTAAGAAAATCTAGAAATTTCATGATGGCTGAGTATCTGGGTAGTCAAAATATTCTTAGTAAATGCTTAAGAAATGACCATAAAGATGAAATCTGTAACAGAATTTTAAAAAGATCTTTCAATGTTTTAAATTATACTTCAGCTTTTGATTTGTCTTTTACTGTTTTACTAGTGGCAAAAATGAATTGGAATAAGTGACATTCTTTATGAGTAATAAGTAATCTGAAGCCTTAGCTTATAATTGATTTTACTCCACCATGGTACAAAACTATAGATAAAATTCTAGAGAATAGTGGGGACCTGAACTTTAGAGATGATTCTGTTTATCAGAGAAGTAAATGGAAATCCACAGAGGCTGAAACATCTCAGGAGGACAGAGCTCCCGACAGTCCTATGGCTGTGATTAACTCCTCTAATTACCGCCACACTTCTTTTAATCACATAGAGGTATTTGAGCATTTTTGACTAATAAAAGTCTTATGCTTATACACATTATTCTTAAAAATAAGTTTGGTTCTTTGGATTTCAGTCTGCTCAGAAATGGGCAGGGGAAACAATAAGTATCAATATAAAATCACTAAAGAGAATTGAATCATTGCATTAATATTAGAAAAAATAATTTTTGATCTTTGTGGCATATCTCCTGTAGTAACAACTACCTCTGTTTAAAATCATAAAAAAAAACCACCACTAAGCACAATGATTATACTCCTTTGACAGCATCCTAAGCTTAATTTAAAATAAGTATCGTAGATGCTTTGAAGGCAAAAGCTACATAAAGGAACTTTGTTCACCAGTCCTGGGGAACCCACTCCTTCTGACTATTATTAATAAATGTCTGGGCTATAATGGCTCAGCTGTGATTGCTTATAAACTGTGCTGTTTCTGTTCATTATAGAAAAGCTGCTTACAATGCTAAAATGTACTATCTTAATGCTTGGGCTATAGTGACAGTTAAGCTAGGAGATTTTACAGCAGCCAAACAAAAATACACTGCAATGATCAAACATTTGTTCTTCTAATATTAATATAATCAGTTAAATTGTATTTAGCACTTTATATTGACATTTATCATTTCCTCTAAACATTTCTTACAAAGTGAAATGAATCCAAAGGAACAACCTTACTTTTAAGTATGATGTGCATAATCAAACCATTTTAGGCTATGTACTGAGAAGTCCAGTGTACTTAAAAATCCCCTCACTTATAAAGGGTCATGACAATTTTTAGAATAAGATGATTTTTTTTAGAGTCACTTGTATGCTTTGTAAAAGGTGTTATTTTTTTCAATAAAATTATTATCATTACAACTGATCTGTGATTGCAGTACAACATTGAGCCCAATTTTAATTTTTATATGCTTTACACTATTTCCAGATATTTACAAGTTATATAGCTATATTTGTTGATGTTGATTTCTTAACTAACTTTTGTAATTATTGTAAGCTTTGTAGCCTGTTCGCATTCTGAGTAAGTACTATAGAATAAACACCGGCTGAGTCACTGGCTACAGAGTGCATTCTATGCATTCTGTTTTCTTCTCAGCACTCTTGTTTTGGTGCCCTTATTGTAAGTGATCAAAGCTGGAACAAGTCTAGCATCCTCCTTGAAAACATTCTGCCAAATTGAATTTTTTCTCATAGAGAAAAGTCAAAGTCCAAGTTCATAACCGGTTTTCCATACCACCAAGAAAAGAGCCATATGACCATTGTCTGATTCCACACCAGTGTAGGAGCTGATGCCTTCGTGCATCTGTTTTTTCTTGTGGGATAATGTAAAGCTGTTACGATGAAGCCTCTGGGAGGTTCTACAGCCTCTGGTCTGCTTTGCCTCTTGTTCCCAGATCTAAACACCTAGATAGCACTGTTTTGCTAGGCTGCCGTCATCCTTCTGGAATGATGGCCAGTTCTTCTTTCTTTTAATAAAACCACCATGGTAACATCTACATTAGTTTTAACAAGCAGATGCTATTTAGAAATATCATAGATATACATATATATAATAGTATATATACATACATATAAGTGTGTACTTTGTATAAATATGTAACAAGTCACAAATTTAATCTTATTAGCTGGTATTTTAAACTTTTGTCATCATGTTTTTATTGGCCATGTATTATTAATGTCTTTTTTAAAACCATAGCTGTAGTTCCAAACCTTATAGATTTATTTTAATATGATAGTCTGGGTTCTCTATAGTAACAGAAATTATAGAATGATTCTCCATAAAGAGGGAAAGGCATTATTAGAATGACTCACAGGCTATGTCCAGCTAGTCCAGCAATGACTGGCTGTGAACAGAAAGTTCAAGAATCCTTTTTGCTCATTCCATGAGACTAGATGTCTCAGGTGGTTTTTACTCTACACTGAAATCCTGAAGAAATAGGCTCTAATGTCAATGAAGAAATGGACTTGTTGATTGGTAAATTGGTAAGAAAGACATCTGGGGAAGAAGTATGTGGATAGATGTCTCCAGATGGGTGAAGGATGTGAAGATACTTGTGTCCCATGTAAATATTAATCAAAAGGTGTTTCAGCTGAGGAGTTTAATAATCAAGTAGAAAGGGAATAGTTCCACTCATTATAACCCTTAGTGACCTACTAGGAAAATGTTTGCTTCCTGTTCCCTTGACCTTAAGTCAGCTGGCCTAGAAATGTTGGTTCCAGAGTCAGGCACATTCATGCCAGGACCCACAACAAACATTCCATTGAATTGGAAACTAAGACTTCTCCTTGGCCTTTTTGGGCTCCTAATGCCCCTAAGCCAACAGGCTAAAAAAAGGAATAACAGTGTTAAGAGTGGTGATTGATCTAGAGTACCATGTGGAAATTAGATTGCTTCTCTACCACAGAGGTAAAAGAGATTATGTCTGGAGTACAGGAGATCCTTTAGGGCATCTCTTGGTGCTATCATGTCCTTTGATTAAAGTCAATGGGAAAGTACAACAGCCTAATCCAAGCAGGATGATAAAGGGTACAGACCCATCAGGATTGAAAGCATGGGCCAAGACTGCTTAGCCACTTTCTGAGCATGGAGGAAATGCAGGATGGATAGAAGAGGAAGGTAGGTATAAATACCAGCTAAGGCCTTGTGACGAGTTGCAGAAAAGAGGCTTATATTGGGCATGAGCTCTCTCTCTCTCTCATATTTGTTAAGTATGAGTTTGTACAGAAATTTTGTTTTCTTTCTTTCTTTTTATCATGTGATGGAATAGCAATAGAATATCATTTGGTTATATTTAAGATTGAGAAATTAAAGAATGTCCATTGGACATTGCCACCTATTATAAATTTATAATGTTTGAGGTTCTATAAGGGATAGTTACATATAATGTTAGATGTAATTTTATCTTGGGTTAAATATATAGTGAGAATATAATTGTATATGGGTAGTTATATCCTGTGTAGCATTATTATAGCCTGATTATTTTTTTGGAAATTAATCACAACATACATAACAAGATATGAATGTGTGTCAGGTTGACTAGGGGTAGACTTGGGGTGTCTATTCTTGGTGGTAAACTTGACTACATCTGGAACTGAAACCCAAAAATGGAGAGCACTCTTAAGAGTGTTCGCTTAATTTGAAAAAGGAAAATGTTGCAGCCCGAGCTGCCCCACACTTGGGGGCCAAAATGTCGAGGACCACTCTGTCAATGTTGGAACCCACACTGCCAAAAGCCTTGGGGGCTAAATTGTTAGAGCCCGTACTGCCCCAAGCTGCTCTGGTCCGAGGGTCAGGTTTCAGCAAGAGAGAATGAGGATGGAAGTGAGGAATGGAGACCAGACAGAGTGTGATTCAATTCCGTTTATTCTTCAGTCTCTTTTTCTAGTCCAAGTCCCAAGTCTTGAGTTCCTAGTCCCTAGTTCCTAGTCCTCTTATCCTGTATAGACCTCTATCAGAAGTATTTGAATGACAATTTACTGTGCATTTCTTTCACTTTGGCTTTGCTATTCTAGGCACAAATTGAAATATTTATTGTTGATAATCCTCTATATTTAACAAGTATAATAATTCCTCCCTAGGCACTTTGCATAGAGATACAGTAGGGCCAGGACTGTAGCTTAGTCAGTGATACAGAGCACTTGCTTTACATGTGCAAGTCATTGAAGTGGTAGAGAGAAACTATTGCGTGCCAGAAGACTGATACTAAAAGGTTGGCATAGAAGTAAACACCGTTAATTTTAGTAATATCTCAAACTACTGTCTATTGCTATAATAAACACCATGACCAAAAGCAACTTGGGAAGGAAAGGGTTTATATCTTGTTATAGCTTATAGTCGAACACAAGTGGAAATAAGACAAGACGTGTGGCAAGTGCCTGGAGTCAGGAACTGAAGTAGTGGTTATGGAGGAAAGGTGCTCGTTGGCTTGTACTCCATGGCTTACTCAGCCTGCTTTCTTCTATAACTCAGAACCAGCTGCCCATGGGAGGCACCACCCATAGTGACTTAGATTCCACAAACATGCCTTCTGGCCAATCAAATGAAAGCAGTCCCTCATTTAAGGTTCATTTTTTCAAGATGATTCTAGCTTATGTCAAGATGGCAAAAAAGCTAACCAATACAATTTACCCCTTGTTAATATTTGACAAATATATCAATATTAAGCTATAACATATCCTTTCTTGTTTATCTCCATGAATGCTTGTTGATATTACAGTATAAAAGTCAGGTATAACTTTAAAAGTCAGTTAGCCACTTAAAATATATAAACATTTTAAATCATTCTCTTCCAAATATTTGGTCTCTTTAAAAGTGCAAAATCTCTTGGTATCATGATAACATCATAGAGAACTGCAGCTAACTTACAAATATGTCTCTGAAAATGTCCAGATCCAGCCTTCCAAATGAAGACTGTTATTTCCAATGTTGGATTGATTTCTAGACCAGTACATGATTGAGTCCGAATAACTTTAAGAAAAAATACAAGAGTCATTATAACTACTGTTTTTGATTCTCTGTCCCACAAGGTCTAAATATTTGAGGCAAGGCAGCTTGTCCCATCTGGGATAGAGGGAAGGAAAAGTGGGTCAGGAACATATATCCAGTACAGCGTCCCAGTCACCCTTGTCAGGGCACTCAGCAAGCTCACAGGTCAGCAACATTCTTTGTCTCAAGCATGTTTCACCTATCATTCTGGCAGCCACCATGCTCCTTCAGCATCCTGCAGAAAAAATACAAACATGCCCTCTTCCCCATATTAGATACCTGTTTGGGATCATGCCATATGCCAGTAAGTGGATCCTTCCTTTTCGACTAGATATAAGTACGCCTAGTTGTAGAGTGCCATAGACACTCAGCAGAAAGTTCCTTGGCATCCATTTTTTTAAATTTAAATTAAAAAGAGCATAATTTAAATTTGTCGTGTACAGGGATATACCTCCCCCATTTTTATTTTACGAAGATATTGTTTTAAATTTCCATGGGCACTTTCCACAATACCTTTTCCTTGAGAATTATAAGGAATCCCCATAATAAATTGTTGATAAAGTCTCAACTGCTCAACTACAGTTGCCAGCTCCATTATCTGGTTTTGTAAATTGGGTATTTTATTTATTTACCTTTCAAATGTTATTCCCTTTCCCCGTGACCCGCCCCCAAAACTCCTTATCCCATCCTCCCTTCTACATTATGCTAGAACAAAGAAATAATTTCAAACAGGAATCGAAGTTTTAGGCCAGAACAAAGAAGTAATTTCAGGCAGGAATCTAAATTTTAAGCTAGAACAAGGAAGTAGGCTTCAGACATGAAAATGACCTCGGGCTAGGACAGGGAAGTTGGCTCAGATACTTTGGTCATCCTGATAAGCCCTTAGAAACAGTGATGATGGGAGTGTTCACATAATTAGTTTTAACACCTTGTTTGTTCTTTGACTATTTGTGTCTATTGTATTGCTAGTCCTTCAAGTTAGAACTGACCTGAATACTTGTGTGTAATTCAAATGGTATAAAAGAAAAAAGGGGGAGGAGGGGCGGGATAGGGGGTTCTAGGGAAGGGAAATGGGAGAAGGGGATGACAGCTAAAATGTAAATAAATAAAATATTCCATAAAAAAAAAAAATGACATGTCAAAATAGGCTTACAGGAAAAAAAGTGCAAAATCTCAATTGTGAGATCCTATAAAATAAAATTGTTATATTCTTTATATTTAAAGACAAAAATAAAACAATAACAAAAACAAACAACAGGGCACAGTTATAATGATACCAAACTAAATCAAAATCTAACTGTAAAAACCCCAGTTTCCAACATCTGGAATTCGCTTGTAATCTTCTGGACTCCATGGGCTTGGGCAGCTCCACTTTCCTGGCTCTTCTATCTGTAAACCACATAGCTTATTGTATTGTGAATGTTCAGGCCAGTCCACTCAACACCTGCCACTGTCCACAGTCCTGCCATCTCTGTTATTGTGTACTCCATTGCAGTTGAGGCTGCACCTTCATGAATGGCCTCTTTTGAGCTCCCTTAGGGACTCTAACCCTGCCATGTGGTACCAAGCTGGAACCTCTTTCTGTGGCCCCAGATGACTCTAGCTTATTTGGATTTGAAAATAAAAACTAACCAGCATAAAACATTCAGGAGGCTAAGACAATATGCAAATTTAAACCCAATCTGAGGAATGTTTTGCAAGTTCAAGGTCAAGGCACCTTGGTTTATACAGTGAAACTCCTATCTTAAAAATAAAATTTGAAACACTCTACCTGAATACACTATCTAATTTGGAGACAGACCAATAATAATTTCTAACATTTGCTAAATGCTATGATACATGTAAAATGCAAAATTTGACAAGATCAGAATGTCTTAAAGACTAACCCAGACTTGGCTTTAGCATTCCAGGCAAAGTTTCAAAGTGTAAACAGAAATGAGCAGAGAGGACTCCCTAGCAGCAGCACCTGCCTTCTCAGCAGGATCTTTCTGACCCCCTCAGAACCTGGTTGACCTGTGGTTTCTGTTGCCATCCAGTGTAGGATGACAACCCTGTTCTGACAGTGTTCCTTTCAGTATCTGCCTTCCATGGTTTTCAAGGGTTTCTTGGAGAGGAGACAGAGCCGTCAAGCAGGATGCCTGTGTTGTTCTCTGCTATAGCCCAGTACTTAGCTGAATTGATGGTCAGAGCATGGGTGTTAAGAAAGAACACGTGAGTGAACAGACATGGTTACATTTAGGTTTGAAAGAAACAATTAACACTTATTTAGAAGCATAATCAAGTCTCTGAATGCCACCTACATAAGTGGAATTTAATAGGCCAAGTGCTAGTGCTCTCCTGTGAGTACTATTAACCTCTTCTCATCTCCTCCCTTAAATGTTACTTGTTATCGGAAGGATAACCACAGGTCTGTACTTAAAAGGGTCAGGTGTGGAAGGTGGGATATAGGCTTCATTAGATTTTTCTGTAGAGATCCAGGGGCTCTTCTATTAGCCAAGAATATCTAACATTAAACGAAGGTAAGAATATATGAGACCACATGCCTTTTCCAAACCTAGAGAAAATATCTAGTTACTCTTTTAGTTAAAAGTGATAAAAATTTGAAAACATTTTTTATGAAAATCTGACGGTCTCAATTAGAGGTTTATGAGTCATCTGCTTTGGGGAAAGTAGAGGCTCATGTAGAGAAGAATTACACTGAGAGTCTGTTGCTAGGCAAAGGAATTTGGACTAATTTGATATTTGAGTAATAAGCGTAGACCTGAAGGGACAAGTAAAATCAAAGGGGAAAATTCAGGAGGCACTTTCAGCAACCATGTGAACCGCTGCGGGGCAGGAGGGGGTGAGATGCCACTGAGATCGGAGGGAAGGGTACATCTCTGTCTACAGTCCCTCCGAGGAGAGCTGGTGGTGTATAATCAAATAAATTATCTAACGGAGAATCTCCAGATCAAACAAAGGAACATTTGAGAAGTAGACTCAGTGGAGGATGACTAAGAGAAAGAACAGCAGAAAGAACATACCAGGGGAGGATCCCATGGTAGCTGGCAAGTAGTTCCTGTCTGGAAAACTTTATCACAGTCTGAAATGTTAACGAGACTAAGGTTTAAGGAGTAGTAAGGACATAATGTCTTTGTTTTTGTTTTTTCCTTAACCATTTGTTTGCTCTATGACCTACAGTACATGCCTGGGTTGTATAAGAAAGCACTGGGACAGTGCTTTCCCACATATGGGAACTCCTATTATCCTTGGGTATTTTTCTTTCCAAGTGCACAGTTAACCTTTTGCAGCACAGGCTATAAATACAAATTGTTGAGTCACCTCTCATGGTGCATCTGCCTGGAGTTTGATTGCATCTTCCTTAGATGGCTTCTTTTCTCATTAAGGAGTACAGTAGGGTTTTTTTCCAAGATAAATGGATATAGAGTAATCAGAAAAGATTTACAAACTATATGCAATTAAAAACCCTAATGATAAAACTATTTAACTGTGACAAAATAAGATAAAACATAATCAAAATTTTAGGCAAACAAGTATTACACATTTTTAGTGAACATCCATAACCTAAACAAAATTTTGCTATATTATCTTTACAGTAAATCAGTTCTTAATAGCCTTAATTTGGATTTGATTATCTATTTTTACACTCCCACTTATATATGGAGCTTTGAGAGATTTTTATAGAAATAAGATTGTATTGCCTCTAGGCACAGCTGCTCCGCCACTCTTCAAGATTTGAAGTCAGAATTAAATATGGAGCCAGTTAAATATCTTTGAATTAGCATCTTCTTTGCAAACTAATTCTAAGGGAGTCTTGTGTCTATGCACCGAAAACTTGTATCTCCAGCCACTCCTAACCCCAGTCCATACAATCTTGTATCTCCAGCCACTCCTAACCCCAGTCCATACAATCTTGAATCCCCTTATTTCTCTTGCTTCTTTTTCCCTACGGGGCTGTAAGAACATGGCCTGGGGTAAATTACAAAATTGCAAACATCTTCTGGGTGTCTACTAAGTGCTGACTACTGTGAATCCTGAGATTTGGCAGGGAAAAACAAATTTCACCATTTTGGGCCATATTAAAGCAAGTTTTATTAAATATTAAATACTAAGAGATGGACTTTGGTCTGACTATTCCCCGGAATTTTCCAGCTGGAATATCCTGGAGCCACATATTTTAGGAGTTTATTAGGATAAGTCTACCATACTAGAAAGTATACTGTACTTTTTCATGAGACTTTATTTTCTAAGAAGTACAACTCCCAGAATTCCAGGACATTACCTGACTGGGATGATGGGTTTACAGGTTAATTTGGGGCATTATCTCAAGGCTCGATTTTATTTTTTTATTCCTCTCTCCCTCTTTCCCTCTCTCCCTCTCTCCCTCTCTCCCTCTCTCTCTCTCTCTCTCTCTCTCCCTCTCCCTCTCTCCCTCCCTCTTTCTTCCTCTCCCTCTCCTTCTCCTCCTCTCCCTGCCCCTCCCCCTCTCCCTCTCTCAGGTATTTCATCACCACCACCACAGTTTTCTCTCCCTCCTCTCCTCTCATTCGAACCCCTTCTAGATTTACTGTTGTTCCTCCATTTCCCTTCAGAAAAAAGCAGGCCTCCCAGGGATCTCAGGCAAACTTGACATAGCAAGCTAAAAGCAAGGAACACAACAGAAAACCAGTTCTTGTCAAGAGATCTTATCACAGTAGTAAATGGTGACAACAGGCATTTCTAGTTCTTTCAAATGTATCCTATTTTCTGTAGAAAGCACATAAGGAACAATGTAGTAAAACAGTATGATTTCTCTTATATGTTCTGTTATTGGCTTATTGACTTAAGGAGACTTTTTGTTCTCTTGCTGACGAACTTGTGCCTGCCTAATAACCCAAGAAGAACACTATTAAAGTACTAATTGTTTTTGACACCTTTATGCATGGGCTTTCAGGCAGAATTAAATGTTACTTGTAACTGTCAAAAATTAGATATTTTAAGGGGATGTTTTTTTTTCCTTTGGCCAGGAACATGAACCAATTTGGGTGCTCTTCATATTTTATTCAAATATCAGTCTCTTGTTTTTACTATGTAGTCAAGCAAAAGAAGAAGAATCACACCAGCAGGGTTCCTGCCGAGGTAAGGATGCCCTGTGGATAGACAGCAAAGGCTTTTCTTTTCTAATTTTATAGTCAGGGCAGGACAACCTTTTGTCATAGTCATTATCAGGCAGACGCTTAAGCTTGAGCAGCCTAGAAAACTCTCAAGTAGTGAAGATTTCAAATTGTTTTCAAAGACCATTTATGCAGGAAGCAGCAAATGTGTCTCCTGTAATAAGCATTCACAAATGTATGCTAAAGCCTGGACTAAATTGAGTGAAAAGAAAATGAGCTACTATTGTATAAGGAAAATAATGTCCTTGGACTTCCCTGAAATTGTTGTCATGATTAACATGTCTCTTCTGTTTGTGTTCCATAGTGGGCTGTGATTATGATAATCTTTTTTTTTAAATGGTCCGTTCTGCATCTCTCCTTTTCCTTGTGATAGAGGTTCAAAATGTGGCTTCTACAGAGTCTATGAACAGATGTTAGAAACTCTGAACCCTACTACCCTACTTTCATTTAACTGTTAAGGTTGAATTTATTTTTTTCTGTATGTACAAAAAAGTGAATTGATTTTTTTACCAAATTTCTCACAAAATAACAAAACAATCTAATTTTTTTTGATTACTATTGCATTACTTTTCCTGGGAAGACATGGAGAAATGTCTTCCTGATAGACAGAGCCCTGACAGACCAAAGAAACTTCCATCCACATCCAGCTGAGTAAATGAGTGAGTTTATTGGGTTCCTAATGGGAGATCACCCACAGGCAGCTTCTACCCCACCTACTCAACTATCCGAGTTCTTTCTACTCAAACAGCACATGAGGTAGGTGTTTTACAGCTGGAAGGAGCTCTCAGTGACAGGCTGATGACCACACATACAAGAGAATATAAATAGACCCATCTTATAAGGTTTTCATGGGAGTGATTTCAGATGATTTCAAAATGGCCATATCCAGTCCACAAGAAATAACTACATAGCAAATTACTGGTGTGATAATTTTTTATGTGAGATGTATAGGAAGTTGTTTCTGATACAATGATTTACTATTTTAGAACTAAATATTCATTGATGTAAAAAATGTGAAACATTTATCAAGTATCTGACATATCTACAGTTGTCCATTTTTATGATAAACAAACTGCATTAGAAGATGGGGACTGTAGAGGCTGGCTGGCTGAGGTTAGAGGTGCCTGTATTGGTATTAGGATCACTTTACTCATCCCACCCCAGGGGCAGGAAGGTGTGTGCGGCTCAGTGCCACTTAGATGTAATAAGTATGGAGGAGCTAAGAAAGAGTAATCTCCTCAGAAGTTATCAATCCAGTCCGTAGATGCCAAGAAAAGGAGTAGTCACCAAAGCCAGAAAGGTCATATGAGCATGATGGGATGAACACTAGGCAGACTGCATACATAGAAGGGCACAGGGCGTGTCTGCTCGGACAGTGAAGCTAGGAGCAGGCAGTGTACATGATTGGGAGAGGAGTGCAGATACACTGCTTTGGACCTGATATGCATGAAGTAGGGGTAGGGTAAAGGCTAGTAGTTAGGATTAGAGGGATATATGTGCCATGAGAGTTACGTTTCTTTCCCTCCGTGCAGCAGAGAGCACTGCCTTCATTATGCTGCCTTTGTAGAGAGAAGGAAACATGCTATGAAGATAAGAGGTTGAGATTCAGTAGTGAGAGGGAAACGCCTGAGTGAAGTGGCCAGACCTCGCCATGAGGGCTGCTAGGACTTGGACAACACAAAGGAGGGATGCAGCACTAGGCTTGGAGGGAGGCGTTTGTAGAGAAGAGTTCAAAGGTCTCACATATCATATTGATTTCCTCTGAAAACTAGGATATAAAAGCTCTTCCAGGAAGTGTGGGAGGAAAGGGCAGTGGAGGATGATGGTATCCTCTAGGGAATGTGAGAGGAAATCAATCAGAAAGATAGAAAACAGTTTTTGCACTGATGGTCCAGTGGGAAAAGAAGATTGTTGGTGTAGCAAGACTCCTGTGTGGAGACTGAGGAGGAAAGTAGCCAAGGTTTTTCTCAGACCCTGTAATCAAGGGCCTCCAGGTTCTGACAAACTCCATCCATGATACAAAGCTCTAATAGGCAGTGAGCAGGTGGAGACTGGTTAGCATATGAGCCCAGAGAGACATTAAAGCTTTAGAGAGCATTTTTTATTTAATCCGAGGTCATTTAGGGAACATCACCCATGAATGTGGGCTTTGGGCATTACTTTACCATATCTGTGGATGGCGTTAGAATGGGCCTAGTAGGCACCTGAATGTATCTACATTTCCTCCAGGCATGTGCCAACTTCATTATCTGAGCTCTTCTTCAAGAACATGGCACTAGTGCTAAAGTGTTTCTGGGACACTGTTAATTTTACTTTGATGTTTCCCTCATTTTATTTTCCTTCATTAAATGTCAGCCACAGATACAGAAAACAGTTTTCAAGATTGCTGTTACTATAAATGTAAACACTGTTGAATGATGAATGATACATACATAGTAGGTACTTTAAAAATCTAAGTAAGGTTGAAGGTGCTTTATGGGAATCTTGGAATGTCTCACAGGACAAGCCTGATGTTGAGAAGCAGCAGGAAATCATGCTTGAGGGTGAGTCAAATAGTTGGTGATTTGAAATCTCAATTAGTGCAGTTGATTATTTCAGTCTGCTTTCTGTTACTGTAGCAACTCTTGAAGTAATACATTTATAAAGGAAAGGTTTCTTTCAGCTCACAGCCCATGGTCTGTTGGTTAGCATGTGTTGGCTTTGCTGAGAACATGGGGGAATACATGGAGGAGCAAACAGATCACATTGTTTTCAGAACACACAAAAGAGAAAGGAGGATGGCCTCATAATCACCTTTAAAAATATATCCCTGAAGACTTAAAATAGACCAGTAGGCCTCACCTCCCAAAACGTCTACCTCTTACAGTACTGCCACACTGTGGACCCAGCCCTTCCTCATGGAGCTAGGAGGGTGGTCCAGGTCCAAATGACGGAGTGATCCTGGCATATGGCATATCCTTTAAGTTTACTTTTCCCAAGCTCTCCCAAAATTAAAATGCTATGTGCCCTGTAAGATGACTGGGAAATAAAAAGGTTGAGCATACAGTGAATCACCATGGCTGAATATACTGGGTTCTCTTCTTTACACTTCGACTTTCAACACACTTAACAAAAGACAATGTGAATTCTTAACACAGTTGTAGTGGTATGCTGAGTGGTATGCTAATAAGATTAAAACTAATTCTCTTGACTCTAAATGTTTCCTGCACCTTGTTTAAATATATGAAGTAGTATGAACTATTTAGTAGAAAATATATATACATACCTGCAAATTAAAACATTGCAGGTGAAGTGATTTGGAGCACAAGCATCAAGACCTGTGTTTAGATCTTGAGTAAAAGGCTGGGCAGTGGCTTGAGCTGTATTCCTAATACTGGGAGTGATGGTGAGGGAAGAGTTTGGAAACAAGTGGATTCCTGAGTCTGTTGGCCCAGCAGCCTAGCATAATCAGTAAGCTTCAAAGTTCACTGAGATACTCTGTCTCAAACATAAAGATGGCTTTTAGAAAAAGTTGCTTGAAAGCAACTTCCAGCTTCCATCTCTATGTATACTTATGCATAATCCACACACATGAACACACAACACACACACACAAAGAGAAAGGGTATAAAACTTGTCTTTTTAAACAGAGTAATAGCCTCTCTCCCATGGGAATCACAATGAAACCAAGAAAACAAATAAAATATATGATGCTGCTTTTAACTTGAAACAATAGTATCTAACAATGGAAAGGGTGGGCCTGGTGACATAGCAAGGAGTGATGGATGTTCCCAAGGAGATTAAAGTATAAAGATGACTTGTTCAAGCTTTCCCCCTCTCTGTTCACTATGGACAAACCTAGGTTATGAGGAATCATGTTTCCTTTTGCTATGTGAGAGAAGTTTATCCCTTTGGATGTATAACTAAGAGGCTGGGGTGTAGCTGTTGATAGAGTGCTTGCCTGCCAAGGAAGAAGCCTTTTGATTCCATCCCTAACAGCATGTAAAGATGAAGCATATCTGTAACCCCATCATCAGGAGGGAAGAGGAGACCTTGTCTCAAGGGGACAGGGCAGGGATAAAACAATTGCCCAGACCTCTATTCATTGGGTACCTGTCTCTCTTCTTCCTAATGGACACTTGTGTAGTTTTCTTTGTTTTCTCTTTCCCAGCAATCTAGGTTCTTTCAGCTCAAGCCCTCAGATTACTATTTGTGTGTGATCTAAAAGCTAAATGGCTCTTCACAGTGCATTCCCAAGGAGTGGTAGGGATGATAAGAGTGCAGTAATGGTAGTGTCTGTTGTGCAAGACAAAAAAATGCTTTTGCATGTAAAATAGTCTTGCTTCCAACCTTTGTGTGTATTCTGTAGATAACATTGGTCATTGATTTTGCAGCACACTTCTGAGCTCTTTTTCTCTTGTCACTCTTAATATGAGAGAAAATAATGACAGAAACGAGTCAAGGAAAAACTCAAGTACCACTTTGCTGCCTTTGCCTTTTAGAGTAGAAGTAGCCTTGCAGGGTGCATAAAATCTTGATGGCAATCTGTAGCCACTGAATCCTAGTAAGCAAAAGAATGCAGTGAAATTAGCATTTGAAACATTGGTGTTACTTATATCGTCATTGACTCTTTTGTAGAGCAAAGTGACTTTTCGTATATCAAATTGATCTCATGAAAGCCAGGGATATAGCTGGTATTAGCCGGGCTGTGGCTTAACAGGAATGGCAGCATGACTGCTTGTTACATACTGAAGATAAGGGATAAATACTAAATATTGTCTCCCTTGTAAAAGTCTATAAATTGAAGCAAGCATTGACATGCATTAAGGAAAGCTACAAGGTCTCATCGACCCTCACATAAGTAAGAATTATAACTGTTAGCCATGATGCACTGTGTGGAATGACAGCATTTAGCTTAACCAGTTTTACCATTTATTAGCAATAATATTAGAATAAATGATAATGATCATTAAGTGCTATGTACATGATCATTTAAGTAATTATGCCTGTAATCTTTTTCTATTAGTCAAACCTCTTTGGGTTAATTAGTCAAAGGAACTGCTTTTATCCCAGTTTCTAGAGGAATAGGAAAAAGGAGAAACACTGAAAATGCTAAGGAAAGCAACAAGGCAGCCCGCATTTGCTCCCCATTTAGTCTGAAATAACAGTCTCAAGGTTAAAAGAGTCTGGCAACATTTTCTTTTTTTTTAATTAATCATTCTATTCATTTACATCTCAAATGATATCTCACTTCCCAGTTACCCCCCTCCACCAATCCACCTTCCCACATCTGCCCTCCCCCTCCCTTTTGTCTGTATGAGAGTGCTCCCCTACCCCAACATCCCCCTACTCTGGAGTATCCAACATCCCTGGGACTCCCTCCCACTGTTGTTGGGCAAGGCCATCCTCTGCTACATATGTATCTGGGGCCATGGATCCCTCCAGGTACACTTCTTGGTTGGTGGCTAGTCTCTGGGAGAACTGAGGGGAGGGGGTCAGGAAAGCCTATGTTGTTCTTCTTAAGGGGTTGCAATCTCTCTGGCAACATTTTCATCTTGAGAATGATGATTGGGCCTCTTAAATTATATGTATATACTTTCTTCAGGAAAGTGTTTATGTAGCAGAAAAACTATGATACAATATGCAAATAAAAGCAAAATCCTCATTTACTATCATACCCACACTTAAACAAGAACTAGTAAACACTATTTAGAGTTAGCATTAAAAATGTTAATATCATCTCATTATTTTTAGTCCTGACAAGCCAGTCACTCAGAACCTACATAACCTCAAGGATACAACTATATGAAAATGATTAATATTTTAGTTACTTTTCATCATCATCATCATTACATTGTGTCTTTTATCGGTCTTTTTACCGAAACTTAACATGGTGCTGCTTAAGGAGATCTTATGGTCGTGTTTAGTAAGCCATGAATGTAGTATTACTTACTTTAACTGTCATTCCATGCCTTTCAGCTTGGTCCTTCCCAGGTCCTACGAAGAAGCATTTAATATTGATCGTGCTTTATTATTTGCCATCCTCATAGATGTAGCTGCCTTCTTTTCTTTTTTAATAAGCCAACAGAAATAACTGAAGGCCCATACATCAGGGAAGGTCCGGTCTAGTTGTACAGAGCAAAGGCAAGCTTGGCAGACCTGTGGCCACATTGTGGCCTTTGGCAGTCACTTTCTCTCCAGCCAGTGTCAAAGCTGTCATCATATCATAAGCTCCTGGCTTTTTGTTTGCTGCTCACTTACAGGAAACTGGACAGGGTACCACTCTCCATTCTATTAACCTACTTTCTCTTTGTCCAGTGATCTCAATTATCATCCCCATGTCTAAATATAAAAGACACAGTCTGCTTGGGGTGAGTAATGGAGCAGAGTTAGTGAGTCCAGGAACTGTCTTGTAGAAACTTGGAATAGTTCCTAGAATTGAGCTCTGCCTTCTATACAGCGGTTTGTTTTAATTATCTGAAAGGGCTTTGAGGATACCTTTTTAACCTGCTGTGTTTTGGTCACCTCCCATAGTGTGCTGCCAGCCTTCACTCCCAGGGCAGCTTCCATGCTCCTGAACCCCTGCTTATCTGTTGGGAAAGTTTGGTTTGGGCAGGCTTGGTGGTGTATGCCTTTAATCTCCCCACTCAGAAGGCAGAAGTAGGGGAATCTCTGTGAGCTGGAGGCAGGCCTGAACTTCATAGTTCCAGCCCTGGAGTTCCAGGCCAGCCAGGGCTATATAGTAAGACCTTGTCTCAGAAACAAAGACTGGCTTTGTTTGGCCTCAGCCCTAGTCCCATATGGTGCAGGCACATGGTCTCCTCTAACACAGACCTCCAGTCCTACCTATAATCTCATCTAGCTTACAGCAAGCTATTCTGAAGCCCTGTTATCATCATTCAAGAAATCCTAAATCTTATTGCTCAAATGAATGATAGGAGACAAATCTACAAATTCTTGCATAGTAACCCCCTCCTCCCCATTTCACTAGATTGCTTGGCAGTATGGATTTGATTGCTTTGCAGATGTTTGGTTTGCTTTATATTCTCCATAGGGTCTCTAGTTTCTTCTCTCATGGTGTGCATTAATTTAAATGAAAACATACATATGGAAAAGTGCATAATTCCTAAGTATGAGGCATGATTACGGTTTGCAAAATGGACCTAACCGTGGAACCAGCATGCAGATCGAAAGCTAAAATAGAAGTACAGTAGCTCCTTCCAGATCCTCTCAGCCAGTGTTTCACATTCCAAATATACCTGACTGTGCTGGCATAATCTACTTTTAGCCTGCGCTTTTTATAAATAAAACAATCTGCAGCACATCCATCCATGTTGCTGTATGAAGTTGCAGTTCATTCATTCCTTTGTGTAGTATTGTACTGTATAGCTCTGTTTATATTTTTCTCGCTTTGGGCTATAACAAGTGCTGCTACTAAGAACCCTGCTATTAGATGTATTCTTTGGTGCTGTCCCATATAAACATAGAGGTGTAATTACTATTACATCGGGTTGTGTGAGCATTTGTAAATACTACCTACCAGTTTCCAAAGTTGTACCAGTACATACTTCCGTGCGTAGTGTATGAGTATCTAAACTCTCCAAGCAGGATATGTCATTGTAATTTTGATCAAGATTTACCCTACAAGTCACTCGTAAATCATTTCATATTTAGACTAGCTTTAGGAGAAATATTATCCCATTTTCCTGCGAGAGTACTCTGCCACTAAGCCAAACTATAGCTCTGTATACTATTAAGAATTCTATTAAACTACTCATGGCAAACATGTAGTTGAAAGAAAGTGTGTCAGTTTATGTTAATATGATACTCCATATAACTACAGTACAGTGAGAGATTTAAGAAGGGTCAGTCTACAGTGGTACACATTAAGAAGCAAGTATGTTATAAAATCCCCACCTGTTTAGCCTATTCAGTTAAAGTCCCCCCAGTTCACGTGTTTAATACTATACTAGCAATCGCCTGTACTATAATAGTAATCATGTCATAGCTATCCTCATGCTTCTCTGGCTACACGCTGACTCTTCAAGAATGTCCTAGAAAAGCTAACTATGTTGTAGTAAGATGTCAGAAAACAGTTTTTTAGTGAATTAATATGAATACCTACATGGAAAAAGGAATAAACAAATTACTATTCAACTATGTTTAGAGATTGAGCCTTCTAACTTTAAACCTGATATATTTTTATTACACTCAATAGTTGCTGTTAATCAAGAAGTATTGCTTGAATATCGTGCAATATTCTCAGACTCTGCTTGTAGCTCATAAACATGAATCAGGTAAACCCTCAAGAAAACTGACTTAAGATGTGTTGTGGGTTTAATTTTATGGTAAGCTTGAGGTACTTTTTTCCTGCTTAACAAACCATCCTTTAACAAAGCCATTCTATATGTACTAGTAAGACTTAGTTCCATAATATTAGGTGGATCTGGAGCAGAGATCACAGTATTCTCTAGATGATTGGGGTTTTTGTGTGGGAGGGGGATTGGTTATTTGGTTGGTTATTTGGTTAGTTTGGTTTGATTTGGGTTTTTTTTTTTTTTTTTTTTTTTTTTTTGGTTGGTAGGTTGGTTTTTGTCACACAAAATTTTACATTATCATATTTGCAAGATTATACTAATTACAATAGTTTTAAATTAAGAAAGAATTACGATGAAGTAAAAGCTAAAGCAGCCTTTAAAATATTGACACTCTGGAAGTAGAACTAAGGGTGTGACCTTCTGAGATGTATATTTGAGTCTCTCACCTGATATGATTCTTCCTCAAGATACAGTAGTAGACTACATAAATATTATCTTTCACATTTAGTGAGGATTTCATGCGATTGTAAACTGAGTAGCCATATTTGATTAATATTTATAATCAAGACCTAGTAAGCATGTCCAACCTGAGGCAGTCCTCATGAAGCAGTACTTAAGTGTAACTCAACACAAAATCATAAACTTAAAACATTATGATATTCATTATTTTTTGTAACATAGTTGGATGGTTTTTAAGCACCAACCTTGTAGATAACAAAACAACATAGTATCTCAATACCAAAGGTTGGACATGTCCTTGTACCATCCCGTTCAGTATCTAGGCGTTTTAGATTGGTGTATTTAAATTACTTGTGCTGTCATTAGTGTCTAATAAAATGTAAATATGTCTAATAAAAGTAAAGCATCCATTTTTTTTTTTAGAAACCAATGTATTTGAATCTCCTCATCATGCAAGCATTTCTTTAAGAATAGAACATTTTAAAACCTTAATAATATACAAAGGAGAAATTATAGTTTACTGTTAACTCACTTAAAAATATTGCTTACATTTTAAAATTCAGACAGGTGTAAGTTTTTTTTTTTCAGAAAGCCTGAAGTTAACAGTGTTTGTTTCATAGTGTATTAAGACTAAGTATGACCAAGTGTTCTGTAGCTAGCTTTCCTCTGCCTTGACCTCCACATGCCTTTAATATGCTTACCATAGTAAGTTAGCAGATGGAAGACATTTTGTTTTATACATACTGTCAACCTCAATAGGTTGGACTGTGCTACATTGTACTCCTTCCAGTAGCCTGAGATAGTGTACATGCACATTAAATCTTCAACCATACTGGATAACTTTCAGAGTTTATACCAATCAGAGAAAATGTTCTCAACTAGCTAAGAAACAAAATATTTCTCCGTCTTTATAACTTATAAAATATGAAGTAAAAAAGGTACAAGAAATGAAGAAGGGAACAGAAATCTTGGTATTTCTCATTAAACTGTGTGATCCATTTCAAGTCAAACAAAAAGATCAGAACTTTATGTCTGAATTTTGAAGTGTTATTATTCTTTCATTTTATTGCTCAACTGAATTGTTGCTATTGATACTATTTGTGATATTTTCAATGTTACTAGCCAAAATGTTTAAGCCATATATCTTGACCAATAATACTAAAACGACATGCTTGGATTCTGTCAGTTTGGGATGCTCTTGAGGGATGGGGTGGAAGTGTGTGATAGACACAGGAAGTGGGCCAAACCTCCATAGTGCATAGCTGGAAATGCAGACAGACTAGTACTTCCTTCCCAGAAGGGTTGGGTAATTAAGCAGCAGCTTCAAGCATTTGTGTAGCTACTCAGTCAGCTTCATGCCACCTAGCAAGTCGAACAGTAAGAAATCAAGCTAACAAACTAAGGTGGCCTTCCAGACTATTCTAACAGCAGTTGTAGTATTTTCTTTACTGAAATTAACATATGAATCTATTTAATAAATAGCACTGAATGCTCTTACATATTGATTTTTAAAAATTGCCTATTTACCCCACTGGTTTTTAGGAAGACTTCAGAAAATAAGCACTGTATAAACGCACAAGACTGTGTACTTAGCTGAGAGACTCAGTTCTCAACTTTCACATACATCAGAATTACCTAGGTGTAGAAATACAAAGATCACAGATTTCTACAGGCTCAGTAGGTTTGTATAGAGAGTGATAGTTCAGCATCTTAAATAATTTCAAGTGGTACTTGTCTAGAAAACATGCTTTGCGAACTGCCAATCTAGATTTTTTTTTGCTTTAAGTATTTTGAGTCATCATTGAGAATTTTTACTAAATAGTTTTTCTTGGTGAAGCATCTATCATATACAGTAACAGTTCTGTTTTATGTATGTGTGAATTTTCATCTGGATTAAAAACTATATGACTTGGGGGTTGGAGTACAGCTCAGTGGGTAAAGTCCTTGACTCAAACCAATGAGAACCCATATTTAGAACCCCGCACTGACAACAAAGCCTTCTGTACACACAATGTATATAATCTTATCAACAAGCAGGCAGAAACAGGCAGATCTTTAGAGCTCACTGGCCTGATCACCTAGCCCAGTTCTCAACTTTCACATACATCAGAATGACCTAGGGGTAGAAATACGAAGATCACAGATTTCTACAGGCTCAGTAGGTTTGTACAGAGAGTAATAGAGGTCAAACACAGGGGTCAGTAAGACTACTGGAAAACAGATATTTATATTATAGTTCAAAGCAGTAGCAAAACTACAGTTATGAAGTAGCAATGAAAATAATTTTATGATTGGGGGACACCACAACATGAAGGAACTGTATTAAAGGGTCACAGCATTAGGAAGGTTAAAAACTAGTGGCCTAGCCAGTTACTGAACTCAAAAATAAGGTGGGGAAATGCTTAAATACACCTGATGTCAACTTCTGACCTCCAACCACATACCATACTCACACATATACACCTAGGCATGTATAGCCTACACACACAAAGGATTTTAACCTATTTCTATACTGCATAACCTATGATCCCTGTCAGTTTTTTAAAAACAAGACCCTAACAGAGGTTTTATAATTCCATTTATTTATGTTTATTTGTGTGCCTGTATGTGCAGGAGTTGGGGGAGTAAGTGTACAGTGAACAAACTGACCAGAGACACCTTACTCATAAGACCACGTCATGGGTTCTGATCTAGAGAGTTTTTAATATGAACACCAGGAAGAGCCTTGTGTTCACATATTCTGGTTTAACTGGTATATGATAGAGCCTGGACACTATGGCTTTGAATTATTAGGTTTTTTTTTTTAATGTGCTGGTAGATTTATCTCTGATAGGATAAAGAAAATAAACAATGCACATTGTCAAGAGGTAGTTAACTTAATTCATCTGTGGCTACTTTGTTCCCCCTGCACTATGTCCCACGTCTTCCCTCCGTGTGCTCCTTCTGGTGTGTGTGTTCCTCGTATGTCCCATTTCACTGGGTTTTTTTTTCCTCTCTTGATTGAACTTCATCTCGATTTTGATGAACCAGGTCTCTAATCTATCAAGGTCACGTTAAATTCGATTTTGCTCTTCTTAAGCATTTAACCCCTGCCCAACTAAGTATCATCTGCAAGTTTAATGAGCAGATTTTCACTTTCCTAATTGAGACTATGCTCATTAAGTTTTAATATTTTATAATTTTATTGAAAATTATTTCTACCATGTGAATGATGCTGTCTTGCCTGTGCCCTCTCCGTGAACATCTTGTTCATTATCCATGAACGTTTAGTACTTAGAAGCTGTGTCATTTTGAAACAAATTCTGTGACTTCTAAATAATTGAAAATGGGTGCTGGATCTGACTCCAAGTCATATTAATTCTAATGAGAATGTATAGCATACACAACACACTGTTATGCATTTCAACACACACACACACACACAAAAAAAAAATTAAACCTAAGCTGGACAGTGGTGGCGCATGCCTTTAATCCCAGCACTTGGGAGGCAGAGGCAGGTGGATTTCTGAGTTCGAGGCCAGCCTGGTCTACACAATGAGTTCTAGGACAGCCAGGGCTACACAGAGAAACCCTGTCTTGGAAAAAAAAAAAAAAAAAAAAAAAAAAAAAGATTAAACCTAGGGATCACAGTTCACTGAGATATAATGCCCTTAATGTACCTGTGTACAATAGAGAGGTAAAGCATAGCCTACCACTTTCCTACTTGAATATCCTTATAGAGGTTGCTTCTTTCTCATGCTGTTTTGTTGTCTGTGAAATGGAACTATAATCAGTCCAGCTGTAATATGTTATAAAGTTTAAAAGGTAATGTCTGCAACCTTCTCAATAGAACGTAACACATACTAACAGTTCATATGAATAGTAATTGAGGAATTGAGTGTTATTTTAATATACTGATAATACAAACATTGACATGGAATAATTGTTCTAATACGTGCCTGTCAGAGCTAACCCACAACTTTTGTATAAGTTATGAGTTCGTTTTTCTAAATGCAAAGTCGTGTTGAATTTTCATTCTCTGTTATGTTTTATTTATTATGAAAATGGGACTTTACAAATAATCATAGCAAGTAAGTGGCAGAGACAGTGCAGACATTGAACTTATATGTACAGTTGTATGTACAGTTGACAACTGATAAGTGGTACAATAGGCATGATTCACCCCAAGCGTCACAGCAAAGAGCAGAGTTGGCTTCAGAGGATTTTCAAGAAGAACACTTGATTACTGACTACACCTGACTACAGCCGACGACGCTGCTAGATCCTGCTGCATTTATACTGTTCAAGCCAAGGCTAAGAAAGGCCAAGTAACTTGTTCAAAATCAAGTATCAAATGGCAGAGCCAGGAATTGAACTCAGATCTGTGATAGTAAGTTTCATACTCTAAATCATTTTAATACACCACCAACCTCTGGGTGTGATCACAGAGTTCCTTTTTGAGGGGTGAAAGATATACCCAAAAATCTCAGAAGGCAAGGGAACAACAGTGAGAAGACAGTGTCTGTGCTTCCTTCCTTGCTTTGTAGGAGAAATAGGAACAGTCAGCTAGGAGGTTAAACTTGAGCCCGAGTGTACTTGAATTTAGTTAAATAGCTAAAAACTGTGAAGATGTCTGAAGAGGAAGACTGGCCAGTTTGCTTATAGAGGCGTTTGAAAGTAGAGCTAGGTAGAAAAGGGTCAGTTAGAAATGTGTTCAATTTGTGTACTTTATTTTTCTTTCTTCTTTGGTTTATTTAAAATAAGTAAACGGCAAGAGTGATCTTTTTGAGTCCATAAGAGCTGACAAGTTTTTTGGGTAAAATCCATTTTCCTGGCACTGTTTTTCAGAACACTTTCGGATTATTTTGTTTGATCCTTACGCACTCATGGACACTTTCATGATTCTGCTTCTGCTATCCTGAAATGTCCATAAGCATGAGAGAAGTGTGCTTATCCCAATTGGTCGGCAGACACACTCCTCTGGAGTTTGTTTACAGGCAGCTGCTTCACTGTGTTTATTTCATTACAATTGACAAGGTTCATTATGATCAAAATCAAAATGTAGGTATTTGGAAAATACTGGGCCTCAGGCAGTGATGTGGAAAGGGATTTGCTTTGCTTTTCTCACCTGTTACACTTTTTTTTTTCTCTCAGTCTCAGCACTAGCACTGCTCAAAAGAATAAAAAAAAAAAAAAATCCCCATATACTATCGCTTCAGATCCCAAATGACATTACAATGAAAACTTGAGGGTTTTTTTTTTTTTTTATGTTCTGTCAGTGTAGCTATTTGGTAACTATAAGAAACTTTGTTTTCCATTTTGCACCAAATAGTACAATTTACAGGAAAAATAAAAAACCCTTGATTTTGTATATTAGAACTGTGTACATAATATTGAGTGCTTTATAAGGATGGAAACTATACATATTGGACTTACTAGGAAATCAAGTATTTGCACTTCACCTGTAGATTGCACTGAGAGTAATCTAAAGTGTGTTAATGCGTCTTTTTATATCTTTTAAGATGGGATTTAACCCTAAAGTTATTTTTACCTTTGTCTTCGACACACATGTAGCTGAAGAGTTAGCATCACAGTGTGATCTGATCTCTCCAGATAGCACTTTGAACACAGACTCCTTTCTGCCAGACAGGCAAATATCTGTGGCTTCCATTTGCAGCTGCTCACCCCTAGTGAAATGATCGTGTTTTAAAATATTCTTGAATTCATGAGAACAAGTGCTGAACAAATGCTTAATAAATGCAGACTTATGTCTGCCAGTATGTTCCCAGGCATCCTGGACCCCATCAAAATTTATGTGCTTAGTAGACTTAGTTTTTCTCTTTTCAACCCTTAATCACCTGCATCCCTAGACAAACACCGAAGGCATTTGAAGGATCAAATTAGCATCAGTATGCTTCTCAGATACCTCGCTTTTTCCCATTTAGATTTGTCCCATTATAAAGTTTGTACTTAAGTTGTGAAAAGAAACTGAAGTGATAGAATTACAACATGGTTTAATGTGTGTTCAAAGAAGCCCAACCGTAGAGAGCTGACTTGGCTTTGAAACCTAGCTTTGCTGCTTGGTAATCACAGATCCTGACTCTGTCTGCACCTCAGTTTCCACAGATGAGGAAACCATCAATGGGCATAAATTATACCTGCCTTATGTAGGATTTGTGAGAACTAAACCAAGCCACATCATGTACTTTGCACTCAGTATATGTGAACTGTTTTTAGTGATGCTATGGAGTCTCCTACTGACAGGGACATTGAGATAGAGACCGTACTCTGGAAATATCTGAGTTTTACAGATTACAGAAAGATAACTGGCATGTGCCAGAACTATGCCAAGTAGCCTTGTTCTGCTTTTCTTATGATACACATCCTCTCCCTTGGTTTTTTAAGAATGCTTCTAGATGCCTGTGAGTAGCACAGATCCTTATAGGCAGATAGCTGGACTGCGGAGGCATGTAACAATGGCCAAGGTAAGTCATTTTTAAGCCATTTACATGAGTTTTTTTTATCTTACTTTTACTATTAGCACTAGACAGGTGTCAGGGACTTTTCACTTTGCTGCTTTGAATGTTGACTTCAAAAAGTGTGATAGATACTCTCCTGTTTGATGTTAAGTGATTTAGAAGATGTCAGTATTGTAGCTCTCACTGTAAGTTGCTTGGATACATTGCTTCTTCCTGCTGCAACTACAGCCTTCTGGAACCTGGTTGAATATCCAGATGTGAGGAAGTGCATATTAATTAGTCATAGGTTGTATACATGTATATCATAGAACTGGCAGAGGGAAAGGGGCATTTGTAAACAGCAGTGAGACAGCAAACACAGACTTGGCTGCCTCTTGTGATGTTTAGAAATAGAAGACAATATGAGCAGAATCTAACAATCATTCTTTAATTATTTTTGAAATTTCAAAACGATATATCAATGATATTTTGCTTCAGGCCCATAACAGCCAGTACCTTGGTGAGCTCTGCAAACGAAGAAATCATTTATTGTAAATTATACCTAAATATGATGGCAGAGATCTCTGTGCCATGAAGAAAGAGCCTGATCCATGGCTATTTTGTTCTATACATGGTACAATGCAGTACACTGTTCTAAGCCAAAGCCCTGTGTTGTCTGGGTAACTCCTGTTGCCATAGCAATGAAATTCTTTTGCGGGAGCAGGGCGAATGCTAATTGTAGCCATTTGTTGTTCCTTCTGTCGATCCCCTAACTAGCACAGTTGTAGAGCAGCCAGAGACACTGGGTGAACAGCACGGAGTGCCCCCAAAAGCATCGCTGCTGAAGGCAACCGGCTGCTCTGCTTAAAAAATCATTTGAGCAGCCTACAGTGCTGACAGTGCCACTGTGTGGGCAGAAGCACAGCTTGACTCAGACCCTGACAACTGTTGAGCTGGGACTTAGAGGGAGAGAAGACTGTTTAAGACCTGTTGCGAAGGTACTGATGACATGAAGATTAATTTGACACCAGCCTCTCAGAGGTTGGTGCTGGGCAAATCATAACAACTGTTTATCCAGGCCTCCATTCAATATCAGAATGCCCAGAGGCTGTAGGAGATAGATCAATGGTTATGCTTATTTCCATCTGAAACTGCATTACTGTGGCCTAAGTAAAAATATTCATTTGGTCACATCCAACCAATTGCAATTCACATAGGTATTAGATTCAGCTTGTACTAGTAACTCCACATCTCTTCATAAGATCTTACATTTAGAGACTTATTATTTAACTGCCAGAAATGAACAGAAACTGAAAATCAGCAGAAATGTGAACTCACTCCTTTTGAAAAATAGAAGAAATAGTGATGTCTACCAATTGCTTGGTCTTTCAAGCTAGCTCAATTTGAGAAAATGTGCTTAAACCTGGCAAGTAGTAATTCATCATGAAACCTAATTGCTACAGGCACTTGAGGAAGAAAAATCATCGTAATTTTAAGGAAAAAATATGAGTTATGATTATGCTATTATATCTTCCCTTTAAAGTTGTATTGACCCACAAAAAATGGTTAGTTCATGGGATTTTTAAAATTTACTCCGCCAGAACTGTGTAAACACAGTAATAAATTCTGAGGTAGTTTTAAAGGCAAAATGTAACCTATCTACCTTCTAATTGAACAGACTAGTGGTACATCCTGCCTAAAATCCTATTAGAATTCAGCCAAACTAATCTTGTGGATCTGTCACATCAAGCAGATTCTTACTATCAGCTTAATGTTTGTTTAGTTTCAGAGGAAACTGGTATGCCAATTACCCGATACTAACTAAAGATCAGGTAGAGCACGGGGATGAAAGCTTTAATGTGATGGGATTTCCCTAGAAAGAACCCCATGGATAGTATTTTGATCGAACAGTCCTGCTCTTGTGGAAAGATGGCTACCAGAGTATCATTTTGGGCCTCCAAAGAAATTAGCCTGTTGTGATGGTTATCATAATAAATTATTTATGTGCTTTTAACATGAAGCTAGTTAGTTCCATTCATCCTTGAAAGTAGAAATCATTCCATAAATTCTGTTGGAAAATGTTTGGAACAGACTTGTTGCAACTTCTAAGACTTGTGTATTCTCCATTTCTAGTGTTTAAGTGAGACAAGAATATTTTAAAATAATACTACTTCTTTGAAAAATATATATGCAAATCTTTTAGGTATTCGTAAATCACTATACGATAAAGGCTTATTTTATTAAATCATCTACTTTAAAATTAATCTAAACTGTCCAAACACTGAGTTCTCAGCATGAGAGATGAAAACAACTCCAGAATGTGAAGTCTCCATGCCTCAGTCAATGCATTGGATAAAGATGTCGTCAGGTGTGCCAGCTGCAGCTGTTGGCCTGAGCAAATGCTCAGCTCCATGAACGAATGAAGCCTAGAACACCCACGCATCCTAGGCAGAGAGAATGTGTGCGAGACAAAACTTAACAGTATACCAGATGATTCCTGGCAGAACAGACTCTCAGCACCAGCTAGCTATGCCAGCCCTCCTTTGCTCTTATATCCAGAGAGCTAAAAGACCTAAGGGAGTCACTCTGTGAGACATAGAATTCCTAGCCACCTTATTCTAGGGATAGCACTGTAAGCACTGCTCATAATTGTGAGTCAGGGCTTACAATGCAGAACTGTGCAACAGTTTACTCTTAGTTTCTATCTGGTAGAATAGTTAAAACAAGGCATCATTCTCAGGGAATGTCTAGTGGTGGACAAGCCTCTGGATTTTTTTTTTCCAATACATTTGACTGCAGCTTCCCCTCCCTCCACTCTTCCCAGCCACTTTCCTCTTCCCCAGATCCACTCTCAACCTCATCTCTCCAGAGAAAAGAACAGGACTTCCAGGAACATTAACGAAACATGGCACAACAAGATGCAATAAGACCAGGCACCAACCCTTAAATCAAAGCTAGGTGAGGCAATCCAGTAGGAAAGGGTCCTGGAAACAGGCAAAAGGGTTAGAGACACCTCTACTACAACTGTCAGGAGTTCCCCCAAAACACTAAGTCAACAACCATAATATATGTATGTATAGGACCTAGCACAGACCTATGCACAAACCTGATTGACACTTAACTCTCTATGAACCCCCATGAGCCCTACTTTGTTGATTTCACAGGCTGTGTTCTCCAGTTTCGTTGACCCTTCTGGCACCCACAATTTCTCCTCATGTTCCGAGGGGTTCTACCAAGCTCCAAGGGGAGCGACCCAGTGAACATCTTTAAGATGGGCTCTCTCTTCACCTAATGTTTGGCTTTGGATCTTTGTTCAGACTTTTAACCTAGGCAGAAAGAAAACACAGGAGCTGAAATGTATTACCTTCCCTCTGTAGAAGCCTGACAAAAGAGCCTCCTACAAAAAAAAGTCTGCAGTCCTATATAGCATTTCAGTGTAAAAAATTTGTCTTGAGGAAACGATGTGTGTAGCCTAGGAGCCATGCTGGTAAGGTTCTGTAACCATCTTTCACTTCCTTAGGCAATTCCCCACAGCCAACACAAGGTTAGATCACCTTCAAGTACCACTAGATTGGGAGAAGGACAAAATGGATGACCTGAATTTTAAAAATCTATTTTAGCTGCTACTCAAGCAAATCTATCTCTTTATGCTTCTTTTAAATGAAGAAAATTTAGAGGAATGAAACATCCTGAAACATCCTCTCACCCTTCTCCTAGAAAGGCTGGTGGGTCATTCTAGCAACTCACTGTAGATGAAGGCATCCCAGCTTAAACTTCCACCAGCAAAAGTGAGTATTTATAGAGAGGGCTACTGTTGCTTCACTGACATCAAAGCCAAGCATTGCTAGAAAGAATGCTTTTTGTGTGTGTATGTGTGTGTGTACGTGTGTGTACGCACACACATTGATGAGTCATCTCCACATTCTGGTAGTTGACAACCTGATGGTATGTCTTTACTTTTCTTGTTTGTAATGTTTCTGTTTTGCTGTTTCACCTGTTTTTGTTTTCAGTCACTTTCTCATTGATTTTCAGGCAAATACGTCAAACTTCACAGCTTAAAAACTTATCTGAACTATTTCTAATTGTGCCCAACATTAAGCAATTTGCTCCTAAGTAAAGTAGACAAAAGTGAATAGTTTCCAAGTACTAATTAAATATTGTTTTTGGCATGTCAGTATAGCTTTATAACTTTTGTGTGATGGTAGCTCAATTGTTTAGTTTTAAAACCATAAATTGATTTTTCTCCTTGCCAGTTATTACATGAAAGTAAACAACTATTTAAATTATAGCTTATGTAATTAAAGAATACTGTCAGTGGTTCTGAGCTTTTTAGGACATGGCTGTCTCCTCTTCTTCTTCCTCCTCTTTCTCTTCTTCTTCCTCCTCCTCCTCCTCTTCTTTGTTTTTTCTTCTATTATTATTGTTATTGTTTTATTATTTTATTTGAGTTAATATGAGCATATTCATTGGTGACCTTTAAATTTGGCTTTCATGCACTTCCCTCTAGAGCTATTGAATCAGAACTTTTCAAAGTGTTGGATAGTAATTGTTTTGAAACAAATTTCTCAAGAATTTACTATAAAGCTGAGATCCTCTTGTTCAGAAAAGGAGGATTTGGGATATAATTTTATGAAATACTAATTCCCACCTTTTGACATTGAGTTTCAACATAAAAACAGCTTAAAACATCAAGAATTGTAGGGATTTTAAAAGCAAGGAACAACTTGTGTGTGTAATTGATTTTTATTTGGCATTTTGTTTTTCTCTAAAAAATAGAAACTACTGAAACTATTTGAAAGTTAAAGACATGTACAATAAAAACGATGCTAAATTGGTAACATCTTGACTGAAGGTGAATTTAAAGTGGAAAGTGATATAGAACAGGAGAGAATTACCATGTATTAGATATTTATACTTTTAAAGAATACACTAGAGTACAAAAAAGAGATTATTATTCTGAGAGCTAGTCACTGGAAATGTCCTTTTAAACCAGTGTTCTTCCTGCTTGCCCAGAGCTTAGAACATGCTTTCAACACTGAAAACTGATAAACAACCAAAGGAGATACCATTTGATAAAATAGATAGGAAATGTTTCCCTGTAAGAAACAGTTCTCAGATGCGCCTGACCTGTGCATTGCTCGTGTAGATTGACCTTGTATCAGGTTGTTAGAAACAGTTCTCAGAGCTGAGAGGAACAGTGTTGCATAGCTGCCTCTCTGCGAGCCTCCTGTTCTCCACCAAGAGTGCTGCTGTGTGTGATACTACAGCATGCTGCTGATGCATGCTATAGTTACATGCCATGTTATGTGCCAAGGCTACATCGCTTTGCCTCATCTGTTAACTGGCTTTGGATTGGGGTCACCTTTGCCTTTCAGCTAATTCTCAGTTGTCCGTGAGTGTCTATAAACCCACTGCACATTCCGTCACACCTAGATTATGAAAGAACACAACTTCCCTGACATACTCCTCTGAAACTCTGAAACATCTCTTAACATTTTTTTCAGACCCGCTTTTATAAATGGTGATCTAAAGATCTAAGAGAAGGCATTGCTAAATATTTGCAATTTGGTTTTTGAAAGATAACCCCTTAAATTCCACACTTCAGCCATCATGGTTTAAGACTTAGGGCTTGTAACATGTTTTGTTTTGGTCCCATATTCCTTCTGTTTTTCTTTCTCTTTCACCTTTATGACTTTTGTGACACATGGTGACAAACCTCTAGCTACAAAAAAAAAAAAAAGTCAACAAAATAGACAAGTTATAACATCCTTTCTTCCTGGCTAGCTAATGTCAGTGCCTGAGAAGGCAGCCATGTAAACATGAGTTCCTGTGATCTCTACTCCAGACATTTCTAACAGCTTCCCTTTGCTTCCATGTCTTCAATTAGTCTCTGTGACTGTGGCTCCTCTTCTCTCCCGGAGTGCACTCGGTTTCAAAGATGCCTTAGGATAACACCTTGCTCCTGGCCAAAGAGAGTCATTGCTGCTCTGTGCTTCTTTAAAACCTGTTTGCTTGTTGATGTGGTCATGAAGATGTGTATTCTTCATCTCTGATTCCCTTGATAATGGAGTGATCAGAAGATAGATTGTACTAAGAGAGCTTGGAGTGGGTAGTATTCCTTTCTAGTCATCAAGCCTTCTGTCCCTGGATCATCATTTTTTTTCAGATAACTGACTGATACCATCTGTCCAAATTATGCTATCATCTACTTTAAGATTTACTGACATTGTTGAAAGTTGGTTACTATAATCTCAAAATCCTGTAACGAATACCCATACAGTTTTAGTGATTTAGAGTTTTACCAGAGGGAAGAAAATTTTTGGTCTTAACTTATCATCATAACAGTTAAGTGTGTCTGTGTGCATGTCTTTGTGTTCTTTGTGTGTGTGTGTGTGTGTGTGTTTTGAGACAGGAAAGTGACAGTGATGCCTGCGAAATGCATAAGGTTTTTTTCGTGTTCAGTGTTCTTTTTTTTTTTTTTTTTTAATTTTCCCTGTTGTTGTCCCTTGGCACTTTCAAAGGAAATTGAATTTAAACATGCTTTTCTAACTGCATTTAAATATATGTAAATGGATTATAAATAAAAACTTTAAAGGAAATGAAAATGCTTTACAAATATCCCATTAATTCCCCCAAGTATCCCTATATAACTCTGAACAAGGTGGTTGTTATATTCCATCAGCTAAGACAAGCCTTTTTCTCAGTAGATTCTCAATGGCTCTTATTAAAAAATAATAGGCCACCTTCTCTTCCACAGAAATGTTCAGAACCTAGACCTCAAACTTTTTTCTGGGCTTTCCTTAATTTGGGCTATCATGAACACCTACCTATAAGACATGAGACAGGGGATGAGCATCCTCTCTCATCTACTCCAATGCTCTCCCAAAGCACCCTAGCAAGGTATGTCTTAATCTTACCCTACTCCAACCCAGCCTAGTCTTTTCTTTCCACCCCTTTCCTGAACATCTCCCTTGCTTCCCAAGTCAGCCACAAGCCATATTCTTCCCTATATTCCAGTCCACAGGTTAACTGCTACTACCTCCATCCATCTTCTTCCCCATATTCAGGACGTCCATCTCCTCAGAGCCACTCAAATCTGCCTTGTTCTGGTCCCACACCATATGGCACTGTTTCCTTGTAGTAGGACCACCATAACTCTCTTCTTCCAGCTTTCTCTCTCCCTGTTCATTTCCTTACCATTCTAGCCACAGTGCTGATGAGATCATCCTGACACACGATGTTTTCATGCGCCTAAGTTCCCAGAGCTTGAAAACATGATGCTCTAAATGTTTCCCCAAGCTCATCTCTTCGCTTTCGGCAGACTGTGCTGCTTGGCCATTGTGGAGTCTTTCCAGGTCCCTTGTGTAATCAACACTTTTCAACTCTACTTGTAATTCCTTCAATCTCTACAAATATGATCTCTTTATTCCACATTCCAGCAGACTGCCATTGCAAATGTAATGGTCTCTTTGAAAAGGACCACCTGCAAATCTGTCATGTCTTCTTATCACGATTTATGAAGGATGAGTTGCCAAAATTACTCAAGCAACAACATTATATATAAAAATAAAAGTAAAACTGTAAAGTACTACGAAGCAATGTCTTAATCTGTCCTTATACATCCCTTTTCCTTTTATCCACATATTCCCTGTGCTTAAATTATAGGGTGACTATTTTAGATAACACTCCTTAGCTCCGGCTTGCTCAGAATCGAAGCAGGTGAGTGGTAGAGTGAGATTACATGGCCTAAAGCTGAGGCTGTCCCTTGCTCTAGGGCATCTTTTCCCCCCCTCCCGTTGCCTGTGTGGGCAGTGGTAGTGCTTAGGAAAACCTGTGAAGGCGTGGGATTCTTGCGTTAAAGCCTAGTGGCCACACATGCTTTCTTGTGCTAGGGTGAAAACTGTCACTTATTTCTCATCCACTTTTGATGTTTTCTCTCCCTGTGCCTCAGTTTCCTCGTCTTTAAGAGCCATAAAATAAGCATGCTTCATAGATTTCTATGGGCGTGGATGACGTAGTCTATTTTTAAAAGCTTTTACAAAATGCCCTGCTCATAGTAATACTTAGAATGGTGTGAACAGCCACAGACACTGTTACTACTGTCACTGGTGTCACTGTCCTTGCTATCATGATCAGCACTGTGATAGCACATGGTGATGCTAATATTCCTGACTAACAAATGGTGACGTGAACATACAGAAGGGTTAAGTGACCTGCTCACACTTACACATATGGAATAAGGAAGTCCTGACTCTTGTTTGTGATACGGTTTTTCTACTATGCCATGAAACATCCAACAGTTCAGCATTAGGATGCCAAATACATTCCAGACTCGCATTGCAATTCAGTAGATGGAATGTGTTTCATTTATTTTCTACAGCACATTATTCTACAGAATCACATTCTTAACTCTATGCAAATTCAAACTTTCAAATCCCTTTACTAATCCGTCTACTAACAGTTGTTAATTTTGATACTTTGGATTTAAGCATGAGGAATAGTTTTTCAGAGAATGATCAGAAGAGACTGAGAGGCTGGTTAGAAAGGAGCTTAAATGTCAATACAAGGATATTTCTAATACATGAGATTGTATTGCTTGACCCTTTAAAATAATGGGGGGAAAGCCTTCTGAAAATGAGAAAACCATTGATAGTGCACACAGTCTAGTTTTTACAGACACATGGCTTGTGAGGGAAAATGGTACACATAGAGGCATTAAGGAAATGTAGAGAGTGGGCAAGCTGACGCACTGACTCTGTAGCTCAGCTGTTGTCAACACGTGGGTCATGGAGATTGACTGACCCTTTCACAATATCAGATATCATGTATATCACATTTACATTATGATTCACAAAATTTACATTAGGTCACAAAATTATAGTTACGAAGTAGCAACAAGAATAATTTTATGATTGAGAGTCACTAAAACATGAGGACTTACCGGGCAGTGGTGGCACACGCTTTTAATTCCAGCACTTGGGAGGGAGAGGCAGGTGGATTTCTGAGTTCGAGGCTAGCCTGGTCTTTTTTTTTTTTTTTTTTTTTTTTTGGTTTTTTGAGACAGGGTTTCTCTGTGTAGTCCTGGCTCTCCTGGAACTCACTCTGTAGACCAAGCTGGCCTCGAACTCAGAAATCCGCCTGCCTCTGCCTCCCAAGTGCTGGGATTAAAGGTGTGTGCCACCACCGCCCGGCTGAGGGCAGCCTGGTCTACAGAGTGAGTTCCAGGACAGCCTGGGCCACACAGAGAAACCTTGTCTCAAAAAAAAAAAAAAAAAAAAAAAAAAAAAAAAAAAAAAAAAAAAAAAACATGAGGAATTATACTAATGGGTCACAGCATTAGAAAGGTTGAGAACCACTGCTCTAGCTGTTTCTAGAACAGATGAGTACTAGTTTGATCTAAAGATTTTCGCTATTGGGGCAGAAAAGATTGCCACTTGGTTAAGAGCACTTACTGCTCTTGCAGAGGACCTAGGTTTGGTTCCCGTCTCTCACACTAGGCAGCTCACAGCTGCCTGTAACTCCAATACATTCTAGCATTCACAAGCACGTGCACACATTTGGTGCACAAAAATATATGCAGATAACATATTCACAATAGTAAATCTCTGAAAAAGTATTCTTTTGTGGGTGCTCCAAGCTGTTATAGAGGAATTGATTGTTTAAGAGATGCCACTTACAGTTACCTTTGTTGAATCCTGAGATTACAGGTTTTAATCTTCCACAGTTGAGAAATATGTCCTCTTGTGTATATTCTAATCTTGGTAGTGTTAATATTTGGTACTAGATCATATCTTAGCCAGGACTCACTTCACATAATAGCATCAGCTCAAGAGAATGATAGGCCTTAATCAGTCACTAATCATCACTTGTTATCTGCCTGCTTCCGTCTCTCTCGGCATTGGCTTCACTGCCTCTGTGCCACCCTCTGTCACCTCCTGCCACATGCCTTTTCTACTCCATTCAACTGTCCACTCCTGGTGGCTCACTGCCTCATAGGATATTCATGGATAGCTGCTGTAGTCTTGTCCCTTTGGTAAGCCTTTCTTATCAAGAATCTACTAAAGTGACCTCAGGCCATTGTTAACTCAGGCATCAGTTCTGGTCAGGAATTCTCTAAATCTCATACTATTATAGTTTGAATGATATAACCTCTTTGATTTTTATGCTTAGTTTATTTACCTATTGTCTTGCCACCAATATGTTTCCTGTGTCTTATGTACAGCATAGAACCCACAATAACTTTTTAGTAAATGATGAATTCGAAATAAATACAAGTGTTGGTAAACTAGCCAGAAATTACTTCATATTTGTTTCTTTGCTATATTCCTTTTCCTTTTAGGTGAGTTGGAAATAATACTGACTTAGAAATTTGAATAGTCAATAAAACATGTATATGAAACACCTGCCACATGTCATAAAAATGCTGTGTAATATATGATACATCTCTTTCTCTAAACAGTGCTTTCTATAAATAACTCAATATCATTATTATCTTCCCATGTTTTCTTCAAAGTGACTACTAGAGTCATCCCCATTTTAATTCGCATACTACCTTATAAGATGCCAAGTAGATACATATTTTAGTAAGTATTTTGGATGTTGCAAACTGCATACTAATGTATTGACCAATTTCCACAGTATTCTCCAAATTCTACAAATAGAAAGGGAGGGATTTAGGGGGCGGGGCAAAATGTTTTAAGTGCACTGGTCACATTCTATAAGTACTTGTGCTGAGATTTTTATATTTTTGCATATATAAAGTACAGTCTTAAATATGTGAGGGATATTCAATGCTCATTGCTAATGATAATACCATTTTTAATGACATTGCTGAGTTATACCAAAGAATTCTATTTTTATGTTTATTTAGCTTTAAACAGTCAATTGAAAATACTTCATGTGATATGAAGTAAACTGAAATAAAATGTCACTTTCTGTCATGTATAATTTCTGAATATAAAATAATTTTCTTTAAAATTTTAATCATTCACTTTTAAAGTTGAATTGAATTGTAACTGAATTTAAATATTAGTCAAACCCTGTGTACTAAATTCTTATTTTAAATGGATATTTTATTATCTCATTGCTTACATGTAATATTAGACAATTTAAAAGTTAAACTCTTGACATTTAATCCTAATGTATACATTTTAACTTTGTAAACAGAGTGAGACCAGTTGGACTGAGTGAGCCCAGCACCTTTTACGTGGTAGAATTGCTATTGATTTATGACAAACGCCTGTGCGAGCAGGCAGGGGTGGGTTGTTGCTGTCAGATGAGAACTGAAAGCAGGCAGGTTTTGTTATCAATCACTGGGTGTCGATGTAAGACAGCAGCGCCTGTTATAATTGATTTGATGGCTCTGGATGGCCTGAGCTCCAGTGGCCAAGGCAGATTGTGGCAACCCAGCCATGCATGACATTGACATGAAGAGGAGGTGACATGACTCGTCAGAGGCAGAGTTAGACAATTTAAAGGGGCAAATTACTCACCAATTCAATAATGCATAAACCTGAACTTCTGATACGAGATGATGTGAAAGAGGAAAGAGAAAGGAAGTTTTCGTTTTTGTGACTCGTGTTGGGCTGGTATTTGCTGGATTAGACTGGCTTTCATACGTATTTCATCTACTCTACTCTGTTATCCGTAAATAATACTTACTTCATTATAAAGAGCACAGATTATTTATTACTTCCATTACTGAGTCATTTGATAGGAATAGGAGTTTGTACAAAGAAAGCAGATATCCACCCTCTGTGTGTGACTTTAATTCCTGAGTCTGAAGAATACAAACAAATTGAGTTTTGTTATCAAGTAATATGAGAAACTAATGCAATGAAAGTTTAGTTGCCAACTCTATCTTGGTAAATTACAGTCTAAGTCAGGTAGACACCAAATTTCTGTCTGTACCAGTGGCTTGGACATGCATTGGGTATTGGGGGCAATGCAGCAGGAGGAGTTGTAGCAGCAGTTTGGTTGCTGTGATAACCATGTGCAGATGTTCTAATAGAGAGAGGTTCTGGTGTATAAACTGCCTGGGTCTTAGGCAGACAGCCCCAACCTCTGTGACTACAGTGGTCCTGTCATGTCCAGAAAACGCTACTTTGTTCCAGTGCTCGCTAACCTCTGGCTCTTCCTATATATCCTGTTGATAGGAGACGTGGCATCTGTGTCTCATTTTGGCTGAGCATTCTCCATTATTTATTCTCTGTTCACTAACCAGCTGGTCGTTTCTGTTAGCTTGATGAGCTCTGAGAGCTGCAACAGTCTGTGGCTAGAGAGGTAAGAATAGAAAGGACAATTTGATTCTATGTCCATTTGTGCTATAGTACTATAGTACTAGTATTCCCTGAGGACTGTGAGCTTGGTCCCAAACATGGGGTGTTGGCCATTCTTTCAATAACAGCCATGTGGTTTTTCCTATGGAAAGCAACTTAAATCCAATTAGAAAGTGGTTGCTTTTAAGCCCTCACAATGCTTTGCCACTATTGCACCATGGTCCTGCCTTGCCCCGCTACTCATTAATGTGCTTCCCAGGGTTCACAGCAGAGCCAGACTATTGAGGATCCTCATGCCCATCCTCATGCCCAGCAGCCTGCATAGCAGCCTCCAGTACTAGGAGAGCTAGTCAGGGCTGAGGAAGTTTCCTGGTTAGTGCTGACATGATTTCTTCATGTCATGTGACTGATGTGGAGTGACTTGGAAACACAGATTTTTTTTTTTACCTGAAACTTTGTATGTAAGATGATATAGCAAAGTTACCTACTAGTTTTTCAAGAACAGTTTTTGTTTTTTAACAGATGACATAATTGTGGTGTTCTCATTTGAAAAGTGTTAAGAAATTAATTTCTAATTCATTTTTTAAAAATCTTTTAAAAATCTACTTCTTATGGGTTTATCATGATAATAAGCATTCTATATTCAGTAACGAGATAATTTCTTAATAGTCTCATTTGTATAAAATTGTGTGTAACTCAGTAATGCTCTTTAATAAGCAATGATGTAAGAAGAAAAATTAGCATATAGAATTGCATCCCTAAGAATTACATATTCTAAATTTTAGAGTGATCTAAACATCTTCCTCGCTGACTTGGTGAAAACCCACATGCAGACAACATAGTACAAGAACAGTTAACATATAACAACCCCTAATGTCAACATGTTAAAACTTGCAGAGCTGAATGTAATGGGCTGTACTTTTAATCCCAACTCAGGAGATACAGGCAGGCACATCTCTGAGTTCAAGCCAGGTAAACTACAAGTGACATCCTATCTCAGAAAAAGAAAGAAAGGAAAAAGAAAATAGGACAAGTCAAACTTTACAAGTTAATGAGTGTCAAAGGTGAAGATCATTAACACAATCTGGCTTTATTATGCTGTTCTAAATTATCCTAATATCCTACAAACATTTGGCTTTGTTGAACCCAGTGGGTCATTTCTCATAATAAAATATTTTTAAATATTTTAAATGATATAGTCACCTGGATTATACAGTTAATCTGCAAAGACCACCTAGATGTTAAGTCTCCAAATTTAGGTGGTGAAACCAAAGAAGAATCAGCAAAAGATCTTTCTATATTTAGGTATAAACCTTGTTCGTACAAGCTGTGAACAAGCTAAGCATCCAACTTTGGTTGCTCTTGTGCCTCCCCTGTTCCCCCTTAATAACCATATTGGACTGTAGATAACAAGCAGCCTCATATGATCTTTGAATATGGCAATTATGTCTTTTATGTAGATTTACTAGCTCGTTCTGTTTCTAAGCTTTTTAGCCATGGTGATTGGTGTAATTACAGAGCTTCCTTCATGGTGTGGAGGCACAATTTACAGGTCAAAAATGTTATACAGAAGTCGGTATGGTGGCCGTCTAATTAGATTGCTTAATATTTATCAAAATGACATTCTTTTTTGCTGTGCTGCAGCTTGTCTTTGTGTCCCAAATATTCTTTCTTAATATAATTATATGATTGGATTTTCTTGTGAACTTTATGGGATATTAATCAGAATTAAACTCAAAATGTTACCTGCTGTTGGACATAAAATCTCCATTTCTTCCTGACTGTGGTTGTATAAAGCCATGAAATCCATCCAATCAGTGTTCATTCTGTAGAACCCAGGAACATCCATTGTAGATGCTGGGGCTCTCACTGTTTCTGGTTTGGGCACCTAGTGAGGTCCACACCTTCTCTTTCAACAGCAAGTCAATAAGCCCAAGACTATCTTAGAGATGAAAAAATAGGATAAAGAGCAGAAGATTTTCTTAGGTAGTGACATTTGAACTGCAGTGCAAAGAGATCTCCCAAGTAAATGAGCGAGGAAGAAACAACATCCTAGCTTTACCACTGGAAGGATGGGGCTTGTTAGGGTACTATGGGGACAGGGATGTTGGCAGGGCAGTAACTGCATGGGAGCCACAAGAGGATTTGGAGGTGTAGGCTGGGACCATACAGCATGATCTTTACAACTGAGGTATGGAGTCTGGATTTTTGCTAATAGCCCTGAGCACTCACTAAGTGAGAACTGAGTCCTATGTATAACAAAGGTGATACAGAGTGGCCTCAGACTCCAGCAGTGAGATTGCTGACCCCACTGCAATGTTAAACTTGTCATACACACTTTATCATATATTCAATTGGTTTTACATGTACCCTGCTGTTGATTTGTTTTTATAGCATGAGTGATTCTCTCCCAGTAGCAGAGGGTGTTTACAAAAGGACAGCTGACTGTACCTTGTTCATCTTCTACGCTACATTTTCTCCTTTTACAATAAAATCAGTTTAAAAGCTCTCAGCTCTTCCCTCGTTGTATTTCTTTTTATTTTGTTTGCTCTTATGTAATCAAATTTCTCCCATTTGCCTTTGTAATTTTTAAGTGCTTTTAAGTTTATAAAGGATTAGGTTATACATTTATTTTGCTGCTAGAGTGGACCTACAATCCAAAATCCTGCTGGAGCCTGGACACTTCATGAAAGTAGGCTTGGCTAACAAGGGTCCAGGTGACCTGGGGGACACATACTCCACTGAGAGAGGGAGTTTGTTGTTACCTACAGCTATGTCATGCTATTTATTGCGCTATTTTTTTTTCAGTTTTCTGTAAAATACTGAGTGAATATTTCTCTGTAAAACACAATTGATTCTACTTGTTAAAAGTACTCTGACCAATGAAATCATAGAATACTTCTCAAGAGCCCAACAGAATTTTTCTCTAAAAACTAACACTTTTCCCTATTTTTATGACTCCATTTAATTCTACAATCTATCTGGATTTTACTTACATTCATAGTATTAACTATAGATCTTTTTTTTTTTTAATTTCCATTTTGAAATAATGTTTACAGAAAGCTACTACACTTCAGGAGAGAGATCACGGACCCAGCCCCTACCCGATGGCAATATCTAGTGTGTAGCAAGGAATTAGTGGTTTGAAATCAGCATATTCCACCCACTCATGGTACACATACGCACTTGTTTGTATATGTATGTTGGGTGTATAGTAATGTGTAAAACTCACAGCGAATGAACAGCTATTACCGCATGCCTATTTTTCATGATTTTCCATAGTGCCTCAACTACCACCACACACACAGAGAAAGAGAGAGAGACAGACAGAGAGAGACAGAGAGAGAGAGAGAGAGAGAGAGAGAGTTCCCAAGGCCCATCATAGTACATGCTATTGTCTCATTCTTTTCTAATGTACTTAATCATTGGTTCATTATATGCTAAAGCCATTCCTGGTCGACCAGGAACTCTGCCTTTTTTTAAGCTCTCTTCCTTCTCTGAGGTACCATAATCTTAAACAAACAGAAAGAGATGATATACATTCTCAAAGTAGTTACTGTGAATGTTCTAAGTGACTGGATTTTATGTAGAGTCTTGCTCAGTCTTATGTCATATGAGTCCTGCACATGTATGTATTTGAGCCAGTTCACTTGCTGTAATTAAGATTCCCAGATTGCATTAGTGGAATTTGAAATCCAAGACCCTACTGGGAATACCGATGACTCCTTACCACATTCATATCTTGACCATACTCTTTAGTCATATTTGACCACATACACACACAAGGCCCTGAGCATCTTGTAATTGGAGAGGTTGTTCTAGGATTTCATCTCCCCATAACTAGAATGCATAACCAACTTCTTTTCAGTCCTTCAATAGAGTATCCATCTCTTAAAATATACCTACGTTGGTGAAACCATTTTCTGTCCATTTCCACACATATATATATACCCTTCTACAAATACTAAAAATTATATCTCCAGTAAGTACATTGGCTTTTAATTCCCTATTATAAAATTGGAATAATTAAGTATATTTTACTATATTTGCCAGGTTTTACAATACCTCATATAATAATTTTCCCTTGTTACATGACAGTTACTAGCATTTATACATTTTGCCTCAGTCTAATTAACTATGATTTTTGTTATAGCATGTTAATATAGATAACACATATTTATTGTTTAAAAATTAAATAAAGATGTGTATTGAGGCCCAAAACTGTAATCCCACTACTTGGGATGTAAAGGATGTAATGTGTTTCCTGGGAATCTATGTCAAAGCAGTCATTCAAAATGAATGGTGGTCCACTCATGCTCCACTTTTGAATATAGCATTTTAGTTCAGAGTCAGCTTTCCTATCATTCTGGGGTTTTGTTTTGGTTTCTTTGATTTTGATTGGAGGAGTTGTTTTTGTTTTGTTTCATTTTTTTTGGTAAAAAGTTTACTTTCCTCCCTGTTGGCATAGAGCATATGATGATGGGGATTTCATGCAGCAGGAGACATCTGTTCACATTGTCTTTCTGCAGCAGAAAAGATGGATGCTGGGAGTCCACCACACTTCTCTACTTTATTTAGTCCAGAAACCCAGCGACTGGAATTGTGCTGCCCACATTAAGGGTGTGTCTTCACACCTCAGCACCAGTGTGAGGTATCACCTTATTATGTCCTGTGTCTGCTGCTACTGCTGAGTTTCTCTCCAGTTTTCCTTATTTGTGAAATGAATGTAATAACCACTACACTTTGGAACCAGGCAATCTGTTTGTTTGTTTGCTTGCTTGTTTGTTTGTTTCTAAGAAGTCTTTATGTATAGTTCAGTATTTCACCCTTATCTATCTTAGTTTATTTTATCATCACAAACTCACCAGGTCTTGGGCTTTGTTGTCACAGAAAGGTGAGGGATTGCATGCCCAGAAAATTGAATACATTGACGAAAGGTGCGTTGCTATTGAGTGGGGTTGCCCAAAGTGGAATAGCAGAGGAGAAAACTCAAACCCATGTGCCTGTCCTTAGTCTTTACTTGAGAAAGAAGGCTCAATGTGATCAAGACAACTGCTTGGCTGTCCAAATGCTCTGGCTCCTTTTTAGAGATTATGTAGGAAAGGGGGACATTGACTTAGCCCAGAGTTTTAAGGTCTTTATGCTCAGATGTCTTCCTTAGGTTTTTATTCCTCTCTGTATCACTTTATAGATATGGGGCTGAATGATTATCTCTGTCTCCTGAACAAGCACCTGCACCCTCTGAGTACCACTGGCCTGGATTGGGCACTAGCTGTGGTCAGGGCAGAGGAAATGCCCACTTGTTACCGTAGCTCACAATGAACTTGCAAGAGTCTACAGATTTTGTTTTTTGCTTTGTTTTTGAAGAGGCTTCTTCAGGCAGAACTAATTCACTGCTCCGTTGAGAAATACGAAAAGGAACAAAACATTCAGTGTAGAAGAGACTGCTTCTGTTTCTTTGAAGTTCTTTAATCTCTTTACAGAAAAGATAACTTATGAAAGGGCTTTGTAACTGAGTACTCTGTTATCATCGTTGATTTCTAACCTCTCTTCTCTATTCCATTCACTGGGAGCTCTTAGCCCAAGTCTTAAACACTTTTATTTTTAATGTTGGTATGTGCTGCATTGTTCCTAAGGTTAATTTTTTTATTCCATTGAATTTTAACACCATTTGCTTATTTCTTTTAACCATTGAGTAAGAAGTTAAAACTTTTAATTGGAAATTACAGTATCATAACAAGAAGAGTCTGAGCATATCAGCCCTCCTGTGAATGGAGTGTATCTGGGCCAGGCATCTGAACCTTGATGTGGCTAGGCTGGGAGGATGAGACTTTGCCAATGGATTCACATATAAAGAAAGGCATGTGAGTGAGTGGAATACAAAAATGGCTGGGAGATCTCGGCTACTTTCCTAGACCTAGTGGCTTAGTCATCTTAAGGAAATAATGCCCTGGAGTAGGTAAGGAACTAGTCACAGTATGAAGCCAGGAGAGGGAAAGGTCAGGCTAATAAGAGCAGATGTATGGACCTGGCCATTGCCTGGGACTGGTATAGCCTTTCCAGAACTGCTCGAGTCACAGGAATTCCATTCCTGAAGAGTACAGGCACACAATTGAAAATTATTTGGCTCAGTGATTTTCTGATTTATTATAGGTACATGTAGGAGAAAGCATCAGTTAACATATCACAGAACTGCAAATGGAAGCTACTGGCAGCACTTATTACCCAGATTAGTGCAATGTGATCAACTTTTTCTTAAAAAATTATATATATATATATCCATACTCATTACTTTCTAAAAGCGGAAATGGCTAGTTTTTTACGAAATGCTTTCTGTAAATTTTGTTAAATAATGTGTGCAAATCTATATATCATATTTATATATACTCAAGAATAATATGTAATATGAAATTCTAATTCATTTGATAGAAATTACAGTTTGTTAAATATAGACTCTGTGTTTTCAAGAGTTCTGGCCAAGCTAATTGTCAAGTTTGAATCTTTATAATTAATTATAAATTTTCAGCAGAAAAAAGGCATCAGTCATCAAAGCAGATGATGCTGGTTTTCTGACTTTTCGTTTTGTAGTCAAGCTTTCTCGTTAAGTTACTTTCTGCTATTTAAAACGGTCGCATTCGTGTTCCAGCAGTAATTGTAGAGGTTTGAGCTATTAGAAACTTTGAATATCCGATCCTCCCTTTCTATGACACTTCCACCACTAGGGAAGTCAGGCTTGAGAAGTCTAATTACTGCTGCGTTTTCATATTTCTGGCTACAGCATTGGCATGAATCTAAGCCATGGTAGAACTCATTGGTGACACTGTTGTAACTAAAAGGCACAGAATGTAGAACTGAGTGCTGGATGATGTCAAATAGTCTTGCTACAAGTTCAGAAGTGCCTCAGATGGCTCTAATATGAAATGCTAATTATTTGCAATGGAATGTAAATAAGGTGGCACTAAGTCCTATTTGCAGTGACTAATAAAAGCTGTTGTGCTGTAATCACTGAGATACAGAGCAGCAGGGCAATTCATTAGGAAAACCATAGCTGACAAGCAGCTAATGCACGCCAGGCTGGACCTTCCCTCTTACTTCTGTTTATTTCTTTTTGTTGATAATGATAAGTCTCATATGGAAACATATAACAAGGATAAAAAGAAGCTAGCAACTAGGGTTTGCCAAGCTGTGTTGAAATATATGGACTCTGTCTTCTTAACTTCTCTTTGCCTATGAAAAACAACTGCCATATTAGGCAATTTGAAAGTACAGGATTTTTCTGGTCAGCAAATTGTCAGTCTGAGAATTTTTCATGTTCTCTCTCCAGACTTGAGCAAAACTTATCTAAGCTGAAGATTATTTTGCTTTCAGTATTGCATTATATTTCCAGGTTTAGCCACATTTTCACTGCACACTCTTTACCAGGAGAATACCTTTAACAAATATAAAACACTAAATTGCTTGGTACTACTCTCCCTGTGTGTTACCGAGTACATGCTTTGGTAAATAAAAGTTGAAACTCGAGGATAGCTTTTCTGCTCTGGGACATTCATTCATCACAGCATCAACTGTGTAAGCTCTGCTCCTGCTTTAAATGTGTGTAGCCAAATCCGTAGCTTACAGACGTGTTAAAGTCAACACGTCATTGCTCCTAGTCCCTAAAGATGCAAAACCACAAAAGCTAACTTCAGCATGTGCGTTGTCACAAGAGTGACTTTCACTGACTATGACAACTCAAGGCCAGATCTTTGATGACTTATGACCCATTTAAAAGTATTTTATATGAATTGTGTATATGTAGAGGATAAAGTAGAAATTTAAGATTCAGTACTGTGACTGGTAGCCCAGGGCAGAAGGAAGCAGAGCTGGTTAGAGTGCCAAAAATCAGCAAGTCTGGGCATGAATCTGGATTCAGAGAAATAAACCCAAGAAACACTGTGATTCTGAGGCCAGTAAGAGCTTGTGGCCTTTCAATTCCCCATTGCTTTTAATCCCCTAAGTCACTCTCACTAAACATGGTCCTTGTATATGAACAATATATCTTCAGCCTGTAAGTGTGAGGTTTTGAAAAGGTAACATGCTATTCACTGTACCATAGCAGGGCATCCTAAGACTCATCTACAACTTAGAAATGAAGGACACTCCTGAAGTTCCATTTTCCAAACACAATGAATAACTTTTAGGGTAAATGCATCAGATAAAAGGACACCTAAATTAACAATTATGTGTTCTTTATCTGAAATTCAAACTTCAGTTGCTTCATTTTTCATTTTATTTTTGCTAAATCTGATAGTACAGCCTACAGCCTGCAGGTAAACCTTACAGAGTATCATGGAGGCCTATGGTATCATGAATACCGGCTTATATATATGCAGAAATACCAGGGTTATTTAAAAAAAAAAACCCATAGATGGTATATAATGCCCAATCAGAAATAGCTTTTATTGGTACACTTGAATATTTCAAATAAGTAGGTGTTGGTGTGAAAGCACATGGTACCCACACAGGCCATTCTGACATGGACATGGACAGTGTAGTTTAGTTTCCAGATTAACTAAAGACATGATATTCTGTGGAAAGTTAGTGGACTTCATGGCAGGGGTAGATGCACGAACCTGATAGTCAGTGAGTCTCTAGCTACTAGGACAAGTCTTACCAACTCTCTGGAGATGATTTCTTTCAGTGTTCATCCTTATTTGTACATGGATTTTAAATATTAGATGTTATTCTGGAAGTAACAAAGCTGAGAATCTGGATATTCATTATGCTTACATTATGTTTAATGCGGATTCTTGTAATCCTGAAACATACCCTAAGGTCACCAACAACGTATCTTCGTCCATAGACAGAGGTAGCCCTCCTAGTTGGCTGGCTCTGCTCAGTGCAGTAGCAGAGTTTGTGGAATGAATAAATAAATGAGGAAAGATGGATTTTGTTCATAGCATGTCAGTTCAGTTACTTGCCACATGTGCTTGGGCAGGACATTATGGCTGAAGGAACCTGGTGAGGCTGTGCTTCACTTCTCAGTGGGTAGCTGGCAGCTGGGAAAGTAGGGGAAGACACACAGAAACGCAAGGGCATGCCTCTCTGAAGACCTTCCTCCAAAGGCCCTGCCTCTGCCTTTTACCACCTCCCAATGCCTTCATATTGTCAACTCATCAAAAAATTAATCCACTGATTGGCAGAGTCTGTCTGATCTCAGTGTCTCTGAGTCCTCTCATATACACACCCAGTAGTGTGTTTTACTCATCTCCTAGATGTTTCTCAGTCTAATGTAGTTGACAGCTAGGATGAACCATCCCATGCTCCTTATACTACTAAACACTGGCATACCCTTCCCAGTCAATCTTAGAATCTGCATTGCCCTTGCTCTCCACTGCAGGATATATAATTGATGTTTGTAGATGCTGATATACTTCATAGGTTAGGATTCTGTTGCACAGACCAAGATCATACAGAATCAACAGAAAAATTATAAGGTTATATTAAATAAATTCCATTACAATGCTAAGGACTGGCAGTGATATTGAAATTTAATAAGCTATAGACAGTGCTATAATATAAGCAACCAAAGCCACTGTATCCTCTTCTGCTACAGAAAAATAGCCTGCTGAATTGCCCATCTGCTTGCCAAAATCTCAGCGCCATTCCTTGACATGAATTCTTCATGATGAGAAAGCTACTACTCTTATAGCTAACTACAGGACAGTGTGTACCTGTAACATCCCATACAAGGATAGCATACCACTTTCTCTCTTTCTTAGTCTTCTCAAAGCTAATATCTAGGTATGGGGTACTCTGTTGATACTGTGAGAGAAAAACCCTTCTAAACACCATCAGCAAAAATGTGATCTCTCCTTCACTTCTCCAATCTTGACTTCAACAAAATCACATCCAAACTGTAAGAGCGTTTTGGTGTGTTTTCTGTGTTCTGGCAACTACAGTTGTGGGTTTCAGTTGGACATTTGAGTGTCTGTCGTAGCCAGGCTATATTACCATGTTCTCAAGTAATAATCAATTTTTATTAATTCTTCTGAACCTACTGGAAAGAAAAAGTTGCTGAAGCATATGTCATGAGGACCTCAGATGTGTTTGATTTGGTTCGATTTGGTTTGGTTTGGTTTGGTTTGGTTTGGTTTGGTTTGGTTTGGTTTGGTTTGGTTTGGTTTGGTTTGGTTTGGTTGTGGAATGTTCCCAGAGAACCTTCAAATTAAATCATTATCTATTTCTTCTATAAACATATATCAATTCTTGAAGAATGGCAAGCTATTTTCAGGATTTGAGTTCCAAAGTATCCTGAATGCAGATTTTTTGACAGGGATGGTATATGTCTTATAAACTGAATTATAGGAGCAATTTTGTATCAGCTATAAAAGCTTCTGCATGGAGTTGTACCTTGATTTTAAGAGGAAAAAAAAAGTTTGCATTGCTTTTGCTGCCACATAGAGTCCGTCTGCAAAAACATAAGCAGTTACTCCATCATGGGCGTCACTTTCATGGTGCTGATTTCAGAATTGAAGTCTGCCTTAATTCTCTCTGCTCTGATTCCCTACACACAAGCAAGCCACGCACCAGAACTGCCATGTTCTTGCACCTGTTGACATTACAGTATTGACGCCAACACAAATATGCTCAAATCTACTACGGACTATGATGATTACAAGAGTGTCACCATCCTTGTTTTGTAAGATGATTGTAAAGTAAGTGGTTCCTTGGGAAAATGGAATAGAATTCGTGGCATTCTAGAAGCGTTCATAATGCCTTTCCACTGATTTTCCTCTGTGAGATTTGTAGGCACACAACTTGGGGAAATGTACATCATCAGTTCACCTGCTTCTCATGCAGATGTACAGATGTTGACAGGTGACTCGAGAGAAGCACGAGTTAGCAGCTTGAGCACTTGTCATATTACTTGAGGAATCCCTATTGTGTAAACGTCACAGAGCAATAAATGTGAAAAAAATCATCTTTATTTATCAAAATACTATTTATTACCACGACATGAAAAATGAAACTGACAAAGTAAGTCACACATTTCTATCCATCGTATGAAGGTTCCATATATTTGTGTAGTAAAAAGGCTTCCATTGCAAATTTCGTCTGAGGTATTCTAATCAATGTTCACATAAGTTTGTTATAATTGTTAACAATCCCTTTGGGGAAAGAATTTCTATTTTTAATAGAACTGTGGTATCATAGCAAATATATAAAACATAAGCCAAAGTTATTGATTGATGTAATGTGGATAAAATTTTTATGGAAGTTTCCAGTATGAAGGTTTAGCTATATATGCATCTAGTAAGGTATATGCTTCCAAGCTGCTAATTAAATGTAGTATCACATTTAAAAAAAGAGAAAGAAATTAAAAGGAACTTTCACAATGTGTCTTCCATAACTCTACACAGTGCTTATGGGCTATGGTTCAGATTTGGCTTGTGGCTCAGTGATCCATAGGTGGGAAACTTGATCCAGAGGTTAATGTGTGATGGAGGGGTATGCCCCCCCACACACACACACATACACCCATCTGTCTAGAGATGTGATGTCTCCATGCCTCTGCCTTCCTCTCGCCCCACTCTACCTTACTCCCTCTACCTTCTCTTCTCTCCTCTTCCTACCAATGTTACGGCATTTGCGATGTGATCCCACCACAGGCACCCCAAAGCCAGTGTGGTACTCTGTGGAATCACAGAGTACAAAAGCGCAGGCCAGTAAACTTTTAAAGAGCCAGCCCCACGTATGTTTAACGTTTACATGAGGAATATTCTGTATGTTATTCAGCTGCAAATAAAAGCGAAAGAGGACAGAAGCATAAATGGTTTGTAATGTTTGCTTACTAACTTAACTAACTGCCAGTCATCTCTTCAGAAATGCTAACGTTATCCCCTAACATCTTTCTCACTCATTTTATTTAACTAAAAAACACAAAGAGACGACTCTTTGCAGTTGTGATGTTTTATTTACTTAACCAGCATTTGCAAGCACCAACCACATGCAGAACACTGAACTAGACACAGTGGTTATAATGAACAGCTGTTTTTAATTTGGGATGGGGTTATTTTTTTCAGAATTTTGATTAATTAAATACAAGAGGGATTACAAGAGTTTTTTGATTAAAAAGAAAAATCTAGAGGAAAGTCCTTCTTTCCCTATTTGGTTTTGATCTTCCAGTTTGTCCTCCCTTACAACAATTTATGTTGCATAGAATTAGATTCAAAGGTGTTTAAGAGAAAACATCACGTTTATATATTCTTTCTTTAAGTATAGAAATTCATAGACATTCCACTTAATGTTTGTGATAACATTCTACAGTCTTCATGTGTACATACACACACACACACACACACACACACACACACACACACAAACTTTGCTTCCTTCTGTTGTAAACCATTTTAAAATACCGTAGTAGAACACCACAGAGTGAGTAATTTATATGAGCCCAAATTATTTTGCTCATAGTACTAGACAATGAAAGACTAAAGTCAAAGTGTATAGGCCCAGCAAGAGTCTTCTTGCTTTATCATAGCATGGACAGGAGAGCGCACTCAAAGGAGGTAGCCTAGCCGATAGCTAACATACTCCCACAATAAGGACATTCCCTGATGGTTCCACCTTCAGGAGTAGTCATGTCTTAGGTACCTGGCCTGTCATCACTGTTGCATGGGGACCATGAGTTCAGCACATAAACTTGCAAGAGGGTGGGGGAGCATTTAAGCCACAAAACTGTCATTGCTCTTCAACTTCTAATTCTAAAGCTGCCTCCAGGTTCCTGGTGGTTACTGGAGTGCCACCATCTGTCATTTATGAATTTACTGAGGAGAAACAATGCTAAATGACCCAAAAGGCATGGCTCTTTAAAGACAAAACCACCCCATGAAAAGGATGTCCCGTGCACACAGGCCACGTGGCCTGCAGCGCAGTCACCAGGAACAACAGCCACCATTGGCAAGCTGCATTTATTTCACTGTTTTGCCCAGAAACATGGCATGGGCTATGTTAATCCATTTTTCATTAAATCTCAGTGCTTTATTTGTTAACTAAAACTACCTTGAAATAGAACTGATATTGAGGACATTAAGGATTTTGTTTGATAGCTATCTTCCCAAAGTAAAGATGCAGCTCTTGATGTGCTTTAATTCAACTCAAATCACGTGATTACATTTGTCCTACTTCACTTTTTCAAGGAAAGCATCTTATTTTATGGCTTAATTTCAATGGGAAAAATATCTGAAAAGAAACCATTGTGTAGTGTGTCACAAGAAAAAGGGCAATCTCCTAGTTTTTATGCTAGGGGAAGTGCAAATGCTTTTTCGAAAGATGCATTTTCTTATCAGAGGCAAACCATGAGCTAAATGTCAAGGAAAGAAATAGACCATCAGTCGTCATTACCTCTGCTTATTTCTGGGCTGTATTCCTAATACGTTTTCTTTTAAGTTACCAGTGAATTAGTAAGGGGGGGGGGGGGGGAATTAAAGCTGACAATGTCATTAAAATATCCAAATGTGAAGTAGCTATTACTTCTTACACAAGCCTTACTAAAATATACAGAAAGTTACTTAGTAATCTTTATGGTGATTGAAAATAAGCTCAAAATATTATTCCTAGAACATAGCTTACCAAAAGCACTTATCAAGTAAGGATTCTTCCTCTTCCTGTTCTCCCTCCTTCTCTTCCTCCTCCTCTGCTGCTGCTTTTTTTAAAGTAGTTTTGCTGTCTCTCCCCTGCCTTTTTCAAAATCCACCCATTGAAAAGGTCTCAATTACGCCTATGGATAGCCCATGTATTCATACTGGATTGTTTACATCTATCTCTAAGATATGTTATTAGAAGGCATCACAGTGTGGCCTGAGAAGCTTGCTTTTGGTAGTATCTGTCTTGTGTAATATCTTAAACATTCAAATTCATTAGGCTTGTCATATTCAGGAGCTCTGAATGGGACTAGAGAGTATGTCTTACTTAGGCCAGTAACATTTTGTAATTTATCATTTACAGCCCTATTCCATGGCACCTGCTCTAAATGATTAGGACATTATTCTGGTGGTTTATGTTCTGTGCTAGTCCTTTTGAAAGAGAAAAGGTTAAGTGTGTGGTTTTGACTAGCTGAAGGCAGTATGGTATCACAGAGGTAACCCAGAATATGCTGTTGGGCCTTTCACACTGTGTCCTCACCTGCAAAACAGGAGAAGTAAATCCACCACGAAAGGCTCTTGTAAGTCTTGAATGTGTCAGTCTGAAAAAGCCATAGTGGGTATTACCTGGTCTGAGCTGACTCGGAAAGCATTTATTTTTCTTTCTATATATCTGTTGTTAAAATTCTACTTTGTTTTCCTTGTGGAGAAATTCAAAATAGAAACTTTGGTATACTTGATGACACTAGAGATTGTGACTCAGTGCTGGTGTTCAGACGTAGGCCACCAGACCTGGATGGGTGGGTGGTAGGTTAATTCATTTTCCTGTATTTACTGTTCTTTTTGTTTTTCGTAATGTGCCCTCTGTTTTCCCTAGTGTTTAGAATGATTAAAAGGATAATCATTTTAGTTCTACAGATATTACGTTTAGTGTAATCATTTGGAATCTAATAGCAAGCACAAGGCTAGCAAGTATAATTCTCTGCAAGTATCAAAGTCCTCAGAACTTCATGCTAGGCTTTGGTTAGTGAAGGAGAAGTAAGATATTGAATAGCTAATTCAAAACGTCGAACTCAAGGGAGTTCCTGCCACCATGTAATGCTGGATAGCACTGAAGGTGACAGGCTTGTAGATAGCTACCCTGTGTGCACTTGCAAGTAGGCTCCTGAGAAATGACTTCATCTGCAGAGGATAGACATAGTATAGTACTTAAGGCTTTGATTATTATATGTAGATATTGATCTATTTAAAACTAAAAATACAGGGTTGGAAAGATGGCTCACTAGTTAAGAGCACTGGCTGCTCTCCCGATGGCCCTCAGCTCATTTCCCAGCACCCGTATGGCAACTCACAACCATTTAACTCAAGTCCTAGTAGATCCAATGATTTCTTCTGGCCTGCACTGGCATCAGACACCCAATAATGCACAGACATGCATGCAAACAAAATACTCACAGAAATAAAAATCAGCAAACAAATAAAACTAAAAACTAAACTAATGAAAATTTAATATTTTAGCAATGACAGAAAATTTTAATTATTTAATAAGCTCAATATAAATATAAGGTTAATAAAATTTACCTTTTCTCAAGAGTGTCAGTTCTCCTAAACTTACTTTTATAAGGCAGATGGAGTGTGTGTGTGTGTGTGTGTGTGTGTGTGTGTGTGTGTGTGTGTGTGTAAGTATATCTGTGTAGGCCAGAAGAGAGCATGACATATTCTGGAGCTGGAGTTAAATACAGGTGTGAGCTGCCCCCTAGGGGTGCTGAGAACCAAACCTGTATCCTCTGCAAGAGTAGCAAGTGCTTTTAACTGATGAGCTATTTTTTCATCCCAGGGTAGATGTCCTTAATATCTCAGTGTCTTTAAGTTTGTAGGTACATACATTATACTGTACTAATCTGGGTTTGATTATGATGGCTGTTGTAACATATGACAGTAAAATAAAAATTAAATGAGAGCATTTTATTATTCTTAGTATTTTTTTAAAAATACTTATATCTGCCACTGTAGTCAGAAAGCATTGTAAAGGTGAGCTGTTTGAATCATGTGCATTGCCAAAGACTCGGGTCTGCCTGGATTGATAATCTCATTTAAAATAGAATTCAGTGAGTATATTTGTTTCACAATAATTCCATCAGACCTATTCACATCACAGACTAGTCTTCAACTCTAGCCTCAACTACCTATGCTGTGGCCCTAGGGCAGGACTCTGAGCTTTGGTTGTTGACATTGTTAGTGATTTATTGATTGATTGATTTATGTATGTATTTATGTTTCCTGGATGTTCAAGTCCAGCATCATATCTGTGAATGTTAGAAAGCTAGAGCCATTGTTTTAATTTTAACCATTTAACTATTGTTTTAATTACATCAGCAATTTAATGTATTGATTTTCAACTGTTAATAGTATATAACCACAGTAGGTTATCTGTTAAGTTCTATAATTACTCAATTGTGAATTAAGATCTGAACTGCTTTGTCTCTAATTTACTCATGTACTGTATAGACTAGTCTTCCTATAATCATATTCTCACCCATTGCAAACCACTCACCAGCATCAGTTTTCATAGACTTTAAAACAGCTCAAAAACTTTGTACCCAGAAGCAAGACCTCATCTCCACTCACATGCTCTCATTACATCTCACAAGGTGGCTCGTGAGACTTGCCCTCCTTAGGAATGCCAGAGGGGATTTCAGCACCCACAGAGATCCAGTCACTCTGCTCTTCTGTCACCAGGTCACCGTTAATGCCAGTAAACCCCAAGTGCTTCCTTAAAATTTAAGTGGGGCAAACTGGGAATTTCCTTTTTCCTTTAAGAACCAGGCTCAAAGTCTATAACTACTCCCAAAGCCAAATGTACATACTAGTCATCTCTTGCCTCATCCCGTTCTACCATTAAATGCCACACCCTGACGGCTTTTTCTTTCACAGGGTTTCTATAGAGCCATCCAAATACACACACACACACACATACACACACACACACACACACACACACACACACACACACATATTCACACACACTCCAAGTTAGGTGGACAAAACATATTTGATTAGCTACAGCAGGTAATCCATGACATCATCTTGAAGAAGGGCTGAATGATTCCTTGAGAACAAGGCAATGGTATGCTCTCTAAACAAATGTCATATGGATGAGAATCAATGGCAGCCATATTCTGCATGTACAGCGAGAGGAAAGGAAAAGGGAAGTGTTTCCAACATGGAAGCCGAAGTCAGCTCAGCTTAGTAGAAGCTTTAGCTCAGTAGCTCTCAACCTTCCTAGTACTGCAACCCTCTGAATGCAGTTGCTCGTGGTGTGGTGACCCCTAACCATAAAATTATTCCTTTACTATTTTACTACTGTAATTTTGCTACTGTTATGAATCATAATGTAAATATCTGATATGCAGGATACGTGAGCTGCAGCTCCTCTGGTGGCCATGACCCACAGTTTGAGAACAGCTGCTGTAGTTAGAAGTTAGTTTCTAAACAGAGAGAAGGTGTGGAGTTGGGTGGGTGGGCTGAATCTTTGGGATTTGGGGGAGAGGAAACAGTTCAGAATGTATTACATGAAAAGATTACGTGTGTGAGTGTGTGTGTGTGTGTGTGTGTGTGTGTGTGTGTGTGTGTGTGTGAATGATTATTTCAATACTGCTACTCACCTTTTTCAGGTTTGTTTGAAGGGAATAGAGGGAAGGGGCAAATGATGTAGTTATACTGTAATCTCACAATATGACGTGATTAAAATACTAAATTTAAAATACAAAGTTTGTGTAAGTACATTACATTTTGTTGAATTAAAGATGTTGGTAATTGTTAGAAGAATATTTAAAAGCCAAATATCAGCTTTCTCTTACCCATCATTAGTGGTTGTGTGAGAAGTGGTGGTGGTATTGATGATGAAGGTCCTGGTGGGGCGATGGCGGCAGTGAGTAATGGAGACTCTGAGACCATGGGAAGGGTTATATAAGTTACTGGTTGTGCCGGTGGTTAGGTGATGATTGTATATTACATATACAAGAAAAGGCTCTTCCCTGCTTTGCTGAGCAGAGCTGTGGATAAGAAAGTCCCTCAGAGCTTCAAGGACTGACTGTCTAGTACAAAGGAGTTTTAAAATGAAGTTAAGCTCCATTGTTAGGAAACAAATCACTGTGAGCACTTAAACTTGGACCTTGTAGACTATGTTTTATGAGTTCAACACTGAATTACTTTCACAGTTCAAGAATACTGACAAAGAGACTTAAGTGTACAACAATTACCTATTTCAGAAAATCAGTTTGGGAGTCACATGTTTATGTTGAAATTCAAAAGCAGTGCTCACTGTATATCCTGTAAAGAGCAAGATAGTTAACTTCTTGGCCAGGGTACACTATGACCATTCAGTTGCTTTCTCAAAATGCTTTTATAAATAAAACTGATTTCAAAATACAGCTTTATTCAGAAAAAAAAAAAAGTCTTATTTTAAAACTTTCAGGCAGAAGTTAGAGCTTGGTATCATTTGTCTCTTGGCTTTATTTTTTTTTTCTTTGAATAGCTTTTGTGGAAAAAACATGAAAAGATAGTAAAGTCTTAAGCAATTAATATAATTATAATAGCCAGCATCCACTAAACCTGTAGTTTACTGGCCCAAGACTATGCTAAAATATTTACATATGTTACCACACTTGACTAACCACAACAGTTATGGGATAGATGCCAGTGTCTCTGTTGTGGAAATGGAATTAACCCTTTAACCCTTCATCCCACGTATACGATGAACCACTCTGTTGCCAAGACCCTGTTTTTATGGACGAGTTAGAAGAAATTAATTTCTTCTTCCTGATTACTTTAGCAGTAAGTGATTTGAATCACCATTTTATTAATATTCATGATGTCTTCCTATATTTTAATTTTCTAAAACTCATGCCTTCTTCACCTAGCAAGAGAGGTGATTTTGGTTTGGTTTGTATATTGGTTGGATTTGGTATACTGTTTGGATTTTTGAGAGATTCTCACTGCAGAGCCAAACCTGGTCAACAATGAGACAGGGATTCTGGGGGCAAAGACATATGATCTAGTATGTAGGAAGCATTGTACCACCGCACTGCTGCCTGACACCTCCAGCTCTTTTCTCTAAGCTGATGCCTGACTTTGCAAAGTTGTAAAATCAGCTTCTGTGGTTAGCGACTCCAAGTTCCCAGCTCATTGCTTCTCACATGTGTACCATGTGTGTGAAATAGAAGGGACTTGTGTTTGCACTTGATCATCCCTATGCTCCCCCCACACTGTATACATGCAAAACCTCCAAAGCCCTGGGAAGAGAATTCTAACTTCTAAACATACATAGTACCAATGGTTCAGATAAGGGATAGTCAACCACTCCATAATGAAACAGTTTCTATTTTAGTGTTTTCTACTTAGCGTTTGTTATAAAAAGCTGTTTTTTATAAAAAGCTGATATGTAAACATATTTATATAAAAAGCTGATATGTAAACATATCTTGCCATTTTTAGCATAAATTTTTTACCTTAGTTTTCACCAGTCTGTTATTTTACAAGATCAAGTTAATAAAAGTAAATTCTGTTAGTCATGTGACTCTACAGGCATGCAGACTCTACAGGCATGCAGACTCTACAGGCATGCAGACTTACTTTAAACTGATGTTTATGACACATGCTTAGTTAAACATTTGCTAACCAGATGTACATTTGTTTCAATGCAACAAATCTGCATTTTTCTCTTAGGTTTTGATGAGTTTATTGTGTGTCAAGTAGTTACCTCTTGGAAATTGATGAAAATTAGACATCAAAGTTTATGTGTTTGGTAATTGTAATTTTAAACAGTTTTTCTTGTCTATGAAAAATATGGTCTGCATACTTGTGGGGTGTGAGTGTGTGTGTGTGTGTGTGTGTGTGTGTGTGTGTATGATCTTTTTCTTGAAAATAGTTTTTTCTATAATGTATTATGATAGTTTCCCCTTTCTCAACTCTTCCCTGATGCTCCCTACTTCCTCACCCACCCAAATCCACACCCTGTCTTTTTCTAATTTGAATACAAATAACCATATAACAATAATAATAACAACAACAAACAAAGCAGAATAGAAATCCTCTCACTTCCCACCTCCAAAAAAAAGGAAAACAGGAAGAAAAGGTTCCAAAGAACTAGTGCAGGAAACACATACAAAAAAAAAGAGACATGCACATTCACACACGAGAAAGCCTGTAAAAACAAAATCAGAAACCATAGTGTCTAAGCCAAAGATTGGGAAGGTTAAAACAAAACACATGCCCAAAGCATTGTGAGACCAAAAATACCAGTGATTTCGTTTTGTATTGGCCATCTACTTACTGCTGGGCATAAGCCTGCCATTAAATATGGTTTGTATACCAAGTAAGACTCCAATGGAAAAAACTAATTTTTTCTTTTCAAGCGGTTATCAATTGGAAATGGGTTCTGACTTAAGGATGTGGCCTTATATCCGTTTCCCCTCTCAGCACTGGGACCCCATCTGCCCTAGACCTGCGTATTCCCTATGCATGGAAGTTTATCTACAACAGTGGAGGGAAAGAGGAGCCAGAGCTGTGGAGTATAGTTAGGTCAGCAGTGAAGGGACCAGATAGAACCTCTATTCTCAATGTGTTAATAGTTATTTCTTCCCTTCTTGCTGAAGCATTCAGTCACAGTTCTTACAAATTGTAGAGTTTATTTAAAGCACACTGGTAAAAACATTAAACCCTGATAGGAAATGTGTCATCAACTCTCCCAAGTTAGAAATTTGAGGAATTTAAACTTGCCAGAAATACCAGATTTTCTACTTAAATCCCTCAGATTCCTATTGTCTATAAAATGTCACCCAATTTTAACTTTCCAGAATTTTATTCTGCAGTTTTCTCCTGAAGGGTTGAAACTCTGAGGAAGTCCATTTTGTGTCTCCAAGCACTCACTTTTACCTCAGGAAGGCCTTGTTTTCCAGACCTTTAACCAGCTTCTAAATCATGTAGCCAGGTACAGGCCCACTGCATTGAATGTACCAAGTAATGATTACTGATTGCTGGTCACTCTGTATTCTAATTGCTTTTCTCTTCAAGGTACTCTTCTCTTAGGAAAAATTGTCTGCTATTCAATGTCTTGAGACCAAAAACATTTAAAAATGCTTGAAAACTTAAACTCAAAGCTTCGTTACACAGTCCGCTGGCTTTAATACTAAGGTCTAATCGCTTCTTCTGTGTAATGAATATGACTTCATTTGGTGTTAAAAGTCTGTTTTCTCAGACAGGTGGATATAACCATTCTCTGAAATTATTACCACAATAACTGCTAATAATATAATCATAATTACTTCCTTCAATTTCTTTGCATGTGTCATTTCTAACCAAACTATTTCCATGGAAAACATTATGATGAATGTCAATGTAGTTTGCTAGTCGCTTCAATTTGAGGAAATCAATTTGTCTTTATTGTTCAGAAATGCTAAAGTAACTCATCTGAGTTATTAAAAGCAATCAGAGGATGGCTAGCAGGAAGAAATAAAAGGGAAATGGAAAAGAGACAAGGCGACAGACCTTTCATAATTGAGGCTTATTTTGTTCAGGAATCTTAAGAGAGAAGGAGAGGGAGGGAAGGAAAAAGAGAAGATAGTGTTGAAAACAATGGCTAATGGGTTATACATACTTAAAAGTTTCTGATTTGGGGTCCTGTGGTAGTTTATGCAAATACTCACAACCTCATAAGTGATTATTAAGAAAGAGCAGCTTAACCACCATTATCTATAGCTAGCTCCTTGTTTCATAACTGATTTTATTTGTATTCTTAAACTTTCATCTCTTCTTGGCCTAGTTCCCCTCAAGGAAAATGGGATTAGTTTATCCCCTCCTGTTTCATATTATATGTATTCTTTACATTTAATAGTGAATCAAAAATGATACAAAGGCTGGGAGACATGCTGCACACCTGAAATCCAAACACGGAAAAGATGGCAGCAGGGTGGTCAAGATTTGCAGCCCGGCCTGAGCTGCATGCAACCTCCTTTCAAACGATAAGCAAACGTTATGTATAAAGTGTTTAAACTTAATAGTTATGAAAAATGAGGGGAAAAAAACAAACCTTTGTGGACATAGTTTAATATTGTGAAACCAAAATCAGAAAGGTTGAATGTAAAAAAAACTGCATGTAAGGCTGGAGAAATGGCTGAGCCTTTAAATGCACGGGCTGCTCCTCCAGAGGACCTGGGTTCGATTGCCTTCTTTTAGCTGCCATGGGCACTATACCCATGTGGCACATCAACAGATAGAAGGCAAATCACCCTGCTACACACACACACACACACACACACACACACACACACACACACAATAAAGGGAGCCTTTTTTAAAAGAACTATCTTTAACATTAACAAGCAAAGGTTTTCTATTATAAGCATGAAATACAGGATCTGATAAACTTGGTGTTATTTACCATAATAATTACTAATATATTTCCCTATAAGTTGACTATTCTTCCCTATACTCTTTTTTGTGATCTCTCTCCCTTACTTTCCACCCTTTTACTTGCTCACTTTTACTCTCATTTTCTATCATGCTCTCTCTGTCTTTCTCTCTCTCTGTGTCTCTCTCTGTCTCTGTCTCTCTGTTTCACTCTCTCTGTCTTTCTCTCTCTCTGTGTCTCTCTCTGTCTCTGTCTCTCTGTTTCACTCTCTCTGTCT